>OZ023327.1:10898917-10906417 GCA_964007535.1 Brachyptera risi | reverse complement strand
CCAGCATGAGTTATGGAAAAGATTTTTTTTTTTCATTTTAAACTACAGAAGCCAGACGATATTCACAAAATGAGCAGTAAAGGTATTTCGGACAGTCAACAGCCTTAAACACAGCCTTGAGCATCTTAGCATCTTATACTATAATTACTATATATTTTATACAGTTATTATTTTGGTTCCTGAGTCTGAGATTTATAAAGAGAATCAACCTTTTCCATGATCATTTATGCTCAACACATCTTTTGAATACTTGATGATTACTCGTCGATTCATGTTTTCAAAATATAGGCTAGGTACCAGCACAATTAGCTCAGTCGCTAACGCGCTCGCTTCCTTTGCTCCGGGAGGAGTGGGGCATATCAGACCTTGGTTCGGTCCCAGTCACCGTCCATCTTTACTGTTTTTTTTTCGTGGTTTCCCTCTGTAGTCTAGTCTGATGCCGGGATTGTTTCAATGTTCCTACAATATAGACCACGACCGCTTCTTTCCCACTATCATTATCTACCAAACGTTTATCTCATATCATCCTATCATCTCATTAAACATTTATCCGACGCCAATAGATGCGTCGTTGAACCTGATATTTATATAAAAAAGGAACATATTATAACTAAGTGCTGGCTGTTTGATAAAAAAATGTGAATCGGCTTGACAGATCGTAATCCTATACTTATATATCATGTATTCCGCAAACACATCTATGTCACTTCTCATCTGTTAAAACTCCCTCGGTTTCATTGTTTCTTCAATAGTCGACATTCATTTCACGTTTCTCACCTCGTATTTTCTTCACTGATATGAGAAAGGGACCGATTTCACTTTTTCATCAGCTTTATTATTCCTACAACATCACAAAAAGGCAATTACTATCGGTATAATAATGTAATAAGACGTATTTATAATGAGACGGACAGTGTTATATGGTCCCATGAAATGTGCGTTGTCTTCACGACGTTGTCAGACGAATTGGTAATAATAGTTCTTCAGTTTGGATCTTACAATGACTATGCTTCCCTACATTGTAATTTGTATTGCACAGCTTGAACCAAAAGTTGAAGTATGTTTTTTCTATCGGACCCAGTGTTACCCCATGGCCAGTTAGTCTTTATCTGGAAGTTGGTGAAAATAAATAGCATGGGTAACTATGGTGATAACAACTTTGAACTGCCAGTTAGAGCTACTCCCACGTTGCTAATTCAAGGCACTGAAGCCAGCCAGCCAACCTTGTGAGTTGTGACTGATAATACATATAGGATTTAGCAGGTATCAGACGATCAGAAAACGTGTCTTTACTTTTGGTTCATGATCTGCGCGTGGTCGAAACTCCGAAACGCTGTAATCATAGCTATGATCTATAGGCCACTAACACGTGTATATCCACGAACGAAGACGTTTACATTACGTATCTAGATTAAAAGTGACAGCTGAGAATGTCGAGTAAATAACAAAGGGCAAAAGTATTTGGTGACAAGTTTTTCACCAAATACAGTCCAATCCTATTTCTTGCGATAACCGATTCGTTCACGAAAAACTTATTTATTCGATTGTACTTCAATGCAAAACTAAAACATGTACATTTCCAACATGGAGTTTGCTTTCATCAGCTCTTGGCAATTTTAACAAAATCATGCAATTTTGAAAGTTGTTGCTGTCAAGAATTTATTACCAACAATTTAACTAGATTCACATCTGTCTCCTACTGTCACTTTTCAGTTACATCACTAAATTGTGACGGCGGCTACAGTCCCATAAACATAAACAAATGAACAAATTTCGCATTTCATTATAATAAATTTGAACCCCTGATTATTTCAACTATGACTGCTCTCTGATTGGTTGAATTTGAATGAAAACGATATATATATAATATATATATCAGTATTTGCAGTGGCAGCTTCGATTTATTGGACCATCGGACTAAATATGCCACCCCAACTATACAGACGTTGTTGTTGTTGTTGTCATCATTGAACGCACGCTATAAATTAACAACCCCATCGAGCTGATCTAATCAGCCCAACCAAACCTAACCGGTAACCCAACAACCCATTTTGAACCAATAGTTAGTTAGTTAGTTCAGAACTTTAGTTAGTGTTGGGGTTGAAGTTGAAAGGCGCGTCGACAGCGAAGTCATTTGTAGCATGTGGAGGGAGCGAGCAAGAAAGAGAAAAGTGAGAGGAGATAATACGAATGAAATAAAAGAAGACGATAGATGAGAAAAAAGTGACAAAAAAATGAAATGACTTAAAACACAAACGCCAGGTACAGTACTCCTCGCATATGCTCCGGTGTCCGGTCACCAAAAAGCTTCCGTTCGACCGAGACAGTCCGAACTTGGTGTGAACCCTCACTCCACGCCTTATCGCATGTGTGACCCTTTAGGGAGCAAATAAATTGCTTCCGGCGACAGCTCTGGAGATCACGGGGCCACCCAAGCTCCCACACCACGTCAAGGTGTCCGGATCCGGGGCGCCTGAAGAGCGCATACTGGATTACGATTTACGGATACTACCAAGAGTGAACGTGGGCTTGTTGTGTTTCTTTTAAAAGAATATGTGCCCATTCGAGGAAACGATCAAAACTTGACCCAAATAGCTCTAACCATAGCTTCTCTGTGCTCTAACCAATTCCCTAAAATAGTAGCTCTTATACGGCATTATTACACGTCAAGCACACGTTCACTCTTGGTAATATCCGTATTCCGGTATGCGCTGTTCAGCGCCTCCCCCCCCCCCCAAGGATCATTCGAGAATCGAAAACTAACGTTAAACCCCGGTATTACTATTGTTGATTGTTCGCTAGATGACCTCAATGACACCTGGGTTATTTTGAGCGTTACCACATATACTTCCGGTCCCACCACAGTTGAAGGAAGGCCTTTGTTTAACTGTGGTCATACGAATAGTCGTTTCGATTTTGAGTAGGCCTAGAGAAGATCCTACAAAACAATGTGAAGGTGGCCATATCGGGTGTTGGTTAGATTGATAACTCGACCTTCTCCCTAACTACAATAATCTGTCTGAAGACAAATGCCCATTAGCTTATAGCTCTTTATTGCGACAATTGAAACCAATGTCAATGATGCGTTGCCAATACAAAGGATCCATTTTATGATCGGTCAGTACATGATCAGTGATCCAGCGTGATTGGCTTGTCGTGATGTTGTAGGTACAGTTACATGCAGATAACATCAATACATGTGTTACAAACCATTGTACAACTTGACTTTATCTTTCAATTCTACAAATATTATCAATTTGGTAAAATGATGACATACTTTTGCCATATACGATAGATTTATTTCTAGATAGATCACGCAATAGTGAAATAAAACTGATTTATACTCCCAACCTCACTACTTTACATTCACACCCGTTTACCCCTACATCCGGTAGGGCAACGCTAAATTAAAAGCGTCAAGAGCGTGAGCGATTGCATGCCATCGGTCGTCATTATGACATAATAACTTTTCAGATTCCTGTAAAACGCTTTGTTTTCATTGCCTCGAATGTTGTTGAAGGACATCATAACCTTGAAACTAGATTTTAATGAATAATGACGAGATTCATTTCCTTAATTTTGGAGAAAACCAGAAATTATAATTTATTTATTTTTCCTCCAGAGACTCTTTGAGTCTTGACGTAGGCATTACATACTTAGTATAGAAACATATACAGAATCGAGTAATGAAAGCCCGGGTTCTAGAGAACAAATGAATACATTATTATTTTTGAAATTGAGGTTATTATTTCTAGTTGACTCGAAAATTAAGGAAATGAGCATCGTCATCATTCATTAAAATCTTTCATATATATATACATATATATAATATATATATATATATATATATATATATATATATATATATATATATATATATATATATATATATATATATATATATTTATATATTGGGTTTAACGACGCACTATAATGATAACAGATCTATTGACGTCGAATGAATGATTAATGAGATGATGGGATGATGAGATGAAGGTTTCTTGGGTAATGGGAAGGATAGTGGGAAGGAAGCGGTCGTGGCTTATATTGTAGGAACCATCCCAGCATTAGCCTGGATTACTGAGGGAAGCCACGAAAAATCCCTGTAAAGATTGACGGTGGCGGATATCGAACCGGGTCCGTTATGCACATTGCCCCTTCACCTCTCGCATCACATGAAGCGAGCGTGTTAACCACTGCGCTGTTTGTGCCGGTATAATTTAATTTCATTGTTGTGATGTCCCGTTAATATAGTGGCGGTGAGCATGTCGGAAAGCTGTCTTAAACGTGAAGACTACATGGAAGTATGCATTGAAAATTCAGTTTCGTTCTGCCATAATAATGAAGTGTCTGTGCCAATTGCTATAGTGGATGTATCGTCTATGACGTTGTGCGTATGTGGCACCCATCCCACAAAAATGTATCGAATTTTCTGTTACGTATTCATTGATGTATCAATGTTGAAATAGTATAGGCCCTACTAGAAATTCAAAATGAAACAAGAAGTTGAAAATACTGAGAAAATTTTGTAAAAACTAGTCGAAAAATACGCTAAACCGTTACATACAATAAAACCAGTTGATGATTAGTATTAAGATGGTAATTGATACAATGATTGAGTAAACCTTCCTCTATCAGATGAACTAAATAACCGTTTTGATACAAATGAATAGTTTCTGTCACCTAGATTTCCGAAACGTAAATTGTTGTGAAACTGCTTCACACCATGCATGCAGAGAATTGAATACCTTCTGAAATATTCTCGATCCATAATAAACATTCACAATATGCCAACAAATAAGCACCCTGGTGGGAACTTTTTGTCTTTGGAGACTATAGAGACGTCTCAAGATGAGTGTGCTTGTGCCCACGAAAGAAGGTCGTTGAGTTCCATCAGAACAAACATAAATGCCATGGTTATACGCGCACGGCTTTGGTGTTTGGTCGGTCAATGGTTTTTCAGAAAGCGATTTACCATTAGACATGCTATGAAAACGATACGACATGCTTTCAAAAGTATTGAATGTACAAATCTGCAGCAGAGAGTTTCTCTCAAGTTACTGGTGTTTTTAGATTTATTTTATTGTAGACGACTCGTTCTTACCGGCACTGATAGCACAGTGGTAACGCGCTCGCTCCATGTGACTGATGGTAAGATGCGTGGTATGGAACGGACCTCAGGATCGCAGTTGAATGGTGAAATATTTTCCTCAGTATAAGTCACGACCGCTTCCTTCCCACTATTCTTCCCATTAGCTAAGAAACCTTCAACACTTGATCCCATTATTAATTCATTCGACGCCAGAAGATCGTATAGTTATCATTATAGTGCGACGTTAAACCTCGATAACATAAATAGGGACTCATTATTTCTTTCGGATACAATCATAGAGTTGTTCATCTATTCAAAAGCTGTACGTACCTTAATGTCGTGATTGTCTCAGTCCAAGACTTCAGAATTCGTAGGTTGTCTTGATGATTATGAGGGGTGTTCATTTTCCGATCGAGCTGCTTGGTGGCCATAAACGACGCGAATTTGGACTAACTGTGACCAAACCTATACAACAAATAGGTCCAAGACTCGGACTTATACGGAATGTCCGAACAGAAAAGTACTGTACATATATATAGTTGAATCTACTCACTTACCTTAGATTTCAATGGTCCACTTCACTACGTAAGCAGAAAAAATATTCCTAATATCCCTGAAAAAGATATATCCTCGGGAAAGATATCCCCTGGAAAAATCTCAATGAAATAGACGGAATAGTTATTAATTTTTTCTTTATAGGTATAAGGTTAGGTTATAGGTATATAGGTCAGGTCGGTTTGAGTTGCCTGTAAAGTCCTCACTTTGTTCGCTCAGAAATTATTTACAGGGGATACTTTTTCCACTAACTAGTTGCAGGGAACATTTTTTCCGGAGACAATTTTTCGGGACATTTGTTCCGTGGATATTTTTTCAGTGATTCCTTTCCTTATCTTGATTGTCTACGCTTCGTTCGCATCTATCAACATTCAACTCCTCTAAATCGAGCGCTTTCCTATACAAAATAATCAATATTCGGCGATGTTTTCGTAAAAGGTGGTGCGTGTGTGTTTGTGAGAGAGTGAGAAAGAGACAGAGAGAGACAGACAGAAAGAGAGACAGACAGATAGACAGAGAAAGAGAGAGGACTGTCGAACTCACCTGCTTTTCTAAATGCATTTATAATAATTGTTATTATGAAGCAAGCGAAAAAGTGAGCCTATTGTTTTTTTTTCTGACAAATGAGCTCAAATATTATGTAAACATTACTGCCAAGTTGTGAATGGCAGGTTCGTGGGACTGTGGAAGGATTATACTCTTTCATCATTATTTTGACGAAATGATGCAGTGTCGTGTAGGGGTTATTGCTCACCTAGATAACGCTAACTCCTCCCCCCCCCCTCCCCTCCTCCTTCGTATATCCTTGATCCTTAATGCCTTGAACCCGTGAGAAATAAGAACAATCAATAGCGAATACATTTTCTTATCAGTACCCCTCACCCTCAGTATAAAGTGGTATACAAAACATTTTCAAATTGAAATGAATATTTGAATCACAATTTTACAATAATTAACATTGTTTGGTTACCAGATATGTTCATCCATAAAATACCATCTAATTTATCTTCCGTTGTTCGCTTCTATATCCCATTTCAGCATTGGAAGGAATAACAATATAACAATAGGCAATGAGTATTTTTCATTCTATATTCACAGCTAGAACATGAAAACCTTTACTCCACTACTTTTTTTTGGAATTACTCAAAGAATTTAGGAATCGATTAAGCGAAATATCAATTTTTTTAGTGATCCTCCTCGTCACCTTCCGTCTTCACAGAGGTGTTACGTGGTTTCCCTCTGTATAGCCTAGGCGAATGCCGGGATGGTTCCTATTCAATATATGCTACGACCGGTTCCTTCTCACTATCCTGATCATAACCTAAGGAACTTTCATATCATTATCTCATCATCTCATAATTAATATCTCAGTTATATCATTACAGTGCTTCGTTCAACCAAATACAATTGAATAATAAATTATTATGAAACATGATTCCTTTTATCTTGTTGAAAAAAAAACTATTTTCAATATTCTTCTAACCATGCCTATTTTGAACTTTCCAAATAACCGGAAGACTGCAAAGGTCGACTGACTGATAATACTTTCAGCCAGCAATCTTGATACAGTTTCGGGTATAAGAGGTCATTCACATTCTATTTTATATAAGTGTATTGCCCAATCAAATCATTGATTTTTTCGAATGGATTGCCGTGGGATAGCGTTCAGTGTTTCGACTCTCATTATTACACATTATTTATTCACATGTTTAATTCATGTTGACAAAACAAAGCTCTATTGAATAGCTAGTCAAGAGCTGTCGCATTATATATATATATATATATATATATATATATATATATATATATATATATATATATATATATATATATATGTGTATATATATATATAT
>OZ023327.1:10781512-10898717 GCA_964007535.1 Brachyptera risi | reverse complement strand
ATATATATATATATATATATATATATATATATATATATATATATATATATATATATTTATATATATATATATATATATATATATATTATATATATATATATATATATATATATATATATATATATATATATATATATATATATATATATATATATATATATATATATATATATATATATATATATATATATATATATATATATATATATATATATATATATATATATATATATATATATATATATATCCAAATATATTTCCACTTTATTAATTGTACTGGAATATTGGTTGCACTCAAGTCATAGGTTGAAAGATGAGTAGCTTCAATGTCACTACACTATTTTGCTGCTAAACATTTGGCAGACCTGCTGCGGCCTCCCCAGGGTCACTGCAGCACCGGACGTCGCCCTCGGCATCAGGGGTCAGAGGGCAGTACGGCTCATCATAATTTGACACGCAGTAAGTGCCCGTTACACTGAAACACAATTGGCACTTGATCGATACACGAAATCATCTACCCAAAACTAAAGCTCGCCTGGACTGAAAATCAACTGATCCAAAAACCAACTGACCTAAACAAACTAAACTTCCACTTCTTGAACAAGCAACCTGTGCATAATGAAAGGGCTCCTCTCTTTCGAATACTGTCCCCTCTCATCAATGAAAAATAAAGTTTGGGGCAGTTCGTTTCTAGTTTACGTTCCTTAGAACCAATCCTCTTCTCAATAAACCAAGCAACCAAATTTTACGAAAAGTTTGGTCTAGAGTTTTTACCGCTCTAAATATATGAACTAACCGAACCTTCTATACTTCCTGAGGAGAAATTACAGATGGTGAAGTGGGGATTTAGCTCATCCACTTTGTACATTGTTAGTTGTTAGATTCCATCAATGTAAATTGTGTTTAGGGTCAGTTTGGTTTAAATACAGTTCGTTCAATTGCTACTGTCAACAGCTTGTGTTGAACTTGATTCGATAGTCAATACCGTTTCTCTGTATGCCTACTAGTGCATATAGGTCAAGTGACTCACGTCACTATTTCAAGCAGAGGCAGACCGGGAGAAAAGCGCCCGGGTGGGAGCCAAAAAAAGGCAACTAAGAGAGAAACATAAAGACCAATAAATATTTGAAACAATTTTTCACAGGTGAGCAGTAGAATAATACTTCAAAAATGAATCCACAAGACGTGATTCGTGAAGGTACCTACATATATAGTATTAGTCATTGTATGTAATGTTGCAATTGCTGGCCTGAAATAAAATTACATTTTAATAAAATTACATTGAATTACATTTTCTGAATAATATTAAATCAAAACATAATACCCCACCTGTCTACTTTCAACACTCAATAGCTACGTAACTGTTTTGGAGTCGCAAACCAAGCTAAACAGGATGGGACCAGGGTTGCGATGGCTGCCTGGATCAAGGTTGACTGGTTTCAAGCCTGGTAGAATAAGGAGTTCTGGTTTTGGCTGTACCTGTTGGGCGTGTGTTGTCCCATGAGGGCTGGTGCCCCCTTCTGGTTAGAGTTGGCCGGCCTGGAGCCAGTCGGACAGCGCCGGCTGCATGGCTGGCTCTGCCTCGAGGTGGCCGTGTTGATGCTTTCGGCCAGATAACATACGCTGCGCATGTGACTGCACAGTGCCACGTCTGTGGGCAACAGGGACACATGTTGTCACCAGGGCTGTATCAAGGCCTAGGCCCACGAGGCCTGGGCCTAGGGCAGAAAATTCTCAAGGAGCAACAAATTTCCAAGGGGCGACAGCCTCTCAAAAATAAAATAATTAGTGAATATATTTTGAAAAATTGTATACTTTCATACAATATCATACACGTTTTGAGATACCGGCTAATGCATAGAGAGAATCAAAAACAATGCTCTGTATTGCTAGTTTCCTTCTATTGTACAATATAGTCTCTTCAAAATTTTTGTCTTGCCACTTGACAACTTTCAATATGTTCATTTCAATATATTATTTATAGTAACGATGAAAATTTATGAAATGATCCTTCTCATTGATGGGTCATCAACACAATAATCATAAATGTGCTTCTGAATAAAAACCTAGTGCTCGCCATATTTCTGAGATAGTGCACTCTACTGAATTAGTTATAGTTGAAGGGGGGAAGGAGGGCGTCAAAGTATTTTGGGCCTAGGGTAGGGTTGCCATTCGTCCTGCTTTCGGCGGGATTGTCCCGTTTTATTTTCGTGGTTCCCGCTTCCCGCTCTGGTTTTTAAATATCCCGCTTAATTGTTATACAGATATTATAATATGAATTTCCTAAATTTTACATCAATACTTAAAATTAACCCGCAACGGTAAGTTTTTGCTAATAAGTAACGAGTGGCGTGAAATTGTGAGAAGTCCATATATATTATATATACCGGTATATTACATATATGTCAATCTATATATATATATATATATATATATATATATATATATATATATATATTTAAACTGTATTATTCAGTAATGCTGTTCAAACTGGTCTTGCCGGTTAAAATAACACTTAGGTATATTTTGATGGGACTGACTGATCGATGTAGGCCCGCCGTCCGTATCTTTCTTTTCGTGCCAATAATAAGTTATTATTATTACGCTGTGAATTTATTTCATGTCATTTAGCTTATTATACGTATGATAGATATTGAATAATTATGTAACATTCTTGTTTCAAATATTTTTAAAAAAGTAAATTTTTTTTGCAACTGTGAGTACTATACTATAGGCCTATGCTAAACTTTTTACAATTAAAGGGACGAATATTATAAAATCAATTTAATAGAGTTAATAATCATTGATGCCAGCACAGCATACATCTGACATAGGGCCTACCTATCTCTGCACGTTTTAAAAAGACTTCAAATACTGAAAAGGGATCATAAACTGCAAAAATTCTGCTCCGCGCGGTTTGCTTAGCTGTGAGCACTCCGTGGAGGCCGCTGCGCGGTGCATGTTACTATATATACTTTTTGGTCACCAACATTTGTCCCTTTCGACAATTTTACATAACTGGCAACCCTAGCCTAGGGGTGCCAAATATCTTGACGAAGCCCTGGTTGTCATGTGTGTGTGTGAGTTTTTATTTTTTATTTTTTTTTATTCATTCATTCATTTTTGTGTTCATTTTTTATGTTTCACCTGGTTGGCTCGCTGTTATATATTCACCACTGCACATAAATATGTAGTTTTCTTAAGTGACCAGTGCTACCTTTAATATCAGTGTCAATTTGACCTTGCACGCCATCACCATTTCTACAGTTCCTACAATAATTTTTTATCAATCATTCTTGTGTGATTTGTTATTATTATGTGTTTTTTTCTACTTCATTAATTTTGTATTTGATCATTATTATGTGTCAAAAGGCAATCATGTATACCATGACATAGTCTAATAAAGATTTATATATAATATTGCATGTTATAATCATACTCCATTCTACGTGGGAATTGTAGAGTACAAATACTACACTGGGGGTATGAAATCAGTAGCACTTGATAGCCGTGCTGAGCCATGGACTTGGATCATCATTCCCACCTGCAACTTACACTGTCACCAACAATGCAATGGCCAGTTTTGTTTCCTAATCCAAAAACTGCTTTGCAGTAAATATTATGTCAGGTTCCAGCACTGTTATTTACTCATTTTGTTTAACTAATGGTCCAAAAAATCAAGAATTTCATAAAGTTTGGAAATAAACATTTGGTGGAAGTTTGAAGAATTGTTAGAAAGAAAGAAAGAAGTGTGACTCGAAGTCTTGGTTCAGCATCTTCAGATTAATGCGCTGAGTGCTTGTTGCCCACAGCATGTCGCACGCAGCACAAAGGAAAAGAATGAATGTACTTTAAATGCTTAAGAGTATTCAGAGCTGCTGAATTAGTGCAGTACTTAAAGCTGAAAGAAGCCAAAAAGAGACCCTTGGCAATGTCACAGATATATTGTGGTTGGGCAAATCTTAATCTAAACCCATGTAAAGGTTTTCCTCTTGTGCTCACTGGTCTTGTTCTCGCAGAATGGCTGTACCCGTCCACCGTTGATGCAGAAGTCCACCTGACCTAATCGACCCGCTTCGCCGTAATGACCAGCGTTAGTGTGCATCACTTGAACTATGTCTGCGTCACCACTGCTCAACTTGTTCTGATTGCGTATCAAAGGCTTAGCAGGGTCCAGGGCTGAAACACAAAACAATGTGTTAGATTCTGACCCGGTTGTTGTTGCAATGGTTCTATAATGAGAGCCAAGCCGAAAGCCCACTGTGGGCAGTTTTTCATCCATTAGGGAATTCTAACATTATTCAGCCTATACATTTTTAAAGTAATCATTAATGTGAAGCAAAACATCCACAATAACAGAACATCCAATCAAATTCACACTTACGGCACTAGAAAAAACGGAGACTTATATTTACAAAAATGCTCGTTGAAACTTACACAGGACTATAATTATTTAAAATTCAAACTCTATAATGAATTGACCACTAGTGATAGGCATGGCTAATTGCCAGGGCCACCTTGATCTATACTTCATGTGGGAATTTAGAGATACTCTGATAGGTAAATGTGAAATTTCCTACATTGCAATGCCCATTTGATTGGATGTTCTGTTTTGTGACGTTTATGGGCGGGTCAATCACTAGTCGTCAATTACCACAAGCTATAAGAAATTTCAAATCATTGTTAAAATTTAAAATCGAATTATAAAAACTTCTAATAGACAAAGCCTAATTATTATTCTTTGAATGAATATTTTTTTTTTTTTTAATAACATCGAAACTTGATACAAAATCATTGTTCCCCAATTAAGGCTATGGATGAAAGATAGGATCGTTTGGACGGGGCACCACAAGGGCGATCTTACCACCCCATTTTGATTATTTAAAACTAATGGTCTTCAACACCAGGACTGCGCTGTCTGTGACCATAATTTTTCGCAGTAGATAAAAGTCTTTCAGTATAAACACACGAATGTTGATATCTTCCACTTTGAACTAAATCTCTTGGGCAATGATTACTTCTTTCCCTTGACAGCAGATGTAAAATTGATCATTATACAAAAAGCACAAATTAAATTAGTGATAGGCCTATAATGTTATAATTAGGCCTATCGCTCTACTAATTATAGTATATAATTATAATTATAATAATTATAGTATAATAATAATATATTATAGAACTCCTTGTCCAACAGATAACGCTTCACATTGAATTTAAATATATTAAAAGATTCTATACATGTTAATTCTTCAAGAAGAGCATTAAAAAGTTTTACAGCATTAATTATGGTGAAGTCCCGACTCATAAAGGGCATGTGTGATGAATCAAAGTTACAAGATTGTTTTTATTGCAGGTGCTGTATGCATGAATAGTTTTACTATCAAATATGCTCAAATTTATTTTGGTAAAGAGACCAGTTCTAATATGTAAACAGATGTTATTTATTGTCAAAATCTTTAAATTCTTGAAGAGTCCTCTGCAGCTATCACATCTTCGTTTTTTCACCATGACTCTAATACATAGCATACTTTTGTAGTTTGAATATTTGAATATATGTTGATATGATGACGTGTGTCTAGTATGTCTCTTAAATTATACTCAGTTTATCATGTTTTAAAAATAGACCTACTGACTCATCTTAATCAAGATGCAATTTATTTTAATTATTCATTGTTTTAAATGTGAATTGACCAATGTAGATGGGTGTGATTTATACGAAGCAGGGAAAATTTTAGACCGGCACAGTAGCTGAGTGGTTAGCGCACTTGCTTCGTGTGACCCGGGAGGTGAAGGGACATATCGAACCCGGTTTTATCCCCGCCACCGTCCATCTTTACAGGTTTTTTTTGTGGTTTCCCTCTATGGCCTAGGCTAATGCCGGGATGATTCTCACAATATAGGCCACGACCGATTCCTTCCCACTATCCTTCCCATTACCCATAAAACCTTCATCTTATCATCCCATCATCTCATTAATCATTCATCCGACGCCAATAGATCTCAGTCATCATTACAGTGCGTCGTTAAAACCCAATATAAAAAAGAAATTTTTAGATACCTTGATTGGTTATTTCCCTATTTTCCCCTGCTTCACTGTCCACTTGATTGGTTTTTATATTTTGTGACATCACGAGGGCGGACGATCTACAATGGTCAATTAAATGTCTCAACATCCTTCAATAACTTGATCCAATAGAGACATTAAATATATTATTATTACTAGTAATGATCCCACCAACCACTTTGTTAAGTTGGGTTACAAATGAGCAGTTGATAACGAAAAGATGAAAGGTGAAAGGATGTTCTCAGAAACCTATGTCTATGCGGGAATTGAACTCAGGCCAGGCCTGGCCAGTTTCTAAAGTAACGTGCCTCAGATGACTGTGCCATGGGGGCAACTTTTGGACCATGCATTCTAGAACGTGCATGTCTTGAGTTCAACTGGAAGAGGAAATGAAGTGACTAGTTGATCACTGTGGACATAAATCTTTGATAAAACTGAGGCTTGGCAAATCCAATCTATCTGCAGTTTGGCTAGTTGTAAATTAAACATTACATTTATGACAATTGCTGGAAATATGTCAGCGTATATTCATGAAATATTACAAATTTGAGATGAGGACTTGAAGTGATATAATAATAATTATTATTACTATTATTTAACTCTTGCAATTGCACATAAATGCGCGGTGGCAAGTTCCCTAACTACCCCTATCCCACCACCTCCCTAATCCTCTGACGGAATAACTTTATCCTAATTTCATCCCCTTCAAAAACACTTCTACTAAGCCTATTCCAGTCCCTACCTGTCCTATTCAAGAAAGAGAATTTACCGACATCTAATCTAGCCCCCTTTATGACTAGTGCTCTATCATGACCCCACCTACCTCCATACCCTGACTCATTCCTTTCAATCAACTTATGCTATTGGACTGCAGGGCCTGGGACCAAGGGTGCACAAAATTTAAAACCTTGAAACGAAAAAATGCACTTCGATTGATAATAGACCAAATTACAATTAAACAAAAAATATTTAAACATTCTTTCAACAATTCGTTTCGTTTGAATCAATCTCGGAAGAAGAATTTTCACCGCCCTTGATCTTGAGCAGATGAAATAATAAGCCAAAAAACAGGGAGGAAGGGGGTCTTTTCAAAATTTCATAGGATGGCCCTGGAATAATTTATGTCACTGTCAGCCTCTTTGTAGAAATAGAGAACTCTCATGGTGAGAAAATACATTTACATTTATGTATTTAGTTGAAAAGTTGACATGTATGATTGTATTTTGAACTTACAATGATGTATGTGACGTGGCCGTACATGACTACTTATCCAACTTAAAAATTATATTCCTAATTTCAAGAAATGCGATTGAAGAATTCTTCAGATGATGCTCACCAATGATACGATGCATGCGGAACTGTAACGCCTGCGACATGAGGCCACACAAGTGTGCTCCCAGACTGTGCCCGACGCACGTGGTCGTCTCAACGGGCACACCGCCTAGCCGCAGGAAGGAGAACAGCTGGGCAGCACACTTGGCGATCAGCTTCAAGTTGTGAACTGCGGCAGGATAACACGGTGGCTTGGCTATTTCTCCCCAGTCCACGACGAACACGTTGTAGCTGCCGTTTTTCAGGTAGGCTGGAACACGACGCCGCCGGTTTAAGCGAATAGTCAACATTTCCCCCATATACCTCATACAGCTTGAAATCAAATTAAAACTTGTTTCAGGGGCAGACTGGGAAGAAAGGGCAAGTAAGGATTAAAAATAGGAGCCAAAGAGAATAAAGATGAAAACAGTTTTAAAATATAAATTCATATGGTGTGATCTGTGAAGATGCATAGTATTGATGAATGTAGATCATGTTTCAATCGCTATAACTCCAGTTAAATTTTTTCAGATTTCATGAACAATATAAAATTCTAATTTAGTACCCAACCTGTCTACTTCTATTTTTCAAAGGCCAAAAGCTACATTCTGTTTGGGGGTCCCAAACCGAGCTATAAACAGAAATCGCTGCCCCGCCTTCTGGGCTGGTCTGCCCCTTTTCTTTTTCTACTAGACTGAACCAGTTGACCTTGTGATGTAGTTCTTTAATTGTTGCTCAGCGACTCAACTACCCGCTAAGGTTTCATGATGATTATTGTCTGTTTAAACGACCCCACGAACAGCTACGTTATATGGGGGTACGAATGAGCAGGTGATTATGAAATTATGAAGTGATGATAAGTGAACGGAGGTTTACAAAAACTCATGCCATATGCAGGATTTGAACCCACGCCCAACGGTGACTTCAGTTTCTGAAGCAGTCCCTCAGCTGACCGAGCTACCGAGGGAGGCACGCTAAGGTTTTATGGGAATAGGAGTGATTGGGTGATAATGAAACAATGACTGATGAAAGGCGAAAGATCGTTTACAAACACCCGTGTCGTATGCGAGACTTGAACTCAAGTCTGACATGACTTCAGTTTCTATCACAGTAAGTGCATTAGGTGACTGATCCAAGGGTGTGGCCCTTGTTAGTTGTTATGATATGATTTTCAAATGATTCAACAAGTGTCTCTTTTTTTTAAATTTTACATTGTGTTCAGTGACGCTCTGTAATGACAACAAAGATCCATTGATGTTGGATGAATGATTAATGAGATGATATAGGAAGATGAGATAAAGGTTTCTTGGGTAATGGGCAGGATAGTGGGAAGAAAGCGATCACGACCCATAGGCCCACTGTAGCATTGGACTGTAGGAACCATCCTGACATTAGCCTAGACTACAGAGGGAAACCATGAAAGACCCCCGTAAAGATGGACGGTGGCAGGGATAAACCCAAGGTTGACATGCTCTTCACCTCCTGGATCACATGAAGCGAGCGCATTAGCAACTGAGCTACTTGTGCCAGTTTTAACAAGTATCAGACAAACAGAACACATACTTTAATTCCTGGACCAAACTCTAATTAATATTCAATTGCTTATAGGCGATCGAAGAAATGTTGTAACATATTCTGAGGAAAACAACTCATCTGACAAAAAGAACCTGATCTCAACGACATTGATTATTACTACTGGTATGATGGTGAACTAAAAATGAAGAATGCCACAAGAATCACCAATGTCAAAAACATTGTAAAATACAAATTGTAATCAAGTAGGCTATGCTAATCACATTTTGTATTGAAGATGTTTTAAATGAGGTATATTATTTAGAATAAATTGGCTATATCCCAATTTCATCAAATCTCATTTTGAAACTCACTCTTCCTACACCTACTGTCTTGCCAGATGAGTAGGGCATATTTACCACCTAGTCTGACCATATCTGCATGGCACAATCTGTGCTTGAGCAGTCTTCCATTCATCCACCATCCCATAGCATGAGCAAGGCATCTTGTTTAGGGTGACCAGACGTCCCAGGTTTCTCGGGACTCGAACTTCTTTTATTCTCTTGTTCCTTGTTTTGAACTTTCTGCCCCGGCCTGCCGAGAAATTCTCTCGAGACCATTAAATGTCCCGGCTTCACACACACAAAAATCGGAAGAAATGTATATTACTTGGGTAATGTTTATCCGTGTAAATATCATTTTTATGAATTCAGGAAACACATATGATGAGCAAATTTGCATAAGTACGAGTGTAGTTCATGATCCAATTTCCTATTACCATGAATTCACCCCCCCATGCCCCCCCCAATTAGGAATGGGATGGTTTAATCTCTGCACTTCTTGGTGATATCCCAGTACCGTATTTTTTTATATATGGTCACCCTATAATCTTGTTCCTCACATAGTAACACCTTGCCTGCCCTAACCGGAACAATCTGTGCTCGAGCAGTCTCCCTACACCTACCATCCCTTAGAATGACCGTGGGCAGCTTGCCATCGCCACCGGCGTACCCGTGGATCAGTATAATGTTTTCATGTAGAGGATTCCAGCCGCTGAACCGTAGCCAGTCTGACTCGGCTTCGTTCACTTGTTTCCGTTTCGTGGGGCTGTCACTACAAACAAAAAGTGGATTTAGTGAACATGAAATGGAGAAGTGGCATTCCTTTCCGGAACTAACACTCATTCATATTCTGTTTAATGACACACTCTAATGATAACAAAGTTCTATTTGCATCGGTGAATGATGAATGAGATGATGGAGATACGAGATGAATGATATTTTATTATTCGTTATAATATTGTGAGCAGTAGGAAAGAAGTAGCCATGACAGAAAAAAAAATTCCACATATTACACTGACTTACTGATTTCAGTCTACGAATACATAATATGAACCATAGGCAGCAATAAAATTATTAAAGTCTACTATACAGTGCATTGAAAATCTTACATTTTTAGGTTGAAAAAGGTATTGGTCTATATACAAATTTCATTTCGACAAAAAATTTATACAATTCCGCATTTTGTCCGCCTTTGGCAAATGGACCTCTGGCAGTTGGAAAGCTGCTCACTTGAATGATATCAGACAATCATTAATGTAAAGTTTTAATTAAGAAATAATTGGCTGTGGCAATTGTTGAAGGCTTGAGTAACAGAGTATCCTAACACTCATTTGATAAAGTATGAAAATTCAGCTTTTTTTGGTGCTGCCAATGTCAATTCCTTGCTCTAGAGCGCAAATAATTCCCAGTTATGCCACTGGGTGTAAATCTTCCTGAAAAATTTGAACAAACAATATCACTGACTATGAGAATTGGAATTTAAAAAATAAACCCAATTGAAAATGTTGTTCCTTGGTGATTCCATGCAGTAGAAGCCAACTGCTACATAATGCTTTTCAGTCCCAGTCGAAGCATTGTGCCAGCTGTAAAAACGTAGTATTTTCAGTAGGGTCACTGGGGGAACATAACATTTTCAGACACACTTCCACATAGATAGCTCGCCAGTTCTCACCAGAAATAATTCCTTCGCACTGTGGCTTGGATGTAGGGCATCCACCTAGGGTGTGAGGAATCCAGGGTTCGATTCCAAACCCGAACAATTTCAAAATAATATATAAATACATTTTGGCAACAGTTTATCAGAATGCATGATTTTTTATATTGGTTAGCGCTCATATTACAATTGTTTTTGCCTGATGAAATATGTAAGTCATTTGTTCTGAAATTGTGCATTATCCTAGTGAGTCGCTCGTAGAGCATCATGTACCTTGTGTACAGATAGAAGGAGACTTGATCGTCCGGGCAAAGAGCCTCGTCCCTGCGCCACATGCAATCAGCACGCGTGTAGTTGCCTGAAGTGTCACCTAAGTACAAGGGCCGATTCAGGAATCCCTCAGGACGATCGCTTCCAGGACGATTGATGAGACCACCGCCTTCTTTACGCCTTTCCGTTCTGCCCTTCACATTTCGAAGTCTGCGCTCGGCCAGCCGTAGAAATACCTGGCCATTACAATCTGGAATATCATCATGAGGGAGAGTTATTATACGAGCATAGTGACTCACTCACTCTTTCACCTGGACTTATTAGCACTTTGCTCAGAAGCTTGTTGGGAATAATTTGATTTGATTTGATTCGTTGTGGTGACTTGGGTCGTGCTCGTGCAACGTCATCTAGTCGACGTTAAGGGGGCCCGGAAGTGGCTATACCTGCCATGTACAATTCTACCATTTTTCATACTTTTTTCTACACTTTGAGCAGAGATAGGCCTACGTTTCTGTTTTTTTGGTTTTACCTCTAATAACCTTTCATAGAGGCTTCAACACGAGGGTTGTAGAATATTTCAATCCATAATGAAATCAGATTTATTTTCATAGACTCTCATTTTTTACCAATTTTTTGAACATATTTGATAGAGAATAATCCTATTTGAAAATAACCATTCACTCTATGCCAATTTTCCTGAAAGTTTGGAAACAGTGTGATGAACATACTTGAGAATGGAATAATGTTATATGAAGTTACTATATAGGAAAAGGTACATAGGTCTAAACCAGTGGTGACCAACCTTTTTGGGCAGGGGGCCATCTAAATTTTCCAAATATCACCGCGGGCCACACATGTTCACTAAAAAAAAATGATGTATTATATATACAGCGGCGTGCGGTGATTATTTTGCTGGGTATGCTACTCTTGATAAGAATTCGATCAGCACATACAGGGTAGTATGTGCGAAGCCGGTGACCCGTGGGGCATTTTTAGCCTCACAGGGAATTTTTTTTTCGAACCCTAATTTTAGGTGTATTTTGTTGACTTTTGATGGAACGTTTGAATGGATTCAGATGAGAAGACAAGGGAAAAAAAGAAAAACATTACGTCTTTGGTTGTAGGCCTTTGCTCAAAGTATTTTGATTTTTTTAAATGCAAAACCACTGACAACAAACCGATTCGCCTTTGAGGTAGGTAAAAAAGTACATATTTGTCCACTTTTCCTGAAATAATCAACATTCATTATTGGTTGCTTTGCTCTTTGACATAATGTTAATTTCGCTCCGAAACACACTTGCCGTCACAACACATGATGAAACTAAAAGTGACCAAGGGACAATGACTCACTCACTCACTGTGAATGTGATTTCGTGCTTCAATTTCCAATTTCACCGCTAGTGTATAGTGGTAGCACGAGCTAGCCATTTGCGCGTGTTCGGTCCCGCATGTGGTACTGTTTTTGATACACGTTTTGTTTTGATTTACACGCCATAACGTTGATTATTAGCGGCTAGCTATAGAATTACGTCGTCTTTGACACTCTGTGTGCACCCACGTCTTGGCCCGTGGGCCATTTGATTTCCACATGTTAAATAAAAATATAATTCATTCAATTCCTCAGCGGGCCACTGAAATAACGCCCGCGGGCCACATGTGACCCACCACATGTGGTGTGTGGTGTGGTGTGGGTCACCACTGGCCTAAACACTGAGAAATGAAATTTTGAGATGCAGCTCTAATGATAACCCAGCGGTACGCCTATGCTAGTAACTTCAGGGACATCATTAGGGGGTCCAAGGTAGGGCGCATGCCTCACCAATAATCTATAGCTATCCTTTTTTTAAAAAAATTATATATTTACCTACGAATAAAGACACAATAAAATATTGCGCTATACTTATTATTATGAATTTACCAGTATACACTTTACTACTTCAGGCCTACATTTCTTTTTTTTCTTTTCGATAACGATTCAATTATTAGACTCATAAACTCCTCGTAAATCACGAAAATCTCTTGAAAAATTACCATATTTAAAAAAATTATTGCTGGAAATTTTTCTGGGAGAAATTGCGAGGACAACTTCGGAGATGTCCAAAATAATGATCCACTTATTAGACTCCAAAACTGCTTTTAAATCGCAAAAACCACTTGAAAAATGACTATATTTCAAAAAATTCACTGCGGGGCTTGCTGGGAGAAATCGCTAAAATAACTTTGAAAATGCCTATAATGATTCATCATTAGACTCTAGAACAACTTGAAAAGCGAGAAAATCACTTAAAAAATGTTCATATTTGTATTTCCAAAAATGGCTACTCCCCATGCAGACCCCCTTTTCGCGCGCGGCTTATATCCAGCTGGGCGTTCATTTTATTCGTGTAACAATACACACATCCTGACGACGTCCTTGAGTACCGTAGGCTTGATTTTCATCGTAGGTTAATCAAGTACCATGAGTAAATAAATTACATAATCACTAGAGAAAAGTGAAGGAAGAAGAGCCGCTCTTATTCCTCTTTTATCAGGATATTTCATCAAAATAGGCCTATATATTCATCTTCATTTGTTGTTATACAATTAACTTCTATATTCATCATATTTTGTAATTATATTAAATTATATATAATTTAATAACAATTGTTCAATATTTTCCTTCAAAGAATGCATTTCCAAAAATGTTACTCGTCCTAGTAGAAGGAAACCATGCATTTTAACGCCCATAACGAAACGACCCAATTTAACTATATACACTATAGGAAAACGCGGAATTTACGTCATGAGATGAGCTTAGAAGTATGGAAATCCAGAATGAAAAGTAATTTGTCAGCTTAATCTACACCTACAGACCTTGGATAACTTCGAACGTTTGAAAACCCGACCGGAATCAATTATGTCATGGACTTCCCATTTCATTCATCACTCATTTTAATCATTCCAAATTAATTGGTGACAAAATGTTGCTATAGCTTTGATTGATTTGAAAATGCGTTCTGAATGCGTTTTATTCGTTATTTCTCATCCGATTGTTGCAAAAATCTCTGAAAATGGGTAGGGCCTATAATAGTTTTTTTCGTATTTGGTGGAAATTTGAGAGCTTTTGAAGAATGATTGATTTTCAAGTATTTTTCCTCAGGGTTAGTCTGTTCTTATGGGGATTTTTCAAACTTTCCGATTTTTTTTTCGAAAAAACCATTGAACCGATTTTTCTGAAGAACAATCCCAACTTATTCTGGTGTGATACCAATACGTAGAAAAAGTTTCAAGTTGATTGGGGTTTTCCTGACCTGTGTGCCGCGTACAAAATTACAGGAAAAAATAAATAAATGAATACAAAATAAAAAAAAAAAAGCCAAACCAATTTTTTTTTCAGTAGGCCTATATACTGGAAATCTCCGTTACGCTCATCCAATTAACACATTGTTTGCTACTTCTTATAATGTATAACCTTAATAATCGTGCACTCAGAATACTTTTTGTCTTTGTTCAACTTTTCAAAAACAGAGAGTAGTTTTGATGGATCTTCATTTGTTATACATACTTGTTCCATTCCCTTTTCCAGTTCGCCAAAAGAAACAAGAAACAAAATGTATACCTTGATACCTTATTGACCTTAGAATTCAGATCTATAGCTTGATTTATCCAGTATATAGGCCTACTCTGTTAACTCGAGAGCATCAAAATAATTTGCATAAAATCAGATATTTTTTCCATTTTGTCGATTCCACGTGATTCGGTTGATCTTTTTTTGATTCCAGAAATTTCTTTGATTGCGTTGATTTGTTTTGTCATTGATTTTTCTCATTCCATTGATTTTTTCGACTTCGTTTGATTTTCCTTGATTCCACGTAATTCCGTTGATTTTTTTTCAACCCATTGTTTAATATCATTCTGTTAATTCTTTTTTATTCCATTTGAGAAAAGTTGATTCCACTCGATTTTTGTTGTTATTCCATGTGATGCCGTCGATTTTTTTTTTTTGATTATTCGATTTTCCGAGTTTGATGATAAAAAAGATGGTATTTTACTGTATTTCACTTCTAAAGCTGTGTACAAATTAAATGCTGATAATTCAGACCCACCCATTGATAAAATACTGTAAATAGCATTTTTTGACATCGTTATCTAAGATTTTATTGTTGGAATGACTTGCATATCGACTATTCTGAAGTGATGTATTTTTTCCTTCAATACGAATAGTTCAATCTGCTGATACTTCATATATTTTGTCCCACTTGATTGTCCAAATTATATATTTTTTCAATTTATTTGCCAGATTATATAGATTGTTGATATTCTTCACATTCTGTTCGTGACACATACATGTAATTAAGGTCATGCCAGTTATGCTGACCGAAAGATTCATGCAGTTTAAATTTCTCTCCAAATGTATGGCACACTAGATGTTTTTGAATCCAAAATAACTTCACTTTCATCTTCCTAATGGAGCCTTTATACTGTAACACGCATAAAACACTGCACAAGGAACTCGACACAATCCAATTTTGCGTAAATCACCTTCTTGCTTCCTTGTTCCACTTTCATCTTCACGAGCAGAATCATTTACTTGCATGCACCGTCCACATCTCCAAATGAAACGTAAACTACCGGTACTCAATTTTCTAGAGTGATTCGGCAAAGTCAATTAATTATTTAAAAACATGTTGGAATTGGAAAAATCAGTGGACCAATAAAATAAACGTAATATGAGAAAAGTACGGAAATATTTCCAAAAAGAATATAGATAATAGTCTTAGTAAAGTGATGAATGAGTGAAAATGAAGTAATAATGACATTACCGATGGCTGTTCAAGCTTTTGAATTAGGATGAAATAAATGGAAAGTTTCATTCATCATTATAGTTATCATATAGTTACATAATATTTAGATCGTTACTAAAATGAGACCGTCAATTTCGTTCGAGCATCTACAAGTCCTTAGTCACTAGTCAATTAGTGCCGTTCCGAGCTCAACTTCCTAGTCCCTAGTCACTAGTCAATTAGTGCAGTTCCGAGCTCAAGTTCCTAGTCCTTAGTCACTAGTCAATTAGTGCCGTTCCGAGCTCAAGTTCCTAGTCCCTAGTCACTAGTCAATTAGTGCCGTTCCGAGCTCAAGTTCCTAGTCCCTAGTCACTAGTCAATTAGTGCAGTTCCGAGCTCAAGTTCCTAGTCCTTAGTCACTAGTCAATTAGTGCCGTTCCGAGCTCAAGTTCCTAGTCCCTAGTTCCTAGTCAATTAGTGCCGTTCCGAGCTCAAGTTCCTAGTCCCTAGTCACTAGTCAATTAGTGCCGTTCCGAGCTCAAGTTCCTAGTCCTTAGTCACTAGTCAATTAGTGCAGTTCCGAGCTCAAGTTCCTAGTCCCTAGTCACTAGTCAATTAGTGCCGTTCCGAGCTCAAGTTCCTAGTCCTTAGTCACTAGTCAATTAGTGCAGTTCCGAGCTCAAGTTCCTAGTCCCTAGTCACTAGTCAATTAGTGCCGTTCCGAGCTCAAGTTCCTAGTCCCTAGTTCCTAGTCAATTAGTGCCGTTCCGAGCTCAAGTTCCTAGTCCCTAGTCACTAGTCAATTAGTGCCGTTCCGAGCTCAACTTCCTAGTCCTTAGTCACTAGTCAATTAGTGCAGTTCCGAGCTCAAGTTCCTAGTCCCTAGTCACTAGTCAATTAGTGCCGTTCCGAGCTCAAGTTCCTAGTCCTTAGTCACTAGTCAATTAGTGCAGTTCCGAGCTCAAGTTCCTAGTCCCTAGTCACTAGTCAATTAGTGCCGTTCCGAGCTCAAGTTCCTAGTACCTAGTTCCTAGTCAATTAGTGCAGTTCCGAGCTCAAGTTCCTAGTCCCTAGTTCCTAGTCAATTAGTGCAGTTCCGAGCTCAAGTTCCTAGTCCCTAGTTCCTAGTCAATTAGTGCAGTTCCGAGCTCAAGTTCCTAGTCCCTAGTCACTAGTCAATTAGTGCCGTTCCGAGCTCAAGTTCCTAGTCCCTAGTTCCTAGTCAATGGTACTGAATCTCAAGTCCTCAGTCACTATGGTAGCTATAGTCCCCGGAAACTAGTACCTAGACCCCAGTCACTATAGCATCCAGTCCCCAGTCTCTATATAGTATCCAGTCCCCAGTCTCTATATAGTATCAAGTCACTAAGTCACTAGTATCGTCCCCAGTCGCTACTCGCTAGTACTTAGTCCCTAGTCAGCAGTACCTGTGTGCCTGGTCACTAGTATTTAGTCCCCAGTCACTAGTATCTAGTCCCCAGTCGCTACTCGCTAGTACTTAGTCCCTAGTCAGTAGTACCTGTGTGCCTGGTCACTAGTATTTAGTCCCTAGTCACTAGTATCTAGTCCCCAGTCGCTACTCGCTAGTACTTAGTCCCTAGTCAGTAGTACTTGTGTGCCTGGTCACTAGTATTTAGTCCCTAGTCACTAGTATCTAGTCCCCAGTCGCTACTCGCTAGTACTTGGTCCCTAGCCAGTAGTACCTGTGTGCCTGGTCACTAGTATTTAGTCCCCAGTCACTAGTATCTAGTCCCCAGTCGCTACTCGCTAGTACTTGGTCCCTAGTCAGTAGTACCTGTGTGCCTGGTCACTAGTATTTAGTCCCTAGTCACTAGTGATGATTGTTTGCTTAACGACCCCACCAACAGCTAGGTTATACGGGGGACCTAGTCACTAGTATCTAGTCCCCAGTCACTAGTATCTAGTCCCCAGTCGCTACTCGCTAGTACTTGGTCCCTAGTCAGTAGTACTTGTGTGCCTGGTCACTAGTATTTAGTCCCTAGTCACTAGTATCTGGTCCCCAGTCGCTACTCGCTAGTACTTGGTCCCTAGTCAGTAGTACTTGTGTGCCTGGTCACTAGTATTTAGTCCCTAGTCACTAGTATCTAGTCCCCAGTCGCTACTCGCTAGTACTTGGTCCCTAGCCAGTAGTACCTGTGTGCCTGGTCACTAGTATTTAGTCCCCAGTCACTAGTATCTAGTCCCCAGTCGCTACTCGCTAGTACTTGGTCCCTAGCCAGTAGTACCTGTGTGCCTGGTCACTAGTATTTAGTCCCCAGTCACTAGTATCTAGTCCCCAGTCGCTACTCGCTAGTACTTGGTCCCTAGTCAGTAGTACTTGTGTGCCTGGTCACTAGTATTTAGTCCCTAGTCACTAGTATCTAGTCCCCAGTCGCTACTCGCTAGTACTTGGTCCTCAGTCAGTAGTACCTGTGTGCCTGGTCACTAGTATTTAGTACCCAGTTACTAGTCCCCAGTCTCTATATAGTATCCAGTCACTAGTATCTAGTCCTCAGTCACTAGTACTTAGTCCCCAGTCAGTAGTACCTGTGTGCTTGGTAACTAGTATCTAGTCCCCAGTCACTAGTAGCTAGTCCTCAGTCACTAGTAGCTAGTCCCCAGTCACTAGTACTTAGTCCCCAGTCACTAGTACTTAGTCCCCAGTCACTAGTACTTAGTCCCCAGTCACTAGTACTTAGCCCCCACCCCCAGTCAGTGGTACTTGTGTGCTTGGTAACTAGTATCTAGTCCCCAGTCACTAGTATTGAGACCCCAGTCACTAGTAGCTAGTCCCCAGTCACTAGTAGCTAAACCCCAGTCACTAGTATGTATCTAGTCCCAGTCACTAGTATCCAATCCCCAGTCTCTAGTATCTATTCCCCAGTCACTAGTACCCAGTCTCCAGTCAATAGTATCCAATCCCCAGTCTCTAGTATCTATTCCCCAGTCACTAGTACCCAGTCCCCAGTCTCTAGTATCTATTCCCCAGTCAATAGTATCCAGTCCCCAGTCTCTAGTATCTAGCCCCCAGTCACTAGTACCTAGTCCCCAGTCACTAGTATTAGTCACTAGTATCCAGTCCCCAGTCCTCAGTCACTATAGCATCTAGTGTCCAGTCACTAGTACTTGGTCCAAAATCACTAGTACCTATAGTGCGTGGTCACTAGTATTCAGTCCCCAGTCACTAGTTTCTAGTCCCCAGACACTAGTACTTTGTTTCCAGTCACTAGTACCAAGTCCCTGTTCACTAAAAGTGACTCATTATGGTAATTGAGAAAATACTGCTACTAATGACAATATCCACTTTTAAGAGATCGCCCGGAACTTATCGCTATGACGAATATACTTCCAACAAAATCCACGCTTACATGTCAAAATCGAAACAGAAATCTCTCTGTACACCTTCATTTTCCTTGCAGATTGTTGAATTAGTACCTCTGTCGACCACTGGAGGCGCGGGGTACCGATAGCCAATCAGAGTCAACAAAACAGCATCATGTTGTCCCGCTGTCAACCAAAGCATGTCAAACATATCCGTCATTGTTGACTTTGGAACACCACAAAATTAATATCTTTCAGATGAAAATATTTTTCCCTCTTTTTGCTACTTTATTCTTATTGGTATTTCCAAACACGCCTATTTGAATGATCAAGACCTTGCAATTAAACGATGACATATTGTTACTCTGGACCATATAGTGTCTAAACTATACAAATCCAAGCTGGACGGTGAGGAATTGCATGGAGATAGTTTTTATGTCGATCGATTTCGCCAATTGAGACCAGTGGAGAGCGCATAAAAAAACAATTTGAAAAGAAACAGCCAAACTAACAGATAAAACCTGTTCGACAGATTTGGATCAAATGGAAGCCATCTCTTACGCTCATCTAATAACACAAGAAAGCTTATGATCGTGCTGTAATATTCGATCGTATCCAATACCTGTTATTTGATTAGGTATAATCGTGCTAGATGGAGAAAACGCCTGAGGATACGGATATGCAGATCTCGTAATACGCTCTCGATCATAACTTCCGCCAATAATTCACCTTGTTTACATAACTTACATCCAATTTTATGACATTTCACATGAGTTGATAAACCGACCGCCTTGCTACCGACTAGAAAAGAAATGTGCAATTTCATGCAACCTATTCATATGTGAAATGATATGTTTGTATGTGAATGTATTGACTGGTTGGATACACAAGGCAGGAACACGCCGTACGTTTCGTGCGATGCGTGGAAGATACGGGAACTTTGTTTTTCGACCAAATATAAGTTGATCGATTTGTAATAGTAGAAATTCAAATCACAAACGACAATAGGAACAAACAACAAAAAAAGAAAGTTTATATTGATGACAGACAGCTCGCAATTGTGCTATACGTAACACATATACCGGTGTAAAACATATTTTTACCAAATTTAGACCTAATGTATCAGAGTTGATTAGCTCACAGACCGTCATTCATGAGACCGGGGTTCGATTCTCGCCATGGTCAACCATTCTGGCGTCGTTTTGGTGAATAGGCCTACTGAGATGGTTGCTTCATATTAGGTAACAACCGTTTCCTCCCCATCACTATACACATACTAACTATGGACTAAGTAAGGCATTCACTAGAAACTTAAATGGATATAACCATTGATTTTGTATGATATAACTAACGTTATATGTAGACGCCAATGATTTCGTGCAAGCAATGACCAGCTCCCAGTCTTTGTGCTACTTGCTCTTATTGAAATAATGCTAATCATTGAAAACATCTATTTGTTCACGAGCTAGATGTTGCTTTAAGCAAACCATTTTGATGCTCTCGAATTAACAGAGTACTGGATAAATCAGGCTAGATCTAAGGTCAATAATTATAAATCAAGTTATGCATTTGTTTCTTGTTTCTTTTTGTAAACTGAAAGAAGGAATGGAACGAGTATCAGTATAAAAAATGAAGATTCGTCAAAAATAATCTCTTTTTTTTTAAAGTTGAACAAGGGTGAGCGTTTTGAATGCACGATTATTAAGGTTATACGTTATAAGTTATAACAAAATAGCAAACACTATAATATTTGTGTTGAACGAAATAGACAGTTATTGTCTATTTCGTTCACATTTGAAAATGGAACTATTATCAACAAACCTATTACAAACAACTCCTTCATCTTTTTCTTTCAAACAAATCAAGCAGTTGCATAGCCTGTGGCCAGAAATCATTATGTAGGCCTATATTTGTTTCTCATTACGTTGTGTAGATAAGTGGGCTTCAAAAAAATCTCAAACACTTTAACGCAACGCGCGTTTACCTAGCGTTGAAAAATGAGCTGGAAAAATCACCACCATGCGCGCATTACTATTTTGAATATATACCCCTTTAATCCAATTGATTATTAATGGATAATTCTTATGAGCATATGAATATACCTGATAATAGTTGTACATTTCAAATAATGTATAAAGTTGGTAGATCCTTCCAAAGCTCAGTAAAATGACATACAAAAACTCGGACCCAACATTTTCAGAGATGGGGGGCCCAGTCCCCCAGACCCCCTCTTCAGTGTTACATTAATCAAATTCCACTATTTACTGACCTCTTGTAGTATACCCCCTCAAATATTCACCGCACGCCCCTGCTATTTTCACATGTCTGGTCAAAATGAGAAGTAATCAACTGTGTTGAAAATCTACTGTCCTAAAACTCGACTGTCCCAAAAATCAACTTTCCGAAAAATCAACTGACTAAAAACCTGTGGACCTAAATGTCTACTTTTTGAGTAGCCTTGTAAAGAAGTAGGAGTGGAAAGTTTGGCTTCTTTTTTTCATAATTTTCATTTGAAACAGACCTTACCCATCTAACTCTAACAATCAGTAAACAAAATCTAAAAACCTATGAGACATTTGATTTTCAACAATTTATGAAGGGCAGGAGCCAACCCCTCCGCCCCACCTCAACTTCTTTACAGGTTGTAGAAAAAGTGGAAGCTCAGTACAGTTGGATTTGAATACAATTTGCTCATGATCGAGTCGGTTAGTTTTAATGACAGTCGAGTTTTGGGACAGTTGATTTTCAGTACAGTCGAACCATCTACGTCAAATCGCCTATATTTTACTATTTTCATCAGACCAATTAATAATGTCAATCTGTATCTAGGACTATACATACTATCACCAGAATAAGGTATTGAATTGTAACAAAACGTATCTTTGGTGCCACAAACTGACGTATTAGGTTTGGAAATTGATTTGTTCTGAATTGGAAAACGAACATCAATTCATGATTGAATACAAAATTCAAGAGACTAATCATGGTTTACGTGCCATTAGAAATTAATTAAACGTAAATCATTTCAAAAATATTATTTTAGTCAATTTTGAATCATTATTGCATTCTGGAATAATTGTTTTTAGGAGCGGTGTTGCACAGGCGAAAGTATCAACACTTTAAGGCACAAACAATGACCAATGTTCAAGATCTAGGTGAGGAATGAAGAGGACACTCGTGCAGCCTTCCTGTTGTACTTTTTTCTTCTTTCTTTTCATCGTTTTTCGATTTAATTGGTTTTATCTCTTGATCTGGTTGATGGCATTTTGATTGATTAAAAAATAGAATATGATTTTTTTTCTAAACGGCTCATATCCGATGTATGTAACATTTTGTAATAATGTGCATCATTCTCATTTTACAATTCCGTGAAAATTTGAATTCATCAGAAGAAAATATTTTTCACAAATTTTCCCCTCTGGGTTATTCTTATGGAAATTTTAATATTTTGAAATGGTTTCGAAAACTATACAGTATCGAGTTGAATAATTACACGAGTGTATCTCAAGTTTCAACAAAATTTGTATTTTCGTTTGACTTGTGGAGTGAAAACAAACATAGAAACAAACATTGTCGTTTCTTGAAGTGGGTCTATACGGTAAGATTGAGTCTTTGCTTCACTCGTCCAATTGACAGCTTAATGTTATTAAAATCAAATCAGAAGCTTTTTTTTTAAATCTATGAATATAATATTCGTGAATATTTCATTACTCGTAATTGTTTGTGCTATTGCTCTCAGTTAAATCGACTGATTTTTCACCATTAAATTTAGGCCTATGTTGATTTTTTCTGTTTTCAAGCATCAACAATTAGTTTCTTCATATAAGTAATGCTTTTATGGTTATTTATGTGACTGTGATGAAATTCAAGTGACATTGATAATATACCGGTATCACTCGTTAAGAAATCTATTGAAACCGTTCTGAAATATTTGGATATGTATTTGATTGCTAAATTGAAAATGGTGAATTTCTGAGAAAACCGACAATATCTAAAATGGCTCCTATTTAAAAAAAAAGGGAAAAGAACGAGATAGATAACTTTCACCCGATATCACTATTTCCAGCAATATCAAAAATATCCAAATCAGTCATTATTCATATTAGCTTAACTGTGTTCTTACGATAAAATTTACCATCTAATAAATAAGGTTGATTAAGAAAATATAGATCGACGGAAATTACCATGAGCAATTCGATAGAAAATATAGTACAAGTGATGGAAAACGAAGAGGAAGTTAAATAAATGTTTTTGATCTAACAAAAGCATTTGATTGCATAAATCGCAAATTTCTTCTAAATAAACTTAAATTTCATGGCATTAGAGGCTTATCAGGTAAGCTAATACAGTCTTATCTCACAGATATAATTAAACATGTCGAGTTGATAGCATTTATTAAAAATGAAGATGAAATTAAATATTCATCCGATCATATCCCTGTCACAATGGGGGTAACGCAGGGATCTGTTCTAGGCCCACTCAGTTTCATCACATTTATTAAAGATCTACCAAATATTATAAATAGATCCAAACTTTTTGATGGTGACACCAGATTTGTGATTGGGAAAGTGAATGATTGATATGTAAGGGTCACATGCCAAATCTGAAAAAGTAATAGCAGATGCCACACACTGGCTTGATGACAGTAAATTACTATTAAATTCGAGTAAAACAAACTTCATTCACTTCAATGATACTGTGGTACAGATCATTGAGGAACAAACCCCAAAATAAAATCAATATTTTATGTATTGGGCTTAACGATGTACTATCATGTTGACCAAGATCTCTTGGGGACGGATGAATGAACATTAAGAGATGAGATGGTTAAGTGAAGATTTCGAAGGAAATGGAAGTGATAGTGGGAAGGATGTGATCGTGGCCTATATTGTGGGTACCATCCTAGCATTAGCCTAGACTACAGGGGGGAAACCACGAAACAAAACTGTGAAAATGGACGGTGGCGGGGATCGGGCAAGGTCCGATACACCCCTCCCCTCCAGGATCACATGAGGTGAGCGCGTTAGCAACTGAGCTGCATGTGCTGGCTCAATGAAAAATGATGTAGACTATTTTACATCATTTAGAAGTATTGAAACAAAATTCTTTCGTTATAATGTAGATGAGCACAATGACTAAAAAATCGTTGTGAAATTCTGGCAAACTCATCCTGCTCCTCTTCAAATTGTCTCAAATTAAATACAAATGTGAATATGAATACAAATGTGAATATAGCAGAAATCGCTTATAATTCGCAAATTTCAAATCACATATTGGATGTGGCATTGAGTTCTATAGCTATTCCACAAACGCAAATATAATATTCATTTCACAGAAAAAAAAAAAACGTTGAGAATTACACTTAACGATATCAGTTTTGTAAAACCTCATTGTATAAGCTTCATTTCATTGAACACAGAATTCTCACCTTTCACAGTTTATTCATACTCCAATCAATATTTTACAGAAAGAAATTACTTTCCATACAAAATTTAGATGAAATATATGTGAGCCTGTACTCATGACACGGAGAAAAAAATTACAGATTATACAGCATGGATCAAAATGGACGCAAATTAACTCAATATATATCAATTCTGAATTGTACAATAAATTGCCATTACCTATGTAATCAAATATATAATCAGAATTGAGACATTCCAGATTGGAGTAGAAGCTCTTCGATAATTAATAAAGTCTACTATTTGGTGGAGTATAGTATCTACTATATAGAAAAATGATGTGAAAAATGAAAACAATGAGGCATCATATTATATTTTCTTTGTTCATTCATTGATGTTAGTACCCATTCACATGGGCACACTTATTCATTTGATTATCAGTAATTAATTTGATTAAAACTGTGAATAATCTGACATTTATAACATTACTGATCATTCGTGTCCATACTCCCTTGATAGACAACATAGCATTAAGGGTAGTTTGTGGAATTATTAGAAATAATCTGAGAATATAATACGTATTCATACATGGAAATGCAATAATTTTTAGTTCATATTATTATTGATATATAGAATAAAAACAAGTATTTATTCATGTAAAAGAAGATGAGCCTTTGAAGAGAGTTTTATTAGTTTATTCCATAGGTAAACCCTCAATGGGTTTTGTGGACACTCAAGAGTGAATAATGTTGTGTAATAATGTACATTTATTGGATGAAAAAAATATGATATTAATTTTATAGATGAAGTTATTCTATAATAATATGTGTTGGTCGTTTTTGATATGCGGTTTATCACATCATTTGCCACAAAATAACTGAAATCATAGATGCAAATGGTATTGTTTCTTTAACGACCGCATAAACAGCTAGATTTCTTGGGTATATGAATGAAGATTTTAAAATATCTAATTAGGCATTTATCATCGAAATAAATAACAGCTATCATTCATATGAAAATATTTCCAACATATTTAAAACTATTTCTTGATTGTGGTAATTATTGAAGTAATCAATTTTTTCAACGTATCCAATGTATATAATATATATATTCTTCAATGTAGGCCCCCAATTATTGTGATCTACTACGTAACGATCAAGTGAAAAAAATACATTGTCAACCTCAAAGAATGCTCAAAAATTTGAATTCTGAATATTCACTCCACTCCCTCTAATGAATATTTGAAATCATTTTCAATCCATGAACGATCCTAAACTCTCATCCTTTGCCTTCATAGGGAAACAATGGCTTTGTGTCAAGAATTCAAAGTTAATAAAAAAAATATTATCTACTCACCTATAAAAAATAAAATAGCAATAATTGCAATTACGCTGATATAGTATATCCCCATTGCTACCCGAATAGTGGTCGATTGCGCGTCTCCCGTCCACTCAAGTCGAACACTCGGTATCTACTGCCTTGAAGAAAGTCGACTGCTAATGCCTACTGCTATTGTACTCTGCCTTCTTCTCGGTAGACGTGGGTCAATAGCCGTCCAAACACTTTTCTGTCGAACTTTCAGAACTAGAATGAGAAAAACCATCATTTACTTATGAGTATGTATATATATATATATATATATATATATATATATATATATATATATATATATATATATATATATATATATATATATATATATATACATATATATACATATATATATATATATATATATATATATATATATATATATATATATATATATATATATATATATATATGAATACATATATATATATATATATATATATATATATATATATATATATATATATATATATATATATTATATATATATATATATATATATATATATATATATATATATATATATATATATATATCTGAATATATATATACACATAAATATATATATATAAATATATAAATAAATAAATATATATATATATATATATATATATATATACATATATATGTATATATATATATATATATATATATATATATATATATATATATATATATATATATATTTATGTATATATATATATATATATATATATATATATATATATATATATATATTTATATATATATATATATATATATATATATATATATATATATATATATATATATATATATATATATATATATATATATATATATATATATATATATATATATATATATATATGGATAGTGAAAGCAAATAAAACGAATGTTTATTAAAATAAAATCAATTTCATTCTTGATCGAACGTAAGAACAAACTTTTCTTGAGTCTTGTGAAGATTTTGTTTGCTCATCGACGCACCAACGGCTAGGTTATATGCATGGGGGTACGAAAGAGCGGATGCAGTGCGGGCCCGTGGGTAAGACCGCACGGGGCGCGAGAATTATCTCTGCAAAGGCTTGAGGAGCTTCGTACTTGATGGTTCAACTTCGCGCTGTCACGAACACCCTAAAATAGTCGACCGGTCAGTGCATTTTGCTGAAATTTTGTACGCTGCACGTTAGCGGATAAAATTTTGCAGCTTGCTACCTTTCTGAAAGAAAATTAAGTGTATGTTGATGATGAATTAGTCCTGTAGGTCATTGAAATGGGTCATTTAACTTTCTAAGCCATCAAACTGAACTTCTGTGCTAGGCAAAGAAGGTTAGTTTTTCCAGTCTTTGCAAACAAGATTGACGCGCTCAGGGCACCTAGCTTCAGGGAATGCCAAATTGTCTGAATATAATTATATTACGTCTCATTCTCAAAATTTCACTCAACATTTGCAAAATCACTTTTTTGAAAAATGTTTTTCCACTTTCATCGGATCAAAAAGATAACACTGACGGGTAAATTGTTAATATTGTTGAGTATTATGACGTGTCAGTTTCATGAATCAGAAGCATCTATTAGCAAATAAGCAAGAGTGTGAAGCAAACATATTCCACTACATTATTAAACATATATACCAGTGGCGCCACGTGCCCAGAAACCTGGCAGGGGCAAACATTTACAAAAATAACACATCCTTTTCTCAATAACCACAAGCTATATGTAGGCATATACACAATTTTTTTTTTTTTTTTGTAGATCAGGCCTACAGCTCAAATAGAAGAAAAATTAATTGGATCTTGACAGTCTATTGTCGTTATAACCAGCATACTGCTAATGGTTTGATTTGGAATTATTTTTGTATTTCAGAATATAACTTCAAAATTATTACACTATTCAAACGTACCGCAAGAGCTATTTGAGCTTCATGAATAAAAAAATAAATTATACAATTATTGCGTTCAATCAATAAAATAACGATAGCTTCACTTATATTCACTGAAAGAAACGGTTCAAAAGGACCGCCCTACCTATCTCACACCACTAGCGCGCGGGTGGTTCGCCTATTCTTCTCTCGTTCGGTCGCGCCGGATGACTTCCGTTCGGGGCACCAAAACCACTGCCCCTCGACCAGTGCTAATAGTCCTATCTTCTCTCTCACTCTGCTTACAACATAGGTGAAGTATTGATGACGTATGTTGACCCGTCAAGTCGGGGCAGAATCGATCTTGTCCCAAGTACCCTACCGTAGACCTACGTATACTTACATCCACAGCAGACACCATAGTGAAACCAAACATAAGATCAACATTGTTGTCAATAATTTTCATTTTGAGAGATCAATCTGTTTAAAAATTGAATTAGAGTGACAAAAAAAAAATCTTAAGCTTCAAAATAATATGAATCTAGGCCGGGTCACTGCCGAAAATGTCCTAATGAACGCACCGTGCGCCACTGATATATACTATAATTACTGGCCAAACAACTCGTAAAACCAGTGGTTTGTCCGGGTCTAGGTGCGGCTAGGTGGCTGTCATGTAATCTTTTTTATTTCGCACATTTTATATGTAGTGTTGTCAGATTGATTATTTTACATTGAGAAACATATATTTTCTATTTGGTTTGGATATGATATGAATTCAAAAATTGTGAAATTGATGAAATTGTGTCTATTTTCCAGGCTCAAACATTTACGTCATGCAAACAGTTAAAGCATCATGTTCGAAAATAAATATGAAAAATGGTTAGTATTTAGTATTCAACTATTTATGGTGTCACGAGCAGGGCTATGCGAAAGGTTGATTTCTTATATTTGACCAAAGAAACCAAACTATCTGTATAAAATAACCGGTAAATTTTTTTTTTATAGGCCTGTATCGGAAAGTAAACATTGGAAGATTAACTAGACTTTATAAAGATCGTGTGATTTCTGTAGTCTAATTTATATAGAGAATATCGACCACCTCCATAGCCCTATGTTTGAGATATAATTAAAATACTAAATGGCTACTTTATTCAGGCCGTCATCATCAAGTTTTTATCTGGGAGATGAGAGCAAATAGCGGGGGTAACCATGGTGGTGAAAACTTCAAACTGACAGTTAGAGCTACTCCAACGTTTTTTTTATATTATTTTATATTGGGTTTTAACGACACACTATACTGATGGCCACGATCTATTGGCGTCGATGGATGATGAGATGAAAGGTTATTTCATTAGGTGTTTTGGATGGTGGGAAGGAGTCGGACGTGGCCTGTTGTTAAGGAACCATCACAGTATCAACCTGAACGACAGAGGGAAACCACGAAAACCCCTTGTCAGGATGGTCGACCATGGCGGGAATCGAACCCCGGTCTCCCGTATGACGGTTCAGTGTGTTAATAATATATGACGCTAATATGTCGTAGTCATCAGAAGGCCTACAGCGCGTCGTTATCCAATATAAATAAAAAACTACTGACTAGAAATGGAGAAACAAATATATTTCAACTTGTTCGAAGCAGCATTACATTGACAGCCGCCATTCATCGGACCATCGCTCTGTCAACACATGCGGACATTGTTGTTGTAGTTGTTATTGCGCGCAGCCTAAAATAACCTAAATATCCCAATATAACCAATTGAATTAACCTAACCTAACCAAAGTGACATACACTAACTAACAAACATAACCAAACAAATATCCTAAACTAATTGAATCTGAACTGAAACCAATCTGAAACCTATTCCGGGCCGACAAATAGCCACTTCGCATTACTTCAAACCAAGATGCATTGAGGGTTGCGTTTGCCCGTTGGAGATGGTGTCCTCACTTCCTATCCCATATGTTCCAATTCACGGTCCACGTTGAAAGTACCGTGCGTAGATAAGAGGTGATAAAAGGAACTAACGTTACGTTCAAGGCCGGCTCTCTGTCATCTAGTTTGCCAGCCTATCAGCCGTTTCTACAAAAAAACACCAGATAGAGCAGCGATACATATTACACAGAAAAGTACTCATAAAATGGAACGAGTTTTCGAAAGTGGAGTCACCATGCATCTCCCGACGGCCTACCTACGCAACCCTCTATGCATCTTGCTTCGAACAGTGAGCAGGAGCAGATCTACTGCGTTCCAGCGACTCACGTTCTGGACGACACGTAGAGCATGTGGTGAAGCTCTGTCAAGACACGACTTCCGAGACTGCAACTTTAAAGTACGCTCCTTGAATACAAACTGCTCGGTGGCTGGGCACTTGGCAGGCGAGCTGTCGACTAGACCACCTGGCTAGACGGTGGGCGGAAAAAATTTACTCAGAAAAATGATCCACTGAAAACATTTCACTGGGAGAAAATATCCCTGGAAAAATATCCCCTGAAAAATATCCACTGTGTAAAAAATGTACTGTAAAAAATATGCCCGGAGAAATATACCCGGAAAAATATCCCTGGGAAAAATTTCAACTTCAAAAATATATGAGGCGCCTAAAGAGCATATACCGGAATAAAGTATACCAGGTTGTGTGACGTGTGCTTTGGTGTCAAGCCAATTACCCTCTGACCACTTTTACAACCATCCTTTGAAAAGTACTCCCAAACCCATGTTACACGACTGAGTAAAATTTATTCCAGTTTACGCTCTTCAGTGGCACCAAAAATGTTCCTGGAAAAAATATCCCCGGAATAATATCCCCCAGAAAAATATCCACTGGAAAAATATCCTCAGAAAAAAATCACCTGAAAAATTATCCCCTGGCAGCTCGATTGAAAAAGATTTGTAGAATTTGATTCACCGTTGTGAAGGCTATAGGCCTACTTGTATAGTCCGTCTCACCACCCTAGAGTAAGTGTCGGAGATCTTTGTAGTTTGTTCATCTATTGTCCGGCGAATAGGTAGGTATATAAACATGTCAATCATCTCTACAGACTTCATCGGACTCATACAGTGTTGCATTTTACTCAAATTATATTGAAAAACCACTTTTACAATACATAGTATTGTCTTCAATAAGATTTCTGAAGCGATGCAGCAACGTTGCACCACAACCCTTACCTGGTCACAAACTTGTCCTCAAAATTCACGTGAGAAGAGTTCCTTTGTTACTGTTGAAGTTCTGATTGACATGTTTACCTATTCGGCATTTAAGCTGATAGATGAGATAGCAACAGTTACTCTAGAGTGGTGAGACAGACTATAATTAATTCTACCGACAGATCTTGAATGCATAATGATACATCATTCATTACTTTATCACAAAATAACGGTATACAAGTGCTGATCGTCATGTATAATTAATCACATCTCAGGTCTCAGGTCTGACTTGAATAGTGATTTAATTTTTTTTCAAGTTAGGTTAGGGTTAGTTAGGTTTAGGTTAGGTCTGATTGAGTTGTCGCAAAAACCCCATTTTGCTCATCCAAAATTGATTTACGGAAGGAATTTTCTGCACCAGAGAGCTGGGGAAATACGGCCTAATCCGGTTTCCACCAGGATATTTTTTCCGTGAATTTTTTTCCAGTGATAATTTTTTCATTTTTTTTAAGTTTTCAGTGATTCTACTGGACTCACCTGCCCGCTTGACTTGACTTATGATGGTGGGGCTTGGCTACACCCCACTGAAATGATAACGAAGATATATTGGCGTCGGATGATTGATAAATGTGATGGTGGCATGAAGGTTTTCAATTAATGGGAAGGATAGTGAAAAAGACGCGGTTGTGGCTTATCCTGTAGGAACCAACCCGAAAAACTAGACTACCGCCAGGGAAACAATGAAATAGCTCTGTATTAAGATGTACGATTTGTGCGAGCGCGTCAGCACTGAGCTACCAGTACCGGTTGTTGACAATTATCGAGACACTTCAATCTAAATATTATCTATAAATATGATACAATTGAGTCTTTCATCTCCAAATGACAGCCATAGCTGTGGTGGGGGTAGATAGGGCACACAATAATATATATATATATATATATGTATAATTTAATTTTTAATTTTTCAATCTTTATATTGGGTTTTAACGACGCACTATAGTGATGGCTACGATCTATTGGCGTCGGTGAATGATGAATGAGATGATGGGATGATGAGATGAAAGGTTATTTCATTAGGTGTTTTGGATGGTGGGAAGGAGTCGGTCGTGGCCTGTTGTTAAGGAACCATCCGAGTATTAACCTGAACGAAAGAGGGAAACCACGAAAAACCCCTGTCAGGATGGTCGACCATGGTGGGAATCGAACCTCGGTCTCCCGAATGACGGTTCAGTGTGTTACCACTCGGCCACGCGTCTCGGTTACAATAATAATTATCTGTCATCTTACCTAGACACCTTTTCATATGTATTCTTCATCTGGATTCAATTTCGTCATCTAATAGCACTTACATTCACATAATCATTCATCAATTCAAAAAAATGAATATTCCATCAGCAAAATTATTAGCTGACAAGAATAAAAATGAGACAAACATATCTTATATATTACTGTCAAGTGATTAATAAAGTGTTAGAAAGAAATGAATGAAAGTGGGCTTGTAGTAAACCGGTAGAATCACTTTATTTCGGCCGGACAATTTTTCGCGTGAGTTCCCCAGACGAGTGAGCGAAAGGCTTGCTCGCAGGCAGCGTCTGTCCTGTCCACCGCTGTCTGTTCACAAGAGGAGTAACCGATTGCCTCATCACTTACCTAAAGCCATGTTCTAATGGTAGAAAGTGGATAACAGTGGATAGCAGGCCTGGTATTACTTTCGCGACTAGTTTTTTAGATTTTTTTGTTATTTAGATCTATACATTCTTTTCTAAGTATTTGCTAATTGGGAATTGCATGATATCAACTATAGTATTACGTAGGCGCGTCTCGTGAACGCTTCAACAGATGAGGCCTCGAATTTGAAAAACGTCTTGTGAACTCACAATTAGAAGACTGGCGTATATAGACCCTTCCACAGTTTCGTTAGCTAATTTTCAACCATTCCCAACACCTGCGTCAGATTGAAGGCTCAGCGGCTTCCCGGGAAAGTGTATCAGGGCATCTCTTCATAAATTGAACTTATTCGAATGTCATACATTGCAACTTGATTTTGAAACTACACTGGAATTAGGTCTATAAGATTCAGATGTAGAGGCTCGCGCATACAATCACAATATATATATATATATATATATATATATATATATATATATATATATATATATATATATTTATATATATATATATATATATATATATATATATATATTTATATATATATATATATATATATATATATATATATATATATATATAGTATATATATATATATATATATATATACATATATATATATATATATATATATATATATATATATATATATATATATAAATATATATATATATATATATATATATATATATATATATATATATATATACATATATATATATATATATATATATATATATATATATATATATATATATATATATATATATATATATATACATATATATGAAGATGAATATATATATATATATATATATATATATATATATATATATATATATATATATATATATACATATATATATATATATATTTATATATATATATATATATATATATATATATATATATATATATATAGGCCTATATATATATATATATATATATATATATATATATATATATATATATATATATATATATATATATATATATGGGGAATATATATATATAATTTGTCTAGTCACTCTTGAAAATACGAATTTTTGGCCAATAGTCATTTTCCACACTTTTTGCAAAATTAAAATCTCAGAGACGAAAGATATACGACCAATTCACCCTTGGTCAGAACGACACCGAATTCTCCGTGCACATTCCAATCTCGTTGTCAATAAATGCAATAAGTGCTTATTCCAACCACTGCAGGTGCTGGCTGCGTGTTGCCCGATAGCAGCATAATACAAATAATTGTTACGCTTTCTAGCGGTCGAAAGTTGTACTAGCGGATGATGCAGAGTGAGGGGCAAGATGCATCGAGGGTTGCGTTGGTTTGCCGGTTGGAGATGGTGACTTCACTTCCTATCCCTTCTATGTTGAAAATATGTTCCAATTCACGGTTCACGTTTAAAGAACTATTGACCGTGCTTAGATAAGTGGTGATAAAAGGAACAAACCGTACGTGCACACCGGTTCAGCTAATAGCAGCTGGCATCAAGTTTGCCGTTTCTACAAAACCACACTAGATAGAGCAGCGATAAATATTTCTCTGAAAAGTAGTCAGGAAATGGTACGTGTTTTCGAATTAGCGAAGTCACCATCTCCTGACGGCAAACCAAAGCAACCCTCAATGCATCTTGGTAAGGGTTTAGGAGGGAGTGGAGATATAATAGGGTGGGTAAAAGTGCATTGCCATTTCAAGTTGCACTTTTAATATGGAATCTGCATGAGTTATAAGGAACAAGGATTCATGTACAAAGTCATGTGATATTGAATAATGCATACATTTAGCAAATAATCTTTATTCCTCGCTAAGTACAGGTTTGAATGTAATATTTCGCTCACTCATTAGTCTGATGAACAATGAACTGAGATTAGGCCTATGTTTATCAGAGAGCTGGCTTGAAGCGCCGTAAAACAACACAATTCATTCATCAGAGAGCTGGCAAACATTTGATAAGCCATGCTCATTCAGTTTGAACCGGTTCAAATGGAGAAATACTTATCGATTGTAATCAAAAACGATCGAGTTTCAAGCCGGTTGAAGACGTTCTAGCGATGTACGTGGCAATCACTGAAACATGTGATAACAGTCAAACCGACAGGAGAGGATCTTGTCAACTCGAACTGGTTCGTAATTGTGTCGATAATAATAATTCTCGGATCAATATTTTCTCTTCTACCCTCAAAATGTATTTGAATTTGATTATTTTTTTTTCAATAAAATTACTGTGAGTTTATTTGAATTATTGCGGAGGACGTCGGTGTCAGGTCTACTATAATAGAGTGAGAAGTCACGTTTTAAAGCGCTAAGCCTATAGCCTCTCTAAGCTAACTTGATAGGTAATTTAAAGAACATCACAATCCCAGGGCTGGATTTAGAATAAATAATATCGCTATTTATTTCCCCTATTTTAGAGAAAACTAGAAATCATCATCTCAATTTCAGAAATTATAATTATTCCATTTGTTTCTATGACTCCAAGACAATTGACGTTGGCATTAACCGATTGTATCTATGTTTCGATACAAAATCGGGTAATACTCAAGTTTTGACTCAGAAAAGGGGAAAGAAGTAATCAAGGGAAAGAAGTAATCATTGCCCAAGAGACTTAGTTCAAAGTGGAAGATATCAACATTCGTGTGTTTATACTGAAAGACTTTTATCTACGGCGAAAAATTATGGTCACAGACAGCGCAGTCCTGGTGTTGAAGACAATTAGTTTTAAATAATCAAATTGGGGTGGTAAGATCGCCCTTGAGGTGCCCCGTCCAAACGATCCTATCTTTCATCCATAGCCTTAATTGGGGAACAATGATTTTGTATCAAGTTTCGATGTAATTAAAAAAAAAAAAAAAAAGAAAAGGGGGTGAGTCATGGGGGATACATACAAATTAATTATATAATATCCGAAATTGAGCCGATCATTTCTAGTTTTCTCGTCAGTTGGAGAGAGAAAAAGCGTCATTATTCGTTCAAATCTATCCAATGATGTGATGTCCTTCAAACAATTGAGATGAAACCAATATGGGTGCTGTTTTCCGATTTCCAAACTGATTTGTTCAACATGATTTAGGGTCTTCTCAATTAGTCAAATATTTGAGCCGGTGTAAAGGAATCCTTTTACTGCGGGATAACTTTACTGTACAGTAAACTTATCCCGGGAAAACTTTACTGTACAGTAAACTTATCCCGGGAAAACTTTACTGTACAGTACAAAAATTCCGGTAGATTATTATGGGAGCTGGTATATTAATATAGCATTGAAAAACATATCAGTATTAAAATACTGGGAAAAATCAGAGAGAAAAATTCCCACAATATCAAAAGAGGGATTTTTACATAACCAATAATGCGCAACTACTACATTGGGTGACTAAAATAAAACACACTGGGATAAGATTATACTGAAAGGTGCACAACAGGTACTTTTATTCTTTTTTTTTTCTTTTTTCTTTTTCGTCCAAACGATCCCATCTTTCATCCACAGCCTTCATTGGGAAACAATGATTTTGTATCAAGTTTCGATGTTAAAAAAAAAAAAAAAATGTTTTTCAATGCTATAATAATATACCAGCTCCCATAATAATCTACCGGGATTTTTGTACTGTACAGTAATAATATCCCGGGATAAGTTTACTGTACATAATCTTCTCCCGGGATATTATTACTGTACATAATGTTATACCATAGTAAAGAAATACTGCCACACCGGTTCATTCTGAATCGACTTATTTCTTAACAGATGAGTGTGATGCAAATGTGATACCAACATTTGAAAATATTCCATGTATATTCGTCATTACTTAGAAGGTAGTTTATATACATATAACTTATACTTCATACTTGATTATTTGATATGTGTGAAAAAACAAAAATATAGCTCATCTATGATCTATGCTCATTACTTTTGTGAATATCTATTGGAATAAACACTCGTAAAGTCGTAAACACGATCATTAATTACCTTGTTTCGTTTCCATGTTAGCCGAGGTCTTCAAGTTATTCCATCTGCTAATTTCACACGCAATATATATATATTATTTATTTTATGTACATCTGTAGTAATGAATATAAATAAATATGTTTATATATATATATATATATATATATATATATATATATATATATATATATATATATATATATTTATATATATGTATATATATAAATATATATATATATATATATATATATATATATATATATATATATATATATATATATATGTATATATATATAAATATATATATATATATATATATATATATATATTTATATATATGTATATATATAAATATATATATATATATATATATATATATATATATATATATATATATATATATATATGGATATATATATATAGATATATATATATATATATATAGATATTCAAATTATAACACTTGCGTTTATTTTATATACAATTATATCATAAATAGGGAATGTTGCGAAAACACGATGCAATTATTATTGTAGCAAATGAAAAAAAAAAAAAATGAATATGTCTGTGAAAATGCTTTTTTTTCACTCACAACAAGCATTAGAATGGTATACCATGAACCTAATGCTTTTACAAATGATTGAAAATGAATTCTCAGATGTCTCGATTTTCTATCAACACGATTTCTATAATCAATTCAAAACAAACACTCGCCATCGGTGTGATAAATAAGGTCTATAAGTTATAAATATGTGTGTATGTCACTCTAGTATTAATCAATAAATATATGTATAATATGTAACATTAAGTGTGGTTCTGTGGGTCGAAGGTTGTCGCTAGCTTGGTATGATCACAGAGAGGTAGAGGAGCTGGATGAGCGCGCCAAATCAGTCGAAAGGGCAGTCCAAGTTGTCTTTGATAGTCACGCAGTAATGGCCCGACGCTCTGGAAACAACATACTAGCATTGGTTATATTCTTCGTGCCACCCTCGGTAGCTCGGTCAGCTGAGTCACCGCTTCAGAAACTGAAGTCACCGTTGGGCGTGGGTGCGAGTCCCGCATAAGGCATGGGTTTTTGTGAAGTTCTTTCACTTTTAATTATCATCACTTCGTGATCACCTGTTCATTCGTACCCCCGTAAAACCTATAGCTGTTGGTGGGGTCGTTAGGCCTGAGTAGACAATAATCAATATATTCTTCGTTATTCTAGAAAGTGCAGCGTGACGTCTGTGGGTTTATACCCCTGAAGAGAGGCTCGATCGATACAGGTATTGATTAAACATCGTTCCAGTCTCCCAAATTCTACTTTAATTAATTCACAGCCCATTTCAGTTCCGGCTTATATTACGGATACTTCCCCTTTGCTAAAACTAAGAGAATTATAAAAATTCACTTCTGAAAGTATACACATTTGAAAACATTTCCAGCCCTAAAAACATATTCAGTGGCGGGCCTATCCACCTTCCATGTTTGCTATGCTGACCCCGGGGAATCACTGAACAAATATCACAGGAAGAAATATTCTAGTGAAAATATCCCCGGAAATAATATTCACAACTTTTTGGTGAGAAAAATGTCACCGTAAAAAAATATCCCCCGCGAACAATTTTTGGACGAACAAAGTGAGGACTATAAACAGAAAACTTGAACGGACCTAAACCATACAAATTCAATGCCTAAACCATTGAATTTCTTACAAAATCAATGCCTAAACTAACCCTTAGCTAACCTAATCCAAGATGAAGAAAAATTAAACCGCTATTCATGTTGGGCCTAGACGTAATAATTATGATATACAATCTGCATCTGTATTTCGTTAAATTCTGCTGTTGTCTAACAATCAATGTCCCATTTTCACGTTTGAGATCTGTCTTTGTATACATTAATTTCAAATAGCCTATACAACCTATTCTATCAAATTCTACCAAAAATTCCGTTGTGATTTTTAAGAGCATATTTTTCCAAGGGATTTTCTCCCAGTGGATATATTTTTCGGGGATATTTTTTCCACTCACCGTCCCGGAGTTCCCTTTTCAAATAATGGTCACCCCAATGTAAGAAAATATAGGTTAGAGCACCCAAGGGTCAAGACCTTCTGAGTCCACAGAATATTACAGCACGCATCGGTTCTTCAATATTTTGTACAGCTACCCAAGACGGAAGTGCAGACAAGTAATAAAAACAGTTATTTTTCTATTCGATCCAAGTTCCAAGGTTTCGGTACTTATAGGTCGAAAGCGGCGATTGACAAGTTGTATAATTTATAAAGCGATACAGTATACTAGTCGGCAAGCATTGGGTGAGTTTAGAGTTGCTCTCTTATGAAGAGTTTTCGTTCAGCTATGTATAGTATCGTATGTTGCCTCTTACCCAGCCGGGGTCGCTTCCCCCATGGCCACGGACGGGCCCGGTAGCAGGCCCAGCGAGCGGCCCCTCTTCGGGCAGGACGCCTTGCAGGGAACGCCCATGTGCTTGATGCGGCCGGTGACGGTTGAAGCGAAGTAGCATGCGCTCTGGAAGTGACTGCATCGGGCACGTCCTACGGCGACAATACCAACAATATGACATTCACATACGTGTACGCAAGGCAATTACGAAAAATCAGAAACATATTTTCTATAGCAACGCTGAATAGGTAGGAAATATTTTGGGTATAACCGGTGGGGCGCATGAAGAGCAAAATTGGAATAAAGATACTACCAAGAGTGAACGTGGCTTGGCGTGTTTACTTAGAAAGAGGATGGCCTATTCAAGGAAACGATAATAACCTAACCCAAAAACCCCAACAAAAGGTCCTTTGTGCTCTAACCAATTCCCCGAAAAAGTAGCTTGTCTACGGCATTCCTACACGCCAAGCCCTCCTTCACTCTTAGTAGTATCACTATTCCAATATTCGCTCTTCAGCACCCTCTAACCGGTTGTTGGCGGTTTAGGGTAGGAAGTGTCAGTTTGACTTTTCTGATAGATAATTTTGTGGGTTATTTGGTGAATAAAACTGACAAGCAAACTTTTGGGTTTTCCCCAATTTTCGATTTTTTTTTCAGAAAATTCAGTAAATTCAGATAAAATTAATAGCCAGTGTTTGAAATACAAATACATTTAAGGACATGAAAGTAATGCTGCCTTTATTATTGCTTCATTCAGTCCAAGTATGCTTGGTGATTTTGTTGTTGAGGTTGGTGAAAACTGAAAGCTTCCACATATGGCTGCTAGTGACAGATCACTCAACTTTCTAGACTAGCGTAGTTTCGGACGTGATGTGCTATGAAAACGTGACGTCACATAAAATCCGAGTGATTCCGAACTCAATCGGAAAACAAAATGAGACTATCGGATTACAAGATAATTGATGTAAAAAAATCCAAAATTGGTGGAGATTAAACCACTCCGGACCCTACCATCTTGCCAAAAGCAATTATATTTTTTCTATGGAAAACAAAAAGTGGTGTGTGGTGGATTTGAACTCTGGCCCCTACTCACTGATGACATGAATATTTACTACGATATCACGGCTTGATTCGGACAAATCAGTGTTTTAAATATCACCTGAAGGCGTAGTTATATACGTCATCACTCGAAGTGTATTGATACGTCACTCTAACATCACTTGTGCACCACACACGGTCTTTTTTTCATGGCACTCAACTTCCTAACGTTAGTGCCTCAACTATAGGCTACTATATCAAGTTCGTATTCCAATATTTCTCAATATAATAATAATTTCTATTCTATTTTAAAATTAATCGTCAGAATATTTGCATTATACTTTATTTTGTATTATTTGTATTTTGAGATATTTCAGAGTAATGTCCCATCTTTTATGATTTTCAATTTTGCAGCAACTGTGCTCACTCGGTTGGCTTGAACCGATTTCTATACAATTTGTCATCATCATTGGTATATGTAAATGAATAAATATTAGGTTGTATATACATATATGGATGATAGTCACATCATCTGGCATTGTGTTCGGAAAAGAATGAATGAAAAATAAACGAAATCAGTTCGAATGTTTAGCTCACAGTGGGTGTGTGTATGTGTGTTTTTTCCCTCCAATAAACCATACAGGGCAAAATATCGTGTTCTTTGTATGTGTTTGTGTATGTTATTGTTGTTGTTGATTCTTATAGAGAACAAAGCGAGTGGTGAGACGAACTATTAGTATTCTACCAACAGCATGAGAGTGCTGTATTGTATTCGTATTAGTTATTCATCAACGACGAACAAAACGTGTCAGTGTGAATGACTTATTTATATACGACAACGAATTCCATTTCGAATGAAGGGTGACTGTCAAGTGTTGGTCGTCGAACGTGATGACGACACGATCGGGTCGGACCCCAAATGGCTAAATATTAAATTACTGCTTACTTAACGACCCCATCAATAGATAGGTTATTTGGGAGTGTCAAAGAGCAGGTGATAATGAATCTATGAAGTGTTGAAATGAGAAAGAACGTTTATAAACGCCCATGTCCTAAGCGGGACTCGAACCCACATTCAACGGTGACGCGTGTTTTTAAAGCGGTGCCTCAGTTGACTGAGGTATGGAGGGTGGCAATTAGCAATGGCTGGAGCCTGTATGTATGTATGATTACGTTTATGTAACATAACTTTGGTTTTAGATAAGTTTGGTTTTTTGGTTGAGAAAAAGAAAAATTATCTTTCCAATAATATTGTGATGAGAATATAATATTTGAATCACCGAAAAAATATTCCATGGAAAAAATGTTCCCGTATGAAATATCGTGGTTGAAATATTAGCAACTTTGAGTTGGAAAAATATCCAAGGAAAATAATTCCTAGCAAAAATATCTCCGAAAAAAATGTATTATGTAAATCAATTCTGTAAGTTAGAAGTGAAGACTCTATAGGCAACTAAAACGGACCAAAAGATGGCATCAACGTGAAGAAAAACACTATTCAAGTTGGGTCTAGATGTAATTATAAATGACGTGTATTTTGTTAACCAGTGATAATATGAAAATGATGTTTAATTTTACATTCAATATCGCTAATTTCAAAGCTAACTCGAATATAGCCTACATATAACCAGTCCTATTGCATCGAATTCTAACAAACCCTCTTTGGTCGAGTTCTCAGGGAATATTTTTCCAGTGATATTTTGTCAAGGAAAATTTTCCCCGGAGATATTTTTACGGGGATATTTTATCGGGGGATATTATCTTTGGATATATTTTTGCTGTGGATATATTTTTCTCTCACTCTCACCCTATTTTCATTACCACTTCAATCAACTTGCCTATCTGATGTTCTCTCATAAGTTTCTAGTTGTGCCACTCACTGCAGGGTTTTCACGCACTTTTCGTGCAAATAGATGGTAATTTGATCCAAAGTGCATCTCCACACTTTTATTAGATATTCAATCAAATGACTCTCATTTCCCATAAAGGTATATCAGTTTGTGTTATGTTAATTATTGTTTGGCTTGTATCGTAGACGGTTAATATAGGCCTGATAATATCAATAAAGGTTATTTTTATGATATAACAAAATTGGGTTCCTCTTTTTTGCACACCTCCATTCCCCTTGCCTATGTCTGGAAGTAGTATTCACCCAGTCACTAACTGACACAGATCTGAGCTACTGAGATCTACTCTGAGAAGTGACACTGAGATCTATATGTAGAGAGAACACTCAACATAATGTGGAGGAATATAATGTCTTTTTAAACATCTGAACAGGCAGTTTGTTCAATGTCGCCCGATAGCAGCACAAATGCGCACGGCTGTATAGCGCTTATTAGCGGTCGGCAGTATTACTGGAGAGTGATGGGCTAGAATGTAATGGAGGGATACTAAGTAGAGGTAAAAGTGGGGATCCCTTTTTTCTAAAGATTCACATGTCTTGATTCTTGAAGTGTATCCATTGCCTATGCTTGTATCATGCTTGGTTTCAATTACTGTGATCGAGTGGCTAGCACACTGAACCGTTATCCAGGAGACCGGGATTCGATTCCCATCATGGTCGACCATCCAGACAGAAGTTTTTCATGGTTTCCTTCTGTCGTTCAGGTCAATACTGGGATGGTTCCTCGACAACAGGCCACGACCAATTCATTCCCCTATCTAGAAACACTTAATAAAATAACCTTTCCTCTCATCATCCCACCATCTCATAAATCATTCCTCGAGGCCAATAATCGTGGTCATCAGTACACTGCATCGTTAAACCCAATATAAATAATACAATTCAGTTCCATTCATCTTCTGCTCATGTATACAGCCTGAAGCAGAAATGAAAGTCCATTTGCTATATCTGGTCAATCCAGTTGATCATGTTATATTGCATGAAATTCAACAGGTATCAAACGAAGACTTTTACTTATGCTTCAAGCTGTACTATATAAACTCATCCCATTTGAAACCTGTTTTGTTCGGAAAATTCTCTCCTCAGTCTATAATTGTACGCTTACGTAGTCGATGTCCCTTGCAGCCAGGCTGGTTTCGCCCTCCGTTGATGCAGAAGTCTATATGTCCGACCTGGGACTCCTCGCCAAGCGCCCCCGCATTGGTGTGTATCACCTGGACTTCGTGGGCGTCGTCCCTCGTCAGTCGGAACGAGCGGTTGCCGTAGCGGTCAACCAGAGGTCGGGCAGGATCAAGTCCTACCACGTGACAGACGGCAAGGATGAGCATCAAGTCGTTAAGGAATCGAAGTGGTTATAGCGCTTTTGTACAGGCTGAAGATGACCACGGAAGGAGTTATGCAGTCGGGAAGAAGGATATACAACGTTTTACCAAACTCTACAAAGATATTGAAAACGTGTCAAGAATTCAAATCTGCAATAAAAACATTCTTACTTGAACTCAACTTCTACAGCGTTGACGAATAGGTCTACCTGTTATCTCATTGTTTGAAATAAAATATTGTTTCACTTTCATCTCCATTTATCATCATTCACTCATTCACATTCTCATATTAATTTCAATACTTGACTCGGTTTATACAATGATATATTGTTCACAAACTATGGATAAATAGATTATTAAAAACATGAATAAACCACAATCAGCTACTCTGTGACGTCACAAACAAGAGCCACATTGATTTTTTGAAATTTTAATCTAGACCTACATTTCAATAGCAAATTGTATTCAAGAAGACCGTTTTCAGTCATGTCTTGACTGAAATGTGTCTAAAAAGTGAAAATAGATTTATGTTTGGTGTATTTAGTACTAACTAGATTTTATTCATTCTTATTTAATACCAAAGACGAAAGATACATTGTTAAGACATGTGTTACAGGTGAGGGGCTTAAAGGAGGGTGGTGATGAAGTAGTGAGGGCATCAATACCATGCAAGGGGAGTTTGATGAACTCTGCATCAAAGTGGATATCACTGTATTGAACTCAATCAAGAAAAAGGCGAATGGAAACGGAGATCAGAGAGATATCATTCATATCTATAGTGGCTAGAAAAGTTATTGCGCCAATGGTAATACCATCAAACGGATCGAGCGCTTACATGGTGTTCTCACTCGGCTGTGAATCTCGTGCATTTCAATGTGTACTGACCTTGGAAAAACCGATAGCTGTGATTCCTAGTGAGCAATTCGGAACTATGCGTCATTACTTCTGCGATCCTAAAATATTGACATTTCAGGTGACTTCTGATACATTGGGTTTTAACGACGCACTGTAATGATTACTAAGATCTATCGGCGTCGGATGAATGGTTAATGAGATGATGGGATGATGAGATGAAGGTTTTTTTTTATGGGTAGTGGGAAGGATAGTGGGAAGGAAGCGGTCGTGGCCTATATTGTAGGAACCATCCCGGCATTAGCCTAGACTACAGAGGGAAACCACGAAAAACCCCTGTAAAGATGGAGGGTGGCGGGGATCGAACCGGGTCCGATACGTCCCTTCACCTCCCGGATCACGAAGCAAGTGAGCTAACCACTCAGCTACTGTGCCGGTACTTCTGATACAGCTGAGCCGTCATAATCGTAATTTTTAGTTAGTTCCTTGTATCACTATACTAGACTAGTCACGATCGGTATTTTCATAGAATTGGACCAGACATCGGTACATATTTTTAACATTGGAGGGATATGGAGTCGAGACATCATAAGCAACGCACCACCAGCGAAACTAACGCAACCCTCAATACATCTTTTCATTTTCATTCTTAACGACCCCAACAACAGCTATAGGTGATACGAATGAGCAGGTGATAGAGTGAACGATGAAGTGATGAAGTGATGAAGAAACGATGAAGTGATGATAGGTGAAAGGACTTTTACAAAAACCCATGCCTTATGCGGGACTCGAACCCACGCCCGACCTAATTTCAATTTCTATCGCAATGCTATAGTTGACTCTGCCACGGGGCGGTTCTTGGTCAAAACGCACACACAAGATGCATTATATGAGGTTTGCTTTGGTTTGCCGCCGGGAGATGGTGTCCTCACTTCCTATCCCTCCCTGTGAAAATATGTTCCAATTCAAGAGACACATTTTAAGAATTATCGTTTGCTTGCGTAGATAAGTGGTGATAAAAGGAACTAACTTTATGTTCACGTCGGCTCAGCTAATAACAGCTGTCATCCAATTTGTCAGCCTATCAGCCGTTTCTACAAAACAACACTAGATAGAGTAGCGATCAATATTTCTCAGAAAAGTACTCGGGAAATGGAATGTGTTTTCGAATTAGTGAAGTCACCATCTCCAACCGGCAAACCAAAGCAACCCTCGATGCATCTTGCGCACACGTAATCATAGCTTATCTATTTCCTTACCAATGATCTTGTGCAGCTTGAGGTTGAGATGGTTACTCATCATGCCGCAGATGTGCGCGCCTAGGCTGTGGCCGACGCAGAGGGTCTTCCTAGCCAAGGCGCCCTGGTCGGTCAGGTGCGAGTACAACTGGGCCGTGCATTGGGCGACTAACTTCGTGTTGCTCAGGGCTGACAAGTAGCAGGGGAACAGAGTGAGGGGCTCCCAGTCGACCATGAACACGTTGTAGTCGCCCCGCTTCACGTAGGCTGCATGGGGACAAGAAGAGGAGGTAAAGCAGACTGCAGATCAGATATAGTGACCGACACGATAAGAGATATGATCAAAATGGGGAGGTATAGTCTGTCTCACCACTCTAGAGTAACTGTTGCTATCTTATCTATCAGCTTAAATGCCGAATAGGTAAACATGTCAATCATAACTCCAACAGTAACAAGGGAACTCTTCTCACGTGCATTTTGAGGACAAGTTTGTGACCAGGTAAGGGTTGTGGTGCAACGTTGCTACATCGCTTTAGAAATCTGATGTCAACTCAGGTACCGTATAATATAATGTGAGTTAAATGCAACACTGTATGAGTCCGATGAAGTCTGTAGAGATGATTGACATGTTTATATACCTACCTATTCGCCGGATAATAGATGAGCAAACTACAAAGATCTCAGACACTGAGTGGTGAAACAGACTATACTACTGAAGCTGTGAGATTAATCAAGTTGCAAAAGAAGCCAGTTGGAGCGATGGCACATAAAGAAAATATACGTTCTAGCAGGAAGCTGCCAAAGACATTCAGTATTTTAACCGTAGCTGCATTTCTAGATATTTTTTTATTTGTAAAAGATAATATCCAACTATTCAAAATGAACAAAGATATTTATGATTTTAATACAAGGACAATAAATAATTTATGATTAATCAAAACACAAATTGAAACTTTCAGAAAATGATCCAATAATAATTGCTGGTTCAGAGATTTATAATCATTTGCCAAAATATTTTAAAGAGATAACATGTCGACATGTATTTAACTTTAAAGCCAATGTAGAAATGTTCTCAATTGACAATTGTTTTTACAGTTTCAATGAATTTTTCACGCCCAACGATTATTATTGACAGAACTAAGATTTGGTAATTTTTCATAGTTTCATTGCTTCTATAATCTAGCATTAACAGAACTAAGTATTGGTAATTTATTGTGTTCATCATTCATTATAATAATAGTAATACTAATATTATAATGATATTTTAATTGTAATTGTAATGAATTTGAATAACCTTTGTACGTTCAATGCAATTTTGTCATACAAGTTGAATTGATGTAACATGAAATAAAAATAAATGCAAATACAATATAATTGAACGTTTGTATCTTTGCATCCAGTAGGCCCAATGGAGATAAAAAAAAGATTCTCTTTTATAAGCTAAATCGCAATTTTTAAAATGTACCTCAAAGTTGTAGAGCCACTTGTAGAGTGCAGTTGTAGAGGGCAGTTTCTCCCGAAGACTTTTCGATAAGAATTTTTTTTTTTTTATAACACCGAAACTTGATACAAAATCATTGTTCCCCAATTGAGGCTATGGATGAAAGATAGGATCGTTTGGACGGGGCACCACAAGGACGATCTAACCACCCCATTTTGATCATTTAAAACTAATGATCTTCAACACCAGGACCACGCTGTCTGTGACCATAATTTTTCGCCGTAGATAAAAGTCTTTCAGTATAAACACACGAATGTTGATATCTTCCACTTTGAACTAAGTCTCTTGGGCAATGATTACTTCTTTCCATTAACAGCAGATGTAATGTTTATCATTATACAAAATGCACAAATTAAATTAGTGATAGGCCTATAATGTTATAATTAGGCCTATCGCTCTACTAATTAATGGTCGTGGCCAATTAGTACTTCATCCAAGCATTTGCTTCGAGGACTGTGGGAAACCACGAAAAACCAAGTCAGGATGGAATATAGGCCTAACCATTGAAATCAATGGTATGACCCAACCTATAGTGACCAGCAGTCGAGATAGAAGTTCGCTGTCAAGCAGACTGCAGTGTCCAAGAAGAGAGCGCCATCTTCAGGCAAGTCAACAAACTGTGCGGAATGAATCGGTATATAATTCAATTAAATTAAATTTTCAAATCATTTCATTCTTGCTTCTTAATACATACATATATGGATGCAACACAAATAAATGAACGAAATAATAATGATAAGATTCCATTTCATATACCGAAAAGAATGGGATTCGTTTTTTTTTTTTTTTTTTTTGTAATTTTGTGCGTCGCATACAGGTCAGGAAAAAATATCTATCGACTTGAAACTTTTTGTACATATTTTCGAAATACCAGAATGGGTTGAGATTGTTTTTCAGAAAAATTGGTTGGAAGTTTTTTCCGGAAAAAATCGTGAAGTTTGAGAAATCCTCACAAGAATAACACGAATGGAAAATACTTGAAATGTGGAAGATTTAAACAAAATTCCAAATTATCGCTGAATATGGAAAACCAAATTACGGATATTTTTAGTGACTTTCACAACATTCGGATGGGACTTGACAAAGAAAACGCAATTTCATTCTAGATTTCCAAACTTCTTAGCTCATCGCACAACGCAAATTCCGCGTTTTCCTAGTATATAGTGCTGAAAAATCAACATTATTATTTTTGACAATGAAAGAATTGGTTTCAAGTGTATGGATTCATACACGTACACGTACGTGTACACTTCAATCACTCATTTTCAATTGTGATTGATGATTATTATTGTTTGTTCAACGACCCCACCAACAGCTAGGTTATACGGGGGTACGAAGGAGCAGGTGAATATGAAACTATGAAGTGATGATAAGTGAAAGGAAGTTTAAAAAAACCCATGCCTTATGCGGGATTCGATCCCACACCGAATGAGTGACTTCAGTTTCTGAAGCGGGCAATCGATGAATATATCTATATCTATATATATATCAATATATATATATATATATATATATATATATATATATATATATATATATATATATATATACATATATATATATATATATATATATATATATATATATATATATATATATATATATATATATATATATATACATATTATATATATATATATATATATATATATATATATATATATATATATATATATATATATATATCTATATCTATATATATAGTTATATATATATATATATATATATATATATATATATATATATATATATATATATATATATATAATATTTATTTTTTTTATATATATATATATAAATATATATATATATATATATATATATATATATATATATATATATATATAAATAAAATATTCATAGCCTATGCGTTACATCATCATATTATATTTTTCGGTCCCAAAACCCCTTGGTATCTATCATTAGTATTGAGGTTGCCGTTGCAATAGTTCATTCTACTCATACGTTACTTCATAAGCTCATAACCAGGGCATACTCACACATCAGCTGTGGGGCCGTCCATAAGTTATGTCACACTTCTTGACGCCACTTGGACCCCTTCCCCCCCCCCTCCCCCCTCCCCATCGTGATGCTTTCAACGGTTCGACTAAAAAACTGTTCGAATAATAATATTGTATTTTGATAGTTTGGGAATCTTTTTGCCCTTAAAATACTATGATTCATATTTTAAACATCGATAGCGTCAAGATTATTCAACCGGGCAGTTGAATTTGTAAGTTGCATTATTGAATCTGACCTAACTTGACCCAACCTATGCACCCATCAACCAACATCAATCTAACCGAAATATCCAAATACAACATTATTAGCCTAGTCGAACTCTTTTATTTTAGAACACTTTCTTATCGAGCAGTTTTTTCGAACTTTTATTTTTCGAACAGCTAAAACTGCCAAAGCTATGCCCCCCCCCCAAGCTATAGTTGGTCACGAACCCGTTCACCTCCTCTCCTTTAAATGCGTCACAAAATCCCCTTCCCCCCACAAAAATGAATAGGAGGCATGTGATAAATTGATTAAATATTTTAAAATAAATAATTAAATACACAATTTGCTTTTAACAGTAGAAATTTGAAATTTCTCATAAAAATCTTAATCATAGATCTGATTACGTAAACATGCTGAAACATGGGTAGATATATGTTACGTCACACAGCTGCCCCCCCCCCCCTCCTCCCCTTCTTGTTACATTGTGTGACATTTCTCAACAACCCCTCCTGCCCTGAGCTTTGTCGTTATGCATACACCTGTCCTGTTTGCGGTACCATAACAAAAACATAGGATATAGGCCTAGACTAGCTACAGGCCTACTGTTATGTTCAATTCATCAATAATTATCATTTATCTTTCAAAGTTGGTCAGTCTTATCGTGTGTGTATCCTCAAAAGGAGACCTTGTTTTTCTTTAAAACAGGTTGGACTCTATGAAGAAATTCAACTTCATAGATACATTCTAAGCTGGATGGCGACAATAATAGATTCGGCTCGGTAAGGCCCTACTTGACTTTGTGATTTGTGACTACTAATTAAGTTATCTTAAAAAAGTTCAAGTTGAAAGAAGGCGCAAAAACCGAGTGAAGGTATATGGACTCAACTTCAAGCATCCTATCTATGATGAGAAAATATCTCAATACTGGAGGTAGATATATAGTTACAGCCCCTATATATCTTTATTTAGCATGGGCTATCATTTTTCCACATCACGACACATTCATCACAAAATTATACATAGGCCTAATTATTTATATTCAATATTCATAATTTTGATGCACTTTTGGAATATCCGAGTGATTCGATTTTGTTCTTGTTTGTTGGGAACAAAATGCCCATTTCTTATCATTTTAAAACACTCTCTTCTAAATCCTGCAATTGTCTGTCCTGGCATCTCTAATTTTTGCAGGAATTCTTTTAAAGTGATAGTCTGGAGATGTGGCTGTAAGAATCATGAAATAGCTTCTAATATCTCGCCCTTCTCACCCTAATCAATGCTGATTTCATCATTCAAATTATTTGAATGGAAACAACATGCTTTTAAATTTTTTATAGTTTTTATTTGAACAGTTGTGAAATAAAGTAGAGAATAAGTATAAATGTTCAAAAGATCAATATCGCTTGCTGTATTGGTGGTCTCAAGAAGAGTGTTAGGTACAGCGAAGACAATTTTTTTTTTATGTTGAAGGTATATAAAAAATATCACAAATGAAACTACATTTTTGAAATAAATTCGTTTCAACCATGGTAAACCAACATAAAATCCATCATTTCACAAATTAGACTTTCAAAATAGACGTATAGTAGGCTTATACTGTTTCCATTTGCTCAATATTATGAAAGTACTTGACATTTGTTTCAACATCAAATAGTCAGATTACAAGCTTTATTGGTTGTTCGTCATGTATTTGTGTGCTTCTGTAAAATGTATAAGCATTCATTCATTCATTTGGGCTTCTGACAAATCGAGACAGTCCTTGTTCACTAATATGTTGTTTGCTGACCATGTTCTATCCCATGGCTCTGTTTGAGGTTTCGAGTGTCAATTTATTTTACTGTTTTGGTTAATCATTTGTATTATCACTAATAAGTTTCGTAGACTCAAAGTTGTTATAGTGGTGACATTGCCGTATATGACAGGATATTTACTTTTCTTTTTCGCTGATGATAGTCTACCTTGATTATTGTAACCATTCTCTTCTCTATTTGCTCATAACATATGGGCTATATGTTACACGTGGGAATGTACTTTCTGCATGACCATTAATTATCCGAAGGTAACGTTTTTAAAATATTACCAACTATTTGCTTCAAGTGAATCATAAGCGATAACACCTTTGAATATATCAATATTGATTCGCGTATTCATGTACTTTATACATAACGAAGAATAACACGAGTAACAAAGGTGTTGGTAAGTAACTTAGCATGGTATGCGGGGGATATTTCAAATATTTGTCTCCGATTATTTGTTATTTGGAATTATGCGCATCCAAATCCATGAATAAAAAATCAAGATCATCAATCGTGTGAGCCAATTAAGACGTGCCATTGAAGAACGTTGGTCACTCTTATTGATCGTGATAATTTCTGCAAAACAGGCTGCGACTGCTTCCTTCTTGGAGTACGAATGTATACAGTGGAGTTGTATTGAATGAAGTAACCCTTCAATTTTTAACCTATCATCTCATTCGTCATTCTGATATTATAACACTCCGCAAACGCGTCCCTTGACCTCCTAGAGGCAAGTATCTTCACAAGATGCTCGATTATCTGTGGTATATTTTAAACTAAAGTCTACAGTACACTCCAAGGTGAAGAATAGAGAGTAAACCACAGCGTGTTCTAGACCCGTATTGGGCTAGTGTGTTGAGTAATTAACCCTCTTCAGTCTGCTGGAATGATGGGAAGGAGACGGTCGTCGCCCAATATTTAGGAACCAGCCCAGTATTCACTTCAAATCGTATGCGTAGCTCTTCCAAAAACGAATTGAGTCAACAAAAAGTAGCGTGGGGTGGATTCGAACCGCAGCTACGGGTTGCACTTGCATGATATATACAGTTTGTAAGAATATATGATCGACAGACACAATTCACTGACGGCATGACTCCGGGCCGCCTGAAGGGTTCCTACGGGAATAAAGTATATAGGCCTACTCGGTTGTGTGACTTGGACTTGGATTTCAAACCTTACCTAAAGCCCTAGCCACATTTACCATTCCATTCAAATTCATATCCATTCAAAAGTACCCACAAGCCCATGTCACACACCCGTAACAAGTTCTAACAGAGGTTTCGAATGTTCACTATAATTGGGGTAGTCCATAGTAGTGTCTACAACTTTTAGGCAAATCGTGATGTCATAGTGACGTAGACAAGAAACCTATTGATGCCGTGATGATGTGTGTCCAATAGTCTTATAAACAGTGTTTTCGCCATCTGGGTTCGATCCCACCCCGCTCTACCTCTTTTCTTTAAAATCTTCATAAACGACCGACATTGAAATTGTATTTTTTATTCAGTTTTTACTCGGGTTTTTTCTGTGTCACTGTGACGTCACGACTTGGCAAAAGATTGTACAGAGGTCGGTGAAGAGAATCTCCTTACCTGCCCTGATGAAAGTCATCGGTACTTTACTTTCCGTGCCGTTGAAGCCATGGATAATAATGACATTCTTCTTGCCAGGATCCCAACCACTGTATTTGAGAGACGCGGGATTGCGAAGGTCGATCACCTTCCGGTAAGGATTCTCACTGAAATCAATGAAAAGAAACATCGTTGAACCATAGGATAGTTCAACGTCTAATTTCTGTATCGCTAGAGTAGCCAGTCACCACATCCCACATCCGAAGTCTTTCGCCAACAACTTTTACGCAAACATTTGAATGAGTAAAATCTAGACCCTCCCACACACGCACAAACGAGAGTGAGAGAACGCAGTAGAGTCAGATTTTTGTACAGCAGCATTAGGTGTTGCACTATACTGCTTATTTGTAGACGCCGGTCGTCTAATTCGCGCAGCAGTTGGCCTATAAGCTTTAGCCCATCAAAGTTTCCATTCTATTGTTGAACCCATCTGTGATTGAAGCATTTATCACTGACCTCTTTACCACGCTTCCAAGGTGCTCAATTAGATAGAGTACGACGCCAGTTCATTATACCTGCCAGTAGGCTGTGATGATTGATGATGATTGTTTGCTTAACGACACTACTAACAGCCAAGTTATACGGGGGTACGGATGACCAGGTAATAATGAAACTATGAAGTGATGATAAGTGAAAGGACGTTACCAAAAAGCCATGTCATATGCGGAACTCGAACCTACGCCCAAACGGTCACTTCAGTATCTAAAGCGGTGCCGTAGCTGACTGAGTCATGGAAAGCTGTGAAACTGTATAATCAGAACCATGGCCAAATAGTAATTGTTCATACTAGACGTCCGTTTGATGAACTGTATTTTCAATCTCCAAATTGGATTGAAGCGTGATATGTAACTTATGAGTAAATAGAACATCATTTCACCGTCTCAAATGTCCTGGTTTCGTTTGGAAAGAAAAAATGAGAAATAACTTTTCAACATGAACATGATGTCAAATATTCAATATTTTTAATTTTTAAATATTTTCAATGAATTTTATCAGTAACAGGTCCATCTGAGATGAGAGAAAACACATTTACAGTAATTTCGGAATTAGGACATTCCACAACATTCTGCTCTTTGTGGGGTTAATTTTTTAAATACCTTTCACTTTCATTTTTAATCATCATGTCTTATGTTAACTTTGATAATCTCTCAGAACAAGATCATTTCTCATTGGAGAATTAGTAAGATCATTCATGAAATGTGATCATCTTCATATTCCAGTATACATAGATAATGAAAAATTGAAATTGAATTGAAGTTGTGTCCACGTTATGATTTACAATCGAAACAAACGAGCAGAAAGAGTACTATTCATCTAGCTTTTATTACTGACATTTATTACTTCAGGTCTGAGCGCGAAAGTTTATTGATTTTCTTTTAAAAATGAAAGTCAAAACCGACTCCTTCGGGCGGTAAAAAGTCTTGACATTGGACTACTGCCGCAATGCGTTACGTTAATCATAATTGCCCTATGTCAACATTTCTATCCATTTAGGTTCAGACTTGCATACATAGTCATTAAAACATAGTTATGTAATAACAATTAATATCAATAATAAGTTCTAATGTTCAATTATGATGGGTTTCTATTTCAGGGCACTAGTCTACAAAGTTTTGACCAGTAGGCACTATAAGCGTGCCTGTTTCTGATATGACCATGCGGTGCCACGATGTATCGAGAACGATCGCTTCGTCAATGTTTACAAACTGCATTAAGAGGCTACTTTACATCTCACAACTCATGAGTAAACCTGCAGGGAACGAACAAAACAGGATCAAAAGCGCCAATGCAGGCCTTTGGCTCCCAACATATGGTTGGTTAACGGTGAGACCAATCAGTCTAATTCTTTCTGCAATGAAACCATAATGAGTATATTTGTGTTTCTACGTTCATTAAAAATCATAATTCTATATTATGGCACTCGAAAAAATCGTAAAAATAATGAAAAACAGGTGGAAACATGTTGATTTTTGACACTTATTTTGAAAGGGTTGAAAACACACCACGATCTAATCTAAAGCTCTTCGCACGAGCACGTATTGAATACTATAGTAATCATCCAACCGAAAACTGTAAATTAATACGATGATTGGTTTTCCGTTGCCAACTTGGGCCCCTAACGTCTGCAATCAAGCCGGTGAGGCCTCTTGAAAGCAAATCAATTATGATATATATTATAAATTATTGATATTTTAATATATGTTCAACTATGTTGTTACAGTAAACTATGATATAAAGTTTCGGTAATTTGTATTCCTATAATCATACTGAAAGCAGATGTGTAATGTAAAGAGATTCTGTTTAAAACAGCGCATTTATTCACAGTTGAAAATTTTATCAAGAATATTACAGAGAAAAAAAAAAGTTCAATAGGAACTTCCCACAAAAGTTGACTGAAAATTTCACACAAATAGTTCGAATGAAAATCATTCACATACTTTCATGAGAATACCCACAAGAAAACTGATTTCGAAAATATTTTCAACCATGCAAAGTATTGAAAAAGAATTTCCACAAAGTCGATTTGAACGAAGATATTTTATTTGAAACATAAGTGAAATAGAAAATACTGTCAATACGATTGTCACCTGGCCTTGGATTTGACAGCCTGCATAACAGGTGAAGCCGATTACAAATCTATCCGATGGTTGAACTCGTGAACAACGGCTATCCCGCTTCTGATCCTTGAATGAGTATGTCAGGGTTACGGCGCGTCAACGACCTATATTTATATATATACCTATAAATATTATATATGTTATTTTGCGCCCGGTTGCTGCTAGTTCGGAGTGAAGATTTGAGAGAAAATGAACACTATACTTGACATATGAGGACATCATACGCAGGAAATTATGAGATATTCAGGAGAGGCCTTTGAGAGAGAAAAAGAGATTTCTCATATTTCAATCTCTCTAGTTACGAGCTTTGTAAGAGAGTCGTACCCACAGCCCCACTATAATCGTAAGTGCATGATCAGCAGCGATAATAATTGCAAATTGAAGTTTGTCATCTTGGTTATCTGTAAAAGCTGATTACCGAGACGCGTGGCCGAGTGGTAACACACTGAACCGTCATTCGGGAGATCGGGGTTCGATTCCCGCCATGGTCGACCATCCTGACAGGGGTTTTCCGTGGTTTCCCTCTGTCGTTCAGGTTGATACTGGGATGGTTCCTTAACAACAGGCCACGACCGACTCCTTCCCACTATTCAAAACACCTAATAAAATAACCTTTCATCACATCATCCCACCATCTGATTCATCATCCACCGACGCCAATAGATCGTAGCCATCAGTATAGTGCGTCGTTAAAACCCAATATAAAAAAGCTGATTTACGCTGCTAGTAGTGAACCGAAGAACTGAAAAAATTAAAAATAGGCCATGGGACATCGAGTGCGATGCCACCAAAATGGCAGCTTGTAATTTGCAAGAAATAAGGCAGTATTGCGTCCTCTAGAGTCTAGACCTCCTCATATATGTTTTTTACCTGTTTTGTATTGGGTTCAACGAAGCACTGTAACCAAGATCTATTGGCGTCGGATGAATAATGAATGAGATGATGGGATGGTGACATGAAGATTTCTGACTTCTGAAGTTAATGAAAGGATAAAGGAAAGGAAGCGGTCATTAGGCCTATATTTTAGAAATCATCCCAGTGTTGGCGTAGACTAATAAGAGGAAACCCGCGAACAACCCGTGTAAAGATGGACGGTGGTGGGGATCGAACCAAAGTTCCATATGCTCCTCATCTACCGTATCACACAAAACTCACGCGTTAGCAACTGAACCAAATGTGCTTGTAGTAATATAATTATTTCAATCTGTGTGATCGTACCGCGTGTAGAGAAAGAACTTGATGTCTACGTCGGGACAGCTGGAGCTCTTCTTGAGGACGCAGCGCCAGTACCTGACGTCGAACATGTTCATGAGCACCGTACTGAGGCATCCTGAAACCAAACAACAGACAATTACTCAAGGTTCACACTTCGGAGGAACAAATATTCGAATAATATACCGTTTCAAAAATCTTTTCCGCCCCCACGAAGGATACGGACACCTTGACGTGGTGATTACCTGGTACGTGGTGGACGTGGTGGACAACTTGACCAGCTTACATGGCTACGTGATCTCTAGAGCTGTCGTCGGCAGCAATTTATTTGCTCCCAACATGGTCACCCATGGCGATAAGGTCTGGAGTAAGGGCCCAGACCAAGTTCGAACCGTCTCGGCCGATTGTCATAAACCCATATGTTATGTGTTTAGAAAGAAATGGAGAAAATTGTATTTATATCTTAGCAACAACTGTCGTGAAAAGCCACGCGCTTAGGAGACGCATGTGGCCATGCGCTCTTGAGAGTAGACGGCATATTATCGAACAGAACGTGGATCCTTATATAAGCTATGTCAGTGTCCTATTATTAGATACATTGTTTCATCAGAATGTCACATAATTTCATTATAAAGGGGAAACAATTACGTTTGATTTTGCCCAATCAAATAGCACTTTGGTGAAAGAAACCAATGCGGCTGGATGTGTCGATAAGGAAAAACTGGTTTTTACGTTTTGAAAGTTTGAACAATATTCAATGAAAGACGCAATTTTAACAAAAATTATCAAGTAAGTCAATATTTATCTTATTCCCATAAAAGCCGGTTTTATACGAACTCTTATTCAAGCATTCATTAACTAACTATTAGTTAAGATACGTAAATAATGTATGCAACCAATTTGGTTATAAGAAGCAGAACAAGCTAATCAGTTACTGGGAAATGATAGCTTAACCCACTATCATTTCGTAATACCGGATTCGAAGGCCAATGCATAAGAACTGGGACTATTTTACTCGTGGTCCTCAAATTTCACATTTAACTTACAATGCAAGAAACCTTATTCCCTGCAACTCACATCCATCAGGGTTTCGGTAACTCGCCATATAAAGGCTTGAGGCGGGTAACATCAACCTTGTGTATACGCTAAAAAGTTCAGATAAAAGATGACGGATCAACTTGGATAATTAATCGAAGGTTGACTCAACCCTGAAAGCGAATGATAACGAATAATGATGCTAGTTTTTTCGCCTTAATATTAGAGAAAACTAAAAATCATCATCTCAATTTCAGAAATTAAAATCAATTTATTTGTCCTCCAGAACTTGCCTGATTTTCCGAGTCGTGACGTAAGCATTACTCGTTTCTGTTCATGTAAGTTTATCAGTAAAAAATCGGGTAATGCTTAAGTTATAATGACTCAGATCAAGTCTCTGGAGGACAAATAAATTGATAATGATTTCTAGTTTTCTTTTGATTTAGGGAATCAAATATCATCATTATTCTTCAAAATCTAAACTCAGTTCCAGATTGTATTATCCTTTAATTAAATATTTGTAAGCTCGCGTGATAAAGACTTGAACCACCCGTGCGCCACAGTGGTGTGGGATAGGGGGGAGCTGGGTCCCACAGAACCTTTATCTCTGGACCCCTATTCCTGAGATAAATGAGATGTGAGAAAAATAAAAGTGATTGAGAAAACGATTATCTCACTCATTTTTTTTTTTCTCACATCTCATTTATCTCAGGAATAGGGGTCCTGGTTGATACAAGGTACACACGAGGGATGAAGGCTTGAACCACATGTGCGCTAGTGATGTGGGGTAGAGAAGACAGTCACCCGGAACCTTCATCTAGTGGAATTCAAGTTGATTCAAGTTACGCTGAGTCGAGTGTGGCCGAGTGATTAATACACTGAACCGTCATTCAGGATGTTGGGGTTCAAATACCGCCATGGTCGACTATCCTGACAGGGATTTTTCGTGGTTTCGCTCTGTCGTTCAGGTCAATACTGGGATGGTTCCTTAACAACAGAAAACGACCGACTCCTTCCCACTATACAAAAAAACACTTAATAAAACAACCTTCCATAGCATCATCCCATCATCTCATATATCATTCACCGATGCTAATAGATCGTAGTCATCAGTATAGTGCGTCGTTGAACCCAATATATATATATATATATATACAAATAAATAAGTTCAAGTAACACCAGAGAGATGTAGGCTTGAACCACCCGTGCGTTAGTGGTATGAGAAAGAGGGGACGGACGCTCGGTACCACCATCTCATGTGGATATGTGTTAAACACGAGAGATGAAGGCTTGAACCACCCGTGCGCTAGTGGTTTGAGATGGAGGGGACGGACGCTCGGTACCACCATCTCATGTGGATATGTGTTAAACACGAGAGATGAAGGCTCGAACCACCCGTGCGCTAGTGGTTTGAGATAGAGGGGACGGACGCTCGGTACCATCATCTCATGTGGATATATGTTAAACACGAGAGATGAAGGCTCGAACCACCCGTGCGCTAGTGGTTTGAGATAGAGGGGACGGTCGCTAGGAACTTCACCTCTTGTGAATACACGTTACACACGAGAGATGAAGGCTTGAACCACCCGTGCCTTAGTGGTTTGGGATAGGGGAGACGGTCATTCGGAACCTTTATCACTCGTATAGAAGATCAGTTTTATTTCAGTTAGATCCTCTTATGAATACTACAGCGGACGTGCACAGAAAATCCCATTTTGAAATAATCGTTCATTTTCAGAGATTTCGGGGCTTCTGGTGTTTTCGGAGTTTTGAAAAATACTAAATCACTTTTTTATATTGTGTTTTAAAAATGATTTTTTTGTCGATATTTCCGTTTTCGTTGGGTTTTCTTCAATAGGGCCTACACATGAGAAAAGTGAGCAAATTAAGTATACATCTTCCCATTCTTGTGTTTAAATATTATACGTCTTGTATTAATTTCTATATCAATATATTTTCATTCCATATTAGGTTTAACGACGCACTGTACTGATGAATACGATTAATTTGCGTCGGTGAATGATATATGAGATGGTGGAATGATGGGATGAAAGGTTGTTTTATTAGGTATGTTTTGGATGGTGGGAAGGAGTCGGTCGTGGCCTGTTGTTAAGGAACTTTATCAGTATTGAACTAAATGACAGAAGGAAACCCCGAAAACCTCCTGTCAGGATGGTTGACCATGGCGGGAATAGAACCCCGGTCTTTTGAATGACGGTTCAGTGTATTAATCACTCGGCCACTCGTCTCAGTGATGAATGTGCATGTGCGTGTATCCAAACACTGCAGTGCACAGGTCTTACAAATAATTATATATCACCGATTAGCTATTGTGTATATGATTTGGTGCATTCTGCTGTATATTATTGAAAAAAAACGCTTCAAGTTGGGGATTTTCAGGTGAAGGTGCGTTTTTCAATGGTAAACCCGGATCGGGTTCAAATTTTTCAACCCTGTATAGTCTGATTGAACACATTTAAAACGTTTTTCTATTTCATTCTATCTATAATGCTAATTGTCACTTACGTAAATTTTCGACATTAATTGTGTCCTTGATAAAGAAAGCAAATACTTTCGAAGTGTTTCTAATTGGCAGTGATCAATGATTACAGCGGCACGCGCTCTTCTATTACGGTACAAGAGAACGCACCACGATTCGTCACCTTGGAAACCTGTTCACGATTAATGTGAGTTGGATAACATGTGGATTGCCCAGGTCCAGAAAAATCTTACAGCATCAGTAAAATGGTACAAGCTGTCTGTTCGACATACACTAATACTTGTTACAAAACTAGAGAATTATCGTGCATGGTTCAGTGGAGTAATATTTACGAAATTGATTGAAATAAATCTAGCTATTAAATTATTTCGTAATGAAAAGAAGTGTGATATGGTTTGACCTATTCATCATGTAATACTAGGCAATTGCAGCATTATGCTTTGTGTGATGAGCGAGATATTTGTTTGAAGTCTACTCAAAAGTTCTACTCACATTGCATTATATGAAATATACTCGAGAACTCTACACACCTGGGTGAAGTTGTCAACTCTCCGAAGCCGTTAATCACCGTGAGCAAGATACTGAAAGAAGAATATAACCTCTATTTCTAGATTTTTATGAAAATTTATTCATTAAATAATTATTTTCTTCGAAACAGTTTCTCCGATCCCAATGAGAATTCGTAATAATGTGTAGCATATATTTTGTATACACGCTCATTAGGGATTTACATTTGTTTCATGATATAATTTTTCAAAAACTTTCCGCTCGGTGAAACATGGGGTTTTTCCAAATTTCGAGATGGTTTATCTTCAAGTGGTCCGATCAATTTGGTCCCAAAACTATATAGTTCTAAATTGTATACGTATGAGTATCCAGAAAAAAGTACCATGTCGATCAGTCGAACCGTGCGACCTGTGGTGTGCGTACAAACACAATTTTTTTAAAAGACATACAAAGCTTCGTTCCGTAATATTAGGATGGAGGCCTTCACTATTGCTCATCCAAATACATCTTGACCGTCTAAAAGAACAATAGGAAGTTATTCGTATGTAAGAACCAACTGACCAATCGTATATTGTGATGATGGCATCTTCTAGCAATTGTATTGTATTTGTTTTTGCTCTTTGACCTGGTATTCTTGAAAAGTTAGTGTTGAAACACGCAAGAAATACTCTAATGCTGATCATCGTTGAAGATAAGATGTTGTTAAAGCAACGTAAATTTTTTATTTTTTTTGTTATGTAATTGTTATTCTAGGATTGTTTTATGACTTGTTAACCACACATTCGAAATGGTTCGACTGATAATAAAAACATTGAGGATCGTAGATTTCTCTGCACAGACTGTAGCAATAACAATCGCATCTTTTCACATTGATAGGCCTATACGACCTGGACCACAAATTAGAGATTACATTCAATCGTTTTCTGCAATTCGTTTTGAGTAATTGCCAATTACATTGCTACAATGTATTACCGTGGGAGGAGGAAGGGGAGGGGGGGGGACTTATTGGTAGATTGATATTTCTCACTAATGGTCCTACAATAATAATAATGATATAAATCACCAATACGAACAACGAATTGATGTAATATGTCATGTTCATTTAATATGTTTAAACTTTAAATATGCACAATCATGATTTGTGTAATATTTAATATTTTGAAATAATCACGTGAAGATCTGTTTGTATGATATGGTTTCCATAATGTGCAAGGACTATAGCATAATACCGACTTTTAGTACGGCGAGGTATTGTAATATTTGTGGTAATTGCATTATACGAAATACGAATTGCAACTGCAGTTGTATCTGCATGAAATAGCTAACACAAAATGCATAAAATTCATTTCTAGACTCATATTTATCTTCATTCTTCCGCATTTCTCTTTCATTTATTGTTCAGCGACGCTCTATAATAATGCATGATGTCTGAGATCTATTGGCGTCGATGAATGATGATTGAAATGATGTGATGATGCGATGACAGGTGTTTTGCAAGCAGGAAAGAGGGTGTTCGAACGACAGGTTGAAGTAGGCCTACTCGATCACGGTCAGCAAGCAAAGGTTAATTGACCATACAGAAATTAGAAAGTATGCTCAACTCATTTTGAATTCATCCAAAATAACAATCTCATTCGATTTTCAAAAATGGTATCCATATTTTGTTTTCTAATTTAAAACTCGAGGAAAATAATTCAAATATGACGCTATGCTATACAGTGTGAAATGGTTATAGAAGAAATATTGATGAGATATAGGCGTGGCTTATCGGTAAGCCACCTGGATCCACAAAACTTGTAGTTATTGAGAGATCATCACGATTGCTGATGTCAAAAATACCATGTAATATAAACAGCCCACTCGATTGGATGCTGTTTTGTGACTTCAAATGGGCGGGGAAACGAAAGTGGTTAATTGGCATCGCACATAACGAACGAATAATTATATAATTCTTCTGGTCCTTCAGAACTAATTGATCTTTCATCGCTTCCAAGTTACAATAAGCACTTTGAATTCTTCACATTATTATGTGCGTTTCTTCCTAGTCTTTGTTTTTTCAGCTGCGGCAACAATACCTAAATCCAGGTCATCTGTTGTCACCGCACAGTCAGTCAAACAGTCAGTCAGTTCTGTTGTCACGATCAAAGTATGCCTATCGCGTATCATTCCAATTAATCCACAACAAATTGGAAACAATCACTTTTACACGGGTAATGAAAAACGGCCAATCTTATCTCTATCAAGTACATACTGTATCTCAGCGGATGCAGATTTAATAGCGACAATTAAACTTGTACTAAATCTACTTATTATTCTAGGCGGTGTCACTCAGTGGACGAAAAACTGTTATTAAACCTGATTCGACCTGAGAGATTGTAATATATTAGTAGGTCTGGAGGGCGCAATAGCGCTGCTGTTCATTTTGCAAGTTGGAAGCTGCCATTTTGGTGGCAATTTGTACTGCATATACTAGCATTTTTCTATTTTGTAGTTCTTCAGTTTACTAGACTGACAGCGCGTACTTGCAACTTCTACAGGATAATCTACAGCAGCTGCCACCAAAATGGGGATTTTCGACTTGCAATGTTCTCTTATGAAGTTGTAGGGCCTTTCATTCGACCAAATTTATTCCACTCTCTTCATAAACGATTGATTTACTTGAAGACTTACGTTACGCAAAGCGTTATAAATTGTATTACCCTTGACTTTATATCCACTCCCTTCTAACCTCTCATCCAGTCATCCTGTAGTAATAGGCCTAACATAATGATAGGCCCAACGAGTAAAGTTTGATCCAGTTTTGAAGTTGCACTGAAGTCTGAACAACTTTAATTTGTCATCTTTTCGTGTACTTCTGAACCTTTTCTGAACTAAAAATTCAATGCAAGTATCCAAATAATGTAGTACCGGTATTGACAAAAAATTGTCATTCAAAATCATTATATTATGAAAAATTATGAAAAGCACATTAGTCACTGCTTATATCTTCAAACACAAACAGATACAGTTGAATTGAATATTGTTCGCTTAACGACCCCACCAGCAGCTAGGTTATTCGGGGTTGTGGTCAAATATTTTGATTCATAGAAAGCAAATCCTAGATTACTTTGAGCTATAGTGTACTGCTCCTTGCGCTTGCTATGTGACCGCGGAGATGAGTGTAAATCACACGCCTCGTTTGGTTCCCTGCCAAGTTTTCGTAGTTCTCCCCCGTATCCTCCGTGGTCTCATGGTCTCATCATCTCAATAATCACTCATCTACCGCCAAAAGATCATAATCATCAGTAGAGTGCGTATAGTTAAGTTAGAGTGCGTAAGCTAAAAGATGAACCGGGGAAAAACAAACACCTATACGATTCTTTGCCAATTCTTTGAATTGTAAATAGTTTTTATTCGGTGAATTCGTTTTGATACGGCAAATTATTATTTTTTTTCTAGAAAACTTTTCGCTTTTTGATTCACATCTTGGCGCTTCCTTCCCCTAGATTACATTTCTGGGACTTAGCTCTTATCAATTTGAGATATATTAATGGATATAATGATAGTCACTGGGAAACAAAAACTGAATAGTGTCTGTGGTTTTCTTTGCTGTCTCGAGTTTAGACGTTGGAACTTGAAGTCAATGTTTGCTGTTCAATAAATAGGCAAACAATCTATAAATTAAATAGTGCATCCGATCCTATAATATCCTAGCTATTGGTGGGGCTCGTAACCATTGATGGTGGCGCCGGAAAAGCGTCTATTCCCATAGACGAGAGCTACTAGAAAGACTGTTCACTCTCATGGCTGAACAGGAATAAATCCCCGGTGCACACCTTCATTCCCGTCGTCTGCGTCTGCAATTAGTACCCATGAAAGCCACTGAAAGAACGGCCCTGGTAAATGCTGGGCAGAAGCACAATCCAGCATGCCTGTAGCGCTTTCTAGTGAACTGCACTGGTACTACTACAAGTGCTTGTTACAGGTGAGGGAGCTAGGTGAGAGTGGTGATAAACTAGTAGGGGTTAATTTTATTTTGACATTACGTGACATGTCTTGGTAGTTTATCTTTCGTCCATGTTCCTAGTGTGACAAAGTGTGACAGGGTGGTGAAGGCGGGGGGAGGGGGGGGGGGGGAAGCTGAAGAGGGTATAGGCCTATACAGGAAAAAAGTGAACTCGTTCGTGTGACATGGGCTTCGCAGTACTTTTTTCAATGGAATGCGGTTAGGGTTAGGGTTCAGGTATAAGGTTTGACACCCAAACCCAAAACCGAGTCGACTTCATTCCGGTATAGGCTCCTCAGGCGCCCCTACAAAAGTGCCATAAAATGTGCGTTTTAATTTATGTATGGTATAACTCGTTACAAGTCATCTAAACTGTTTTTCTTCTTTCTTGAAAAACGATTAATTCATCATCAGTTTGTGATTATGATGAAATTAAAATTGGGAGTTGACAACATAAAACACCTTGGTCTCTGATTACAAATTACAAGTGAATCGAACATTCATTTCATAATTGTATAGGATATTCTCATCAAAAATTTCACAACATTTCAGAACACTTCAGTAGGCCCTGCATATAATTTCCATACACACCACAGGATAATTGATCACTTTCCAAAGTGTCGTATGAATACAAAATATAAGCTTTAATCTGCCTCAAATTGATGGATGAAAATACAGGTGAACAAGTTTTAGCTGCATATACCTGTGAAGATTGTACGATATAAGTTGAATTGTTTCTATTATGTGGAAGTTATTGAACTATCTTTGTTTCCTCTGACCCCCGTATTAGAATTCTGATCTCTCATACGCTCGAAAGTTATCACCCAAAAAATGATATTTCACTATTCGTGACTGAAGCTGAAAGCAGTTGATGCAAAACGATATTTGAAATTGATATTAAAAATATATAATATGATGATGAAATGGTTTTATTTGGAGGCTATAGTTGAAGAATGAACGTTTGGTGAGAATCAGCTAGATATTATTTTGGCAATGGCACCCAGCATCTCCCAACTCAAATCTGTAGAGTTTTTAGTACTAACAGATCGCATGTATTTATGTACTTTGACTAGAAATGTTGATTGAACCGAGACAACTGATCGAGTGAGTATCACACTGAACCATCATTCAGGAGACCGGAATTATATTCCCGCCACGGACGCCCATCCTGACGTTTCTTTTCGCAGTTTTCCTCAGTCGTTCAGGTCAATACTGTGATGGTTCCTTAACAACAGCTCACGACACCACTATCTAAAAACAACTAATAAAATAACCTTTTATCTTATCATCCCATCATCATTCACCGACGCCAATAGATCTTAGTCTTCAGTACAGTGCATCGTTGAACCCAATATAGAGGGAAATATTGATTGAAATTCAAAAGATGTTATGAGGAGAGTGACAAATGTTCGACAAGTTCTATGAAATCGGGTGAAACAAAGATCACCTAGGTGTGTAAGTTGATTTTTTATTGAATTTCATATAAACTTCTCACTCGTCGTATAAGCCATGCTGTGTTTTCCACAGTGAATACCGACAGTGCAGCAGATAGCTTATATGAACCAATTGTCGGTCATAACGTTATTTCATCTCGACATAGTGGTATTGCGCCATACTCTTTGCACGCTCTCTCGAAGTATTTAGGCCTAGACATTTACAAATGACTTTTGTTTCAAAATTACGAATTGAAATATTGTGTGTATATATATATATATATATATATATATATATATATATATAATAATTAAACTTCTTGGATACGATACAATATCGAGATATTTGGAATATGATGGTCATGTCGGAAAAGATACGCCTCGACCGGGACTCGAATCCGGGACCTTCTGCTTGCCGGGTAGGTGCTCTACCACTAAGCTACCGAGGCATTACTCTTAGAGGTAGAGCACCTGCCCGTGGCAAGCAGAAGGCCCTGGGTTCGAGTGCCGATCGAGGCGTATCTTTTTCGACATGACTATAACATCCCAAATATATATATATATATATATATATATATATATATATATATATATATATATATATATAACTTATAATATACATATTAGAGCTCTCTTTTTGGATAAAACAGCTTGCTGAGCGGTCTAATCCTGAAAAGAATATCTAATATCAAATATGTTCACGAAAATTTGAGGAATAATATCATTTTTCCCCTCTGGAAACTAGAAAGATCTTCCTCTCTGACGCATCAGACCGGCAATATGGAGAAACGGGTTCGATTCCTGGTGAAGGTCGCAATTTTCACTCAGTTTCAAAATACCATTCATACAAAATCCTACCAGTGAATCTAAGCAATTTACTTTCTTGTTGTATAGAAAGGACACTCATATGCGGCCGAAATATGGCAATATGTTTGTGGTAGTGTTTTTTCAACGCTGTATGAAAATCGCCGTATTTCGGGCGCATATGAGTGAATTTTGTACAGTAAAAAAGTAAATTGTTCAGATTTTCATTCTCAATGCGAATCTTTCGAACATGATAATGTAAGTTCTCCGATGACTATACCAATTTATTTCCATAATGGTCACATAACTTCTATTATACCATTATAATAACCCACGGGTGGTTTTCACCAGGAAGCTATATTGAGATAATATGATCCCAAGAGCTGGGGTAGCTGGAAGATGTCGATTAAAGCAGTGGGCCTACATTTTCCTGTCTATGTGTGGTGTTATCCACAAGTCTTAAAATGTGTGACTGTACGAAAGTTATATCACCAGCAATTATTAGAACAGTTCAAGAAAATCTTCCTCTCTAGCGGAATTGGTAACATCGTCAGACCATACAATCCGGATTCGACGCCCGGGGGAGGTCGTAATTTCAAAACAGCTTTGAAATCATACCATATAGGCTTATATACGCCCTAAATATATATATATATATATATATATATATATATATATATATATATATATATATATATATATATATATATGAATATACACCATAGAGACCTATATAAGTTATTTATATAACTCATATATAGTTTTTACATTATTCTTATATTTCAACAGTTCATATATTGAGAGAATATCGAAGAAAAACAAAGACATCGGACAAAAACCAACATATATAGTTTCCTTCTACAATCAATTGTGCAAGTGGTACTAGAGAGCAGGGCAACGTCAACTGCTGCACATAAGCGTTCATTCACAGCTATTTCACCCCATAGACAATAGATTGATTGGTAAAATCACCATCACAACAAATAAGAAACTTTAAATCAATTACATATAACTTATATGTATATGTACACACACACACATATATATATATATATATATATATATATATATATATATATATATATATATATATATATATATATATATATATATATATATGTATATATATATATGTTGCAAAGAATGACATGTTCAATAACTCTTCCATATATTCCGCTCTACTAATGTTTAAATTAGCATGACAGAATCACTCCTCGCAGCTTGAAGAATTAAGTGTCTTTTATAATCCCAAGTCAAACGACAGAAAATCGATGATGCGGAGTCGATTGGGAAATTACTTAATCAAATAATCTTTCTATCATTGAAACTGTTTGTACTATTTAGTTACAAATCATTTACTTTTGTGTACGTTCATTGATGAAATTAGTATACAATTCCTTTCACTGAGCATTCATACCGTGAAGTATGCTAACCGATTAATTATATAGGTTATATTTTACCCATACTGAATTGTTATTGAGTTGATAAAAAAAAAATGTCGATCGGTATAAATTATCCAGTATGAATTTGTTGAGTATTGTTTTATTATCTGCATTCGAATTAGTACGACATGCTTGTAGTTTACTATAAATTGCATACTTCTAGATACCTGCAGGCTTTGAAATACGTCGGTTTGTGACCGTAGTGCTTTACGCAGCACGACCGTCAAACCTGAATACCTAATTTAATACAATACATGGTTCGTATTATCTTCTTTATGTATTCCTCCAAATGTCTATACTTTTCGTAGCAAATTCTTCAGCCCATTTCTGTTTTTCATTTCTGTTTTGAATTTTTGATTTGATTGTGTGAGCATTATACATACACTATGCTACAAAAGTTGGCCAACCCAGCGACCGTCGTTTGTATGTATTTGCACTAACAATCAGATGTGTCGAACCGTCAGCAAGTAGGCCTACGCATCGAGTTTTACAATCGCCTTGCTTCATTTACATTTTTAAGGTGACAGTTTATTTAGTAAATATTATAAGATTTTCATAATCGATCAATAAATAAAACATTCTCGTTGTGATGTAGTAGAAGTTGCATATTTGTTATTATAGTGATTTTACGGATGAATCTATTGTCTAGTTTGAAATAACTATGACTAAACGCTTGTATGCAGCCGATGACGTTCCCTGCCCTAGTACCACACTTGCTTGTGGCATGGAAAAACTATAATTATTCCGTTGAATGTTACTTACTATCGATTTTTGTCCGTTGTCTTCATTTTCACTCGATATTTACTTAAATATTTTGTGAATCATGTCAATAATCGTATAATGAGTGACACCTTGAAGTACTAAACCCAGAAATATTTGATCCAAACTGGATTCCGTCTTGTCATTCTTGTCGTCATACGATGTACCGTCATTCTACGAAACAATGTTATAATGTAAAGCAATGTCTAGTGAAGCATGTATCAGTAAGTATATGAAGCTCTAAATATGTGTAAGCTCTCAAAACAGATGATTACCACAACACATTATGTGCTACTTAACCTTACTTTTCTCGATACAACTAAATTCAAGTGCAGAAACCGGTCCAAGTTTTTTTTTCACTCTTTTGACCTAGACTAACGTAAGTATTCCACTTTTTACCAAGAATCTCCGTTAGGTCTGTCGATTACCGCATTACCTCTGCTGATAATGCCAAGTGTTCTTGTTCCAAGTGCTGTACCAGTAAGTGAAATTAGACTGATTAAATTCCGATGTCGATTTAGTAAAACCAAAACTAGTAACTTATGGACAGATGCAAGTCATATAAAAGAGTATATTAAACATCTGGCTCATACCATAATCACAAGTAATAATAGTTTTGCATGGACAAGAAAACTCAAGCATTTCATTCATCTCATTCCACACGAATCTCTTAAGAGATTGGCCTGATTACCGGTATCCTTTTGCCGAGCCAGCACAATTCACTTGTAAGACAAATTCCTTTCTCGTCTTCAACCAAAATACAACACGACGAGTAGTATTATAGGTAGACTTGTAGTCATATCAAATATTTTTTTCCAGAGATTAAAATTTGAATCAAAATAAAATCTACGCATAGATGAATTATATTTGTTCATACCCTGTACGAGTAGTGTGTATGTACGCCTATTGCCTGCCTTAAGTGCTATTATTAGTGCGTGTAATGTCAGTAAGTCTTGTTCGACTATCCGTACTTTATGTGACGGTAAGTGTAGGCCTACAATTCAATACGGTTAAATACAAAAATTAAAAAAGAACACATTTTCCATTCTGTTAAGAGTTGATGATTTTGATACAGAATTATATTTGGTATAAGTGAACCAGCACCTAATGTTTCTAATCATTCTCTTCAATCCTGTTCGATATTTGTTGTTAATAAATATTGTTTGTTAATATAATAAAATATATGAATAATGTTGTTACACGCAACGAACTACCGGTTATGTATTAAACGGAACGAACGTATTGAAATAAACTACTATGGAAGAGAACTTTTACTGTCATTTTTTGACCTGTTTATCGCAGGTGGATAATTCATGACCTCTAACTCTCTTCGGCATTTATCGCAACACATTTTAAATACATTTTAATACTACACGGAAACCTTGCAAGTCAGAGCAGATTGTATATCACTTGCATGATCACTATTAATGATTATATCATTTAAATTTATTTCTCATCAAGAGATGAAAAAATTAAGTTTTTGAGGATGATATGAACAGAACAGCCCGGCTGGCTCAGTGAGTCAAGGCATTGCCTTGAGCACTGAAGTGAAGTCGGGGTGGTTCGAATCCCACATAAGGCATGGGTTTTTGTAAACTTTATTTATCTATCACCTGCTCATTCGTATCCCCAAACAACCTAACTGTTGGTCGGGAAATCTCCAGCCAGCACTATTTGCTCACGTTCTCTGTAGTTGTGGTGCTCAAAGTCATATGGCATAGGTGAAAAGTATCTTTCTATTATCGCTTCATCTGAACTCAACAACCACCATTATTTCGTTATAACATAGTCTGTGAAGATACTAGATTGTGCCTCTATCTAGTTGTCGAAAGAAGATACGGCTGCTGTCATAAAAAGTGGTCGACCAAGCTACATTAAAATGCATCCTGAAGGGACCATACTGATATTAAATACGCACGAACACTAGAAGACAATGTGCATACGCACTCCACGCATAGTCTATACAAAATTAGCGGTTGTATGTGCGTAAATCTCATTTTAGTTTTAATTTTGTGAATAAAAATACATTTTATATGTAACCGCAAGTGTACATAACATACAGTTTAACTCAAACCGTTGTGCACAACAATACAGGTAACTGCATTGACTTAATATATTCGTTTCTGAATACAAACTATAGGATCAGTAAATTAAAACATTGCAAATTAAAGCCGAAAGTAAGAATAAAACACCATCTGAGAGGTATTTTACCAGAGCAAATAATTCTTCAAAAAAAGTCAAAATAAAAAAATACGACACCGGCACATTTTAATCCAATTACAAAATATCGCAAATAAAATGAATCGTTACAATTACCTGGTAATATGACGAGGGTGAAGAAGACACCAATGAAGGTAATGTTCATGTTACCTCGACCACAATCTGTTGAAGACTAGCACTCATCAGCGCGGATATTGGCACTGAAGTTCACGCTAGAAGGACCGACCGTTCTACTCGCGTCCTCATTGTTGCTACAGTAGCATATCTTAGCAGCCTCATTGCGTTACGGCGCGGCTTTTGATAGGTGAGGGGAAATACTGTTCCCATCACTATAAGATATGCCAATGTTGTGGCTCGATTCTGCTGACCGTGATCAGTCAGTCGGGAGGAAAACCAAACGCGGCGCGGCAGACGATCCATGAAGTATTACTAACCGACCGAACTGTTACACGCTACAACAATGGCCATTTAGCGCAAAGTATTCATGCTGGTAGCTTGTTTTGCTTTGATGAGATAAGGAAATATAATATCGATTCTAACACCTTTTTTTTTTTCTTAATGGGTTTTAACAACGCAAACTACGCTCAATTGACAATCGATCGATTTGTTCGATGATCGAATTGACACGATCGACTGACAACGATCTATTGGCGTCGTGATTGATATATGAGATGATGAGATGAAAAAGATATTTTGTTAGATGTTTTTATGGATAGTGGGAAGAAGTGGTCACGTGGCCTATTGTCAAAGAACTATCCCAGTATTGACTTGAACGCCAGGGAAGTGGATATTCGTCGGGCCAGAAGCAGGTTTTAGACTGGACTTTTAGTTTAGATTAAATTAGCTTAGAATGTTTGTTTGGTTAGGTTAGCTATAGTTCAGTTTAGTTCAGATTGGTTTGGTTCATTGATATGGTTAGATTGGGTTATTTAGGTTAGTTTAGGCTGCGCAACATCAACAACAACAACAACGTCCGCATGTGGTGACAAACCGATGGTTCAATGAATGTAGAGGTTGCCGAACGACAGAGAGAACCAAGAAAAACCTCTGTCAGGATGGTCGACCATGGCGGGAATCGAGCCCTGGTCTCCTGAATGACGATTTAGTGTGCTAGCCACTCGACCACTCGTCTTAGTATTACTGCGGTATCCCACAGCTAGGAAACGGTTTGACCAAACCTATATTAAGACGTCCCCAGCAGTCTCCATAGGGAAATGAGCTCCAGCCAGCGGCCAGGGTTATTCACAAATATAAAACACATCTTTAATAACAGAAAATAAAACTTCAATATTGTTTAATTTGCAAAAAAAAAATCAAATGATGCAGGCAATATGTCGAAAATACTGATGACTCAAATTTGATAATAATAAGTGTGGAAAGATCGGTTGAATGTAACAGTAACACTCGATATTTTTTGTATTTTTGCCATTTTTACCTCACCACCTATCATTACATATGAATAAAATATATACCATATTGTTAATGTTCATTGTGGCTCGACAGTTTTTTGGAAGCCATACTTTTCTGTGAATGGTGTGAATTGCACTGTTACACTAAAATATAATTAAATCACTATACGATCGTTCAACGTTGATACTAAAAATATCACGCTGTGGGTGGATTCCTCGGGGACCCAGACCTGACATTTAATTTTTTTTTATTCCGATTATTTTCAATTGGAGTGTGATGAATACTGTAATATAATTTGTTTGTACATGCTGTTGATACTTCAGGTACAGGAATTATCATCAATTACGTCCGCGCTGTTTTTTCTGTAGAAACTGATTCTTTTGTGGTTTAGTCGAGTTGAAATTTGCATGAGAATAAAAAATTCATAACTTTTTCAATGTTTCAAATGTTGTGGTTTTATAAAAAGGCTTTTAAAAAAGGTTTTTATAAATTTCAAAGGCTGTCAATTCAGAAGTGTTTGAATATTCTTGTGAATTGTCTCCACAATAATGATACAGAATTCAAGGTCTAGGCAAATAGCATCTCTTTTTTGAATCGCATTTATTTCAGAATGTTGTTTTCAACCATGAAATCATCTTTTCTCAAGAATTGGCCCCATGAAAAATATACAAATTTCACAGCATGTTTATACACATATTTCACAAACTTTCACACGGGAAAATTTCGATAAAAAAGTTCTTGAATTTTTAAAATATTTTTCAAGTTACAAAATGTAGTAAATCCTAAAAAAATGTCGGAAATATTTCAAAAAATCATAATATTGATTTTTTTTTTTTTAATCCTCGTGTTGAAGTCTGGGGATGAGTACAATTGACAAGGTGAAAAAAAAAACAGCAGATTTGAATATACCATAGCTGAGATAAAGATACCTGAAGCTGAGTGAATTAACATTGTCAAGCATATAAGGTCTGGGTCCCCTTAAAATCGTGATATACATGACATGACGATTTTCGTCAAGAACGATTTTTCTACCTCGGAAACTGCACCTGCAATATGTGAAAAATAGCCAACTGGGCAAATAAACTGTTTGGCGCTGCGTGCCCGCAACTCCGGGCCAATAATAGGACAATGTGAGTAAACGAAATTAAAATGGCTGGCGTCTTTCGATTTCCATTTTGATTTGACAAAAACTTTCTGAGTCTATTGATTGAGTCGAATATTTGAATTTTGAACCGTTTCAGGCTGTTACAGTTCAACTAAGCCGTGTTCCACCTCTGTGATAAACTCTATCAATGGCTTTGTGTGCTGACGCGATCACAACTTCGTGGATCTTACTCGCGATGATGACACGAAGGTGGAATTTAAGACGGTTGGGAGAAGAGGCTGCGACTTGTATCAAGGTGGGAAGGGTGGTGGGGGAAGGGGAAGGGGGTGTTGCAATGCAGGTTCAGCCTAGACGTCTGTTTGAACTCCGAAAAATAACACATGCTTCGAATTATTAGCAATTTTGTAGCATTAGGCCTACAATTTGGAGATGAAAATCACCCGAGCCTTTGTTTTTTTTTCGATTCCGGTTCCGATACGGTTCCAAAAGTGTTCCGGTTTCAGTATCAATCCAGATCAGTACCAAGGTTCCGGTCCCGGTTCTTAAAATCCTTGTCAACGGTTCCAAATAGTTCCAATTCATTTGTATTAATTATTTCTATATTTCGATTTTTTTTTTATGTTATTATAATGATTCAAATAATACTTGGGATATCGGTATTAGGATATAGGATACCGGTTATTAGTAACGACAGAAGGTTGGGAATGGAATCTTTTTCATTTTTTTAAAATAGAAAATCAGTTTTTTGATTGAATGTTTTCATTTTTATGTGAATCATTATTCTTATACTTGTTGGTGCATCAGCCCTATAGAACAGTTGAAGAATAAAAAAATGATGAAGGTTCCAGGTCCGGTTCTATGGTTCTATTTATTTAATTCTTTAAAATTGAAAGAATGGTTCCAGGTCCGGTTCAGGAATCGTAAAACTGTGAGACTCCTGTAAAACTTGGAGATAATGTGTATCAGTCTTGGGCTTGAATTCTGTAGAAATGAGAACATAATCAAAGAGAAAAGTTCTTGAAATTTTGCTTTCCGGTTAATTCGTCTTGACATTTTCAAATTTTCGAAATAGTTTTTTTCTCATAAGTGGTCTATCCGATTCTGCCTCAAAACTCAGTATCAAGTAAAATCATGACATATATTATTCATGCCAAGTTCATCAATATATTTACTCTTGTTTGACCTGTGAAGCACGAATAGGAAAAAAATCTTATTTTCAAGAACGGTAAAATTGTGTCGTCGCTTCACTCCCTCAATAATGGTATATTCATGAGTACGATTACCCACAACACGTGTCGCGATATAGTATTTACCAGTAAGCATAATAAGTCATAGCATAATAACCATGTGAATAAGCTCTGACCGATCTTCCTTTGTTGATATTATTTATTATTACCATTGTTAGCAACATTTCTATGAAAAAATGTTATGTTGGACGCATAAATTGAATACTAATGAATTTTGTTTTAGGAAATAGAAAATGGAAAGATGTGCCTTGGAATATCAATTGCAAGCGTTTGATGTTAAAAAACAATGGTTTACTCAATAAAATGAACATTTGTTATGTAGAGTTTGTATATAATTAAACTTAAGTTATTCATATTGTGTTGAATAGCTATGAAAAATGTACTTCAATATGATTTCTACATGGTCTGATCTAGGGCTAAGCATGGTTAGAAAACCAAATGAACGGTGTGATTTTGTGTTTATGATATCAAACATATTACAGTTGAAATGAAGTAAGTCATATATACTTTCTTTCCAGCCTTATAAAACTCAATATATAGTCAATACACGCTTATTCTGATTCAAATTCAATAGTCACTTGTATTCACGAGATATGAAGATTCCGAGCGACCGTCCCCCCTATCTCACCCCACTATCGCAAGGAAGATGGAAGCCTTTGTCTCTCGTGTGTTACTTTGGGCGATATCGAAGGAAGAAATTGAAAAACACAAAAAAAAAACATTTCAATCAGCACATTATTTACATAATGGCATCAGTACCATTTCTGCATGTAATCCTTCAACTTAACAAATTTTTCCCAACAATTAGATAAATACTTGATACACAAATTCAGCAATAATGTCACCAAGTGTCCTCATAGGCCAAAGAATATCAACGTCCCATTGATGTAGTTTGACGTATAACCCTTTATCGAGCGCACATTCCCTATGGTTGTGGTCTTGACCTATAACCCTTTATCGAGTGCGCTATAGTCCCATTCAGACATGGGCAATATACATGTATCTTTAGATACGTATTTTAGATATATTTGTATCTTGTATTTTGTATTTCGAATACTCATTTTTAATTTATCTTGTATCTTTTCCGAGCTATTAAAATACAAAATAACTTTTTGTCATCTTTCAAAACTAATCCAATTAAATAGTCAGATGATATCTGATGCGAGCTCGTTAAAATAATTCATCATGACTAAATCGATTTTTTTTTTAAGGCTCTTCATTGGATAGCAAAATATAATTGACACTGGACATACATCCACAAAACCCTGAAAGGGTTTAACTGTGGGATAGATACATATAAAAGTAAATTAGATAATGAACAGACTTGTTTTTTAAATTACTTGCTTCTAAAAAATTAACCTGAATAATGAACCTTTTAAAACTGAAGTTACAAAGAACCTCCAAAGATAATAAAAGACATACAATTGAAAAACTGAGAATTAAACAATCAGTTTCGACTATTATTGACCATCAAATTCATAATAAGAACCATTAATTAGTAGAGCGATAGGCCTAATTATAACATTATAGGCCTATCACTAATTTAATTTGTGCTTTTTGTATAATGATCAATTTTACATCTGCTGTCAAGGGAAAGAAGTAATTAATCATTGCCCAAGAGACTTAGTTCAAAGTGGAGGATATCAACATTCGTGTGTTTATACTGAAATACTTTTATCTACTGCGAAAAATTATGGTCACAGACAGCGCAGTTCTGGTGTTGAAGACCATTAGTTTTAAATAATCAAAATGGGGTGGTAAGATCGCCCTTGTGGTGCCCCGTCCAAACGATCCTATCTTTCATCCATAGCCTTAATTGGGGAACAATGATTTTGTATCAAGTTTCGATGTTATTAAAAAAAAAAAAATAATAATAAGAATTGTGAAATTCGATCCGATTTATTGACCTCATTCATACGCCGTACTGGAGACATCACGTCTAATGCCATTAGCCCATAGGAACCACCCCGTTCACAAGTAGAACAATTGTAGGCCAATCTGCTATACATGCACAGCTGCAGATGTACTTTCTTTGAGAAACATTACAATTATATTGAAATATTAGCATATTATTTTCAGTGTTCTTCATCTTTCCATGCACGTACATTTTTTTTATTTCACGTAAGAATCTTTGGAATATATCTTAAGAAAGTATCTCAAAACATACTTATTTTGTATTTCAAATAAATACTTTTTCAAAATGTATCTTGTATCTTGTATTTGATATATCCAAAACTCAAGTATCTGTATCTACTATTCTAGATATTAGCCCATAACTGGTCCCATTTGTGTGGTTTTGACGTGTAACCCATTGTTGTGGTGTTGTTACTTATAAACCTTTGTCGAGCGCAGGGCCTATTTGTACATCCTAATTGTAGACTCAATAATAGGTCTACATCCCTCTCACGTTGTAATGAAACCTATACTTATTTTATCATCATATAAGAGAGTGGCTATTCGTCGAACCGTAATTACGTTTTAGATTGGTTTTAGTTCAGATTGAATTAGTTTATACGATATTTGTACGGTTAGGTCAGTTATAGTGTATATGTTTAGTTAGTTTGGATATGGTAGGTTCATTACATTAGTTAGATCGCGTTAATAAATTAGTTTAGGCTGCGCGCAACAACGTCAACAACAACAATGTTTGCATGTGGTGATATCACCAGAAAAGTGAAGTCAGGTGTAGGAGGATAAGAGCAATATCAATTCAGCTCTGGGTCGTGGTCTTTTCCGCCATCTTGAGTGTACTGGGCCTACATACACAGACACGAGACTCATAGTTTTTAGCACTTTTTCAATAATTGACGACTCGAAATGGGCGTCGCTTTACCAGTCGGCCAGTTAGATCTATATCATTTGTGGTGATTTGGAGATAACCCGATTGGATGTTTGAATTTCACCTCAGTTCTATGACAGCCCCGTCGATTGGATGTTTGAATTTCACCTCAGTTCTACCAGCCCCGTCGATTGGATGTTATGATTTGTGACGTCAATGGGGCGGAGAATGCGAGTCGTCAATTGCGACCATAATACCATTCTACCACCATAAATATATATATACTATAGACTCTTTAGACACTTCAGCACGCTTACGGTATAGACAAGCGGGTCGGGGGTCGTTTGGCTGAGGCTATTCGGATGATTCGGTCTATATGAAATAAGCTTATATGCTTATATGATAGCTTATGAGTTATGAGCAATATGAAATAACTTCGGTTTTTGGCTTGAATAAAAATAAAAATGATCTATCCAAAAACTTTACTGACCAAGATCATTTTCACTCACTCAATTCAATTTAAATACATATTAGCTTGCAATAAGATTGTGCAAGTGCGCAGGACACATACACAGGTCGATCTTATACAGGGCTTGTGGAGGTTCAGTTTTTTTTTTTAAGTTTGTTCAGGTAACGTCATTTTGACGTCTGAGCATTGGATTTGTATTATGCAATTCTCATACATATGTCCGCACTTGCGCCGCCTTCTTTAATCGCACTGTGCACAGGTTATATATGACTAATATCAAATTAGATTATGTTGGGTTAGGTTGTCTAGGTTATAGGTGGATTAGGTTGTTCCAGTTCAATTTGGGTGAAGCAAAACAACAGCAACAACAATAACAACAATAACACTCGATACGAGCTACGACACCGCCATTGTATGACAAATAGTCCAATTGAAGTATGAACAATCGGAGTATAAATCTAATTATAAAATATAAATGGTAATTGTTTTTTGTTGGGTTAAAAAACATATTTTCACTGTACTGCTGTCCATTGTGATTCTTCATTGTATCGATTACTATGTAGAATATATTCTCTGTGCTCCAAAGTTGAAGTTCTCCAAAGTTCAGATTCTGGCTTTAACGTCAACTGAATCAACATCGCACCTGAATATACTTCCGTCACTCCGGAGCACATCCAGTCAAATTTATCCCGATCCGCTGGTCGTTTAGGAACTGTCAGAGACCGTGATATGAGTAGCATACTATAAACTTTTTTTTTTTTTTTAATAACATCGAAACTTGATACAAAATCATTGCTCCCCAATTAAGGCTATGGATGAAAGATAGGATCGTTTGGACGGGGCACCACAAGGGCGATCTTACCACCCCATTTTGATTATTTAAAACTAATGGTCTTCAACACCAGGACTGCGCTGTCTGCATGTGACCATAATTTTTCGCCGTAGATACTATATACTAAGACAGTTCGCACAATGAGAGTCAATTTAACGTGAACACCCCCAATCTCCTCGTCAATGTCTGCATCCAACTAGTGCGACTTTCAGCACGCTAGAAGTCTCGACAAGTAGACTGGCAATAGCCAACCAAAATAACAATAATGATGATGATAATAATAATAATATTATCAATGTTTTATTTCCTTTGAAATCATAACGTGATAGATGAGCGTTTGCGAAGACTTCAACCCAATTCTTATGGAGCTTTGTCTATTTTTTTTCTGTTTGTTTGTAAGCACTGCACAGGTCCTCAGGGTTTGACTGATCAACATGAAACTTTTTCTGTATACATGTAAACTCATCCAACTTACTTTAGATCTTTGTAGTTTTTGGGTTGAATCGGTTGGACCAGTTTGAAGAAATACCATCTCAAATTTTCTAAAAACCGCATAAGATTAGGCCAGGCAAGAAAATTCGAAAAATAAAAGGTCTGCGAAAAGAATAGAATTCTCCCTGAATGTGTTAACATGGATGATACACATTACTACGATTTTGTATGGAATTCGGACCAGCCGTTTTGAAGAAAATAATTTAATAAACGGTTTTTACTCACCAAATATAGATAGAAATGATAGCAAAATAATGTTGTCAAGATTCACTGCTTTCTAGATTCGATATTGGCCCAACAATGGAGTATACTTCATATGCGTCAAGGTGTGTAGAGTTTTCGAATATACCAGAGTCGATAAAGTAGCAAAGGTAGAATTACTTTAACCATTCTGATTATACCCTATTCAGATATCTCGCTCATCTTACAACGCATAAGCTGCGTTTGCCTGCATGGTAGGCCTATAATAGAACGTCAGATAAGAGTTGAATTGAAATTAAACAGAATATTCATATACGGTTGTTGTGTACACTGTCATCCCCGTGGCTTAGTCAACTAACGCGAACTGTTTTAGAAACTTAAGTCACGTTGGGCGTGGGTTCGAGCCCCGCATAAGGCATGGGTAAACCTCCTTTCACCTATCATCACTGCGTCGTTTCATAATCACCCGCTCATTTGTACCCCCCCGGATGACCTAGCAGTTGGAGGGGTCGTTAAGCAGCATTGAAAAAAAACACTGTCTTAACATAACTCATCTAGCTTACAGCAGCATTTTTTAATAATATGGTTGGGTGGTATTTTTCGTTACATTTTTAGAAGCTGTAGTTTGATGGCATCCTTCAATACATTTGGCAAGGCATTTTAATTACCTATACCCTGCATATACTGGCCCTTTCTTAAAAAGCTCTATATCTTGTATGAGCCTCCAAAACGAATGTAGATTTGTTCCTTGTGTTGAAAGTATGCACTTGATCATAAGTTAGATCAACTCGATCGTTATCAAGTACAAACATAGTAGGTCTACAGTAAATGTATTCACATGTGAATGTTATCCACAATACCTGCCACTTGTCGCTCTTTCTAGCGTTTGGAACTGCCTACTATAATAATAATAATGATAATAATAATAATGTTTATTTGTACAGATTGATCATATACATGATATTGTCATCGTCATGAGAGAGAACAAAAATAAGATGAGTGATAGTATGGAATTATGGAATACATAAAAAATTCGTTTTCCAAGTTCTCAAGGTTTAAATTTCACATATAGAGCAGTATATATACACACCAGAAAACAAAGCTTCGTAAGATGTTGAGGAGAAGATGCCATATTATTTCTTTATATTTATGGAGCATCTCGTATGAATTCTTGTATACTATAATAGCACTTTGTAATCAACAAATGTTTTAGACCCAATTTGAATATATTTTCCTTCTTTCTATAATAGTAGGCATTGACAATGGGATTGGAGGTGCAGTGTAAGAGCAATTGGATCTCATTCTGCGATATGTGCGAACAGTCTATAGCTGCCTCGAAGCCCTCGAAGGCTTGGTAAGATGACTTCTTTATACTCTATAGTAGTAGGCCTTGTCTATGCTATAACGATTCATCTAATTCTAATCGATTCGACACCATAATAAAAGAAACCGAATCGCAGTGCTGATCTGGAACCCTATTTGGCAAACATTTCATTGAAGATTGTGTATGAGATGGGCATTAGTTTTGAGATTTTCAGTTTCAATCTCAGTTTTAATGGTCGGTGTAAAACATAATCTAATCTAACACTTTGAGTTCAAATAGACCTACATGCTCACAAAGCACCTCGAGTTATCGTGGGCACAATTAGAATCTTCCTAGCCTAATAGGCATAAAAAGTATTCCTATAGCCTAATAGGCCCAACAAGTGAGTCGCTCGAAAGCAAAACTTGCCTTATCCACTTTTTTTCTCAAACAGAGTTATATACGTCATTTTTTCCGTCTGGTTGACGCCTATCGTATTCTAGAATCAGTTTGCAACAAAACTTGTCTAATCCAGGCATAACAATCATTTAAACTCATGCATTTACTTCAAAACTGGTTTAATCCATCATGTTGTAGTTTTCAAAACTTGTCTTGTCCATTTAACCAATCAGCATGCTGTAAATTGTTACGAAATCCCAAAGCTAAATACATGCACCGCCTTTGAACACCTCTTGATAGTTTGGATTCAAAACATTTTTGATTCAAAACTCGTCTCATCCAAATTTTTAATAATGTTATTTTCAAAACTTGCCTTATCCAACATAAAACAATTAATTTAAAATAAATTAAGCCATTTGATCTGATTTTCAGAATTTAGACGAGTGGAGTTAACTAACTCATTCAATATACCTAAAAATAGGATTAATATGCATTAAGGAAATATATACAATTTTATTTTCCCGTTTATCTCAGAAACTCCAGAACTGGATAAGGCGAGTTTTGCTTCTGAGCGACTCGAGTATTTCTTGCCTAATAGGCCCTATACGAATCTTTCCCTACGAGTATTTCCCTACAAGTCTCCTACTGAGACGAGTGGTCGAGTGGAACCAAATCTGAATCGTCATTTAGGAGACCGGGGGTCGATTCTCGCCATGGTCGACAATCCTGACTGGGATTTTTCGAGGTTGCGCCATCTCCTTCAGGTGGATACTAGGATTTTTTCTCAACAACAGGCTAGTGGGACTCCTTCCAACTATCAAAAACATTATTTAAACAAATAATAATCTCTCATCTCACCATCCCATCGTCTCATATAATATATATATATATATATATATATATATATATATATATATATATATATATATATATATATATATACATATATATATATATATATATATATATATATATATATATATATAGATATATATATATATATATATATATATATATATATATATATATATATATATATATATATATATATATATATATATATATATATATATCACTCACCGACGCCAATAGTTCGTAGCCATCAGTACAGTGCGTCGTTGAACCTGATATGAAAAAAGAGTCTTTCGTATAGACTAATAGGTCCAACAAGTCTTCCTAGCCCATAACAAGTCTTTCCAGCCTAATAGACGTAAAATAGCAGTATCAGTCCGACAGTTTTGAAACATTGGCACAATCACGCAGTCCATGCACAGACTAACCCTAAAGCCCCTTCAACTTGTCTATTATATCATAGGTGAAAGCCCTTGATGTATCATAATATAAGCTATGGGTGATTGAAATATTTCAAGTTTTTTTCACACGCATTGCAATTATACGCATTATTATCGGCTTTCAAAATACAATTAACTCAACAAATGTATTATGTGTAAGGATAAAATAGATATGCACTAAAAAAACTGTCAAATATCCATGCAATAATTGTTGCAACAAATAAGAGCACTGAAACAAAAAAAAGACCCAGATATATACGCCATCTTTTTTATTATTTCGAAGTGAATATTCAAAATATTTGATCCAAATGCCAAAAATATATAGTTCCAATGTCTTCAGGGGATAAAATACATTGATACAGCAAATTTTGTTCCAGTTGCCGTTCAATCACTCACTCTCAGAAGCCGATGAAAATCAGAGCCTACTTTATAATAGATCAAGATCTTCATATAAGAAATCTGTGTTATTTCAGCATGGAGATCAAAATTTGGGTATAGATTATTCCGATGAAAAAAATTAAAATGGATAAAATTCTTCTATGGTTTCTGTTGATTTTCAACATTTTGACGAAGCTTGCTTTTCTGCGATTTTACTCTCTGTCACGGTACTAATGAATGTTCAGCTTGCATCTCCATCTTCATACTTTTGTCCAAATTTGGCACCGTAAAACTAGCACGGTTTTTCACTTCTTTGGACTCAATTCCCTCACTTTTGTACCTAGACAGAACTGTTTTTCATGCAGTGCAGAAGAGAGTCTTGAGCTATCATCTCGGCTGTTTAAATTTAGAGGTCGTTCTTCCAACTCAATGACGTCTCCAATTTTTCTCTGTAGGCTTCGTACCTTTGAGATCTATTTTGTGCCCAGATTTTTTGTTGTCGTTAGCCAAGGATGACGTAGCGATTAACCACTTGACATCTAATTCGTGTTCCCATTCCGCCTTTCTAATTAATTGAAACTAATCAGAGTCAACCTCTAGGATATGAAGTTTTGGGATGTGGTAAGGTCGCCTCAGTGATACCCTGTCCGAACGATCCTACCTTTCATCCTTAGCACTAATTGAAAGTTGATACAAAATCATTGTTCGCCAACGTTGGTTAAAAAAAGAGATTGGGAAATAAAACCAATCGAAGTATAAATTCAACTACAAAATGGGCCTATGAATGGTGATGGTTTTTCTTGACTACTTGGCTGATAAGTATTACAATATCCTAATGTAGTGTCTGTCTTATTTGTGCAAGTAGGAAAGCGTTACTGAGCCGATGGATTTGACAGCCTGTAAGTATGCAACCAAAATAACTTCGACGTAACATAAGATGCTTAGCATTTCCATGGCAAGATTGACAGAAGTTTAATGCACTACGTGGCAACTGGCAACCATGTCTACTAGTATACTCATGGTCTAATTCAACCTAAAACTAACCTTATCCAGGTTCTAATCCTTGAAACTATCAGTCTTTCCATAAAATAATATATAACTGAACAAATAAGGCCCCTGGGTCACTCAAGATGTATCGAACTTACCGGCAAACTAACGCAACCATCGATACATCTTGGCTCCGCCCTAGTGAATACTTTGGGATGGCATCTCTGTCATGATCCATTTGTAAGTACTTTGGTGCGCACATATGTTCTAATACTAACCTTCCGAACTAATAAATATAGAGGTTAGGTAGGCCTTGTAGTCTAGTCATTTAAAAGAATCTAGAATTTTCACGAAGTGTATTTTCATGGCCTTAGTTACCGGTAATGCTAGTATTATAATTGATGCCAGTATGTAGGCCTATTAGATTTGTTATATTTCAAAGTGTCAGAACCACAAGATCTGAAAACGAGCCGAAAGATGTTGATGCAAATAGGTGTTGTGTATTTTTGTGCTCTCAAGACAGTGACATATTCAAACAATAAGTGTTTTGCATCGCTAGCTAAGCTTAATGCAAATGAATTCATAACAAAGTTTCGATCAACAAAAAATAAAAACTCACGTGGTGGGTCCAAGGTTACCACAAACGTTCCTATAATAACCTGCAAGCGAAAAGAATTTAATCATTATCAAAACCAAAAATATGACAAATTTGATGCGATCCCGATTGCTTCCGTTGGTTGGCATCACAAGAGGTCAACGGGAGATTACTTCATAATTAATGGCGCCAATCAGGTGTTGGAGCCAACGAAAATAGTAGAGGGACTTACGTTTGCCAGAATGGGTATCTCAGCTGAGCTGGTGAGTGCGCTCCATCGGCAAGGGATTTCTGAGCCAACATCAATCCAGACACGCAGCATTCCCACGCTCTTGATGGGAAATAATGCGTTGCTAGCCGCAGAGACAGGTTGCGGCAAAACACTTGCATTCCTGTTACCTATGCTACAACAGATCCGAACATGGAAACCGCTAGTTGAAAATAGAACAGAGCAAATGAACTCGCCACTTGGTTTAATCATTTCTCCAAGCCGAGAACTAGCACACCAAATAGGAGTAAGGCTAAAAAACATTGGTCAATATGTCAGTCATTTAACCCATTGTTTTGAATCTGTATCTGTAACCCATCTTTCCGAAAATTTGTCATATTCGGTACCACACATAATTTTCTACCCCCAACCAAGGTTAGGACACCAATCTTGACCACTGACCCCAACCGAAACGACACCAACCTTGACCATCCAACCCTAGCCGAAACAACATTCTGTGCAAAAATACTAATGAAATACATCATGAACACAGAACACATCACACCAAAATCTTCAAGAAAAATCACTTTCAGCTACACAACATGAAAACTAAATTTGGTACCGAGTTATACAAAATTAACTGGCATCTTTTCAGCGTTAAGCTGGTGGTGGTGGATGATGGTTGTGATAGGTCAGGTGAGACATTGTTTGACTCATAAAATTGATGTCTTGCCCATTCGACACAAGCTTCACTCCATCTAACCCTAACCATCACTAAGAAGGTTCATTAAAACATACCCCAAAAAAGATGAGTTACCGATATAGTCATAGGCCTAGTTACAGAAACTTTTGACACTGACTCATATCAATAAAATATTTGGGTTTCCCAAAGAAAAGTAGTGGTTTCTAATTGAAAGGTTATCTACCCACTAAGTTTTCAATCAAGAATCATGCTTCCAGCTTAACTCTTAAACCCTATAGGCCGTACATTTACAAATATGGGCTAATTGGGACTACTTGTTTCAATTCTGAGCTAGGTGTTTATTTTTGATGGGTTATTCATTCAGTCACTTTCCAATTTTTTGCAAAATATTTCAATATTTATTGATGTTACCGGTACCTTGTAGTAGGGTACCGGTATGCCTAATTGAGTCACCCACGGAATGACTGCCTACGGTAGGCCTGTGTGTTTTCACATGCAACAATGCACTTTGTTATTTAAGAATGGATAAATATTATTATTTCTTAAGGTAGGCCTGCTCTCATTACTCCGGGGCTGTTGGAGCAAACGTGAACGAAAGTACGGTACCGGTATAGGGTGACCATCCGTCCCCTCTTGTCCCGATGTCCCGAAATCTTGTCCCGATGTCCCGAAAAGAACTTTCGGGACACCCAAATGTCTCGGTTTCGTTGCAAGAGTGAAGTTGTTCTATTTTTGGCGACAATAAATGTATTATCAGTATTTACGTCGCCGTGAAGAATTTATTTCTTTCAGTGCAAATGCCGTTCTCTTTCAAAAATCACCGCGCGTTCGGCGGGCTACAATAATTCCCCACCCCCTCCCTTCTGACATGTGAAGACCTTTTACTGCTAAGTGTTTACACGTGGTATTGTGTATTATTAGCCAGTCTGGCTCTGAGAGGGCAACAGCTTACTTGTGTGTTGTGTTACAATTTGCCGAAACGAAAATGCTTCTATCAGGAGAAATATTCTGCTGAGTGGGTTTTTTTTTAAACTAGGAAGATATAAGGATCAACAACCAACTACAAATTTTCCTGCACTAAGATTTACAATTATGTAGGCCCTACTTGAAAATGAAAAAATGCACGATTTCCCTTATCAAGGTCGTCCGACAAATACAAGGCATGAACTCGAGAGTAAGAAACTGTGCCAACAGTAATCATTACATAAATGTACATATATGACATAAGTTTATAATACGGTAATGAATAATTCTTAAATGAAACAGTATAACTGAAACACATAAAGATCTCTAGGCCTACATAAGAAAATAATAATGTATTTATTTATGATTCACACCGTGCTCCAAAGCAATAAAATTCATTAAAATATCGTTCCCAAAAATAAAAATCCCTGTGAGGCTAATGTTGGGTGGCCTTGCCCCCCAAACCCCCCGTGGGTCACCGACTTCGCGGATGTTCCTTTCAAATGTTTCTTTGTCCCGGATTTTATTTCCCACAATCTGGTCACCCTACACAGGTATTGATTTTATTATCATTTTTTTGTTCAGTGCAAAAACAACATTGAGTAGGCCTATCATTGTACCAGTAAGCCTATGTGTGGATTTGCTTCGCTTATGAATTGGTTGCCCAGTTTGACAAATTAAGATATTGAATATAGACTCAAGCCTACCGAGGATGTTATATTTATAATATGACTCACAACAGTAGGCCAATCAGTTCAGGATTAATGAATAGTCCTGATTAGTCGACCCCCAATACCAATAGATCTTGGTCATCGTTACAGTGCATTGTTGAACCTAGTATTGGTAAATTAAGAAATGTGTGATTGAACATAGCGGATATTGTTCTCAGGAAGTAGCGTGTCGCCTGTCTTCCGACTTATCGGTCGAATGCCGAGTTCTGATTGGCGGCCGCACAAAGGCCAAGATGATGCACCCCACGATGGAGCGCGTTGACCTCCTTGTAGCTACACTTGGCGCGCTCAGCAAGTTGACAACGACAGGGGTGTACAACATGCGGTCAGTAAGACACGTGGTGCTCGATGAGGCAGATACGCTACTCGACGATAGTTTCACTGAGAAACTACAACATTTTCTACGCAAGTTTCCTGTAAGTAGAATGATTAGTGATGTGCGATGGGTATTTACAGAATATGAAAATTATTTGAAAATTTCTTGTGAATGTTATTTGCGGGTTGATTTACTACTGTGAAATGGCTTGCATATCTCTGAACAGTCGCGTATCTCGTATATAGTGTATAGGTTTACTGAGAAAGACATCAAACCGCACAACTACTCATCAGTCTATGAATATCATAGAATAATGGAATAATCTTCTCAAATCGTTCAAGTTCGTGAACTATTGATAATGGAATTCATTAACAGACTGTGTAAAATGACTTGTACTTATAATACAGCACCACATGTTACGCAAATTATTGCATGCCACAAATTACTATCTGGTCTTCTCAATGAGTTTTTATATTTTCATTGGATATTATTTATGTAATGTGACAAAAGTTATAAATTTTCCCCAAATTATATATAGGGCTGGGCCTAATTCAATTCAAGTGATTGATGATTACTAAACCTTGGGGAATTACTATTGCAGCGACAAATATGATATTCATGGTCAAATCACAGGTCGATCAGGGTTGAAACTGGAACTGGATCGTGGTACTGTAGATTAGTCGTACGAAATGAGAAGGAACGATAATTGGAGAAGTCTGTAATAAGAATAACATTTCCCAACTAGATCTAGATGATGAATCATATGAAAGCATCTGGTCTGCCAATTGGAATCATTTCTCGACTGAACCTGTATTGTTTCTAGTTTCACTTCAAGGGAGCAGACGTGCCGAACACCTTCCCGACCGGCGCTCAACTGACTCTGGTTAGCGCTACTCTGCCCACCAGTCTGCCAGAGACACTGGCAGAGGTCATTCTGGTGAGTACATTCACATCCCCACTCGCCCACCAGTCTGTCTATTCGTGGGATTCTACCCCAGTCATTTTAATATATAGACTACGTTAGCTGCAAAACGTAGGCACGGGCAGCATTGAGAGGAAGTGAGGGCAACATACCTTGTCTGACCGGAGGGGAAATACCACGTGACATGAAGATAGGCAAGCAGACTAGTATAGCGTTATACTTAGTGATCACCGCACAACAGCGTTTAATTTTATTCTCAGAGGATACTAAATACAAAAACGTAGGTGTAAGTCACACAGAAATACACGGAGATATATGCTGATTATCTTGAAGTATATTTCTCTGTAGAACTGCCACATCAGTCATGAGTAACAATCAATGAATTAAGTCATTTAATTGGTCTGACTCGGAGCTCCACCACTAGGATAACGTGTAACGAAATATTCTCAGTCAGGCTGGTATCACCGAAGCACGTGCCTCACGTTAGCACTTCGCAGACCTCGCGCCACCAAGCATGTTGGCTTTGTCTATTCTCCCTCTACTAGCTTTAAGCTCTATGGATTCTACACACGGAGGAACATATTATCTGTTGAAGCTGTGTAACAAGGACATTATCAGCACTTGGCTGATAATGGCGTATTATTCTAGTGAAATTGCTTCCTACCATTTAGAGGAGTTTCTTATAAAATGCTGTTGATCCTCAATACAGATACACATAAGGTTACATGTTGTAGTTAGATAACGGTCCTTGGTGAGGTAAAAATGGTTGGCAAAAATATCTGGCTTATCTATAGTGTACACAATTAATCTTTCCATATGTTAATATCACATTTGACTCATCAGCATCTTGTACAATAATTGTGTGCACCTTATGGCATAGACATATTTATCAATTTCTTACCTTGCAATTCTAATGCTAATGTTTTATGGTCATTTCTGAGTGTAACTTGTTTCCCCCAGCATACTACGTACGCTTGAACAGACTGGCTCAAATATGGTGCCAACTTTTGTGTTTGTACTCATTAGCATGTTTTATATATATACAAGTATTCTACACTTGAAAGTTGAAACACATGTAAAACAAAATATTGTGCAGAATACAATACGTAATCATATTCAGTTTTAAACAGTCTTGTCAGCAACCTCAATCAGCAACACTCAACAACAATGAATAATCAACAATACAATTAAATTGGTAATCTAAAACTAAATTTCTTTAGTCCTGAATATTATTTGTCTGTTTCAAAATCATCATTTGAAGTGCCGAAACAATTGTTGGTCTACTATACCGGTGCTTGAATATTGGCTTATAAACATTCCACAATTAGCCACATATAACGCAATAATAATTTCCACAAAATAACATGTAGGCCTTATTCATTTGTATTTAAATATTGCTCCTATCGAAGTATTGCATGAGCAATTCTCCTATCTAGTCTAATAGTAGGCTCTATTGTCAGGTCTAATGTTGTACGGCCGCATGTATTTCGTGTTATTTAGCGTACCATGTCGACGTAGAGTAGGCAGAGTGACGTAAGCACATTGTTTTTCATTTGCTCACTTTCATATCCTTTCTGGCCAAGTTCAATACACTAAATCAAATTAGGTCTATAAATGTGGCATAAGCGACATATTGATACTTTTTGAGATTCTAACGTAATAAAATGAACTTAAGCAACCGTTCAACACACATTGTTTCACTTGTTCGGGGTGTAAGTGGCATGTCCGTTTGTTAGACCATCATCATGTATGCATATATGGCGTAAGTGACATGGACAAAATTTAAAACATTACCCAGCAGAGTGTGTAAGCGACATCTCATTTCTAAATGCAGCAGAGTTGTAAACTGTATTTATTTTGGGCATAACCACCATAAGTACCTTCATCTCATAAATTGAATAAGTATGATTAATGTGTTTTGAACTTATAAAATGTTGAATACGTAATATTATGGATACACACAGATAATTTCATGACAATTGATACAAAATTGACATCACTCGGTGTTTTTTTCGACTTCTGAACAATTTGAAAAATGGCGCTTATGCCTTCTTGCCTATTCTACGTCCATGTAGTTACATCGATCATCAATTTTTCAACTCAATTCGATATCTTCATTATTAATTGTTATTAACTGTATTAACTAGGTAATCAAATATTTAGATATTATTTGCAGTTTTTCAATCAAACAGCAATGCTATTAAAAATAGAATGATGAAAGTTATTATTATCTAATATTTATTCTCTCATAATTCTAATTCTGAAAATGGCTAGCCACCCCCCATGCTATACAATGCATGAATCAATGTAAACATCATTCAAGTATAAGCCCCTCATCGGTACTCTCAAGTAAGCTAGTTGTTGTTGAAGTCATGAAAAAATGCTTTACGAGTGTGGTCTGTCCTAGCCCGAGGCGCTGGTGAAAGTGACGAGCGAGCGATTGCACCGCTACCTGCCGCATGTACCGCAGCGGTTCCTGCGCTTGGGTCGAGCAGACAAGCCTGCCGAGCTGCTCAGGTTGCTCAAGGCTGGCCCGAGCACCCCCACCATCGTCTTCAGCAACAAGTCGTCCACATGCGACTGGCTCTCCATGTTTCTCACCGAGAACAAAGTCGAGTGTGTCAACCTGAATGGGGACATGCCGCTAGCCGTGCGGACGGGCAAGTTCAACAAGTTCCTCTCAGGTACGGACCACAACTTGTTCTATATGTTTTTTCCAACCGCTTGCACTCCTGCCGGGGTAACCTCGACATTGAAACAGTTTGTTTTTGCCCATTGTCGGGTGCGGCTCATCATCCAGTCTAGCGCATTTTATCATGAAAGAGTGACGAGTATGTTGAGCAGATTTGGGAAACATCTATGCGCATGCATCCTGCTACTTTATTGTCTTTTTAATATTCAGTGAAGATTTTTGGTTTTGACTTTGAATTATGGGACAAGATTTTTAAAATCTAATTTTCATACTTACATCTCAGCTGTTGTTGAAGCAATGGCAGTGTGAGTGTTGTCCATTTCTGGCCATCATCAGACTACTGAGAGAAAGTACATCAAACCCCATCTATGAATCAAATTGTTGCAACTCGATGTAGTGAGCTAACGACTCACTTCCTTCTCAATTGTTGGAAAAATGATAAACAGGCATTCATCAGGAAAGAGAAATTTCAAAACAAGCAGCAATGGCTGCCTATATTTGATATATATGTTTTATAGTGATGTTTTAGACAATACCACTTGTAGCTAGTTTTTCTGTGTTGAGAAAGTAGATAATTTTGAGTGCTTTTGAATGTTTTGCTTGTGACAGTAATTGTTTTGAGAGTTTTGAGGGTTATTTGTGTGGTAATGAAAGTAGACTGGCAGCTTATACTGTATAAAGCAATGGAGTCTTGTAATGGGAGTAAACAAGACATGTGGAGTCAGCCAGTGTTCAATGAGTGGGACCAGACAGGGTTAATGTAGTGAAAAACATTTCTCAACCTTTTTATTCACAAATCATTTTTTCATTCCAACTGAACTGTCGAGGAAATCTTTTGAAACGAAGACTAGTTTGCCAGGTGGAGAGAAAGTCTATTATTGCATTATTGGCTTTCCATCTAGAAGATAATTGACCCTCCATACCCAGATTACTAAAATATGATTGGAAATTGCCAAAAGGTGGGCCAATATTGATTTACTGTGTAATAATGATGAAGTTAAAAATGTGGTACGAGCCAGTAATAGGTATGAATGTCATGTACCCTTGTCCATGCACGAATCAGAAATATAAATTTGCCTTGATTCGGAAGTAGGGTAATTGTATTTGATTATCCACTATGCCATGTGTACAGTGAAACCTCTATGCATCGTTCCTGGATCCATCATTTTCCTGCATGTATCGTTCATTTTCTCTCACCCCACTCCTACATAATCAATGTTGAATTTTCCTGGATGGAAAAATTTTCCTGGATGGAATTTTCCTGGATCGTTTCCTGCATGAATGGTTTTAGTTTCCTGGTCTCTTAAAAAACGATGGATAGAGGTTTCACTGTATTGTAAAATGATTACCATACAGGATGTGGAAGAATTTATGTACGATTGTGGCAAGTATTTCTTCAATTAAAGATATAGACTAGGTAAGAAATGTGACTTGCAGGGCCGTATTTAGGTTGTGCGCCGCCCTAGGCAAATAATTTTTGCCTCACCCCCCACACCCTCTATATTACGTAGCGATTAATCTAGTCAATGCTGTGGTTAGATCACTTGAAAGTACAGTCGAACCCACTTATAACGAACTCGGTTTTAACGAAATTTCGGTTTTTACGAATTAATTACCATCCCCCTTCAAATCTCCTATCCTTACAATGTTAAATAAAGACCTATAACGAAGTGATTTATATTTCAAAATTCGGTTATTACGAATTTTTTTCACTTTTCAGCATATTTTGCTCATTATTTTCAGCTATTTCCAACAAAATGTTCGAAAATCGGAGCATTTTGCGTGAATTTATTTTCAGGTTACATTTATTCTGAACGGACTGTACATCGTAGCAGCTGGTGACGCGTACAGCACGTGGTCATAACTCTTGCTGCACCCCCCCTCAACGTCCCTCGCACAGTGGAACGGCCCAAAACAAAACACTCGCTCAACGCGCACTAAATAATAACGTGATGGTGACATCTTCAATGACTTTGTTTATCTATTTTTTGTTTACATTCCTTCATTTCCATTCGTGATAGTGTCCTGTAACCTAGGAAATAAAACACGAGAAGTGGGGAGTTGTGGTGTCATGTAATAGCAGATGATAAGTTCTTTATGAAAGGACATTGTTGTTTTCTATTACTTTCTACAAACATACTAAGTGATGATACGATGCGATGATAATATGTCACCTAATACAGTACTATACTAGGGCCTAAGTCGTAAATGTAGGCCTATCTTTATAAATCTCTAAAATTCAAGTGCTGTTATGAAAAAAAGCAATAAATCTCTATAACGAAATTCTGTTTTTACGAACAGATTTTCATTCCCCTTGAAATTCGTTATATGCGGGTCCGACTGTACAGGCGTCTGAACTGCTGACGTCACACCTTCCTTGCAGCAAAGTTGTCAATAGTCTCATCGTAATCTACTCTACAACTTTGGAATTGTAACGACTTGCATGTAGGCCCATGATACACAGGGAAATTTTGAAAATATAGACATTTTTCAAGTGATTTTTACGATTCACAAATGGTTTCGGAGTCTCATAATTGCATCATCATGGACATTTTCGAAGTTATACTTTTTTGATTTCTCCCAGCAAAGCCCCGCAGTAAATTTTTTGAAATAGACCCATGTCAGTTTTCAAGTGATTTTTGATATTTACGAGCAATTCTGGAGTCCAATGATTGAATCACTATGGACATCAAAGTTATTTCTATTAGTAGGCCCCTATAATCATTATGGACATTTTCGAAGTTATGTTTGCAAATTCTCCCAGCAAAATTAAAGCAGTGATTTTTTTGAAATGTGGTCATTTTTCAAGTAATTTTTGCGATTCACAAGCAGTTTCGGAATCTAGGTAATAATTGAATCATTATCGAAAAGAAAAAAGGAAGTGTAAAGTAAGAGTGTATACGGATGCAATTCATATTAATAAGTGTGTTATTCGTAGGTCAACATTATATATTTTTAAAGGAAGATGAGCTATTGGGAGGGTGGGGGGAAATGTCGTTTGAAGGGGCGCGCGCCCCTCTTGGACTCCCTAACGACGTCCCTGAATGCAGGGTGCGCAAATAAGGTGTCTGATAATCATAGACCCCCGCGCTACAGTGTAAAAGAATAGAACGAAGCAACTTCGAAATAACAGTCGTGACTCACCTTTGATTATTTGGAGTAAATATGCTCACGTATTTCTTGCAATAAGTCAATAATGTATTTTTTTCATTTGCTGATGTTCGTGCGAACATAGAAAATACATGATCTTAAAACACATTTAAAAAATGCCACCCCCCTAAACTTTGCCGCCCTAGGCAGCTGCCTCGGTTGCCTAGGCGTAAATACGGCCCTGATGACTTGATAAAATGACTAGATAATCTAGGAATAGTCATTCTTGCCACACCCCTGTTGGCTTATTCAGCTAGGATACTGCTTTAGGAACTGTATTTAAATCAGGCGTGGGTTCGAGTGCCGCACTTATGAGGTATGGGTTTTTTTGAACATCATTCAATCAATTATCATCCACTCAGTTGTCCACCCCAAATAACCAGCTGTTGGTTGGGTCATTGAGCAAACAATCAATCAGTTGTATATTGATAAACTATGTCTGAGCAGACCTTGGTGTGTTGTCCACAGGGGAATTGAATGTGCTGTCGTGTACGGACATCGCTTCGAGAGGTCTCGACACGATCAACGTCAAACACGTGATAAACTACGATTTCCCGCTGTACACGGCCGACTATATTCACCGCTGTGGCCGCACAGGTCGGATTGGCAGCCCTCTAGACTGTCAAGTCACCAACTTCGTGACGGGCTCCAGGGAAGTGGATCTGGTACAGAAGATTGAGGTAGCTTGATTTCTACTAAAACACGGGTATAAACATGTCAAGCAGTCGAATCAGGTTATTTGCGAGAGTACTGTGATTATCAAGCAAGTAGACGAGTTTTCAAATTGAAGCACGTGTAATTGAATATTGTTCCCAAGTTTGCTGCTTCCACTGAAGACGAATATGTAACACTGATGAACGTCTTGATCTGTACTCGTTCACCGCAAGTCAAGAGCTACATGCTCAACTCTACCAACATGTATTCACTCAATTTATTTTTCAAAACTGGAATGCTGAGTAGATTTGAGAATTTTGAAACTAGAGTAAACCCTTGTTGATTCAAACCATGATCATCCAAATTTTTCTGTAAGTTGCAATCCAAACAATAGTTGGTCTGGTTTTATGGTTTACATGATGTCACTTACCCATTCCAATAACCATATTGACCAGACATCGTTATTAAACTTATTATACACTTTTTAATATATAGTGCTTCACAATGAAATCCCAGCGCTACCATTCGACGATTAAGCCATGCTAGTAGTACGGTGAAGTTTACCACCAAGTACACTGTTCATATCAAAATGTCTCAACTCTTATACCACCTAGGCCTAGAGCATATCTCAAGATGATCCAATTCAGTATGAGCTGTGTGAAGATTAGAGCCTCCTAAGAATTGTATGCATAGCATTTACTGCCTGCTTTACCGTCTTCTTGTAGCAAGATCGCTGGTACAGTAGAACCTCTTTGGTGCGACGCTGAGGGGAGATGAGCTAATCGTCGTATATCACGATTGTTGTTCAACCAAATGCTACAATAAAATTCACAATAAAACTTTGTGTGTTTGTTCTACAAGGCGTACACAAAATTCTGTCAGTCGTCAATATTATAGCATGGGGCAGAGCTCGATCGCTTATAGCCTGCCACGTGACATGTATACATTTATAATAAGACACTGTATAATGATGCTGTGTAACAATATTTTGAAAGTACGTTCATGTTATCACTCTGAATTGATGCTCTAATCAAATATCCCCCGTCTTCAACCTTCCTCCTGCAATTAACTGATGTGTGATTTCAAGTGTTTGAAGTGTTCAACTGTATCACATTTCTCCACCCGTCAGTTGTAGTCAAGTAGCATGCCTGACATTGAACAGACATCATGGTGTCAATTGTGATGTGTAGAAGTAAGCCTATACACTTTGCTTCACTTTGGAAGGGTATATCATATGAAAATAATACCACCGAATGGTGTCACTAAGAGTACTGTGTAAGAACATTGAAACATTAAAACATTAGAAGTATCATTAGACGGCCGGTAGTTCATCGCGTGAAATGCACCAAGCGCGACGGGAATTGTCTACCGGGAGTTGAGACCACATCGACCGTCAAACTAGTAAACGAGGCGACCGTGCAATTGTGTCATTACTAAATTGTTCATCTCGCTCGTTAGCGAGCAAGTGTTTTTTCACGCTAAACAGTCTCGTGCTCGTCAAAGTCAGACAAGGTCAGACCACACGTAGTCGGCAGTAGGATGATGCACACCATACAGCTCAACATGCTTATGTTTATTACTGGGCATCAAATAAAAACGCTGGAAATTGGGCAAATCATGCTTCTTCATGATAGAACATTTATTAAACGTGTTTTCAGTGGAATATCTTGCAGTTTCAAGTTGATTCCATTGTTATGAATGTGCGGGTGTAGTACGCCCAATTAAAATGAGCAAAAAACGTATCTTTGACCGATTTAAGGCCGAGATTCGCATGTAAGCCGAGGGTGACTTTTGGGCTTGAAATTTTGAGAAAAACCCTCGGCTTGCATTCGGGACAATACGGTACAAACAATAACATTTTTTCAGTCGTTTCGTCGTAGTATCGATGGTTTTTCTTGGAAGGGAACCAAAAAAGCACCGTATTCTTGCGATGGTCGTAATATTAAGACGTATTAACAAAGAAAAAATACACATGGTCTTATGGGAATTGGCCGGGACTGTCTAAAAACAATGATATATCGCGAACGATGATTGCTGTGATGAGAGACGTACGAAAGAGGTTCCACTGTACAAGCACTGTATTCCACATATTCTAGTAGCCTATACATTTGGTGGGCTTATCCACAGCACTAATTTGCAAAACACCAAGATAAATAACTAGAATTATACTCTATATGAATTGTGTGAAAGGGAAAGAAAGAACAGCAGCTTACTGAGATTTATGAGTAGAGAAAGGCCTACTCATAGTGGAGAGCCCGCAGATAGCACATAGAGATGAAAGGTACACACGAGATTCTGACGTTTCAACTATTGCCTTGGTCAAAGTACTCTACTGTGACCAAGGCAATAGCTGAAATGTCAGAATCTTCTGTGTACCTTTCATCTCTGTGTTCTATCTACGAGCTCTCCACTATGAGTAGGCCTTTCTCTACTCATAAATCTCGGTAAGCTACTGCTCTTTTTTTCCTTTCACCCAATTGATATATTCAGCCTGAGGCTATTTTTCTATACACATCTTGTATTTATACTCCATATTATAATATTATTTTATTTGCTCTGACAGGTGTGTGAATCTCTCAGAATGAAGTTAACATATTAACATTCTAAGTGCAAACTTATTGCGAGTAAATAACTTTACTGTAACACATAATAAATAATAATACAAATCATTCGTACTCAATAGCATTGGTACTTTGGTAGTACATATAAGACTTTCAAACGCGCATACCAAGATCCTGCTCTACTTTGAAAGTCACCGATAAATGGCTCATTGTGTTTTAAAAGCATCTCTTAAAATTTAAATATCGTAACCATACTGAATCGAGGGTGTTACAATACTATTAGGTTACCTCGTTGAGGTTAGGGGTTGTTTATTTTCCGAGTAAGCTGCTCGACGTCAGATAGTGACCATACACGACATGAATTTGGACTGACTGTGACTAACCAGTCAAATCAACAACAAATCGCTGACCAGCATTCAAGTAGCCATAATAAACCTGTATTCGACAGTCCTGGTTGTGGACTGGGACTGGGAAACACTCTGACTCATTGACTATTCTGAACAGAAGTATCTGTTCAATACTGTCTAGTCAACGATATATTATACCCATTCGATACTAATGATTTGCGTGTCTTTTCAGCTATCTGCTCGTCAGCTGGCAGTGTTGCCAAACGTGAATGCGAACATCTCGAAGGTCATCCATGAGCGAATTCAGCGTAACAGTCAAGAGCCACAAGAAACTTAACAGCTGGCTCGTCGGTAGTCGGTAGCTCCTCGTATACACTCACCGCATCTTCGTCTTCTGTTTTATAAATAAAATGTCAGTATTTAAAGAGATTATGTGTCATGTCTTACTGTTTCAAATGTTATACCTTCCTAGTTCTTACATCCTCGTTCCCAGGGTTGGGTGCAGGCCCGGTTCTAGGCGTAAGCGACGTAAGCGGCTGCTTAGGGCGGCACTTTTCTAGGAGCGGCATATTTCTTCTTAAAATGTACGATTTTTTCTCATTCATTTGTATATTATAGTTGAAATTTCTACACAATTCCTTTCATAGACCTCCATCTTGTGTGTTAATTTTCGTTAACAAATAAAGTATGCTTTCCAAAAATAAAAGTTCATGATAATATTACTAAATGTCCATTAATAAAATAAGAATGGATATGTATGCATTAAATTCCCTGGAAATTCGAATAGCACCCACCTCGTATTCCACAAGTAGCGGCTGTCATCTTATGTAGGTTAGTTGATAAGTGACAAAGAACAAGGAAGAATGATTTTAGACATGAATGTAATCTGAAAATTGTATTAGTAGAGCTAGATTAGTAGAAGCCAGTGTTCTTGAGCCATTTGGCTTGACTTTGGGACGCACATATGACATATGACATATGAGTATATTTTTAGCTTTAGTCAGTGACCAGTTGTTAGTCCCATTGATACTTTTGTGTGGACGTTCTTGGTCATTATGTGTGAAATAAATAAGTGTACACTGGTTTATCGATGATGATAATGACAAGGGTTGTTTCTAGGATTGGGCAAAGAGGGCGGCTGCCCAGTGGCCAAATTCAAGGAGCGCTATCGGCACCCATTTGTGACTTTCCATCAGTAAAACAAATCAAATCAATTTTTATATCAAATTACTGACATTTTATTCAGATCATTGGATGGAGTAAATGTTCTCATATTCAAATATCACTGTTATATCAATTGAAGATGAATTATCATCATATAATTGTAGATTAAAGATAGATTAATGCAGCGTTTCATTCGCTTGCAAGGACCATTTGGCAAAATTAGTCTTGTTGAAATCCATTTATTCTAGAAATTTCGTGTAGTTCATGAAACCCGTAGAATTGTATGGAAAAGAGGAATTTTCAAAAATGTAACGGCGGGGCGTGGATTCCTCCTTGCATCCACCATCGATATGCACACTCAGTTCTGGGGGCGCACAATTAAGTACTTGCCCGGGGCGCTAAAATGACACGAAACGTCTCTGCAGCATGCAGCAACTACAAATATTGGTTTTAGAGCCATTAATTTCGTAAGTGGATTGATTTCGGCATCTGAACCTCATCTGAAACACGCTAAACCGTATTAAAAATGGGTGATTTTTCAAAAAGTTCTCTGCGGAGCCAGAAGAGGCCTCCCCCCCTTGCCCCCCTCGGGTCGCCGGCTTCGCGATAACAGGCCGTTGCACAACTGTTCTCAGGCGGCATTTTTTCCCCAAACCGAAATCCCCCCTCTCCTCCCACTTGAATATGACGTGGACCCGCCTCTGTTGTATCCTATTATAGAGTACTTTATAATACTTAATTGCAGAATTTTAAACAATGAAAACTAGAAAAGTGAACTTCAAGTAGGCTTAATGTGATTAAACCAGCATGAAGGCATATGTAAAATATAACAATGAAACTATAATATTATGAGAGACGTTTTATTATTTTGTTACGTCATAGTAAAATTAACAACAGAAAAATTAAATATTTGAATGTGAAAAAAGTGTATCTTGACCGTACATCAACTTTTGTGATAATAATGTGATTAAACTATATATGCTTCTTTTTATTGGGGGAGGGGGAGGGAGGGGTGGGGGGGGGTTGTGCGGCAGGATGAATCTCGCTTACACATGAAAAATCACTAGGACCGGGCCTGGTTGGGTAGGTATAATACGTTATGTATAAAACTAGTATAGGCCCAGGCCTAATATGTAAATATTTTTTACTGCACAATGCGTATGAATTACCTACTGTAAAAAAACAAGTATTTTCTTGTACGATACATATGTATTCTACTGTACAATATGTACGTATTATACTATATAATATATACGTATTATAAGCATTGGTCTTATGCATTTTATACCTTTGGCAAAAACTGATATCCTTCCAGTTTATTCCAGCAATTCCACTTTCATCTTTTTCTTCCATGAATACATTGTAATTGTAGAATGTTGAAGGTTAAATGTCGAAGATAAATAGGCCTAGGCTCACAAAATGTAAAGAGGAATTTTATACATATGTATTATTCATAACAGAGTGCTGATATGGGATCAGTTTTATTTCAACATTGCGTTATGTATACATTAATAGTCTTCATTGATGAAGAAAAACACCAAACAAGTCTTGATGGTATATCTTTTTTATAGTCGTTGTTTGAGAGTGAATTTGAATTAACGACGAAATTGCATGTGCCTGTAGCAAAAAATGTCTGCACTGATGGGCACAGAGGTGCGAGTATTCACAGCTGTAGCACTTTCTTTGAAAATAAATATTGATGAAGTATGAAGTGACCATTATTTCTTTGGAAATTGTTATGACTAACAAGCAAAGATCTGTAGGTGTACCTGCATTATCAATGATGGAAGGTAGAGGGATGAATGCATTCCCAAGGTCGAAGAATATAGAATAGTAATTGGATTTTAGATCATTATTTTTTTTAAAGCCAATATATATATATATATATATATATATATATATATATATATATATATTATTCATACTGGGTCAACGACACGCTGTGCTGATGACTACGATCTATTGGCGTCGGTGAATGATATATGAGATGATAAGATGATGAGATGAAAGTTCATTTCATTAGTTGTTTTTGGATAGTGGGAAGAAGTTGGTCGTGACCTGTTGTTAAGGAACCTTTCCGGTATTAGCCTGAACAACAGAGGGATACCACGAAAAACCGCTGGCAGGATGGTCGTCCGTCCATGACGGAAATCGAGCCCCGGTCTCCTGAATGATGGTTCAGTATATTAACCACTCGGTCACTCGTCTCAGTGCTAATATTAAATATATAAGTTGGAAACAAATATATCTCCATCCATAAACCTAGCCTTGAGACAATGAAAATAGGCCTACTAAATAATTACTTTATTTGAATATTTATAATTCTGGACTTGGTGGTTCATCTGTTTGCTAAAGCAAGACCTGCTGCAGTACAAGGTCTATTTGTGCAAAGGCCTTTCTCACTTTATCACAGAATCTGGCCCCTCCCCTTCCATTTTTTATATTTTGTGATTTGTGTTCTTTACTGCACACGTTTGCGCGGTGGCAGTTGTTCTTCATTCTCAGTTCATAATTCTCCTCCTAAACTCTTCAATACTCTGCTTCTCTTTTTTCTTTGCACAGTCCATTCAACTCCCTTAATGTTCTTTGGGTGAAACCACTCCTTCCCAATTCTGTATTAGCCCTCTCCACAGCAAGCTATTCCTCACCTCTCCCACTCCTCTGAACTCTAATCCCTATCCTATCTCTCACTTCTTCCCACCGCATAAAACCATTCTTTGCCCTAAAAAAGCTCAGGAGTCTGTTCTGTTTTCTCCGTTCCTCTAATTTTTTTCCACCCCATTCTTTCACTATCTCACTGGGCATTTTTCTTAAATTTTCAACTCTCCCCTGGTCATTTCTTTCTATTCTAAATCCTCTCACCCTTCCTCTCACCTTTCTTGCAGCTTCTTTCTGCACTCCCCTCCAATTCCTTAATCAAATTGATGATGTGGGGATCCCAGACCAAGCCAGCGTATTCCATCATTGAATGTATCAAGCTCTTGTAAGCCTTCTCCTCAATGTCAATCCCCGTCCCCTTGAGTTGTCTCATCACAAAATTTCCCAAATTCTTATGTAAGTAAATTCAGAAATATTTATAGGCGTCCCGTTCCCTTCTTGACTTCTACCTCCATCATTTCCAGATGACCCCCTGTCCAGGTGAGTTTTCCCACTAGCTCGGTTTGGATCCTACCATCACTCTCCCATGTTTGTTTCGGTCCTTCCTAAATAAGCTGTGCTCCCGATTTTAATTTTGCTGTCAGTATATAGCCATCATCTAGCCAGGTCTCCACAACTATACAAAAACATCTGAATTAACAATTTCTATAACCGATCCAAATTTATCTAGCTTATTACAAATGCATCAACAATTTACTAATGTTACATTCAAGTTGTCGGTACTCGACCCTCATCCCGTACCCCCACATTTTGTCCCCACCCCTTATTTCCCATTGTAAATTCATTTTCATCATCTTTACACTTACTTATAGTCACTTTCTACCTCCTTTGTCTTTGCTAATAATTTTCTTCACTACACTTCCCATGAGCCCCCCCCCCCCAACTTCCACTGTCCCAAACTGTTCAATAGAACCCCATCACTCTTCAAGTCTATCCCCCACCCAGCAGTTGCTTCATATATAATTATAATACTCGATAATTATTATCGAGTATCTCGATACTACGATATTATATCGATCTCGATATTACGGAGTATCTCTGTGGCCTGGTTAACTTTGTCATGTCGGACCATGTCCGTGTCCATGACCATGACCATATCAGACTTCCCAAGTGCTAATTGTTCCTCCGCTGGATGGATCTTTTATCTATTCATTTATTTAATTATTTGTACTCTGCTAATTGATACAATGTGTCAATAGAGGATTCGTCATAATACTAGGCTGAGGCCATGTTAAAATCAAAATTAAAGTTGAATAATGATTATATTGGGTGATTTAAAGTATAACAGAAAGTGGGGATTGGTTGAGGTTGGGGCTATAAAGTTGAGGACATTTGATAAAATCATTGTTCACATATTGATAAAATATTTTCCTCATGTAATACCACAGACAAGCCTGTATCAGGCTTTGCGGACTTTTGTGAAAATGTATTTATTGATATTGGGAATCAATGAAAGAAATTTCGACTTCAATTCTATAGAATGTATAGAATTGATTTGAGAGAAGACATTTTTTGTTCTTGTGGTCAGCAGTGTAGCTTACAGAAAACAAGATACTTGTAACAACTAGCTCGGGGATGAGTGTATTGATATAGTGGCTCTGGCCCTTCTAGCGAAAGGTGTGGTGGATAGGGGGGAGGGAAGGGGGCAGGGAGGTAGGTGAGTCCTGACCTTTATAGAGTAACATATGTCATGTCGAGTTTCAGTAGTAAAACGAACAAATAAATTATCTCCATCATAATCTCATGAGAATGAAATTTTTTTTAATCTTTGTTAGTCGATTCGTTTTGATGTGCTGGATAATAATATGGAATCAAATTACTAATGGAGGCAGGCTAAATCTTGAGATATATCAATTCAAATTTCAGATAGATCATGCTTATTCAGTAATGAACAGGCCAATAAACCTGGGCCGGCTCCAGGCGCAAGCGAATTCGCTGACGGTAGCACACTGGAATAGCCGCCACTTTGGATTTTTACTTTCACTTAAATTATTATTTCCCCAATAATTATTCAAATAAAAATCAGTGAACCATTCAACAAGTACAGTACATTCTTCATTAGCGCAATGCAGCAATGGTGCTCACTGCTCAATGTTTAAGTAGATAATGGAAACAACAGTGAGAATATCAACTTTGAAAGTAGGCCTATATTCAAATACATTTGTGGGAGATTAATTGAGATTGACTTCATGTAGATGAGCGCGCTATCAGCAGATCCAAAACACAATGAGCGCCACAGAGCATTCCTTAGTCCTTGTATAAAGTGTAAAAAAACAGAGGTCGGGGCGGCGGGAAGCGCATGTGAATGGCTGAATTTCGTTTCTTTCAACTTACATTGAAACAACGAACGATACAAAAACATGTTAAATGTCAACAAAAAACATCCCAATTCAGAAAATTCCCCGTGGGACTATTCTGGGGCTGGCTTACTCCCCTCTCCTCACCTCTCAACGAGATATTTCTCCAGTAGTCGCAGAGCCACGAAAAGTGTAGTTTAGCCGTATAGGCGCCGAGTTGTGTTAGCTCCTTGCGTATAGGTATACACATACAAAATACGTTAATAATTCTTCAAGTGCTGTAACTTCAGAGACATTGTTTTTGATGCGATTCCTATACAAGAATACCATTGTTCAATAAAGTTCAACTCACATTTCCCCAATGAAGAATTATTTGCGGGATTACTTTTTGGCTCTTATGACTTATACATATTATATTCATATATATATATATATATATATATATATATATATATATATATATAGATATATATATATATATATATATATATATATATATATATATATATATATATATATATATATATATATATATATATATATATATATATATGTTCTGGTGATAGAATAAAATTGTTATTGTGAGAAATCTATTTCACAATTGCCTAAAGGTCAAGTCGCAAACTCTTTATTCTATGGTCGCAGGTATATGAAGTTTCTGAACTAATTTTCACTGCTTCTTTGATCGCCAAGCCTCTCGTTATCGTCGCTGCACGTATTAGCTTGAGGTGAATCGAGAATTTTGGCAATTTTGGCAAAACTACATTTTTGGAAAGAACCATTCGTCAGAACTATCGAATTGTTATCTCTAGAGAAAGATAAAGAGCATCACATTTGCTTAGTTATAACGAATCGGTAACTACACCATTCAAAGATCAAATATCATACAAAGATGAACTGATCGAAAAAGCAGATGACCGACACTTTTTTCAATCATATGGGATTTCTATCAAATGGCATGTAGCCTATATTGACTTCGATAAAAGAAATCGATTCGTCATTTTTCGAGAAAGTAACGGAATCGCTATGCCTGAGTCGGATTTACAAGGAGTAGTATAACTTACAGCATTGTGAAACACAATCATTGTGGTACTTATACCATACTTAGTCGCAAGTCGTAGTCATATATCATTTTACTGATTACTGATGATTATTGTTTGCTTAATGGCTCCTCCGACAGCTCTAGTCTATACGAGGTTACGAATGAGCAGGTGATAATGAAACCATGAAAGTGAATGGAAAAATTATGAACTTGAGTGATGATAAGTGAAAGGAAGTATACAAGAACCATGCTTTATGCAGGACTTCAATCCACGCCCAACGATGAGTTTGATTTCTAAATCAGTGTCAATTAGGCTAGCTGACTGAGCCAAGGAGAGCATAAATCATTAGAGGCATCAGAAAAAGTTCTGAGAAACCACTCAGTAGAAGTGAAAGATGACCTATTGCTTTGAGCCTATGTCAGGGTGGAGGACCCATTCAGTGGCAGTAATAGGATAAGTGACCTCATGCTTTGAGAATATATCAGGGTGGAGGAGCCAGTCAGTAGCAGTAATAGGATAAGTGACCTCATGCTTTGAGAATATATCAGGGTGGAGGAGCCAGTCAGTAGCAGTGATAGGATATGTGACCTCATGCTTTGAGCCTATATCAGGGTGGAGGAGCCAGTCAGTAGCAGTGAGAGGATATGTGACCTCATGCTTTGAACCTATATCAGGGTGGAGAAGCCATTCAGTAGCAGTAATAGGATAAGTGACCTCATGCTTTGAGCCTATATCAGGGTGGAGGAGCCAGTCTGTAGCAGTGATAGGATATGTGACCTCATGCTTTGAACCTATATCAGGGTGGAGGACCCAGTCAGTAGCAGTAATGGGAAGGTGACCACATGCCATGAGCTTATATCAGGGTGGAGGAGCCATCCGTCTGTAGCAGTAATAGGATAAGTGACCTCACGCCTTGAGCCTATATCAGGGTGAAGGAGCCAGTCAGTAGCAGTGATAGGTGACCACATGCCATGGGCCTACATCAAGGTAAAGGAGCCAGTATGTGGCAGTAAAGAATAAGTGACCTCATGCTTTGAACCTATATCAGGGTGGAGGAGCCAGTCAGTAGCAGTAATGGGTGACCACATGCCATGGGCCTATATCAGGGTGGAGGAGCCAGTCAATAACAGTAATAGGTGACCACATGCCATGAGCCTATATCAGGGTGGAGGAGCCAGTCTGTAGCAGTAATAGGTGACCACATGCCATGAGCCTATATCAGGGTGGAGGAGCCAGTCAATAACAGTAATAGGTGACCACATGCCATGAGCCTATATCAGGGTGGAGGAGCCAGTCTGTAGCAGTAATAGGTGACCACATGCCATGAGCCTATATCAGGGTGGAGAAGCCAGTCTGTAGCAGTAATGGGTGACCACATGCCATAGGCCTATATCAGGGTGGAGGAGCCAGTCTGTAGCAGTAATGGGTGACCACATGCCATAGGCCTATATCAGGGTGGAGAAGCCAGTCTGTAGCAGTGACAGGTTACCACATGCCGTGAGCCTATATCAGGGTGGAGGAGCCAGTCTATAGCAGTAATAGGATAAGCGACCTCATGCCTTGAGCCTATATCAGGGTGGAGGAGCCAGTCTGTAGCAGTAATAGGATAAGCGACCTCATGCCTTGAGCCTATATCAGGGTGGAGGAGCCAGTCTGTAGCAGTATTAGGATAAGTGACCTCATGCCTTAAGCCTATATCAGGGTGGAGGAGCCAGTCTGTAGCAGTAATAGGATAAGTGACCTCATGCCTTGAGCCTTTATCAGGGTGGAGGAGCCAGTCTGTAGCAGTATTAGGATAAGTGACCTCATGCCTTAAGCCTATATCAGGGTGGAGGAGCCAGTCTGTAGCAGTAATAGGATAAGTGACCTCATGCCTTGAGCCTTTATCAGGGTGGAGGAGCCAGTCAGTAGCAGTAATAGGATAAGTGACCACATGCCTTGAGCCTATATCATGGTGGAAGAGCCATTCAGTAGCAGTAATAGGATAAGTGACCACATGCCATGAACCCATATCAGGATGGTGGAGTCAGTCAGTAGCAGTAATAGGATAAGTGACCACATGCCTGGAGCCTATATCATGGTGGAGGAGCCATTCAGTAGCAGTAATAGGATGAGTGACCACATGCTTTGAGCCTATATCAGGGTGGAGGAGCCAGTCAGTAGCAGTAATAGGATCAGTGACCTCATGCCTTGAGCCTATATCAGGGTGGGGGAACCAGTTTGTATCAGTAATAGGATGAGTGACCTCATGCTTTAGACCTGTATCAGGGTGGAGGAGCCAGTCTTTAGCAGTAATAGGATAAGTTACCTCATGCCTTGAGTTTATATCAGGGTGGAGGAGCCAGTCAGTAGTAGTAATAGGATAAGTGACCACATGCCTTGAGCCTATATCAGGGTGGAGGAGCCAGTTTGTATCAGTAATAGGATCTGTGACCTCATGCCTTGAGCCCATATCAGGGTGGAGGACTCAGTCTGTAACAGTAATTGGATAAGTGACCTTATGCTCTAAACCTGTATCAGGGTGGAGGAGCCAGTCTGTAGAAGTAATAGGATAAGTGACCACATGCCTTGAGCCTATATCATGGTGGAAGAGCCATTCAGTAGCAGTAATAGGATAAGTGACCACATGCCATGAACCTATATCAGGGTGGAGGGGACAGTCTTTAGCAGTAATAGGATAAGTTACCTCATGCTTTGAGTCTATGGCAGGGTGGAGGAGCCAGTCTGTAGCATTGATAGGATGAGTAACCTCATTCTTTGAGCCCATATGAGGGTGGAGGAGCCAGTATGTAGCAGTATTAGGATAGGTGACCTCATGCTTCGAGCCTATATCAAGGTGGAGGATCCAGTCAGTAACAGTAATGGGATAAGTGACCTCATGCTTTGTGCCTATACTATGTTGGAGGTGCCAGTCAGTAACAGTACTAGGGGACCTCATGCCTCGAGCCTATGTTAGGGTGGAGGAGTCAGTCTGTAGCAGTGATAGGATAGGTGACCTCATGCTTTTAGCCTACATCAGGGTGGAGGAGCCAGTCTGTAGCAGTAATAGGATGAGTGACCTCATGCTCTGAGCCTATATCAGGGTGGATGAGTCAGTCCGTAGCAGTAATAGGATAAGTGACCCCATGCCTTGAGCCCATATCAGGGTGGAGGAGCCAGTCAGTAGCAGTGATAGGATAAGTGACCTCATTCTCCGAGTCTATATCAGGGTGGAGGAGCCAGTCAGTAGCAGTAATGGGTGACCTTATGCCTCGAGCCTATGTTAGGGTGGAGGAGTCAGTCTGTAGCAGTGATAGGATAAGTGACGTCATGCCTCGAACCTATATCAGGGTGGAGGAGCCAGTCAGTAGCAGTGATAGGATAAGTGACGTCATGCCTCGAACCTATATCAGGGTGGAGGAGTCAGTCTGTAGCAGTGATAGGATAAGTGACCTCATGCCTCGAGCCTATATCAGGTTGGTGGAGCCAGTCAGTAGCAGTGATAGGATAAGTGACCTCATGCCTCAAGCCTATATCAGGGTGGTGGAGCCAGTCAGTAGCAGTGATAGGATAAGTGACCTCATGCCTTGAGCCTATATCAGGGTGGAGGAGCCAGTTAGTTGCAGTAATAGGTGGCCTCACGTCCTGAGCTTATATCTGGGTGGAGGAGCCAGTCCGTGGCAGTAATAGGATAAGTTACCACATGCTTTGAGCCTATATCAGGGTGAAGGAGCCATTCAGTAGCATCAATTTGATAAGTGACCTTCTGCTTTGAGCTTATATCTGGGTGGTGGAGCCAGTCAGTAGCAGTGATAGGAAAAGTGACCTCATGCCTTGAGCCTATATCAGGGTGAAGGAGCCAGTCAGTAGCATTAATTTGATAAGTGACCTTCTGCTTTGAGCTTATATCTGGGTGGAGGAGCCAGTCAGTAGCAGTGATAGGATAAGTTACCACATGCTTTGAGCCTATATCAGGGTGAAGGAGCCAGTCAGTAGCATTAATTTGATAAGTGACCTTCTGCTTTGAGCTTATATCTGGGTGGAGGAGCCAGTCCGTGGCAGTAATAGGATAAGTTACCACACATGCTTTGAGCCTATATCAGGGTGAAGGAGCCATTCAGTAGCAATAATTTGATAAGTGACCTTCTGCTTTGAGCTTATATCTGGGTGGAGGAGCCAGTCAGTAGCAGTGATAGGAAAAGTGACCTCATGCCTTGAGCCTATATCAGGGTGGAGGAGCCAGTCAGTTGCAGTAATAGGTGGCCTCATGTCCTGAGCTTATATCTGGGTGGAGGAGCCAGTCCGTGGCAGTAGTAGGATAAGTGACCTCATGCTTTGAGCCTACATCAGGGTGGAGGTGCCGGTCAGGCTGTATCCGGTGTCACCACAGACTATTTCAGGGTGGAGGTGTCAGTTTCTTCTTACCAGATCACCCATCGTGATTAAATGAAATATCACTTCTTAGCCACCTTTCTTTCCTCCATCTTCCTGGCACACTCCCTCACAATAGGGAATTACGACACACTGTTTATCATTCTTTGCCCCTCTCCTGTCCCATTGTTGTTCTGGTATTCTGATTATACTATAAGGGTAACATGAAACATGATTATTAAAGTGAAAGGCATGAATAATTAGCATCAACGATGGTCAACGTCCAGAAATGGGTGAAGTCAGTCAGAAGTGGGTTAAGATTTGCAGGCTCACGATTAAGCAAGAGGTTCGAAATTAACCATTTCATCAGCAACCATGAAATATGATTCAGTTAATTCGAATCATAATTCGGGTGGGGGCTGTATAGTGTATTTCGAATGAATGATCAAAATTGCTTAAAAAAAAAAAAAAAAAATTGTGAAATATCTCTTCTCTGGCCATCTGTCATAAGATGTCACTCAGTGAAACACCCGTCTCTTCCTCTCATAAAACATTGTTGATAGGTCCAACTACGATCCCTTGCCATCCTTCTGTCTTGATTCTTTTCTCATTGACTCTGTTATTGACGTGAGGCATAAGAAAGTCAGTGCAGCGGGCCCACAAGAAACATGATGAAGGATAATCAGGATAATTTTAAGTGATAAGAGAACTGAGAACATGTACCATAGCCTTCAGACAAAAATTCCATCTGAATCCTTGATTTCATTCCAAAGAATCCATAAATGTTCTAACTTCTAGCCTGTTTTATAAATTGTCACTTTACATTAGAAATCACGAAATTGTATGTCAGCATGACATTATGTCACGATTAACTAAGAATGAAAGTTGTTTATCGTATTAACATGCATAATTCACGATTAAGTTGAAAGGTTAGAGGTACATGTGTTGACGCGATCGCACATGCTGATCTGAACAGTTCCCCCCCCCGGGCTCTGGTCCAGCTAAACTCGCGCGCGGTGGCTGCTAATTGTCAGTCGAGTTTATTGCTTGACATGCGTTAAACAAACAGCTGTTCGACGCCACGCTAATGTACCACGCGTTCGCGCTCACTGCCAACATTACTCGGCCACCCTTGGCCCGGTACACTTCGTGACGTCATGGCCTGCCGTCGACCAGCGTCTGCCTCCGTGAGTCAGTGAGTCAGTCACGCGGTGGTATTCGGCGAGGTAGTGTCTGTCTGCGTGCTCGCTATTCGAAAAATTCGCCGCGCGCGCGCGATATTCTCACTCGTTGTCACTCCACCAAACACATTTCAATTACACAGTTATTTATTTCATCACTTCTTGATTATATTATTAGTCTTCAGTTCAATTCGTTTTCAAATGTAAACCATGATATTCAAGATTATCTAGTCATTCGAATTTCGAATGAAGAAATAGAGAACTGAATTGTTTTGTTTACCTAGCAGCTGAATTTGTTTTCCTTAGATCAGTATTGTGAGCAAGATCTAGAATCAGTAAATCTGCACGAATGTGTGTGTTTGTGGGCATACCACGGTGCCACTGCCTGCCGCATCGGAACATGTGCGAGTTACTTTTAGTGCGACGGAAAATGTCGTGCTACTGATTAACTCGATGTCTATCGGCTCGTCACCCAGTCTCATCACCTAACTACGGTAAGCCAACAGATACAAACTTACCAGCAAGTGACCTTACGTTCACAGCACACGTAAGATTTACCTAGAGACAAAATGTCATATTTGACTGTTTAAAATGAACGCATGACAGTTGCACTGCAAACTAATTTTAATGACAACTAATTGAATACTAAATGCATAATTGTAACTGACTACGAGACTAATTTTTTTCATCCGTATTTAATGCAAGTTCGTAATACCATTATTCTATCACTTCATCGCTCACTCACTTCTTGAAAACAATTTCTTACTATACTTGCAAAAGGATTGATAATTTTGTCATTACATTATATTCATGTAGTTCATTGTGAATATTGTATTTAGGATGCTTTCCATAATTATCTTATGTGTTTGGTCTACGGACATAAATGATACGCCGTAACCCATGACACGTTTCCAATTAGAACATCGTATATTTTCTATTTCCCGAGTTTAAATGTTCGATTGGGCAAAGGTCGAACGGTTGCACCGACATTCTCTAGGGAGTAATAGCTATCTTTGGTTCCGGATACGGATAGGAAACATTCTAAAACTTGGTCCCTGTAGAACCAGACGAACTTACTTCCCAGCGATCTTCAATAGTACTAGTATATGACCAAATGTATGGTACCCCGGGAGTAATTTAACGTGAGTTTACTCCCCGGAACTACATCATTTACTCCAGATTACTTTGTGGCACCATAGCCATGATAGAACAAACACCGATACTTCCTGTTATCTCGTACAAATGAAGAGTAGTTGAGCATTACTATCACTTGAAACTCGTGTGGTTTTGAATGATTATTTGTTAATTGGAATTTATCGACATACATAAAAGAAGATTAGTTTTTTCTGGCGTCGGGTATGAATGAGAGGATGGGATGAATACAATGATCGGACGAGTTATTGGATGAGGAATAAGAGCAGGAAGCAGTTTCAGCTGTTATGGAAAAACATCTCGGCAATGGTTATGGTAGACACTATTTATATAGTTGATTACTACAAAAACACGTTTTGATGACAGTCGATAATTTGTCCCGGATTAGTCGGATATTCCTTGTTTTGAGTGAAGTCCCGAAGAGGGTCAGCCGGGACGCACTTTTGTTCCCTTTCGAACGAAAAGTACAAAACATAATATTAAAATGTGAAACCAGTACTGAAATTCTGAGAATATACCACCTTTTCAAATTCTAAAGTCTACATCGCGTCCTTTATTTCAAATTGAATATTTATTGTCCTATTTACGCATTGTCCCAATCTACCAATTCACCTCAATTTCATTCACAATTTTTGTTAACCTCGGCTTACGAAAATGAACTCACTTTCAAAAGTATGAACATTTTATACATTTTTCTGCAGGGCTTTATATATTGAACTTAAATATAATATATACTGGCAGTATAATATATACTGAGACGGATGTTCGAGTGAGTAGCACACTGAACCGTCATTCAGGAGACCGGGTCTCGATTCCCACCCTGCATGGTCAACCATCCTGACAATGAATTTTCATGGCCATACATTCTGTCGTTCAAGTTGACTCTGGGATGGTTCCTTAGCAGAAGGCCTCGACCGACTCCTTCAACCTATCCAAAACTGAGAAAAAACTTTCATTCCATCATCTCACCATCTCATCATCTCAATCGTCATTGACCGATGACAATAGCTCAGTCATACAGTGCATTGTTGAAACTGATACAAAAATATATTGATATAAATATGACCCTATATATAAATATATATATATATATATATATATATATATATATATATATATATATATATATATATATATATATATATATATATATATATATACTGGTATATATATATATATATATATATATATATATATATATATATATATATATATATACATATATATATATATATATATATATATATATATATATATATATATATATATATATATATATATATATATATATATATATATGTATATATATATGTATATATATATATATATATATATATATATATATATATATATATATATATACATATATATATATATATATATATATATATATATATATATATATATATATATATATATATATATATGTATACGAATATATATACAAATTCGGATTCATCGACGAGCACTGTAGTGATGACCAAGATCTATTGGCGTCGTTGAATGATGGATGGTATAATGGAATTATTAGATGAATGGATATTTGATTAGATATTTTTGGATAGTGGGAAGGATTCGGTCGTGATTTGTTGTTGAGGAACCATCCCAGTATAAACTTGAACGGAGAGGTAAACCTGCACTTACCTTACAAATATCTGTGTCAGGATAGTCGACCAAGGCGGGAATCGAACCCCGCTCTCCTGAATAAAAAATGAGTGTGCCAGTCACACCCGTCTCAGTGAAAATAGAGATGTAATATATGTATTTATAATTTTCTATATATATATATATATATTTATATATATATATATATATATATATATATATATATATATATATATATATATATATATATATATATATATATATATATATATATATACATATATATATATATATATATATATACATATATATATATATATATATATATGTATATATATATATATATATATATATATATATATATATATATATATATATATATATATATATATATGTATATATATATGTATATATATATATATATATATATATATATATATATATATATATATATATATATTTATATATAGCCGCCCTCGGTAGCTCGGTCAGCTGAAGCACCGCTTCAGAAACTGAAGTCACCGTTGGGCTCGGGTTCGAGTCCCGCATAAGGCATGGGTTTTTGTAAACGTCCTCTCACTAAGCATCACTTCATAGTTTCGTAATCACCTGCTTATTCGTAGCCGTGTATAACCTAGCTGTTGGTGGGGTCGTTAAGCAAACAATAACCATCCATATATATAGATATATATATAGATATATATATATATATATATATATATATATATATATATATATATATATATATATATATATAAAATAAATGAGGCAGCTGTACTCAATGCTCTACCATCAGAGCTAAACTAGCAATCAGATTCAAGTCTTATTATCAACACATTTATGTGACATTTAGTTAAAAATGAGATCAAGCATCCGAAAATATGAACAAAAAAATGATCCGTTTGAGGGGTACCGGTACCGGTACTCTGGTTAAATGAATTATCGAAAGAGAAGTCTGAAAATTGAACATGCTGTCTCAAAGAGATTTTAAATTATATTTTCCTGAGACGGATAGTAGAACGATTTGGGCAGACAAACGCTTGGTGCGCCTGGAAACGGAGCGAATGACTGCTTTATCTGATATACTATTTCAGGCAGTTTCATAATCTGGCACTTTTAGTGTTTACCAAGCACTTGCCCTATTCATTGTACCTCTCTCGGACAGGTCGTTTTCTCGGACAGTTTATACTTTTCGAACAGTTTTCAATATGTTCCCGCCGACTTGTCAGCTCGAACCTTTAGCTAGCTGCCTCATGCTATAATGTGTTGGAACCAGTAGACCAAATGGCCTAGATTTTGGTTATACAATACAAATCCCGACCACAGATGAAGATTTCTGTGCCTGTCGATGGCTACTTCGATCACGAAGATCAAAACTAGAGTTTTACCATGGACAAATGATCTATGGTTCTACCACTAGTAGGCCTACCAGTACTACCAGTGATTGATATCATTAATAGTGCAGTCAGTAGTTCTACCAATAGTACAAGTGGTATTATCGACAGCCAGCACAGACTATAGATAATGGTTATTCCTGACCTAACGAAGTTCTAGAGATATTATTTGATTGAGAGATGGTTTTATCGATGAGTGTTGCTGAAACTTTGATACCAATAGACCAACTGTTGAACGATTGAAACCTCACAACTATGTACTATACTTATATTGTTTCGAATTCGTTGTGTGTTCGAATTTTATTGAATTGTGAAATAAAAGTTTTTCTCACAGCTTTGCTCTCAAATATATCTCAATTGACACAGGAAACATTCTACATTTAAGAGCACATTGATATGTTTATAGAAATGTTCTTTGGGCCAACCTGTGAAAACGGCTATCAAATATACAAAACGTGCAATATACAACGCCGTTTACATCTATAATGAAACGTGAAAAGTTGAAATAGCAATATTAGTTGAAGACAATATGGTTCACACAGCTCTATCTATATATACAGCAGCTCCGGTCAGATGGCGGGAAGCTTTGCTATACTTACTCGAGTCGAGATGAAAATAAAACAGATCAGACAGATGAAATAATAAATTTCCAAGTCCTAATGGATTGTCACTCACAGCAACGTGTTATATACAGGGTTCTGAACCGGAAACAATCATAATTATTTCTGAACCAAGAACCGGAACATATAATTTCATTTTATAAGACCCGGATAAACGTTCCAAAAAAGGCTCTTGAATTCATTTTTCAATCTCATAAATTGTTAGTATTAATTATAAGAGGTTTCGTGCATAAACAAATAAGAATGACGAATCACGAAAATATGAAGCCGTCTAAATGAGGAACTTCTTTTTATCAACATCAAAAGTGGTTGCGAAATCATTAATTGTTCCCAAATTAGGGCTATTGAAAGAGGATCTTATACCACCCCAAATTAATAATTTAATCCAACTCAATTGATTAACTGTGAATCTTAAATTTGAGGTTATAATTTCAGGTATGGTGAACAATTCAAACAGTTGCATGCGAAGAAATCTTCAACCTTTTGATTATCCTATCTTCTCTTTCTTGAATTGTCCTTTGTTTTCTGCTCAAATATTTCTTTGTTCTTCCATTCATTATAATATTGATGATTTTCGTTCTCAAAATTATTTTATTGTTTCATTCCATTTCATTTTCTAATTTTTCATTTAAAAAAAAATATATTTTCATTATTGTATCAATCAGTTGATTTATTCATCTGGATATTCATGATGAATTCCGTACCATCATTTATTATATACATTCATTCATGCATTCATTTATTTATTCATCAAAAAGTGTTATATTATTTGAGAAAGAAGCCAACTTCTCACATCCTTCCATTCCAATGTATGGACATTTATTCCAAGTGTAAAATAATCACAAAAGATAGACGCTTGTATAACTCAAGCTGGAAGCTTTTGGAACCTTCAAGAACCGGAACCTAAATTTGGGTTCAATTTGAGTTGATACTGTAACCGGAACTATTATTTTCTTGTAGATGGAACCGGAACCAAACATAAAGGTTCGGGTCCTTGATTATATTCTATACAATTAGATGCATCAGTTTATCTTGAATCAATCACATGCAACTGGGTAGGACTTGTCTTGTTTCTCACGATGAACGTATGTGATGAACGATAAACGCATATGTACCAACACTCCAACACATTTCGAATCACTTTTATAGTCTTCGTTATTTTAGTAAGTGCAGCGTGAGTCTGGGTTTACTCTCAAAGAGAGGTTTCGGGACGTGATAGTGGCGTCAGGAATGGCAAAGTCACTTACAATGAATGATCCGCAATTGAAATTTCACTCTTTCATTCCGCGCTGAACACTTTGGGCGCTGATATCTCAACAGTGGCCCGGCGAATTGGCGAACGACGATCGCGAATCCGTTGAGACTGTTGCAAAGAACACCGTATGAAAATAGAAACCATATCATTCATCCGGCAGTGTGTTGGGTATACCTGCTAGCAATTATCAAGATGAACCAACAATAGAACTTCGAATTTGTGCTGGTTTGAAACATTCTATTAATCTATCTGGAAGAATGTATATCAGCTAACACGACATCCAGCAAGCTCTTCCAGCAAACATTTCGCTCTACTTGCGTTGGTCTTGATTAGAAACATAAGTCCAGTGGGACGAGAAACATGAACTGTTTCATTCATTCGTATGGGCAGAACATTCATGAGCATCTTGCGAATTAGAATATACTGAAAGACTTTAATTGATTGATTTTCAAAGTGGTGAGAAGTGGTTGAACGATGAGAATGATGTTTAAAGACGAATCCATTATTTTTCTATTCAGGTATTACTGTTGAGCGATCACATACTTTTATTTTCACACCAAATTAATCTTGGAATATATGACTTATTTCAGGGTAGAAAACAGTGAATTTGAAATGAGGTTTCACAATAAGGTTCTATGATAATTTAAATAATCACTAATAATAATAGCGCAGTTACAATTCTCGCTGTCGATCAATTAACAATGTCCAATCTTTTGAAGGAAGCAA
>OZ023327.1:10724012-10776512 GCA_964007535.1 Brachyptera risi | reverse complement strand
CGTGAAATGATAAAAATATTCCAACTCTGAGACTGGAAGACAGAACCTCTTGCCTCTTGGCACCCAGATTCATGGACAATTTTCAACACATTCATATGACATTTAAGACGTAGTGAAGAGACGCTCACATCCATATCAATAGGGCCCACATATCATTATACATAAATATACATATATTCAATTCTCATATAAATCAAATATGTATTTTGATTATTCGAATTGAATCCAGATTCCAGGTGCCTGCTTAGTTCAGTTGATAGATTGTCGGTTATAGACCGATAGGTCCTGGGTTCAAGTCCTATCAGAGTGAGAAAATTTTCATGATTTTACAAATAGGTTCATACATATCGGCAATACATATCTGCATGTCTCGCCTATGAAGAAAATCTGAACTCAAATCTTCAGTCTCATATGTATTGAAGTCCAAAGGATTTTGGGCTACTTATCGACCCCCAACAACTGCTAATTGTTAATGAAATGACGGACTGATGAAAGGTGTAAAGACGTTTACAATACGCATGCCTTATGTGGGACTCGAACCCACACCCGACTACTTCATTTCATAAATCAGCCATTTCAAATGCCTCGTTTTGGTTGTGTGCATGTTTTGAATGAAATGCATAGCAAGCGTATGGGCCCATATATATATATATATATATATATATATATATATATATATATATATATATATATATATATATATATATATATAATATATATATTTTATATATATATATATATATATTTATATATATATATATATATATATATATATATATATATATATATATATGTATATATATATATATTATATATATATATATATATATATATATATATATATATATATATGTATACATATATATATATATATATATATATATATATATATATATATATATATATATATATATATATCACATGCGTTCATACAGTTACAGAATAGGTCTATCTGCGAAAATGACATCTTTGTACCGTCGAGCTTTTTTCACATTATACTTTCCTTTTATTTTCGTTATACTTTCAAACACAAACTTGGCTAGTAGCAAGACGTTTTAGATCGGAATGAAAAAAAGTTTTCCGGACTTCTTAATGATGAGTGCATGAAAATATCATGAGGCATTCAGAAAAGTAGCAGATCTCTCAGAAGAATGAGGAGGCCTCGAGAACCAATCCGTTCAGGGGGTGGTAGGAGTAGGTCGTTTCTGGAGATGAATAATTTTTCTATATTTTCTAGATTTCTGATTTCCTTGGGTGAAAGGTCACATTCTAGAATCATCCATATCATCTTAAATCAAATTATGTGTGTTATATATATTACATCTGAACTTTATCTGAATTTTCAGAAGTAAGCAGTCGTAACAATCTGGGTTGGAGAGCAATTTAAAAATTCAATGAAACCATTTTTTCGGGGACCTCCACCGTTGACTAAATTTATCTATTTGTTCAAAATATTATGATTATGGGTTAAAAACGTTGAACTCAGTGAAACCAGATTCAAAATCGGTACCAATTTGGTCTAATTTTCCGGGTCCGATAACGTTACACACATTCACCATCCTTACCACCCTTAAACGCGAGTGTGAAAAATCTCAAGACATTCATTTTTTAACTCTTTCTCTTGAAATTTTTCTTCCTCTATATCTTAGAAATTCCATGCTTTTTTCACTAATCCCTGCAAACGTTGCCTCATCCGCTCCATGATAATGACAACTTCCTGTATGAAAGGTACGGAAGTAAACCTAATACTGTGAAAATGAAATATGTTATATTGAAGACTTCAAATATCCAAAAAGTAATCATTGTGCAGAGAGGAAGATAGATAAGGAGTGTAATTTACAAAATAAATAATAAAGTAGACGATTTCTCTCAAACATTGTCAAATGTGGTCGAACTATATTGTCAACATTTTTTTCTTTCATCAGGACATGTCAAATCTTGAAAAAAAATCTGAGGAGGAAACGTCTTGAGAATCCACTGGAGTCGATTTAGCGAAATATCAGTCTTTTGGTGATAACTTTTGAACGGTATGAGATATCAAAATTCTAATAAGCGAGAAACACAGATAATTATAATAGCATCAAGATTATATAAGATATAACTATTCAAGCCATGTCGCGTGACTGTCAAGAGTATACAGCTAAAAAAACACATTTTTCAGCTGTCGACTCTTGACAGTTATGCGACATGACTTGAATAGTTATATCTTATATAATCTTGAAGCTATTAAAATCATCTGTGTTTCTCGCTTATTGGAATTTTGATATCTCATACCGTTCAAAAGTTATCACCAAAGAACTGAAATTTTGCTAAATCGACTCCCGTGGACTCTTAAGCGTCTTTGAGTTGATTATTTTCAAGCTTGCAAGTCTTATCAGCGTTGGTAGTCAATTGGTAGTAATGCTGACCATACTCATCGGCTGGGTCTGATATAGCGAAATAATATTTTCAAGACAAATTATGTTTTCAGACCATGATACATCAAAATAAAGTCAAGGCTAAGTTAGGTTGGGGTAAGGAAGAAGCAAAGAACATAATTCAACGTGATTTCGAAGATTACCTGCGTGACATATGCGCTCACTCTCAGCCCGAAGTGAATATTCGTCAAACCGGAAGTAGGTTTTTAAATTGGTTTCAGTTCAGATTGAATTAATTTGAATTTTTTTTTTTAGGTCATGTTAGTTAAGGTCAGTTCACTCTGGGTTCAGGTTTTGTGGATTGAGTTAGCTAGATTGGTTTTATTATTTTTCTCTGTTATTATTTTATTATTTTTTTCTACACTCACGAATGTCATAGACGGTGGCGGGGACTCAACAACATTTTCAATTACACAATAAGCACTATTCTTATATTACAATCAAAAAATATAAAGAAAAAATATCGTATTCTTATCAAAAAATGTAAACAATTGTATAACATGATAGAATGATGAGTTAATTCGGATAGTTTGGCTTACACGCAAGAACAACAACAACAACGTCCTCATGTCGTGACATAGACCGATTGTCTGATGAATAGCGGTTGCCCTATCAGTTAATGAATATAGCCAACAATTATTGCTGCATTAATCTTCACATGAGACCATGAGTTAGCGGTAGGTGGTGGCGCCATCTCTTGCTCTCTGCGGTTGCTGAAGAAAACGTTCGTTTCGTTTATGAACTAATAACCAACTTATACGATATATGTTCACAACTGCGTGAGACCAAATACTTACAACTGTTCCTTGAATTATGACGGAAGATCAATTCATAACTCATTCACAAGAATAGATCATATTCTTAATATATTCTTTAAGAATACAGCCACGTGGATATTAATAGAGAAACTAGGAAATTCGTAAATCGTAAGCTCATAACAATTACATAATATTACAAAATTACAGAATTAAAATTGGTCCATCACCTTACTATTTACGACGTAAAATAATGTACAATACCGGTATATGGATAGACATGGATAGGCTTATAACATACACTATATAGTAATGGAGGAAATTAATACGCATTTGAATTTAATGAGTTCTCAAAGTTATAACTGCATATTTTATCATTCATAAAGGTAAAGAGATTATAATGAGTTGAGTGAAGATATCGAAGAATGCAAAAGTATTGATGAAATCAAGAAGAAGTGTGTGAAGTATGTCAAGAGGAATTATTGATCTATAATGTATTTGAATGATATCTCGTTATTATTATTGTATTGCTTATTTTTGTGTATCCTGTACTTTAATTGCACTGAATGACATATCGATTGTTTTGCCAAATAAAGACGAATTGAATGGGACAATTTTTCCACAAATCTTAATATTTTTCTTATTTGCTTGAAGGACATCACAACTCTGGGGCTAGATTTGAATGGATAATGACGATATTAATTTTCCAGATTTAAGAGAAAACTGAGAATCATCGTCTCAACTTGAGAAATCATAATTAATTTTTTTGTTCTCCATGGACCACGAGTCTTGACGTAAGCATTTCTGATTGTGTATGGAAACACAAACATAATCGAGTTATACATCACGACTCAGAAAAGAGCTGGGTCCTGGAGGACATATGAATAAATTATAATTTCCGAAAATGAGATGATCTCTGGTTTTTCTCAATATTAAGGTGATGAATATCATCATTATTTGTTAACATCCAGTTTCAGGGTTGTGGTAGCCGCGCGTGAATGTCAATCATTTTAGCAAACAGCTGAGGCAATATGCTGAAAACAAAACTATGAATAAAGAACTATTCAGTATATTAATTATTTTATTATCATACTTTATTTATTCATAATATTTATAATATTCATTCATAATTTATTCATGCCTTGAGCACAAGGTTGAAGATTTTTGAATTTTCATTCTAGAATACAGAAACCAAATTATATGTAATTTTAAAATAAACGATTTAGAGGGGTTAGTAGGCCTATTTCAGAAAATAAACAAACATTGAGTGACTATATTTGATGCATTTTGTTCTGTGCATGCAGTCTTATATATAAAAAGCAACCTTCTCAGTGATAACCCTATGCTCGAGACATCATTTAAATATCTAATAAATATTTGCTTCATTTATATTTTCATTTTCAACATAGTGCTTTTTAGCTCGCCGCGTATATTGAATGTAGTATACACGCTGGAACCCAGGCGACTGTAGGCCTACATATTGCAAATCCTAATTATTTATTGTTCTATCCACTATTTTGGTGTTGTTGACAATATAGGCATTCAACATGGCCTATATATGAAGTCTCATGCTTCATGAATACTAGGAAAATATTGATGATGATATAATAATACATTTTGGTATTGGTTTGTTAAGATCGTCCTTGTGGTGTCCCGTTCAAACGAACTTAAACCTTGAACCTTTTCTTGTATAGGGAAACAATGGCTTTGTGTCAAGTTTTCGATTTTGATAGAAAATAAAAAATGGTACATTTATTTCATCGCGAAGAAATAAACTAGACTACACAATATAATTGACGTGCAATCAGTGATGCTCTAGTCTTAGATGAGATTGTACACAGCCATCTTTGGCGTATACCTTATATATATATATATATATATATATATATATATATATATATATATATATATATATATATATATATATATATATATGTATATATATATATATATATATATATATATATATATATATATATATATATATATATATATATATATATATATATATTTATATATACAAAATTAACTTTCTATAGCAATTCTGACTGGTGTTCCTCCTCTTCCTAGAGCACGTTTCAGTGTATTAAAACTTCTAGACTTCTAGTATCATGCAGACTTGAGTGTTCAAGAATATTCTCATTGATATTGTCACTTGTCAGTGATATGAATGATACATATTGCAATAATTTTGAAAATTATTTCCTCCAATGCGTATCAACACTTTTATAGTATGCAATATTGTTTTGGCACTGTTCTTTTTTCTGAATTGTTTGAGATTCATTTGAGATCCACTGTTATATATTGTTTCATATTTGAAATGTTAATGTATTGAAATGTGCAGCCTTAACCCTGTTTTCAATGACGTTTTAATGAATATTTGTGTAAATTCACAATTTAAATCATTAAAAGAAGGAGATCCAGTTATAATGGGAGGATTAAGTTTCTTCTTCCCAATGCAAATGTTTGAATCTGAAATGATTATAGAGTAATGCAGGGCAAAATTGCGCAAGAGGTAAGAGTCCTATTTTCAAATTCACAGCGAAATATCAATTAGTTTGGCCACCCTGGTTTTACGAATTCTCAAGGACACCGGAGTTATGTACTGTACCTAGTTTCGAGTGTCTTTTGTGAGAGAAATACGTGAATTAGGAGGTAAACAAAGATTTCTGCCTGTGCGAATTTTATTTCGTCACTATAGTAAAAAGGTATGTATCGTAAGAAATTATTTGATGTTTCATGCTTTGATAACAATTATTGCGAATTGAGTGCGATATCTCTTGGACATCGAATATAATAATACATGTTTTTGTGGATTGGTATAATCAACTATCAACGAAAACAAAATCAAATTTGTTGTGGGGCAAGTGCCCTATTCAGTCAGAGTAAGCCTAGAAGGTATCGCCTAATCTACACAGAAAATTAACTTTGGATGGACATCATGTCTACCTATTTAATACATCACAGAAATGATGGGTAAATAATCATGTCAAAAACTAAAACTGGAACTATTGTTTATCATTTCTTGACTTTTTGTCTCAAATTTTGAGAACGAATGTAAAAATGAAACAAAAAACTGTGAAAAGAAAATATTTCGCTGTCATTGTGAACTTAATATGATTTTATATATTCAAGTATTCACATATAATTCTACTTTTATTATTCAGTGAACCTGAAATATACATTTATAGCATTTGTATTCATCTTGAAAAAACTTTCATTATGTTAGGAGTCTTGTCTCAATAAATGGGACTCTTGCCCCGGATGTCGGGCACAAATTTAGCATTTACGTTCATGCAGGCCTATATTTACTCACATATTTCAGTCACCGTACTTCAAAATGTTTTAAAAAATTCATCACTTGGCTGAAACATCATTCTTTACCATACTTTCAAAACCCAAAGAAATATCCTGTGCTCCCTACCCCTCAATTTAAACAAAAGTGCGCACTTTTGTCCCGGGCTATACTCTACCTTGAGATTGATTGTTACTTCAATAGTCAAATTGTTATCAATTACCACTTCGAGTTAGCATGATCGCTCTTGTGGTGTCCAGTCTGAACGATTGTGCACGTTTAATCCTCCACGATAAGAGGGAAACAATGATTTTGTATCGTTTCGATGTTATTAAAAATAGATTTTTTGATATTATTCGAATTCTTTCATCGTTTTAGTTATTCATTAATATTACTTGTGAGTGCATAAGCCTCATACAATTCGGTTTCTATCAATTAAAATGTATGCCATGGGAAAAGTGATTCGAAGCCATTTGGAACCTTGGAACCTAAGAATGAAGGTTCCGATCAAGGGAAATACGAGATATAGGAAAGGTTCTGGTTTTGGTTCCATACAAAATAACGGTTCTTTCCGGTTTTTGATCCGGTTCCGGTTCGGATCCCTGCCACAATCTGAAAATGGCAATCTATTATACTTTCAAACTATTGGATATTCAGTTTGGCTGTTGGCACACATTATTTCTTCGGTATATATAGACCCATATGTATATACATATACATATATATATATATATATATATATATATATATATATATATATATATATATTTATATATATATATGTATATATATATATATATATATATATATATATATATATATATATATATATATATATATATTATTTCTCAAATTTTCGCGGACATATGTAATGTTGGAATTATTTTCAGGATTGTACCGCTTACCATTAAAAACATGCCGTGTAGACGGTTCCGTCAAAGAGTCAACCGTCTACACGGCATGTTTTTAACGGTATAGTCGGTAAGCGGTACAATCCTGAAAATAACTCTATTATGTATATATATATATATATATATATATATATATATATATATATATATATATATATATATATACATATATATATATATATATATATATATATATATATATATATATATACATATATATATATATATATATATATATATATATATATATATATATATATATATATATATATATGTATTTATATATGTATATATATATATGTATATATATATATATATATATATATATATATATATATATATATATATATATATATATATATATATATATATATATATATATATATATATGGATATATTTAATATGTACGCAACGGTCGCAACCTCATTCATTCATTGTTATACTAAAGAGGAAAAAGGTTATTCCATGAAAAAATAAAATCTCGGAAATGTGCAACTCGGGAATCTTGTCAAGATTTACGCCTCAAACGACCGTGACCGAATTTTATCACATCATACTTATGTTCATTATTACAGTTCAAATGACCGTATATTAAATGGCATCTTGTGGCAAATTCCTAGTGTTGAATGAGTATATAAATTGTGGGCGGTTACTACTCGATACGCGCAGCGTCTGCTATAGCTCCTACTTTTGACTTGGCTTTCACGGAATCTTCGTACACTCGGTCCAATTTCGGTAATACACTATGCAGCCCCAGCTGAGCCAACCACATCTCCAATAAGGTATTAGCATTTCTGTTGAGTTATTGGCTTCATTTCGTTCTTCTAGGGTATACGCTTGCACTCAAGGCATCAGTCTGTACCCACAGCTGTCCTCTCTTGAACAATTCAACCGAGCTCGCGGCAAAGTCGCCCGGTTCTATTTTCAGTTCTATTTTCATACATATTGGCCTGATATGAACTTGGATCTATGGAAAATTGATGTCATCCACTCACTAACCGTCCTTCCTGGCTCAGTCAACTGAGGTACAGCTTTAGAACCTGAATTCACCGTGTTGGGTATGAGTTAGAGTCTCACATAAGGCATAAGTTTTCGTAAGCGTCACTTCATTATTATTATTATTTCATATGAGGTTTCGTTATTAGGTCTACTGCTCATTCGTAGCCCCAAATGACCTAGCTGCTAGTGGGATCGATGAACAAATAATAATTAATCATTCAAATCTATCAACTAGATGATTGCAAAAACTTTGTTACTCGCATAATCGCACTACAATTTGACACGATTGATCGCTTTTGTAATCGCTTTTGTAATAGCTTTGGTTATTTTGCCATCGTAAACTTTGTCCGGTAAAATCATTAGGCCTTCACCTTGAAAAAAATGCACTTATAGAAATATAACGGTGTAATCTATATTTGTCACGTTGGTTGTCGATATTCTCCTCTCGTAGATACAAGTATTCTAGTGGTACTATCTTTAGAACAATTAATGATAATAAATGATGATATAACAAAAACATCTATACCATGATCATTTTAGACTATTTCTCAACTCGACCGATTCTCAACTAATATGAAGCAGATAAATGGTAGAACGGACGGGTTGAGATTCGACCGATTTAAGATTCGGTCATGTTGAGAATCGACCGAATTGAGAATCGGTCGGGTTCACTTCGATTAAATTGAGATTCGGTCAGGTTGAGACATCGGTTGAGTTCAGAATCGGATGAGTTGAGAATCAGACGAGTTAAGACGCTCCCATCATTTTATCATTGATAATAATTGTGTTTTGCACCCTATAACCATAACGAGCTATCGTTCTTCTACTATACCTGTATGCTCAAGAGCAATGTGTCATCTACCAACATAAACATAAATTACTCCGTTAAATTTTAGGTTTATGATGACTTATAACTGCTTCTTTGAAGTTTGAAGACTGTTAAATCCTTCAAGTTGTAACGAGATTATGTAAATGCCGGCCGAAATTTCAGTTATTCAGTTGGTACAGTCGATTTTCTTCCGTGGATACAAGTATATACTTTGTCAGTTTTCTCATTCTGGTCACGGTATAGGAGCCTGTTGACTGCTGACCCGTTACACGACAAGTTTCAAAGTGGCAATCTTCCTTCCGGTCAAAAATCGAAAGTTCTAGCTAAGCGCCTCGGAGACTTTGCTGTATTTGCATTGTTCAATCTATTAACCGATATTATAAAGAAATGCGAGAAATGAGAACAGTGCTGTAAGGGCCTATCCCACAATAGGTAACTGACACTCATAACTTTTTGTACTTCGTTTTCTTCCACTTTGTTTTATGTCAGAAATATCATTTGATATTCCGAGTACAAGTATAATGTGGAAAATATAACTTGTTATCGCCCGCAAAGTCCAATCTTGTATTCAATTATAAAATGAAATAACACTGCTGAAGAAAAACTCGAAACGTATTTGTTATTTCGGTTTGAACTTGAAATGTTATGGACTATTTCTATTTGTGTCATAATTTTCTTAAAAACTAAACTCCAGTTCGTTTCAATTCTTATATTTAGGCTACATAGAATTGTTTCAGGCCTGCACTGTTTCAAATAATGGGATTATTAGACTTTAAATTCAGTGATTAAAATTATCGTGAGATTTAATATTCATATCGTTGTTATTCCAAGAGAAAACTATTCGAAGATATTGGTAGCACTATATCAAAACGGGATGAAAAGAGTGTTATGCCAATTGCCAATCCAATTCTTAATATTTTATTTTGCATCCAAAGATTTATAACTATGTATTCATGAATAATGGAACCTAGAAATTAATGTAAGTCAAAGAAAGAGAAAAATGTCAAAATATGAAAATATATAACGTTTTTGTGACGCTAGTAGATAGCGGGACGAGCGGTTCTCATCAGCGTCGCCTCCGCGCCATTTTGTAAAATTGGTCGATCATGAGACACTTGAGAATGAGTGAGACTTGGCAAAAAACATGAACTACCGGTATTGAATGATTCCATAATCGGTTGCCAAAAATAAAACTCCTTATAATTGATATATTTTTATATATAATTTGATATATTACTTGAAGAAAAAACAAAAAGTTTTCAGGGGTACGGCTTTGAAACCTGAACCTTGCCATCCAGAGTCCGAAGCCGTACCTCCGGTTCATTTCTTTACTCCCTATTCCTCTACTGCCTAAAAGGGTATGGTATACCTGTTTTACCTGTTTATTCTCGTACTGCCTAGGATATTTCTTTTACTGCCTAACTGACCATTTTGTTTCTGTACTGCCCAAAGAAATATTCTTCACTTCCAAACGGTGTTTTTATTATTGACACCCTTTATCGCAGTCGGGAGCGTGATTTGTTTTGAAGGTACTTTTTGTAAACTTTTTGTACTTTTTTAAAGGTAATTTTTGAATTACTAGGTCTAATTGCTCATTTATCAGTATCACCCCTGGCCCTACGACAGCCATCTTGTGATCAGCTGACTGGTTCGCAACGCCATCTACATTCTCTTTTTTCTCGAATTGCGCATGCGTTTCTGTGCAGCAGCTTCGGAGAAGCGATGCTTTCTCGATCCGCTCGTGATTGTTTGTGCACGTTAGTTTTCTTAATGGCCACTTGATGATACTACTTGCTTTCGCCTGTAAAAGTACCTAGAGGATGCACTAGTGTCGAGCGTCCGAATTTCAATATGACTGGCAAAAAGAAGTTACTTGAACCGTATATGATTATTGTTTGCCTAACAACTCCACCAACAGATAGGTTATACGGGGGTAGAAGTAGAACCGTATATATGGAGACTTTTGTTATTAAATGGAATTTGAATGAAATGAGGCCTAAGAATAATATATACGAAATACAATCTCATCCGAACCACTGAACAAAAAAGTCAGAATTTCAGGCCCTACATGCATTTCAGAATCAGTATTGCACATTGAAACAAATAACAATCTAACCATGACAAATACAAGATAATAACAAAGTCAGGGTCTCAAAAGACTGCAAAAACTTCACATATTCCGTAGCCCACTTCATGAGCATTGCTAGGCTAATGTGCTAACAACAGTGGGAATACTCAAAGACTGGATATATCATCCCAGTAAATGATAACTGATCAAATTCCTAGTCATTTGCAGCTAACTAGGCCTACAAGACGTTATTTCAAATGGTGGTCGTGGTAGAGGTCCAGTCTTCCCTAACCAACCAAGTCTGAGCAGAAGCTGCGATAAGACAACATCTAGCGAACATCGTTGTAGTGAACAGCTAAAACACAATGTTCATAATCAAAATTAATATTAAACATAAATGATTTATTCAGATACGGTTTCACCAACTGATTGTTAGTGGGCTAAGCGATAGTTAGTGAATTTTCTTTGTTATCACCGTATCCTAACCAACAGTTGAAGGAATTAACACTATTGACTAAGATTTGTAAAACTGGCTCAAAATGGTATCTCAAGCATATTGGGTAATAGATAGGGTGGATTTTTTTACAAATATTCAGATATTCAGACGAATAATGTTACTTATGGCAGAAAAGTTTTGATTAAAAATGCCGAGTCTCATTTTCAATAATGAAGATGAAAGAAAAATAAACGATCTGTATAAAATCTAGTTAATCACGCAATATTTGCTTTCTGACCTAATAAAATTGCATCTACTCCTCTATCGTTTATTTTGTACAGATCGTTTTGTTTCTGTAGTCTGATATGTATGAAAAAATAAATCAACCTTCTCCATAACCCAATTGTTCGAGACACCATTTAAATACTAAATACAGTAATCACTTTATTTGTATTTCTTTTCGAACACAAAGTGGTCTAGTTGTTTGCTAAGACAGTATACTCACGTACCAGTATGTGTAATTATAGTTCCCAATTAGAGGATTTTAGATGAGAATTGTCAACTTCGAGTGTACAAGTGTAAGGTGAACAATGCGAGTATAGACGTTGGGGCGCTTGCAAAACATTCGAATGAGGTTATTTAATTTATAAAAGTGTATTTAAAAAATGCAATTGCACGTGAATACTTATTAGAAATAATTTGAAGAATAAATTAAGGACATGATATAGGCTCAATTTTTTAAATGTTTTTTTATCATATTTCTTCCAGGTAGTTGCGATTCGGAATACATAGATTGATGAACAGGACTGTACTAAGTATTAACCATACATTCTATATAGACATATTCCTTGAAGTCTATGAAGTTTTATTTGATCTGTCGCATAACCGAATTTATTATGTTAAATGTATTATTTATTAGAATGGCGATGCCCATATTCAGATAAAAAAATATGTCATTTTTTTTCAATTTCATCAGGTTAAAGCTGTAATGCCTAGTTACAGATGCTGGCTGTTGGTTAGCGACTCGAATATTCCATAGCAGTGTTGTGGCTGCTGCGAGAAAAGCTACGTCCCAGTCATTGTCATAGACAAAAGATAGTATCAAATCAAACTGATTCCCCTCTACATTATCTCCAGCTCGTTCTACCCTCTCACCCTGTGATAGTATTTCCGACCGCTGGGGGCGTAGCGACCGTACTGGAATGTTATTGACTATACGCTAGCTCGCTTGTCGCGCTTTCTGGCGTTCGGAACGCTATACTAATTGCAGACACGGACGAGGAGAATGCAGGAAGTTTTCAGTTTTGTTTGGCAAAGAGCGTAGTGCCTTGGTAGTATATCTTTCGTCAATGTCATCGTAGTCTTCATGCGACCACGATCATGGTTATTGGTCTCCAACAACGCCGGTCTCCAACAACCCAGGTCTCTTTTGAATGACGGTTCAGTGTGCTAGTCGCTGGTCTATCCACCCGTCTCAGTATCAAGTATTAACTATTTCATATCATAGATCATTTTATGTGCGTCAGTGAAGACTTCAATTTGGTCGAAACTGGAATTTTCTCTCTATGATTCTTTGTTTGTTATTTTTTTTTGCGCTTCACAGGTCACAATCAAGGCTGCTCCATGTGAAACATTTTCTAGCTTCCAGCTACGTATCCTCTTTCTCAAGTCTTGACTGAAAATCGGTAATGTATAGATCAGGAGGCATTGATGATTTTCATTTTGAATTTCCTTAAGAATAACATGGCGAAAAAAATATTCAATAGAGATAATTGAAATTGTGATATGTTGTAAGGACAACAACGACAAAAGTGACTGAGAAATTGAATAAAAATCGAGTGAGTTTTTAAACCAATGTGTGAATATTTCGAATACATTTGACTGAATTATCTCTCAATTTACAATCCAAATGCTCATGCTTGCCAGATGATCTAGTGGAGAGATTGGTGATGATGAGTGATGCAGTTTGATCCTTGTAAGGAGGCTTCACAGAGAATACCGAGTCAGACGGACGCAGTGTGATGAATTGTTAGATTACTTTTAAGGACAGGTAGATTAACGCAGTAACTGAGTTGATTGCCACCGTAAGGAGCGCACAGCGTTGCGGGATCAGATAGGCCTACTGGTTCATACAGCGATAGGCCTACTAGGATGATTCCTCATTTCACTAAAGGGCCCGAATGAATGCATTATTTAAAAATGTATCAGAGAATTTTATAATACTCAGTTTTTCATATTCATGATGATGATTACTGTTTCAGTTTATTTTATTTTAATATTGTTTCTGTCTTCAGTTCCTTGGCTGACTCAGCAACGGAGGGAAGCTTTATATTTATTCGTTTTGAAATGTTTTTCGTGCAAACCGCTATATACACCATATTGTTCTAATCATTGATAAAATCAAACACTTTATTTCACTAATTATTCATTTAAAACCCGCACTGCATGATGCAAAGTGAAGTGGGCCCATGTAATAATTGATGTAAATCACAGCCTTCTTTATTCAGATCATTCTTTTCTTATATTGCCCATTCAATGTCACTATTTTGACGGGTTCGCGCATATTTGCTCGCGCAGGCAATCATGACGTCATGGTCTGGTATGTGCTGCATTCTGGTATCAAAAGTTTCAACTTCGAACGACTGTCATTCTGTCAGAAAGCAGAATTTTTCAATTTCTTGCAAAGTCATTGGGTGGATTGCAAAGACGGAGTTTAAACCCCGGCCTTCCTTAGACGCCATCTAAGTAAGAAATTGCGTTGCAGCCACAATGCAATTTCTTACTTAAACAGCGACTAAGGGAGGCCGGGGTTTAAACTTCGTCTTTGCAATCCACCCATTGAGGTTATGTCATATCTACATTTTAGCTAGGGCCCTGGCCCACCCGGATTTAGACTTGAACAATATATCTGTTATAGTCCAAGCAAGAAGCATGCACGATAACTTGTCCTGGTGGCACTTTATTACAAATTGATATAATTTATTCTATTATATTACAATGTAGGGCTGAACATACGAAGTCCAGGTTTTTGTTTTTTCAATTTGCCTTGCCAATTAAATATTCAAAAAAATATGTATCCAGTCAATCAATAGTTGAACACCGTTACAAGTTTACAACTATTATTTCAAATATATCTAGGCCTACCATGCTATGCAGAGAATATTGAATCAATCCACAATTCCTTTCTTGCCACATTACTGAGAATTTCAAAGAAATGTCTGTCTTTCTGACAAGTTTCGTTTGTTATCTTGCAGCAGTCAGAAAAACCACAATCTTTTACTTTCTTGTTTGTATAAATTTTATACAAATGATTATTATCAGGAATACATAGGAATATACTATACTCCCAATGAAATTAGTGTTTGAAAATCGCAAGGAGATACATATTCAACAGGAAATCGTTTGTAATATTGTGATAAACAAAGGTAATGAACTCGCAGTAACGGCCTAATCCAATGCGCGCTTAATTCAAATTCTCGTACGAAAATTCCCCAAATGCCTCATAGCTTCGCAGATATATCATGTTGAACAGACTAATATACTTGAATGTCTTTGGAAAGTAATGTCATGGTCTGGAAACAACGGCACCATCGGTGATTTTGAAAACTAGAACTAAAATAATTGGACATCGGTTAACATGGGAAGCATACCCCGAGTGAAAGGGCATCTGCATGAAGAAAGCTGTGATGTGAATAAATAAAGCGTGATGGAGAAAAGAGAAAATGAAGTACTGTACATTCAATGATGCAGGTGTCAAACAAGAGAATGAGAATCTTGAGAATGAGAATGTGAATGCTGAGAATGTTGATAATGAGAATGCTGTGTGGTGGTTGAATAGGAAATTTCCAAAACCATTTATCGAGAGGGTTGGATCAGGCGCTAGCGCGTTGAAGCTGAAACCTCGTTCAGGAGATTAGGGTTCCATTCGCGCCATGGTTGATGAGATTTCCATTCCTGCCATAATGGTCAACCATCCTGACTGAGGCGGGTAGATGAGTTGCCAGAATACTGAACTGTCATTCAGGAGCCGGGGGTTCCATTCTCGCCGTGGTCAACCATCCTGACTGAGGCGAGTAAATTAGTTGGCAGTGCACTTTACTGTCATTCAAGAGATCAAATAGATTATTCGGATATGAAAAAGTTTGCTCCAATCAGTTTTTCTCAAAACTTAAAGGTCCAGGCATCAGAATGCGTCGATTGTTGAACCTGGCTCCTCCACCAATATATCTGATGAGTTGAAATAATGTTTAATTTCCAGTATCATAGTATTCTCAAGCCATTCCATCCAATTTTTATTCATATCAACTCACTTCTTTTTAAATCGCAAATATTTTTTGTTCATTCTTTTCTTCCATTGTCTTTATTCATTTCAGTCTTAACCACGTTCAGTAATGCACATATATATATATATATATATATATATATATATATATATATATATATATATATATATATATATATATATATATATAATATATATATATATATATATATATATATATATATATATATATATATATATATATATATATATATATATATATATATATATATATATATATCTGTGTGTGTAGCTGCTTTGATTATGTTGATTAGTAATTATCTAAAATGAAGAACTGATATAGCTGCCAACTAAACGGTTGCAACATAGTAGATGTATTGTGACTCGAGTATAATCGATGAGGTGTGTAGGATAATCTGAGGTAGGCCCACTGTGCGTTCATCACCCACTGTGCGAGGTAATCACGAGAGGTCAGGTCTCTACGCCGTGCACATACGCTCAGTCATTATCCAGTAGACATCGTCATCCATCTTGGTTTAACTCGACCCTCTGTTTATACTCTCAGGTATAGTTTGTATAGTTAGTGTCGAGGTGAAAGTTTTCAATGAGACGTTTGAAAAAATTTCGATTCCATCTGAACTTATCATTAACTGTTTGAAAAGTTCCAAAATTAGGAAAAGTTTGGTTTTGAAGTGATATGGTACACAAAGAATTTTGGTTGGCTCCAAGTTTGCGACTCTCCATACCATCGGGATCTGTACTAATCGCGTCGCTACCAGTATGAGCGTGAATTACTTGACGTGGAACCACGAAAGACCTGTCAGGATGGTCAACATTATGGAGGGAATTTGACCCCTATTGCATAGATGACGATACAGCAAACTATAGTGACTGATTTACCTGTCTTGGTATTCAATTGTGAATACATTCAGTTATGAAATATGGGAAAAAATTGATTTCGGTGAACCTTCCATATGGTGAGAACATTCCAATTGAACTGCTCAGCAACATTTTTACAAATTTGACAGTTCATGGAATTTCATATCACTATAGGTGATGAACATAATCTGCTTTCACTCATTCAGTTTTCGAGCAAACACTTTTCAAATGGAATTAGAATTTACACTTTTTATACTTGATATTGAATTGAATGAAATGAAATAAATATCATTTGGTTATACAGTGAGTTCTAGTGGATTCTTTATTCTCCTACGCTTCTATCTGTAACTTTTTGTTGGACATTCCGTAGACGAGAAGCATTCCAGAATTGAGCCGAAAAAAAGCGTCAGCTTAGCGGAAAATGAGTTTACAGTAGACCAGCTATATAAAGCTAGCAACGTTGGAACTATATATATATATATATATATATATATATATATATATATATATATATATATATATATATATATATATGTATATATATAATATATATATATATATATATATATATATATATATATATATATATATATATATATATATAATATATATATATATATATATATATATATATATATATATATATATATATATATATATATATATATATATGTATTATATATATATATATATATATATATATAGAGAGAGAGAGAGAGAGAGAGAGAGAGAGAGAGAGAGAGAGAGAGAGAGAGAGAGAGAGAGAGAGAGAGAGAGAGAGAGAGAGAGAGAGAGAGAGAGAGAGAGAGAGAGAGAGAGAGAGAGAGAGAGAGAGAGAGAGAGAGAGAGAGAGAGAGAGAGGGAGAGAGGGAGAGAGAGAGAGGGAGAGAGGGAGAGAGAGAGAGAGAGAGAGAGAGAGAGAGAGAGAGAGAGAGAGAGAGAGAGAGAAAAGAGTTATATTCACATTCATCATTTGTTCGGCCGTGTTTTTATCCACTAACTATCAAATCATTCTCATATCCAATGTGTAGGTCTGTCTTTCGCTCCAAGCGACGCCATGCTATTTGAGTCGGCGATCAGAATTATCACGAAGTTGACAACCATTTTCTCTGCTAGATACATTGAGTCAGCGCACTTGGCGGTCTGTATTCTGGAATGCCCTTTCGACATAGCCAACTCGGCGCTTGATTCTAGAACACCTCTGTGATGAGCTGGAAGTCAGAAAAGTGGAAATTCACAATATCACGGTGAGGTGAAAAGTGTAACGAATAAGTGGACGAAACGAACTCTGTCACTTCAAAATCATTATAGGCCTGAAAAAAATGTCAGTGTGAAAATATTGCCATTATTTTGTTATTATCTCTGATCTTCTCAATCAATTCACGAGATACAGAACAAGTGAAAAAAAAACAGAAAAACAATCGTTGACTCTCATCTCCCGCGGTCACATGAAGCAAGCTCGTTACCACTGTGCTACCTTGATTCATAAACGCTTTCACGATTTCATCTCATCGACATCAAGGTCTGATTCAACTCAGATCGATTCACCAGATCAGCCAGGGTTGTATCGACTCGACTAACAGAAAACTGTATTCTGTAATTTCTGTCCACTGAACTAATTTTTTCATGAATGTGACAGGATAGGCCATGAATATGATGAGCCGCGATATGGAGAGCCTCGATTAACCTGCCTATGTTTCGAAGAGGGTTGATTAGGTATTGGAATTGCGAGCCCCAAAATATGCCATGACATTGAAAGGCTCAATATAGGAGTCTTGACGTTAGTGGAAAGAAAGATGCTTTGAGGGTTGCGTTGGTTTGCCGGTTGGAGATAGTGATTTCACTTCCTATCCGTCCCATATGTTCCAATTCACTGGCCACATCTTTAGAACTATCGATCGTGCGAAGATAAGTGGTGATAAAAATAACTAACTTTACGTTCACGTCGGCTCAGATAATAACAGCTGTCATCAAGTTTGTTAGCCGTTTCTACAAAACAACACTAGATGGAGCAGCGATCTTTGGTTCTCAGAAAGGTACTCAGAAAATGGAATGTGCTTTCGAATGAGCGAAGTCACCATCTCCAACTGGCAAACCAACGCAACCCTCAATGCATCTTGATGAAAAGTGAACCTTGGTATTTAGGCAGGCTATACTGTGCCTCGAATTCACGATTCAACGCTGTGTTCCACGAACGTTGAAGTTTCTGGAAACAGAGCCTTCAGCCTTGGTAGTCAGCCCTGGCCTAACCAACCATCCAGTGAATCAAGGCTCAATGTACACAAACATTGAAGTGTGCTGAAAGAGAGCCTTCAGCCTTGGTAGTCAGCCCTGGCCTAACCAACCATTCAGTGAATCAAGGCTCAATGTACACAAACATTGAAGTGTGCGGAAAGAGAGCCTTCAGCCTTAGTAGTCAGCTCTGGCCTAACCAACCATTCAGTGAATCAAGGCTCAATGTACACAAACATTGAAGTGTGCGGAAAGAGAGCCTTCAGCCTTGGTAGTCAGCCCTGGCCCAACCAACCATTCAGTGAATCAAGGCTCAATGTACACAAACATTGAAGTGTGCGGAAAGAGAGCCTTCAGCCTCGGTAGTCAGCCCTGGCCTAACCAACCATTCAGTGAATCAAGGCTCAATGTACACAAACATTGAAGTGTGCGGAAAGAGAGCCTTCAGCCTTAGTAGTCAGCTCTGGCCTAACCAACCATTCAGTGAATCAAGGCTCAATGTACACAAACATTGAAGTGTGCGGAAAGAGAGCCTTCAGCCTTGGTAGTCAGCCCTGGCCTAACCAACCATTCAGTGAATCAAGGCTCAATGTACACAAACATTGAAGTGTGCGGAAAGAGAGCCTTCAGCCTTAGTAGTCAGCTCTGGCCTAACCAACCATTCAGTGAATCAAGGCTCAATGTACACAAACATTGAAGTGTGCGGAAAGAGAGCCTTCAGCCTTAGTAGTCAGCTCTGGCCTAACCAACCATTCAGTGAATCAAGGCTCAATGTACACAAACATTGAAGTGTGCTGAAAGAGAGCCTTCAGCCTTAGTAGTCAGCTCTGGCCTAACCAACCATTCAGTGAATCAAGGCCCAATGTACACAAACATTGAAGTGTGCGGAAAGAGAGCCTTCAGCCTTGGTAGTCAGCCCTGGCCTAACCAACCATTCAGTGAATCAAGGCTTAATGTACACAAACATTGAAGTGTGCGGAAAGAGAGCCTTCAGCCTTGGTAGTCAGCCCTGGCCTAACCAACCATTCAGTGAATCAAGGCTCAATGTACACAAACATTGAAGTGTGCGGAAAGAGAGCCTTCAGCCTTAGTAGTCAGCTCTGGCCTAACCAACCATTCAGTGAATCAAGGCTTAATGTACACAAACATTGAAGTGTGTGGAAAGAGAGCCTTCAGCCTTGGTAGTCAGCCCTGGCCTAACCAACCATTCAGTGAATCAAGGCTCAATGTACACAAACATTGAAGTGTGCGGAAAGAGAGCCTTCAGCCTTGGTAGTCAGCCCTGGCCTAACCAACCATTCAGTGAATCAAGGCTCAATGTACACAAACATTGAAGTGTGCGGAAAGAGAGCCTTCAGCCTTGGTATAGTGAGCCCTGGCCTAACCAACCATTCAGTGAATCAAGGCTCAATGTACACAAACATTGAAGTGTGCGGAAAGAGAGCCTTCAGCCTTGGTAGTCAGCCCTGGCCTAACCAACCATTCAGTGAATCAAGGCTCAATGTACACAAACATTGAAGTGTGCGGAAAGAGAGCCTTCAGCCTTGGTAGTCAGCCCTGGCATAACCAACCATTCAGTGAGTCAAGGCTCAATGTACACAAACATTGAAGTGTGCGGAAAGAGATCCTTCAGCCTTGGTAGTCAGCCCTGGCATAACCAACCATTCAGTGAATCAAGGCTCAATGTACACAAACATTGAAGTGTGCTGAAAGAGAGCCTTCAGCCTTGGTAGTCAGCCCTGGCATAACCAACCATTCAGTGAATCAAGGCTTAATGTACACAAACATTGAAGTGTACGGTAAGAGAGCCTTCAGCCTTGGTAGTCAGCCCTGGCCTAACCAACCATTCAGTGAATCAAGGCCCAATGTACACAAACATTGAAGTGTGCGGAGAGAGAGCCTTCAGCCTTGGTAGTCAGCCCTGGCATAACCAACCATTCAGTGAATCAAGGCTTAATGTACACAAACATTGAAGTGTACGGTAAGAGAGCCTTCAGCCTTGGTAGTCAGCCCTGGCCTAACCAACCATTCAGTGAATCAAGGCCCAATGTACACAAACATTGAAGTGTGCGGAAAGAGAGCCTTCAGCCTTGGTAGTCAGCCCTGGCCTAACCAACCATTCAGTGAATCAAGGCTCAATGTACACAAACATTGAAGTGTGCGGAAAGAGAGCCTTCAGCCTTAGTAGTCAGCTCTGGCCTGACCAACCATTCAGTGAATCAAGGCTCAATGTACACAAACATTGAAGTGTGCGGAAAGAGAGCCTTCAGCCTTGGTAGTCAGCCCTGGCCTAACCAACCATTCAGTGAATCAAGGCTCAATGTACACAAACATTGAAGTGTGCGGAGAGAGAGCCTTCAGCCTTGGTAGTCAGCCCTGGCCTAACCAACCATTCAGTGAATCAAGGCTTAATGTACACAAACATTGAAGTGTGCGGAAAGAGAGCCTTCAGCCTTGGTAGTCAGCCCTGGCCTAACCAACCATTCAGTGAATCAAGGCTTGATGTACACAAACATTGAAGTGTGCGGAAAGAGAGCCTTCAGCCTTGGTAGTCAGCCCTGGCCTAACCAACCATTCAGTGAATCAAGGCTCAATGTACACAAACATTGAAGTGTGCGGAGAGAGAGCCTTCAGCCTTAGTAGTCAGCCCTGGCCTAACCAACCATTCAGTGAATCAAGGCTTAATGTACACAAACATTGAAGTGTACGGTAAGAGAGCCTTCAGCCTTGGTAGTCAGCCCTGGCCTAACCAACCATTCAGTGAATCAAGGCTTAATGTACACAAACATTGAAGTGTGCGGAAAGAGAGCCTTCAGCCTTGGTAGTCAGCCCTGGCCTAACCAACCATTCAGTGAATCAAGGCTCAATGTACACAAACATTGAAGTGTGCGGAAAGAGAGCCTTCAGCCTCGGTAGTCAGCCCTGGCCTAACCAACCATTCAGTGAATCAAGGCTCAATGTACACAAACATTGAAGTGTGCGGAGAGAGAGCCTTCAGCCTTGGTAGTCAGCTCTGGCCTAACCAACCATTCAGTGAATCAAGTGTTAATGTACACAAACATTGAAGTGTGCGGAAAGAGAGCCTTCAGCCTTGGTAGTCAGCCCTGACCCCCCGATTCAATGTTTCAGCCGACCATATCAAGGCACACTTTCCACAAACATCGAGACTAACAGCTATTTCAAGACTTAGTTTCACTCTGATGATAACGGCATTGAAAATTGAAAAAATCGGAGCGCAGTATGTCAAGGTTCACTTTATCAAGACACAATCCATCAGGGCCGACTTTCCTAAACCGTTGGGGCTCAACATATCAGGGACCACAATTACAACACGGAAGTTCATTATAAGAACGACCACTTTCCTATGCACCAATGGCTCTCAGTATATCAAGACACAATAAGTGATACCCTGTTTTTAAATGAATATCACTGTATAAGTGATTGAATTCCATACTATTTCAACCACTCCTCTTTTCTTGTCGTTGTAATTTTACAGTTGAGACTGTTTAAATTAGAATTAACTATATCATCAGTATTCGTACAAATAACAATTCGGTCATCTGCAGGCAGCTGGCAGGGTGTGTCCGTACTAATGAAGATAGCAATTTAATTCCATTTCAAATGAATCACATTCTGCATGTTCTGTAGGCCTTATGTAGGTAAATGGGCGTCGTCACCGTCCGAGTGAATGAGGAAGGGGTATGCATACACTAGTACTAGCTATTTTACCCGACAACTCATCACGCGATGAATTAAATCTTTAAAAACAACACAATAAAATAGGTAGAAATAAAAAATTACCTACTCATAAATACAAATGTAATCAGCCAACTTGGTATGTGGGTTAAACTTTGTTCGTTGCATGAGAGGGGAAATCTGTCGGATAAAGGAGATCAGAATGTGAAGGAACAAATAAAAACAAATACCGTAGGAAAAAGAAAACAAAGCTTTGGTCGTTAATATTTCAAGAACAATACTCTATCTAATGTTGAACTTACACTTTCTGCCAGTTGGCACGGTGAACAATGTCCAAAATTAAATTTGACTGCATGAAAACTAGTTAGTATGACTGATCCAATCACGTTGAAACTTTTCAAATAATACCGCGAGCAACAACGTGATGATGAATTTAATAAAATCACGGACTTCATCATCATCATAAATGGCGAATGTTAACGTCACGTTCTGCCAATTGGCCTAGGAACAAAGAGGAATGCCGATCACTGCTATAGCGGTAGATCTACAGGTCTGTACAAGAAGACCACATCAACCGACATCTCTTGATCGCGCCGTGGTGGGTCATCTAGTCACAGGGCCGGTTCTAGGGCTAGGGGCAGGCGGACCTATGACGGCTTGACAGTGCACCGAATTTAAGGGGAACCTACGGCATCCTTCCGTAATATTTTCGATTCTACTAAATATATAGTTCCACATATTTTTGTATCTAATTCATTTCACTGATGTGATGTATGATAATTATTCACCTTTGCATATTCGTTGATATTGAATGATATTGAATTAGTAGAGTGATAGGCCTAATTATAACATTATAGGCCTATCACTAATTTAATTTGTCCGTTTTGTATAATGATAAACTTTACATCTTCTGTTAATGGAAAGAAGTGATCATTGCCCAAGAGACTTAAAGTTCAAAGTGGAAGATATCAACATTCGTGTGTTTATACTGAAAGACTTCTATCTACGGCGAAAAATTATGGTCACAGACAGCGCAGTCCTGGTGTTGAAGTTCATTAGTTTTAAATAATCAAAATGGGGTGGTAAGATCGCCTTTGTGGTGCCCCTTCCAAGTGATCCTATCTTTCATCCATAGCCTTAATTGGGGAACAATGATTTTGTATCAAGTTTCGATGTTATAAAAAAAAAAATATTGAATGATAAAACTCGAGTTTTTTTTTTTTTTTTTTTTCATAATCTAATATGCTTGGAACAGTCGTGAATTTAGTCAAATTGAATTCTCTATCATGTCAAAGAATCTTTTACCTGAAATTTCGTGCAGTTCCCAGAACGCATAGAATCGTTTTGATAAACTGGAATTTTCAGAAATTCTCCCGCTTGGCTCCGGAGACTTAGGGGGCAGTTGAGTCCTTGCCACGAAACGGCCCTGCATCCTGAGACTGCTAGACGGATTCCTATAGGACAGACAGGGAAGAGGACGAGACCCACAATACCAATATAGTTCTTTACTGATGACTGCTTCACGCTTGAAAATAGCAGAGTTCACCTGCCAAAATACTGGAAATGAATAAATATATTTTTCCTTCGTGAACTGAAAACCGACTTTAACATGTTCCACTTGCTGAAAGTGTTTTGTTGAAAAATTAATTGTTCATTTCAATACAAATTTAAAATCAGTATCAGAACATTCTGACTACACTCGGATGTCGTTGTCAAGTCGATTTACAATTTCATGAATTGGAAGATGCACACATCAATTAATGCAATACATGTCAAATTTTTTGAAAGTATGCCTAGAAATATTCTAATGAACGCCTCCTGTGAAAATATACTGGATTGCCCAATGGATTTATTTATACTTGAAATCATAATCAAAACAAACCAGTATAGGCATATATTTGTTCGAACTCTTTTAAAAAGATGTATATTTGTTTTATATTCATTCTTGACAATAGCAGTCAGCTTTTTGGGGCCTATATATGGTTTTCACTTCACGGTATGGGCCACGATCCGGGGCCTCCTAGTTTCATGTCGTGTATAAGTTATACTATGAGCGAGTCAGGCAATGGAGCAATCTGATGTTTTTGCTGTTTCCTGCATGGAATTGAATATCATTGCCATGTAGATCAAATGAGAAGATTATTGAACATATTATATTTCATTAAATTTTCATTCTATTTTTTTATCAATATATTATAAACTGAGACGAGTGGTCCAGTGACGAGAACACTGAACCGTCATTCAGGAGACCAGGATTCGATTCTTATGGTCGACGTCCACCATCATGACAGGGTTTCCTCGTGGTTTCCTTCTGTCGTTCAGGCCAATACTGGAACGGTTCCTTAACAACAGGCCACGACCCACTACTTCTGCACACTATTCAAAAATACCTAATAAAGTAACCTTTCATCTCATCATCCCTTTATCTAATATATCATTCACCGATGCTAATATATCTCAGTCATTAGTACAGTGCGTCGTTAAACCAGATGGATGAAAAAAATATATAATCAAAGCTTGAAACTCCATTCATGACAAACGTATTGAAATATTTCAATCACTAAGCAAATTGTGTGGTTTTGTAGTCTGATATAAAAAAATAAATCACCCTAAACCTCCCTAATTCATGCTTGAGACACCAACATAGAATAGTAACTTTATCTATACTCATTTTCAAAAATAGTGCTTCAGCTGTTTGTCAAAGGGACACCACAATTTTTATTTCAGTAATTTTGTTCGCTACAAAGGCATGATCATCATATCAACAATATCTTCCTCCAGGCAAATGGCAGTACTAGAATTCAGACGCCAAATGTATTGAGGAATATGTTTAGAGAATCAGGTTTTGTACTTTCGTACTAATACGCTACTGCAAATTGGCAGCCTCTATTTACCGGACCATCAGTATATGTCACAACATGCGGACGATGTTGTTGTTCAATCTTATTCAACCCAATCTGACCAACTTAATCAACGGAACCTATTCAAACTAACCTCACCTAACCTAACCCAACAGAAAAAAACAGCCCAACTATTAGTGTAATCTGAATCAAAACTAATTTAAAACCTACTTCCGGTCGGGTGAATAGCCACTTCGCTGAAAAAATTCCTCCAAAAGTGAAGAGTTATTGCGTGTACCAAACAATATTCCCTTCCCGGTTTGGGCGGACCACATTGTCCCGCGAATCAGGATGAATATGACCGTAGTAGGGCACACTTCTTATTTTCAGGATTTTGTAGTACTTCAGTCCCAAAACTCCGGAAATTACTTCAAGCAACAGTAGAATACACACATATTTCGGAAGAAACATTTCGTTCACGGCCATCAGGATGTCATCAGCGTCAAGAGGGCTATGGAGGAACAAGTCATTCCACTGCCACTTGGCGGCTCAATTGCACGCATATGATCACAATCCACAACTATCAAGGTTTCAAGAAAATAATATTCGAATCGTGGAATTGTCTGACTCAAGACCAATAAACATTCAAGAAATTCAAACATTTCAAGAATAGAAGAGCAGAAGAGAAGATTTGAATCCTGAGAAAATATATAATTCAAGGCGAACCAACATTTATTTTTATCCATCCTGAATGCTTTTTCGTGGTTTCGCACATTTATTTGCGCACATTTTAAAAAAAAAAAATTATTTTCATTTATTTGCACATTTATTTATTTTTTTATTTACATTTTTTTTTTCATTTTTTATTTATTAATTCACATTTATTTTTTTATTTTGCGTAGCAAATAATTGGATGAAGTACTAATTCCCGACGACTTTTAATTAGTATAATGATGGACCTAATTATACCAAGATGGGTCTATTACTAATTTTATTTATTTTTCATTCATTTTAATGGCATAATGACTTACATCTGCTGTTGAGGAAAAGAAGAGAGCATTGCCTGAGAGACTTATTAGTTCAAAGTGGGAGATATCAACATACGTGTGTTTGGTTCACACTTGATACAAACCCTTCAGTGCGAGTGGTCCAGGTTTCGAATCCACCCCCAGGCTTACTTTTTGTTTCAATATATATGTATATATATATATATATATACATATATATATATATATATATATATATATATATATATATATATATATATATATATATATATATATATATATATATATATATATATATATGTGTGTGTGTGTGTGTGTATGTGTGTGTGAATATATATGAATGCTTTTGGCCAGGGGATATAAGACCGGGCATTCTCTTCAGCTTCACCATGGAAGTTTGATTCTCTTTTTCATGTTGATGTCTTGTATACTGCTTCAATCGAATTCGGAAACAATCGGCTCTCTGTGACGTCATGTTTCCACTACACACGGTTGAAACTACGAGAAATAATACCGTACAAGTGGTCAGCGTTGAGAGTTGTGAGACCAAACCGAAAGAAATGAAAAAAACCGTTGTGAATTCACATCGCGTTCTGACTTTCGTAAATGTGAACATGGAAAGCTATACCTTAGCAAGCTGACTGATGATTGATGACTGACTGTATGTGTGTGGGTGTGTGAGTGTGTTGATGTGGGTAAGGGGGGGGGAGGTCTTTCTGTTCTCGGCACGTAAACAAGACGGGTTGTAGTCTAAGTGGAGGGGTTTAGTCCCGCGATTAACTGCCAAGCCGTTAACGCACTACCACTGCCAAGCAAACGAGCTGATATTATCTTAACGGCTGGTTAAATGGCTAATATAACTGACTGACTCGTAGAGCTGTATGAGATTGCTAATAATAACATGACAAGGTAACACGTAGATCCCAGGTCCTAATCGTGAGAATTGTGGATCAGTGTCCTTTATTATATTCATTCAAGCTACAAGTTGTTATAAATATGACAGTGATATTTTTCTCCTGATAGTTGTTGTTCATTAGATAGGTAGCCGTCTCCGTGGCTCATTCAGCTTTAGAGAATGAAGTCAAGTCGTGCGTGGGATCGAGTCCCGTGTGAGGAACCGGTTTTCTATACGTATTTTCACCATTCGTCCCTTCATAATTCCGTTATCACTTGTTTATTCGTACCCCCGTATAACCTAGCTGTTGGTGGGGTCGTTAATCACCACGAGCCTGATGGGTGTGATTAGGCGCCGGCGTAATGACACCCAACGAAGCTCTAGCTGGATGTGTCGAACCTGTGGCACGCGTTGTTGTTGTTGTTGCCCATAACCTAAATTCAGCTCAAACAAACTAATCCAATCAACCTAGTTAACCTAACCCAATCATCCTAACCTAAATTAATCTGATAACCTTAAACCAGTGTTTGAATTTTGTTTGTTGATTCATCGGGGTTATTCCGAATTCCGTGACACCATCCGGTCGTTGAGCAGTATTAAAATAAATGAATGATTATCGACTCCCAAAACTCAGAAATATGCCTAAATACGATTGATGAAACAAGATTTTAAATTTTCACCTGTTGGGCTACTTGCATCTCCTCCCCCCTCCCCCCCTCACCACGCTGGTTGTACAAATAGTCACTTTTGTGACTCGAGTCGAGCTACCCCCCATCCAAACCTTGCCCCCCAACGATGTATATATCTTTCATATTCGACCAATTCGAAGCTGATCATACCTATCGAAAATTGTACAAAATGCTACATCCTAATAGTGTCCGTGCATGGCTGTATGTTTTTTGTCATTACCATCGAGAACTCCACAGATAGCCATTGTTCCCCTATGAAGACAAAGGATGAAAGTTTAGGATCGTTTGAAAGGGACACCACAAGGGCGATTTCACTACGTCAAAGAATAGTTAGATACAATATACGCCTACCTAATTCAACACATTGTAAAAACGATAGTGATAATTTAAGAAAGGAAGAACAATTCAGAAGCCGTGTTGGAAAGAAAGTTCTCAATTTTCTTTCTAAATATATCTTCTCTCTCTTCGATTTTTCTTCCTTCATCTTCTTTCTTTCTTCTCTTCCGAGTCTTCATTTTGTACTTGAAAATTCACTTGTGTAGGGGAAAGAAGAAAGCCGGTATTTTCTCTGACGTTTATGTTTATTTTCTTTAATTCTCCTTTGTCTCATCTAAAAACTTTTTGTTTTCTTCGTCCATTCCTTATTTATGTGTATTATGCTCAATTTTATGTAATACAACAGTGTTTTCTAGTTTCATTTGAATAATGTCAAGATAAAGGCACTTCGAGCAGGAACTGACTGGCTAAAAGTCACAGACCACGTCCGAAGAATGTCATTGAAATGCTATCGATGCGTGAATACCATGAGCCTTGTTGATTCTCTCAAATGTTCATGGAAACTGATGTCGTATCCAGGGAAACTTTTGCCGTAACAATCGTATTCTGTATTTTACAAGTATTTACATGTGCTTTACCCCCCCCCCCCCCCTCCCCACAAAACAAAAGAAATGTGAAAAGAGGAAATCAACCCTTTGCTATTCGAACACTTCGGCTTATAAAAGAAATGGATGATATATGAAGTGTTTTGGTCAAGTTGAATTTCATAGAGTGGAAATTGATGCTTATGTGTGGAAAGATTAGGCATATGAATCAATTAGCTTTCCTTGATATAAAATTGCGCCTTTTATCCAATGAGAATGATATATAATTTGTGTACACTTTTTATTTAATTTACCAGCACATGCAGCGCATTGGTTAACGCGTTCGCTTCATGTGATCCGGGAGAAGAGACACATCGGACCTGGTTCGATCCCCGCCACCGTCCATCTTTACAGGGGTTTTTCGTGGTTTCCCTCTATATTCCAGGCTAATGCTGGGATGGTTCCTACAATATAGGCCATGACCGCTTCCTTCCCACTATCCTTCCCTATGCCTAATAAACCTTCATCTCATCATTTCATCATCTCATTATTCATTCATCCGACGCCAATAGATCTTAGTCATCATTATAGTGCGTCGTTTAACTCAATATAAATAAAATGAACGGATTTATATTATGATGCCGAAATTCAATATAGGCCTATGTAGGCCTACAGTTTCAACTGCCGAACATTTGCATTATATGCTCAATATCTTTTCACTATCTTTCACACTATCTTTCACTATTCTTTCACAATATCTTATCCGATATGCATTTTCACTCCATGAAAAATAACTTGACCAAAACATTTGATAGGCCTATAACTACTTTCATATGTCAAAGTGTAGCAATTGAAGTTGGTTCCTCCTTCTTCTTACAAGTTTTTGTTTTCGGTGGGGATATCAGTCTCAGCTCTTTTGTTCAATATGTGTGATTCAGGTGTCTATGTCTGCCAGACGTTTATTCCATTTTCCAGCATACATAATTCATTTGATATTTCGGCGCCTGTACATGATTTTATCCAATGTGGAGGGACAATATGAAAAATTATTAATTTCAACTTTTTACTATGAATATTTTTTTATATACATGAAAATAGCATGCAAAACCAGGCAAAACCAGGCAAAATGACAAAGAATATTTTCAAGTGGTGCATGAAAGTAAATTGGTTGCATACCTGGAAGTCAAAAATCTTCACGTGCAAATGTAGCAAACACATTACCTTGCAATAATAATTAACTTCAAATACTTTATTTCGTCAACCGCTGTTTTTTATATGGATCTGAAACGGAGTACCGTTGAAGATCGTTGGACGATTTCTGTCGATGTGTGACCAGGCCTCATCTCAATTCATCCATTTTATATATTTATGACAAGGCAATGACCGGCATAGTGAACGATATCGAGGCACATTCTCTCTTATTTTACAATTTTTTTTATGAAACATTACAAGCTGACCTACTGTAGTCAATATTACAATAATGTTCGTAAAGTATCTGCGAGGGGTTCATAAAACACCAACAATATTTAGTGAAAAAATGAATGCATGTTTGGGTCTTTACAGTGCGTCGACATCTAGGTCATTTTGCACCGATAACAATATATAGTAAATTAAACACAACTATTTTGAAGCTCAAATTTTCGTTTTTATTTTGACGTTTTAATGTTTGGACGTTTTCAATTTCAAGGCTTCATTGATCGTCACTTTATTTGATTTGCAATATAATAACGCTTCTAGAAGGCAGATAGTCTTGTAAAATGAATGAAATGAAATTTATCGAATGATTCAATTTATCCTCTAAACTCTGGAGCGCGATTAAAAAAAGAAAAAAACACAGGAAACTTCTTTTCAAGTAAGATTGAGTCTTCACTAACGCTAATCCAAATATGTTTACTGCTTGACTCAATCTGTATGCTTCAGAGTATAGATGTCAGCAATCCTAGATGCTTAGGCTATACCGTCTCATGAACCTAGAGAGTAAACTGAGTGGACCATCAGGCTTGTAGACCTACATATTGAAATCCCTCATTTGACATAGAACCCTCATCATCCATCATTCCCAGCGGTCAGTTCTGACAGTTATCCTCTCTCCCCTCACCTGGAGGTTGACATAAGTTCGAGAGGATCGTGTAAGCCTATCATAGCAGTGGCTCCTGGTCATTTTCTAAATTATTTCATTGAAGTTGCGTGGATTCATAAGAAAAAATGATTGTACACGTTTTTATGGTAATTCAGTCAACTCAAACGTATTGACAAAATCATTACGGAAAAAGTGTTATACTCACGGGTCTTTGCAAGCATTGTATTGTGGTCCATTAAGTTTCTGGCAGCCAAGTATTGGATTATTTATTCTAATGCTGCTTAACGACCCCACCATTAGCTATGTTATACGGGGGTGCGAATGAGCTGGTGATAATGAAACGATGAAGTGTTGATAGGTGAAAGAACGTTTACAAAAACCCATGCCGACCTAACTTCATTTCCTAACGCAGTGCAATAGTTGACTGTGCCACAGGGGCTGCCAGAGTACTGAATTTCATATTATATACCGGCTTTAATTTGACACCCATCTTGACCGTTTCATAGGGTATTCATACGCTTCTAATTACAATTTGATTACAATTGTAATTAATTTAATTACTCCTAAAGTTACAGTAACTCAGCTTGTGGCCATACATTTTTGTATTGCCATAATAGTAATTATATTATAGTAATTAGTAATCTAGTAATTTGTTGCCATATTAGTAAAGTGAGCCAGTTTCATGCTTTAGTCATAATTAGCACGTTTAAAATGCAAATTGACTCTGCTAATAGCCGTACGCTCGACGCATGGTGGCTGCTTCGTGAAAATGCAATAATTGGACCATCTCGGCTCCTAAATATTTGAATTCAAGCCCATGAATCAACTGTGTCTTTACTCATTCAATCAACGGACGCACAATTCGTTACAATTTCAAGAAAATACATTTCTTCTACAAGTAATACTTTATCTGTCATGCAGAAAGTCAATGTTTACTTATTAAATATACACGTTAACAAACGACTGAGACCCATGTGTTATGAGTTTGTAAGATTATTTGCTGATTTGTATGTCTATATTGAATATACGATTTTAATGATATGGTATAGGGCCCATGTGATAGATGATGATTTAAGTATATTGAATCTATCGCAAATCAATGTTTGTATAATTGAATCTATTGTGAGATTGTAAGATTGCAATGATTGTACCATGTATATCAAATCTTTTATGAAATTGTTATTGTTGTGTATTGAACAATATGAAGGGAGAAAATAAATTGTCAATCTATGATGAACGGAAGGAGGAAGGAAAAACTGGAGTGAAAACAAAACAGAATTGAAGAGGAAGAAGAAAATGAAAATCAAGATAATAATTGTATATTGAGGATTTTTTCCGCTCGAATTATTCACCATTCCTGAAAATATTATCCTGAATTTATTATTTTTTAAATGAGTTATATTACATTATTATCATCAATTATTCTCCGGGCTGGTAATATCGCCCTTAAGGTGCCACGATCGAACGATCACACTTTCTATCGTCATCCACAAGTGATACACAATGATTTTTAATAGAGCTTTGATGTTGATTATATATATATATATATATATATATATATATATATATATATATATATATATATATATATATAAATATATATATATATTCATATATATATATATATATATATATATATATATATATATATATATATATATATATATATATATATATATACATATATACGGCCTACATACCGTGGCAGTAGTAAAGGCTCCATACTAGCCAGTACACGGCCTACATACCGTGGCAGTGGTATAGGCTCCATACTAGCCAGTACACGGCCTACATACCGTGGCAGTGGTATAGGCTCCATACTAGTCAGTTCACGGCCTACATACCGTGGCAGTGGTATAGGCTCTATACTGGCCAGTACATGGCCTACATACCGTGGCAGTGGTATAGGCTCTATACTAGCCATATACACTGCCTACATACCGTGGCAGTGGTATAGGCTCCATACTAGCCAGTACACGGCCTACATACCGTGGCAGTGGTATAGGCTCTATACTAGCCAGTACACGGCCTACATACCGTGGCAGTGGTACAGGCTCCATACTAGTCAGTACACGGCATACATACCGTGGCAGTGGTATAGGCTCTATACTAGCCAGTACACGGCCTACATACCGTGGCAGTGGTATAGGCTCCATACTAGTCAGTACACGGCCTACATACCGTGGCAGTGGTATAGGCTCTATACTAGCCAGTACACGGCCTACATACCGTGGCAGTGGTATAGGCTCCATACTAGTCAGTACACGGCCTACATACCGTGGCAGTGGTATAGGCTCTATACTGGCCAGTACATGGCCTACATACCGTGGCAGTGGTATAGGCTCTATACTAGCCAGTACACGGCCTACATACCGTGGCAGTGGTATAGGCTCCATACTAGTCAGTACACGGCCTACATACCGTGGCAGTGGTATAGGCTCTATACTGGCCAGTACACGGCCTACATACCGTGGCAGTGGTATAGGCTCCATACTAGCCAGTACATGGCCTACATACCGTGGCAGTGGTATAGGCTCTATACTGGCCAGTACATGGCCTACATACCGTGGCAGTGGTATAGGCTCTATACTGGCCAGTACACGGCCTACATACCGTGGCAGTGGTATAGGCTCTATACTAGCCAGTACACGGCCTACATACCGTGGCAGTAACGTAGGCTCCATACTAGCCAGTACACGGCCTACATACCGTGGCAGTGATATAGGCTCTATACTAGCCAGTTCATGGCCGAAATGAGGTGGCAACAGTAGACATTGTCGTCATGCGGTGGCAGCAGTAGACACTGCTGGCATGCGAAGGCAGCGGTAGACACTGTCGGCATGCAAAGGCAGGGGTAGACATTGTCGTCATGCGGTGGCAGCAGTACACTGCTGGTATGCGAAGGCAGGGGTAGACATTGTCTTCATGCGGTGGCAGCAGTAGACACTGCTGGCATGCGGTGGCAGCGTTAGACACTGTCGGCATGTGGTGTAAACAGTAGACACGACCAAGATGAGCTAAAGTTGACACTGTCGACATGCGGTGGCAGCAATTGACACTGCCGACATACGGTGGCAGCAGTTGACACTTATGACATGTGGTGGTAGCAGTTAGTTGAGACTGTCATCATGCGGTGGCAATTCAGTATAGACATAGCCGAAATCTATCGACGTGGATTCTGTCGACATGCAGTGGCAGCAGTTTTCACTGCTGGCTTGCGGTAGCAGTAGTTAACACTGCCGACGTACGGTGGCAGCAGTTGAGACTTATGACATGTGGTGGTAGCAGTTGAGACTGTCAACATACGGTGGCAACAGTTGACACTGTCGACATGCGGTGGCAGCAGTTGACACTGTCGACATGCAGTGGCAGCAGTTGACACTGTCGACATGCAGTGGCAGCAGTTGACACTGTCGACATGCAGTGGCAGCAGTTGACTCTGTCGACATGCAGTGGCAGCAGTTAACACTGTCGACATGCAGTGGCAGCAGTTGACACTGTCGACATGCAGTGGCAGCAGTTGACACTGTCGACATGCAGTGGCAGCAGTTGACACTGTCGACATGCAGTGGCAGCAGTTGACACTGTCGACATGCAGTGGCAGCAGTTGATACTGTCGACATGCAGTGGCAGCAGTTGACACTGTCGACATGCAGGGGCAGCAGTTGACACTGTCGACATGCAGTGGCAGCAGTTGATACTGTCGACATGCAGTGGCAGCAGTTGAGACTGTCGACATGCGGTGGCAGCAGTGGACTCGAGCGATCAGCAAACAGGGCAGCCAGCTATTTTGAGACTTGCCTGCAATATTAGCTTAACCTCTTGTTCAATGAATGTGAATGTGAGTGAACCGGCCAACGAGCAACACCTTGCACGCAATTAAAAGCCATTCAAACATTTCACAATGAAAATAATCATTTTCACATCAAGGTCATATCTCTACTACTTGCCACTTGTGGATTGGAAGAATGCACTTGATCCAAATACCTAGAATAAACCACATTACTTTCTTCATTCACAAGAGTCTCTGTATAGGGTTGATTTCTGTACTTTTTATTGTATTTTATATAACTATTAGATTGCTTCAAAAAATATTATAGAATGCATTTGAGAGATGTCTCGTATTATAAGAAGAGCATGCAAGTGAATTATCGCGGTCTTAAGACGAACACAGCACCCAGAGGGCAGAAAATTACCGCCAGGGAATTTCGTCAACATTGATGATCGATAAATATAGGCCTATCAACAGTGAAAGATGAAAAATTATTAATAATATATAAGATGCGTATATAATATACATCGACAATGCTGATGCGTCAAATAGTTTAATTGGTCAAACCGTCCAGTAGCCACAATGGTATCAATACTTCCAATACTGCTGATGAGCTCAACTGAAGACTCATTTCTACTCGAACGGCTTGTGCGTCTTGTCTCTGGGTGTTCGTTTCACTTTGATATGTATAAACCCTCGTCTCTCTCTCTCTCTCTCTCTCTCTCTCTATGTATATATATATATATATATATATATATATATATATATATATTATATATATATATATATATATATATATATATATATATATATATATATATATATATATATATGAATATATATATATATATATATATATATATATATATATATATATATATATATATATATATATATATATATATATATATATATATATATATATATATATATATGCGTATATTTACTGGCATCGGAACGGTAGGGGGAATGACAAATAGCATGAAGTGCATAACCCCCCTTAGCTTTCGACCAAGGTGGGCTGAGGGTGTCAAAATGTAGCACAGACTATTTTGTTTAGTTGGTCATCATCAAAATCATTCGAGTGAAAAATTGGGATTCTTTGAGCGAATACTGTTTTCTGATACCTGATTTCTTGACACCTCAGTTCATAGTTAGTGACGTAACTATGAAATACTCCAGGTGATTTTCCATTGAATTGAATCGTAGCTGAGAGATTTCAATTTTTCGTGATACATTTTTTGAAATGGCGTATCAACATCTGTTTCTGGGCAAATTTCAGTCAAGAAACTAATTTTATAATTTGGCACGACTTTTGAAGCTTACCGAGTTTCTTCAATGTTTGTTATTGTTGGGATGGCATGAATGTACAATTATGCATCGTACACACTGTGTGAGATGTGTCAATCAAGGAATTAATTCAGACTAATATAATAAGTTTGCTATCCTAAAAATACATGGGAATCTATAATACATAATATTCTGAGAAATCATCTTTACAATGTTCAATTCTTTTTATAATAATTAATTTTCTTCTTTTTCAATTTTTTTATTTCCTCTAAGAACCTCAAATATTTTTACTTTAATCAATTTTCTCCAGTTATATTCTCAATTTTTATCATTATTTCAATTTTTTTAAGCATAATGTTATTATTACTTACTACAATTTTCAATTTTTCACTTTTTTCAATTATTTAACTATATTTCATTTCTATATATATTGATATCAAAATTGTATTTTATACTGATTGTTATCCTGTGAACTTTTTATAAGCCAGGGACCAATAATGGTTGTTTATATATATGATTAAAAACAAAAATATATGCGAAAAAAAAATTTCATTCTTCGTGTTTTCTTCTTTCTTGCCGTGAATTGCTGAATGGAATACTTTTTTCAGAGAATACGAATTCATTCAGGAATAACAGATTTCACGTAGTTTACACTTTCAATATTTTTCATGAAATATTACACGAAATGAAGGAAACATATTACCATAGCCATCACATCTCTATCTTCACTTATAGACTTGATGATTACACTTTTCAGTGAATGTAATACAAATCTTGTATAAGGCCCATCAATATAATTCAAACCCATTTTTTTTTCAAAACACATAAAAACTCGCTAAACAGAAGAAATGAAAAAAATCGTCTTCCCGGTATCCGATTATCTCCCGGGGCCCCTTCCACGCTTGGCATACCTTGATTTTGAGCTAGCTCCCCCAACTTTTACAGTGATCTGACGCTCCTGCATTTATATATTCATGAATATATATATATATATATATATATATATATATATATATATATATATATATATATATATATATATATATATATATTATATATATATATATATATATATATATATATATATAGGTCTATATATAAATATATATATATATATATATATATATATATATATATATATTATATATATATATATATATATATATATATATATATATATATATATATATATGATATATATATATATTTTATATATATACATATATATATATATATATATATATATATATATATATATATATATATATATACATATATATATATATATATATATATATATATATATATATATATATATATATATATATATATATATATATATATATATATTTATATATATAGATATATATATATATATATATATATATATATATATATATATATATATATATATATATATATATATATATATATATATATATATATATATATATATACATTATACATCACATGCTGTAGTTTCAGCAAAAAGTCATGTGCTCATATACATTTTTTTTCTGAAAATTTGGAAATTGTGGTACTATTTTTGCCAATTTAATAAATTGGAATAAACGTATAAATTCAATGTACCAATCAATTACGTACTATTGAATATAGTAGTTATCAGGCAATTATTATGATCTGTATAATGCTGTCAAAAACTTTCGAAAGTTTGAGGTACTTCTTTGAAATCTGAGGCCGGGCGGGCGGGGGTTCGTGTCCCACTGTACATCTCTATCTCTTCTCACATTTGTATCCCCGAATAAATTAGCTAATGGTGGGGTTTTTAAGCACCAAATTTCCTTTCAAACTTGGGTTAGATGTTCAATTTGGATCTAGAAATGAGAAAGAAATATAGTGGGTTTGAAATTGTTTTAATTTCGCAAGCATCAACACTGGAAAAGCTCAGAGATCGCATGGGAGTCAAATTCAGAATATTTCTCCCTTGTGGTAGCTTTTGAATGATGAGATATCAAAATTCTGATACAGGAGAAGAATAAAATCACAAACATCGTGAATTCTAACATTCTTACAGTTATACAGCTGAAGATGTAGACCCATTTCGAAGAATCCGAACACCTTCACGTGGTTTAGAGGCTTGTGTGGCCCCGTGATCTTTAGAGCTATCGTCGGCAGCAACCTATTTGCTCCTAACAGGGTCACCCATGTCGATAAGATCTGGAGTGAGGGTCCAGACTAAGTTCGGACCGTCTTAGTCGAGTGCAAGCCTTTTCATGACCGGAGCATATGAAGGAATTACTGAAACTTGCGTTTGTATTCTATTTTATTGTATTTTTCCGTCACTTTTCTTCTCATCGATCGTCTTCTTTTATTTAATTTATTCAATTTGATATCATTTTCTCTTACTTTTCTCTCTCTTCCCGGCTTCCTCCACAAGCTTTAAACATCCACAATCCGTTGACAACCATGGCAAAGCACACTGACATGAATGAACTTGGGCAGAAAATTACCTCGCTGTCGACGCGCCTGAAAACACTGACTAACTAAGATGTATTATTAATTTATTATTATTAGTATTATTATTATTATATATTTTTTTATTTTTTTATTGTCATTGTTGATCATCACATGGTATTTGACACGTCAGTACACACATCACGTACACACATATCACAAGACATAATTACAAGGCAAATATTCATAAACTTCAAAAGTTTGTATGTGTATATAGGCTACCATCTTTCAGATATTGATATTTTGTTTGTTTTTCGTCTTTTAGGATTTTGATATCTTATACCGTTCAAAACTTGTTACCAAAGTGATTCCCATAAACCCCAAGAATGAGGTTTTACTCCTTTTTTTTTTATTGGGTTTTAACGAAGCTCTGTAATGATTACTAAGATCTATTGGCGACTTGCGTGTTTATGATGACCGATATCTTCATTCACGTCGGATTGAAACTGTCAGATTTATAGACGAAAGTGGCGACATTTGACGCCCTCACGAGCGTAAAACGTCAGACCAAATTAGACCACGTGACGTAATTCACAAGATGTTCATCCGAATCAGACAGACATCTTGTTCAGGAAGTTTCAGACGCGTAACTGACAGGACAAATAGAACACGAGAAGAGATCACTTTTCACATGTCATTTCATGTTAATTATGCCATCATCGACAAACACATGCAGTTAGTTGTGTTGTGTTTCTGTTGTGTTTCTGTTGTGTTGTGTTTCTGTTGTGTTGTGTTTCTGTTGTGTTGTGTTTCTGTTGTGAGCATATGATCTCATGGGCAATTTTAGTCCTCCGTGCTACTGTTGTTTTTCATTCAATAAATGCACAAATTAGGTTGTTTAATTGTAACAACCATAAATCTTTCTAGTAAACATATTTAGTTGGAAGCGCTAATTATTGTTACAACCAAAGAAAGCATATTTTAACTGCATAAAACAAAATTTTGATAAGATTCTGATACCCTACTTCGTTTTCCGAAATACTACATAATAAAATAAGTATGACACGTCACCATTTTGTAGAATTATTTGTCATGTAGGTATTGAACCAGGTTTTTGCCTTCGTACATATTTTCTTCGTTCAGATGAAGAAGATTCGAAAGGTATTTTCTTCAAAGAAGAATTATTTTTACTATTTTTTTTTTCTAATTGGGCCCATTCAGCTATCGCGTTGATCTCTTCATGGTATTGTAAGGACGCGGTTGGCGGTACGACAGACTATATACACCCAACCAATGCGTTCAGAATACGGCGAGCATAACTAATTTCATCGTCTTCAAATAAAATAATCTATAGTCTACAAACATTGTTATTAATATTGTCGTAGGGTTATAGAGGAAAATCATACACTTTAGTAGCAGGGAAATTATTTCAAGTGAGCTCGATCAATCAAACCATTTACAATTATTATTATCTAAAATTAAAATATATTCGAAATTTTGAAGCCAACATTGCAATTCCAGGGTTTGAAATTAAAACTGGAATTCATTCCATTATTATTATAATTATGTTGTCAGCAAAAACTTTCCCAAAAATACTTACCCGACGCGACCACTGGTGTAAATTATCAGGGCACGCTCACTGATGGGCGGTTAGAGAATAAAATACACTTGAATGGACAAATTAATAAATGGATACATGAATGTATAAATAAATGGATGAATATAAGTTATCGAATAAATTACACAATAGATGAATCAACGAGTGGAGGAATCAATCAATCAATAGAATGAATGAATGAATATTTTAACCAACAAATGAATATGTGAACGAATGTATAAGTTGATCCGTTGATATCATCAATAGAATGCCCTTGCTGTTCGCGTGTTTGTTACCAATAAGAAGCAAACGGCATCCCGATACGTACTAAACTATATATACATGTTATTGAGAAACATCATTGGAATCACTTCTCTTTCTCTTGATCCAATAACAATTGCTTTCGATACATTGTTTTCGAGTTGCTGGTGATAGAAGGTGAATGAAATGCACCGACGCTGATATCGACCGAACATCCGTGCAATATGTGCCCTGAAACACGCATAAAATACTCATAAAAAACGTAAACCGCCTCGGGAAGACGAGAACTCGGAATTACTCTGCATGGAAATGAAATTTTGAACACAGTTTTATGTAACTATATATTTTAATGCAGGGACATTTTTCGTTTTCATGGGTTTCAGGAAGGTGGGGTTTTAGTTTAAAAAGTAATATTCTTGACTGAGAAATTGTGCCACCACAAATAGTTGCATGGCATATGCTGATACTTCTGAGAGCCAGTTTAACAAATCTTATAGCCGTCTTAATCCTCGAACTATTGTATTTGTAGTTAAAGTACAAAAATAACACGCTTAACCAACGGTAATGCGCTAACTATCGCTTGATCTACTATAACAACCAGTTGGTTAAACAGGACCTGAATAAAATGATAAATCATCTTATCATAATTATTACATTGAATTAAAATACTTGTATTCAGGCCTACTATATTTTGATCGTGTTTCGAAAATATATTGTTTAACAAATCATCAAGAATATCCACATTTGAATGATTGAATATTGTCTCAAAAGAATTGAACAATACCCCTCAATAGTAGATTTTTCTGAATTGTACGTTTCCATACGTACTAAAGTTGTTCAAATGATGTACTGACACATCATGCCTGTCAGAGCTCGAATTGATTCACCTCGATTTGATTGCGTGTCGTATCTAGAGAATTGAACCAATTTTGGAACCAAATTCGAGCATATACGAGAGATTTACTATAACAAGACACCCTATGCGTATTGCAAAACTGAACTGAAGACTCCCTTATTCACACTTCCATTCCTCTAGCTTATGTCTGCAATTAGTACAGCATTCCGAACACCAGGAAGCGCGACTAAGGAGCTGGCGATAGCCAATCACAATCCGGTACGGTTGTCACGCCTTCTAGTGGTCGGAAATACTATTACAGTGTTGGGGGGTGAGAGGGAGTGAAAATAAAGAAGAGGGAAATCAGTTTCCTCTCGACGTTGCATGATATGAATCTTGAGTATACCTCTCGTCTTAAGTTCAACCTAGAAATAATGAACATACTTTGTTATACGAAGTTTGAAATTGAATGATGATTATTAATAATGTTTCGTGTTGTTGAACGAAGAAAGAACTCGATCGTCTATAAGCTAGAATACAATTATGATTATATATAACAGAATATGATGAGAAGTTGGCAATTCTTGTCAGGCTTCTACAACTGATAGTCTCCAAGCCAGCGGTGCATTATGTTATTATAATCGAATCACTTCAATAAAAATAGAATCCTATTGTTTGATAGAAACGCTATCGTCTGAAGATGAAATTGAAGAGAATGTCTATGAAGACGTAATGATAAAGCTGGATGGTTGTGGCCTAGTCGGTCTTAAAGGTGACATATTATAACCTGTGAGAATTGAAGGCAGAACAATTTGTATTCATAGATGTATAATCGTGATCTCGACTCTATAACAATATCAGTTATGATGTTCGGTTCAAAAAGAGTAATTTCACCTTTTTTTCACTAAATGTAATTTGGAAGTTCCTATATTCCATTAACCTACGATATGAAAGACATGTTCTCACTTCATAGTGAAATGTTCGAAAATGTTTTATCGGCGATGAGGGGGAGGGCCGATCGTCATGGGAAAAACGCCACATCGCTTAGCGTGAGGTGGCAATCACTTTGAGGAACTCACAAATGCCAGTCTAAAACGGTATTTTCAGCAATGCACTTAGTACTGTTGCTCAGCATTATCACACGCCAATTGAAATGCTATATAAGAGCTCGGCAAATGTGTCGGGCTTTCTGCCAGTAAAATAATAGTATCATTAAAAAAGTAGTGAATTAGTAAACTAGTGAAACATTGGTTATGGTTTTTTCGTCATTAGTTGATTCATTAAACTTATCCATTGTTTTTACTATTCTGTGTGGATTATCAATTAGGACAGCCATTTAAATTGGATGACAGATTCTTAATGAAGATATTTATGTAAGGCAAAGAAGGAATGAATGAAATTGAGCAGGGTGCTAAAAATTATAGCGATGATTGTTTAATTCCTCCAGAAACAGGCGGGCCGGAATTCAACAATGCCTGGCGGTGATGGTGATTTATCATCAAGTAAGTAAACAAAGCGACATTGAGCAGGCTCAACTGAAATAGATAATAATAAAACGGATAAAAATCAAGTACCGGGTATATGTTCATAGTATATTGTTTACGCTATACTAAATATTGTAATACGGGTAGTCCGTGGCGTATATGTCATCGTGAATGTGTTCTATGTGCTATCTACAATAGTTTATTCTAATTTGGACAACTTAATATACATATCTCGACGTGCATGAAATATGTTGGCATTTTAAACATCTCTAGCGAGCCGATAAGTGTAGATAAATCAGCATGTTGCGAATAGATTAACACTGGTGGAAGTGTCTCGTGAAAAGATGGACGAAGAAATGTTAAGTTATTATCAAGCACAGGGAAAATGGTCGGGCGACTGTGTATTGGCCTACATTGATGTTAATCAAACCGAAATTATGGTCAACTATATTTCGTGCTCCTGTCTTCCACTGTTTCATCTTTTCATACACACGCACATACACACACACACACATCTGAATATATATATATATATATATATATATATATATATATATATATATATATATATATATATATATATATATATATATATATAAATCAATATTTATGTGAGGGATTATTTGAGTTATTTGAAAAGTTCTAGTCGTTTTATAAAGAAACTTTCAACACATTACATACACTATACGTATATGTTTTAATAATAAGTTATATTGATACTATATGCTGATCTTCTTCAGAGCAATTGTTTTGTCAAAGACCAGCATAGCCTGGCTGACACGACTGAAGCCTGGCTGACACGACTGAAGCTTGGCAGACACGACTGAAGCCTGGCAGACACGACTGAAGCCTGGCTGACACGACTGAAGCCTGGCTGACACGACTGAAGCCTGGCTGACACGACTGAAGCCTGGCTGACACGACTGAAGCCTGGCTGACACGACTGAAGCCTGGCTGACACGACTGAAGCCTGGCTGAAACGACATTAAAACATAGCTAGTGTATAATATGTCCTGAGAGTTTATTTATGAAACGACTTGAATTATTCAAGAAACTTGATATTAACTGACAGAAATGTGTCGTTTAAGCATGCGAGACTACATATATTCATATACTCATGTCTGTATATACGTACTATGTATGAATATATAATATATATATATATATATATATATTTATATATATATATATATATATATATATATATATATATATATATATATATATATATATATATATATATATGCATACATCTAAGATATATAATAGTATATAATAGTATGCCGATGACGAACACGAGAAAATATCTTGTATAGAATCGAATTCATGTGCGATACGATGTTGCCCAAAAGTTTGACAGTCAATTCAGAAAACCAGTGGTCACAGCTCAAATATAAATGCATCACTCAATCATTCTAGCTTTCCATTAGTGGTACGTTTCTATAACAGTCGGTGGCACGCTTAACCGCATTCAGGAGATCGGGGTTCGATTCCGTCTCGGTCAACCATCTTGACAGAGGTGCACGCATCTTGGTTTTGCTCTGTCTTTGTATAGTGAATTTTAGAATAGTGCCTTATAAGCTGGCCGCGACCTTTCCAATCTCATTTTCCAAAAAAAAAAACCTTAATCAAATAACCTTCGATCTCGTCTTATTCCCATCATGTCATTCATCAATCACTGACGCTAATAGGTCCTAATTATCATCAAAGTGCATCGTCAAACGCAGTATACAAAAATCATGAATATTGGTACAATTAGTCCGCATAGCCTGATTTCCTCCATTACCTTATTTTTACCGTCATAGTGCTCTTCTGTGGTTTCGGTGATGGTGCTCTTGATTTCCGTTATAGTGCACTTTTGTGGTTTCGGTGATGGTGCTCTTGGTTTCGGTGATGGTGCTCTTGGTTTCGGTGATGGTGCTCTTGGTTTCGGTGATGGTGCTCTTGGTTTCGGTGATGGTGCTCTTGATTTCCGTTATAGTGCACTTTTGTGGTTTCGGTGATGGTGCTCTTGGTTTCGGTGATGGTGCTCTTGATTTCGGTGATGGTGCTCTTGGTTTCGGTGATGGTGCTCTTGATTTCGGTGATGGTGCTCTTGGTTTCGGTGATGGTGCTCTTGATTTCCATTATAGTGCACTTGTGTGGTTTCGGTGATGGTGCTCTTGGTTTCGGTGATGGTGCTCTTGGTTTCGGTGATGGTGCTCTTGGTTTCGGTGATGGTGCTCTTGGTTTCGGTGATGGTGCTCTTGGTTTCGGTGATGGTGCTCTTGATTTCCATTATAGTGCACTTGTGTGGTTTCGGTGATGGTGCTCTTGGTTTCGGTGATGGTGCTCTTGGTTTCGGTGATGGTGCTCTTGGTTTCGGTGATGGTGCTCTTGATTTCCATTATAGTGCTCTTCTGTGGTTTCGGTGATGGTGCTCTTGGTTTCGGTGATGGTGCGCTTGGTTTCCGTCATAGTGTTCTTGTGTGGTTTCGGTGATGGTGCTCTTGGTTTAGGTGATGGTGCTCTTGATTTCCATTATAGTGCACTTGTGTGGTTTCGGTGATGGTGCTCTTGGTTTTGGTGATGGTGCTCTTGGTTTCCGTCATAGTGTTCTTGTGTGGTTTCGGTGATGGTGCTCTTGGTTTTGGTGATGGTGCTCTTGATTTCCATTATAGTGCACTTGTGTGGTTTCGGTGATGGTGCTCTTGGTTTCGGTGATGGTGCTCTTGGTTTCGGTGATGGTGCTCTTGGTTTCGGTGATGGTGCTCTTGGTTTTTGTGATGGTGCTCTTGGTTTCCGTCATAGTGTTCTTGTGTGGTTTCGGTGATGGTGCTCTTGGTTTTGGTGATGGTGCTCTTGGTTTCGGTGATGGTGCTCTTGGTTTCGGTGATGGTGCTCTTGGTTTCGGTGATGGTGCTCTTGGTTTCGGTGAGGTGCTCTTGGTTTCCATTATAGTGCACTTGTGTGGTTTCGGTGATGGTGCTCTTGGTTTCGGTGAGGTGCTCTTGGTTTCCATTATAGTGCACTTGTGTGGTTTCGGTGATGGTGCTCTTGGTTTCGGTGATGGTGCTCTTGATTTCCGTCATAGTGTTCTTGTGTGGTTTCGGTGATGGTGCTCTTGGTTTCGGTGATGGTGCTCTTGATTTCCGTCATAGTGTTCTTGTGTGGTTTCGGTGATGGTGCTCTTGGTTTTGGTCATGGTGATGGTGCTCTTGATTTCCGTTATAGTGCTCTTGTGTGGTTTCGGTGATGGTGCTCTTGGTTTTGGTGATGGTGCTCTTGATTTCCGTTAGAGTGCTCTTGTGTGGTTTCGGTGATGGTGCTCTTGGTTTTGGTGATGGTGCTCTTGGTTTCGGTGATGGTGCTCTTGGTTTTGGTGATGGTGCTCTTGATTTCCGTTATAGTGCTCTACGTTTCGGTGATGGTGCTCTTGGTTTCGGTGATGGTGCTCTTGGTTTTGGTGATGGTGCTCTTGGTTTTGGTGATGGTGCTTTTGGTTTTGGTGATGGTGCTCTTGGTTTCGGTGATGGTGCTCTTGGTTTCGGTGATGGTGCTCTTGGTTTTGGTGATGGTGCTCTTGGTTTTGGTGATGGTGCTCTTGGTTTTGGTGATGGTGCTCTTGATTTCCGTTATAGTGCTCTACGTTTCGGTGTTGATGCTCGCTTCTCACCTCTCTTGTTGAGTGAGAAACTATGGTGGGCCTACACAACTGTATAGGATAGACGAAGAAAATCGATACAAGCTGTTCTCCAATAGAGAAAAAGGTCGTGGAAAAAAATACGATGTGATCTTTGGTCTTACGTGGTCTAGTTATGGAGTTTCACACCCGTGAAAAATGCCCTTAAACAAGTCGTAAATCGCGTTATGTTGCGGGTGTTCGCCGGTAGGCTGCGTCTAAAGCGCCTTTCAGTCTTCTCCTGCTCGCACCAACACGATTTCACTCGCTCTCGCTCTCTAACTCACATGGCGCATGTCTTTGTATCGTACTTTGTTCTTTTTTTTCATGGAACAACTTGAGAATTAGATCAGCGTAGCGAAGACTTTCATTTCACTTCATATAATAAAAAATTTGGGTCGTTTTATGTTTGTATTTTTATGGTTTTATTTGTGGTCGGCATACAAGTCACAGACAAATTGTGACCACCTGATTTGAAACACCAGAATATATATTCCCATGGGTTCTGAGCAAGATCGGCATGATACTTTTTTTCGGAAAAAAGTGAAAGTTTGGCTAATCCCTATATTAGAGTTCATTGGGTGAGATTTTCAAATTTTGAATTCTACCTGAATTGAGATTCATTCCCCACATAATATTATCATTGTCGCAATACATGTTTCCACAAGTTTAAATAAATTCGGTTCTGTCATATCTAAGAAAATAAGTGTACTATATTGAAAAAATTGGAAATATTGATTTTCACATTTGATAGGGATGACACAAGTGAACTGTATTAGACTTTCGAGGAACATAAATATATATATATATATATATATATATATATATATATATATATATATATATATATATTCATGTATATATATATATATATATATATATATATATATATATATATATATATATATATATATATATATGTATATATATATATATATATATATATATATATATATATATATATATATATATATATATATATATATATATATATATATATATATATACATATATATATATATATATATATATATATATATATATATATATATATATATATATATATATATATATTACCTTAATCGAGATACGTTATTTCTGCGGCCTACTAGCGACATGTGCTCGAATGGAGAACTGAAATATGCACCTAGCTCTCTCTGCCTGTATATAGACTCGAGCTCTATCTACGTGTACAGACTCTAGATATCTCTCGGCGTGTGTAATTTCGAGCTATCTCTGCGTGTAGACTCTAGCTCTCTCTGTGTGTGCGTAGACTCTGGCTCTCTCTGCGTCTGTGGACGCGAGCTATCTCTGCGTGTATAGACTCGAACTATCTCTGCCTTTACTGTTTACAGACTCGAGCTATCTCTGCGTGTGTATACTCGAGCTCTCTCTATGTGTGTATACTCGAGCTCTCTCTGCGTGTACAGACTCTAGACATTTTTTGGCGTGTGTTATTTCGAGCTCTCTCTGCGTGCATATACTCTAGCTCTCTCTCTCTCTCTCTCTCTGTGCGTAGACTGTGGCTCTCTCTGCGTCTGTGGACTTGAGCTCTCTTTGCGTGTATAGACTCTTAGCTATCTTTCTGCGTGTGTAGACTCGAGCTCTCGTGCGTGTATAGACTCAACTCTCTCTCTCTCTCTCTGCGTGTATAGACTGTAGCTCTCTGCGTCTGTGGACTCCTCTCCAATCCAAGATATACCTAGCAAACAACTAGCTGAAGGAAGCATGAAATGTATCAAATGATCGTTATGAGTATGAAATACATCTTTATAAAACGATTTTAATGTCAGTCTCGTTTGAACATTGACTACATGGTCTCATCTGTTCCAAGCAATTAGTTGCAAGCACCCAGCAGTGAGCTCTGACGTGCCAACATACGAAATGCAGTGGAATAGAAACTTCGATTCAAACTATTGCTTTGAATTTTCGGAAGAGATGACGATAATGTGAAGATAAAATAGTATATTCAGCCTTTTTTAATTTTTGTTGTGTCAACGATGCATTCTAATAATAACCAATATCTATTGGCGTCAGTGAAATGAGTGAATAATGAATGAGATAATGGGGAGATGAGATCAGAGTGAGATGAAATGTTGTTCGAATAGTTGTTTGTACTGTGGGAAGAAAGCGGCGTGGCCGTGGCCTATTCGTGAGAAACCACCCCTAGGATTTAGTGTAACTACTAACACCTCGTCTACATTACTGCTATCCCACCATAAAGCTAATAATAGTCAAAAGCGATGGTAAATACTAATTCGTTCTCACTTTTACTATAGTAATTTCACGTGCGGATCACATTTAAAGAACTATTGACCGTGCGTAGATAAGTGATGATGAAAGGAACTAACTTTACTCGATGACGTCGGCTCAGCTGATAACAGCTGTCATCAAGTTTGTCAGCCCATCAGCCGTTTTTACAAAACAACACTAGATAGAACAGCGATCAATATTTCTCAGGAAAGTACTCAGGAAATATAAGCTGGGTGTTTTCGAATAAGTGAAATCACCATCTTCAACCAACAAACCAACGCAACCCTTAATAACCGAACTTATCTCAAACAGAAGTTATTTTACATAGACTTGAATATACTGACAGCCGTTCAGGCATGTGGATCCGATCTCGTCGTAAAATTTCCAGTTTTGTGAGTGTGTTAGTTATATATTTTTCCAGTGCGTGCATTATATTTGACATACTGCATTCTGATCAGTGACGAAGCACGCTCAATGGGGAAGGTAGTGGGAATACTAACCATCCCATTTTCATCTCATTTTCGTTCACACTTATACACCTCACTCGAGGAACCTTACTAACGATCGTAAATTTACAATCGTAAATCTACGATAGTATAGCTTTTGTTACTAGCGTATACTATATATGTATTTGTGTACACATACGACCAATTACGACCGAAGATGGGGTGGGGTTATGGTGTTGTTGAGCATTTATGGCAGCATGGAACTCGGGTCGCTTCTTTACAATCCCGTATAGACACCAACACAATATAGATAAACTCACTTCAATTATTGCAATTTCAATTTCAATTTCTTTCTTTCTTGGAGCAGTAACATTTCACACACTGTGTTATTAGTAAATGTTATGAAATTAGTCAATATATAATACAATTCAATTGTGCTATAATAAAAACGAGAGAGAACATAATCTGAATAGTTGCAATGTCAATGTCATTGAACAATAATAATTAAGAGATGTACGTTATTTACAGTCAAATAAAATTACAATAGTATTGCAAAATGAACAGTAAAATGAACTTTTTTTTTTGTTGAGATAATGCAGTATACATTTTCACATTTGAACCTACTAGAAAAAAAAAGAAGAAACATTCAAGAAGACTTGAACCCGATCCAACTGACCGCAACAATAATAGCTTCTCTGTGATGACCTATAACCTTTCTCCAAAATACGAGTGACCACGAGTAACTCGTACTCACTCTTACGGCAATATTACTTCATAATTTCAATTCAGTCTCTCAGAAAATAAATTAGGATATTAGAATAATTATCAAAAACATAATGTCATCAGAACAAAAAAAAAGTTTAACCACAGCGAGTTTCGAACTTTCAACCCTCAGGTCCAAATCGAACGCGCTACCGCCCCACCAAAGCGACGATCAACCTATCGATCAATTAGTCGATGTAAACAAGAAATGCGAGAAAAGTAGTTAGCTGTGTGTTGGAGCCTATATACACGGGTTTATGAAGACGCACCCTGGTTTCCTAATGATGGTCCAGTTCGCTACCAAGCTAAAAAGTAATATATCAGGTATTGCAGTTTGATCGATAGATATGATTCATTACTTTCATAAATTACCACTTTCGATTTTACATGAAAAATTGCAAACATATTACAGTTTATTGATGTATAATTACCAAGACGTGTGGTCGAGTGTCTAGCACACTAACCGTCATTCAGGAGACCGAAGTTCGATTTCCGCCATGGTCGATCACCCTGGCAGGGGTTTTCGTGGTTTCTCTCTGTTGTTCAGGTTGGTACTGGGATGGTTTCTTAACAACAGGGCACGACCGACTCCTTCCCAATGTCGAATAACACTTTTTGAAATTACGCTACATCTCATCATCCCACCATCTCATATATCATTCACAGAGGCCAATAGATCTTGGTCATCACATGTCAGTGCGTCGACCCAATATAAATATATACATGAAAGAAGATGTACAGAGAGTAGGGGTACGGAATCTTGAATGAATGTCAATTATCAACAGTTTTGTACGGAATTTTTTAATATTCGATTGTTCGTTGAATAAACTTGCTGATCCAATATTTCTCACAAAGCCAGTATACGTACAATTGAATTGTTGGTGTATTATATGGTTGTACACTTCTGCAATCCCTTTCAAATCCAATATAAATAAATACATAGAAGAGATAAAGTCTTGAATGGAGGTCAACTATCAGCAGTTTTGTACGGAATTTTCTAATATTCGATTGTTTGCTAAATAAACTTGTTGACCCAATATTTCTCACAAAGCCAGTATACGTACAATTGAATTCTTGGTGTATTATATGGTTGTACTCTTCTGCAATCCCAATATGCAATAAATAACATGCCTATCAGTCAGCAATTACTGCCCTGTTGGAGCGAGTATACAAAACAAACAAACAAACTCAACGTACAAGACATCCATCCAATAACCCAATGGTATGTGTTCATCTAGGAGTAATATCATAAGACGAAAGATAGAGCATTTTACACTGATGACAGAAAAAAATTGAAAAATCCGAATGCACCTCCATTTATTCTCTCGCTCATGTCTGCAATTATACTATAAAGAGTTCCGAACGCCAGCCTTGTGATCTCCAGAGCTGTCGTCGGGAGCAATTCATTTGCTCCCAGCAGGGTCACCCATGGCAATATGGTCTTGAGAGAAGGTCCTCACCAAGCTTGGACCATCTCGATGGAAGCTTTTTGGTGACCGGAGTATGTGGAGAAATTTCTGAACGTTGCGTTTTTATTTTCGTTTCCACTCTTTTCTTGTCACTTTTCTCCTCATCTATTTTCTTCTCTATTCTCATATACTCGTACTTTTCTTTTTTTTTGCTTGCTCCTTCCTTAGGCCCAAAACATCCACAATCGTTGACAACTATTGCAAAGTACACAGACATAATCATGGGCACAAAATGATTTTGCTGTCGTATCTTCAAACTCTAACAATAATCCATTTATCTATGTATTTATTTATTCATCCATTCATTCATTCATTCATTCATTCGTTCATTCATTCATTCATTCATTCATTCATTCATTCATTCGTTCGATCATTCATTCATTCAATCATTCATTCATTCATTCATTCATTCATTCGTTCGATCATTCATTAATTCAATCATTCATTCATTCATTCATTCATTCATTCATTCATTCATTCATGCATTCATTCCTTCATACATTCATTCATTCATTCATTCCTTCATACATTCATTCATTCATTCCTTCATACATTCATTCATTCATTCATTCATGCATTCACTCATTCATTAATTCATTCCGAACGTCAGAAAGCGTGATAAGCGGGCTGACGATGGACAATCAAAATCCAGCACAGTTACCCTCCAGCGGTCAGAAATAATACTACTACAAGGTGGGGGGGGGGGGGGGGGGGTATAGAAGGGAGTGAAAATGAAGTATGAAGAAATATGTTCCGTGTCATCAATTGCGTGAAATCTATTGAGTTATCTTTCGTACATTGCTATATACATTCTGATGATGGTGATAACTGTTTGCTCATCTCTACGACCCCACATCTAAGTTGATTGGGAACTTAAATAAGCATGAGGGAATGATGAAACTATGAAGTGATTAATTTTCATTAATTTTCTTTGTTTTGTCACTAATTTGAAATAAGTATTCAATGTTATTGTATCGCTTCGCTAATTTGGTTCTCAATATTTGAATTCTCCCATCACTATTCTCATCAAAACCTACACATTTCGAGGTCATCATTTGTCGTTTGATTCATACTTATTTTTTCT
>OZ023327.1:10714012-10719012 GCA_964007535.1 Brachyptera risi | reverse complement strand
ACTGAAGAAACAAAACAATAAGTATAGAATAAACGGTATAGAGGTAGTTTTTGATATATCGGAAAGGAAGCATCAAGACTAGATATGGGCCATTGACCGATCAAAATCTTTTTGATCGAACAATCGAAATTTTTACCGAAATTTTGACCAGAAGTTGGTCAAAATCTCTTTTTTGTCTTTTTTTCGGATGTAACTATAGTGAATTGACGTGTACGGAAAAGTGAAAACACTCAAGAATGGTAGGCTCATGGCATCGTCAGATTGTCAAACGAATTTGGTTAAATTTTGATATTGTTTTACTGTCTGTTTGACTGCACCAACAGCTATAGATTATTGCAGGGTTTGTGGTATTGAATAGCTGTCAGTACTCATATCAGAAGGCCAAAGATGTCTTGAATTCTTGATTGAATTCAGTCAATTGAATTATTTGTGCTATCTTCAGACAATGCAATACAAACAGGAAGATAGTGAGGACATCTACACTGTGAACGCCTATATATATTGTACAAAACATCTTGAGTTTTTTTTCAACTCACAGAAGTAGATAATTAGTACAATTTAAATGTAAATGATATCCATATGTAAAAATTGACAAGAAAAAGATTTTGACCAAAAATATTAGGCAAACATCTCTCCGCTCAATTCACTAATCAAAATTTAGACTCAGACCGGTCAATGGACCGTTTGTCCAATTCTGATCGAGGTATTGACTAGATATGCATATCTTCTGGTTTCTGCATGGAGTCTAACATATAAAAAAAAACTCCTGACTATCCGAATGCTTGAGACTTCGTTTAAATACTCAATAATTACTTTATTTATATTTGTTGTCGAACATATTACTTGAGACACTTGCGGCTAGTCAACACAGTGGGGTGTATGGATTAGATGTACGGGATGTGGGCCTACAGAACTACCCAACAGTTCCCTTCAACTTGTCGAGTCATGCCTATAACCAGTGTTGTTATAAATGCAGTATTACAGCATTAATTGGGCATTGCATTTATAGAACATATGCTATAGGTTAAATTCACCCATAATATTATTTATAATATCATTATTACATTTTATATTATATAAGGTGATCATTTCGTACATATTAGGTGGAATATATTGTTTTTTGTTGATACTTGTCATGTGAATGCATTGTAAAAAATAAGTAGACCCCTATCAAAACTGAAAAATAAAATATGAAAAAGAATGAAAAACTGAAAAAAAAATTGGGAAATGCAGGATATGCGTTGTAAGATCATTGAGATATTTGTAAGGAGCTTATTCGAAACTCTTGAACTATACATATACCTTGATTCTGAAACTACCAAGTCTGGCACTGCCTTTGTTATAAAGCCCAACACCTCAACATGTGTTATCCCTAATAAACGTAAATCGTCATTTCCCATTTTTACAATTCGAAAGATTTTTTTTTTAATTGACTTGAAAACATTCTTTAAAACTAGATAAAAACATTCATTAGATCAATAATAATATTTTTTGAGAATTTCATTTCAATCGAATAACGTTTAAATATTGAATATTTCACCCAATTTGTTATATTCTCATGAAGATTTTCGAGTTTCCAAGATTATTTTCCCCAATAAATGTCGACCCGATTTCGCTCAAATACAATGTCAATCCATTCTGGTATTACACAATATCCAGTAAGAGTTTCCCATTCGCTGTACCACAACACCAACACATGTGTGGACCAAGGCATCTCCGACTGGAACCATCCACATCCTCAAGTTGCTGGCTCTCTCTACTGTTTTGAGTTCGATATTTCCCATTTTCATACGGAGATAACATTTGATTGCATGTTTATTCGTTTTTCATTCCGATGAAAATAGCAACAGGATAATAACAGCAGACTTTTAAAAATTATTTAGAAAGCCATCTTTCTGAGACCATAGTTGAATCGATGTTGGATCCGAGTTCAGTCTCTGAATTCATTGATACAGAAGTACAGAGTTTGGACATGAGATAAGCAGTTGGATATATCATCAGAAAATTGATCAATTCAACAAAGTGGTTCACAGTCAATTGGGTATATATTTTTAGATGGAATGACATATAAACTACCTGGACTACGCTATTTTCATTCAATGCATTGCTATTGCTCTATATCATGCATTGTATTCACTCTCACAGAGAAATTTGAAATGTTGTATTTTGAAATGTGATTTTACGGGTCTCATGTATTACATGTTGCAAGAAATAAATAGTAATTATATCCGAACCGTTAGAGATAATTCAGGATACCTTCCTTTTGGTGCATTAGGTAGGCCTATACGGCTTGGACCAACACTGCGAAGCCTGTGCACACTTAACTATTTAAGCCAGTTTGTTAGTGAATTATTATTTTCATAATTTCAGAGTGCATATGATAAATGCTCACAGATGATAGGTTTGAGAATACTTGTAGCTATTTGATTTTAGGGAATGGGTAGACAGTGGTCGACTTCAAAGAAATCATGAATGTAAATGAGGTTATAGAAATTATAATAATGCCTGCTGTGATAGTAGGTATAGACAGTGGGGAAGGATCAAAAGTAAAATATTCAGGTTAATAAGGCATCTTTGCCAGTGGCTCTGGAATGAAAAGAACTTTCCATCTTTCAAACTTGGCATTGATCTATAGTTTACGTACACAATTTTTCTTCTACTTTGGCTCCATTCAGGTCATCTGGAATGCCCATAAGCCATCTAGGACACCAAAAATAATACAAAAATACAGAATGTGGATAAAGTTCAAAGAAGAGCAGCATTGTACATATAAGGAAGCTAAGAAGAAAAACACGGGTCACATAATGAATATGGAAGAATTTCCAGGAGATAGATGGAGAGGAAATCCTTATAACCAAATTTCAATCAAATACTTTATCAAATACAGATTCATTCAAATATAAAATGAAGGTGTGGCTTCTAGACCAAGGTCGTGATTTCTGTAAACAGCAAATATATTATCAATTACCTTAATTTCTGTATAAATTGTGAAATATATTGAATACAGGTAACAATCATTTATGTATATTATATGCAACGATGTGAAACATTTTGTTTGTGTAGTGTATAATGTATAATGTAATATGTGTTGTTATAGAAGATATTATATGATCATCTATGTATTTTTCACTCTCCATTTTTTTTAGTCTTCTCTTATAAATCTGAATTCAGCATTTAAAACTATCTTAATTTTTGTAAAATCATTACTTTGAGAAAACTATACAATTTTTATCCTGTCATCTTGAAAATTCATGATACTCATTCAAAATGTCTGTCCGCACACAAGAGTCACGCTCTTACGCGGATTTCTCGATTCTTTATTTTCCAAGTAAACTTTATTATATATTACATTTTTTTGGGGTTTCAGCCCATATAGGCCCTAATTATACGACTTATTTTTCTTGGCTGTATACATGTATGCATATTTGAATTTTGTTGTTTCATTTGAATTTGAATTGAGAATAAAAATGATTTCATTATTATTATTATATATTATATAAGAGTGTAACAAGGACACTTAATTCAAGATGAGAAATGCGAATCACTAAGTGATAGATGGAGGATATCTAGGTTGACAAATATCTACATGGGGTATACAGATAGGTCAACTTGGAAAAAGATTAGGGTGAGATTGTCCAAAGCTACTCACATTGGGAGAAAGCACCACACACACACACATAGTATTGAGAGAGAATTATGAAAAACAACAGAACTCAATTCAATGATAGCGAGAGGCGTAGTTGAGTGGAAGAACTTGCCAGGAACTGTCTTTTAGGACATACTGTTATCTATATATAATTTCAGAACAGAGATAATTTAACTAAATATAAGAAAGGAATTAATAAAATTGCCATGCACATTTCATTTGATTACCGAAAGTTAGCATTATAAATTTAGTAGTAGTAGTGCTTATTCCTTCAACCCTATTTCGAGGAAATCGGTACACAATTTACATATTTTACAATATAACTTATAAATATCATTACAATTGAGTATGGCAGTAAGCCATCGTTCATGATTTATCAACGAAATTGTAATTATAGTATATCAAACAAATAATACAACAATAATGTTACATTGAAAGATTTCAGATTGATTGATACGGAATTGAGATGAATCAATAGATCACCACAATATAGATACTTCGATACATAGATGTAGATAGCTAGATAATAAAGATAATCAGTTGAATAATAATAAAAAAATGAATTACCGAATATGTCAATACACGGACAAGTAAAATTGATAAGTACCCCGGCTGATATGTAATTAGTGAAATCCAGCATCAACAAACTCTTGCAGAGAAATAGAAACTATTAATTGAGAAGTGCTCTTTGAGAAGTGAATTAAATTGATTCAAAGGTGGAAGTTTCCAATATTCCTAGTATCTATCCATATATATGCGTTTTCTCTCTCTCTCTTGAAGAGTCAACTTGGCCAAATACTTCTTATACACTTTTATATGTCAAAGTGTTTGAATAAAGCAAGGGCTTGGCTACCTGTTTTTACAAATTTTTGTTTTTGGTGAGAATTTTCAAATAACCAAACTATTTCTTCAATTCATGAAATCACGATAAGACTTTTATATCACAATTACTATGTATAGAAAGCAGTATCGATCAGAGTGCTCCAAAATCAGACGCCAGCAAAATTGTATTTCACCTAATATGAAATAAGCGATAAGTACCTACATTATGTTATGTATTGACTCCTGTAGACGCAGTAAATGCATTGGTCTGGGAACTCGTGCAATTTTTAGTAAACAGAATACAACAATTGCATAATATGTGAAGCTCATTAATCAATTACAATAATTAATTAATACAATTCAATATCAGAGACGTATTAGTATACGTACGTATATATGATGTCGATGCGCTTCTACCAATTGATTGCAGAGCTACTGAATTTGATGAAATTGTTCCTTCCAATTCCCCCTTCCTCCTATCGAGAGTTGATCAAATAGCTATACATCAATGAATTCATGATTTGAATTTGAT
>OZ023327.1:10664012-10709012 GCA_964007535.1 Brachyptera risi | reverse complement strand
TCTTGATGATGATGAAGATAGCTCATGAAAACATAATCCAAATGAAGTGCAAGATGACAAATAATAATCCACCGTATATAATTCTATCTGGATAAGTGAAAAAACACTATTGGGAACTGGGCAGTGAGAATCGGTAAAAGTAGCAAAGTATACTGACGTGTAAGAATCTACACAAGTTTTTATGGTTTGTTTGTTTCATTTATTTATATTGGGTTTAACGACGCACTGTTATGGTAACCAAGATCTACTGGCGTTGGCTGAATGATTAATGAGATGATGGGATGAAGGTTTCTTTGGTAATGGGAAGGCCAGTGGTATAAGGAAACGTGAGAAAACGGTAAGGAAATAGTCGTGGCTTATATCGTGTAGGAACCACCGTGGCATTATACCTATGAGCTACAGAAGGAAACTATTGGAAACCCTACGTAATACCGTCAACTCCTGGTCACGAAGAGAAACTACATTACCACTGTGCTACCAGTACCGGTATTTGTTTGATTTTCTGTGATGTCATTGCTTACATTTCCCGACGTGAACAGTTTTGTACAGCGATAGTTGTACGGTGTTTGATAATTCACCATGATGCGATCTATTCATAAGGGCATTATTAATTTTTTTTTATGGTAAGGTTTTTTTAATTCATTTTGTATCATCAGTAGTAGTAGTAGTAGTAGTTGTAGACGTAGTAGTAGTAGTAGTTTTTTTTCTTTCATTATCAAAAATACATATATTAAAATACTGTAGACCCGCAAAGTCAAAAATTTTAACTTGTCTGCGGGTCTATTAACATTTTCAATACAACAAAATATACATATATATATATATATATATATATATATATATATATATATATATATATACACATATATATACATACATATATATATATATATATATATATATATATATATATATATATATATATATATATATATATATATATATATTCAAATATGTAAATATTAATATATTAAATATATCTTATTATATGCAATTCGGTATTATTTAATAATATAAACTTTTCCAATTTGGAGGAATGAAACAAAATGTACTGCCAGTACTGAAGTAAATAATCTCTCCTTGGTGATAAGATTGTTCATGCACGAAAACTCGCAAAATAATCGCAAAATCAACTAATGGAGTACATTATTTTTTCACTTCATATAGCGATAATTGAAATCAGTAACATCGAACTCATTTATAGACACAAGCTTCAAATTACAAACTGTTTTTTTTTCACGTTGACCGAACAGAGGAACCGTACGTTCCCGAGAACATTCTTTGTTTTGCCGCAAGCTAATATGTCATTGTCAAATACATTCACCACTCATCACAAACTGTAGCCGTATCCACCGGAGAAAGGGATCGTCCACAAACATCAAAATACAAATATCACCATACATTCGTATAGCTGTGGAATTTTTTTATTGCAGTCTCAATTTTCAGGATGAGATTTACTGCACGCAACTGCATCTTCCAAACGCTTCCTATCCTTGAAGATGCAGCCGGATTAGGTGATATCGGAGATACTGGAGAAGTTTCAACCATTTTTTTGTATTAGATGAACTTCTTTTGAGGATAAGAGTATACCATTAGAATAAATAGTATGAGGAAATAACTTGATAGCTTATGGGCCAACTGCTGCGCGAATTTTGACGCCCGATTTCTTCGGAAAAGGTGTAGTACATCTGATATGTATGCAGCGCTACTGTGAAAAAATATGATTTATATCTTACCTTCGTCTCTTCATTGTAAATCCGTCACTGTGAGTGATGTAATCATTTAAATTGTTCGAGCAATATCCGTTGACGACGAAAGTATTCGAATGTGTGGCGACATTAGCGAGATTAGATGTTGAACTATACCACCACTAACCTTCACAAACAAGCGAGATGAATTCAGCAGGGAGTATAACATTTATATTCTTCCTTGGCTCTTCATTTTATGCAAGTACACTAAAGTTTACAATACATCAACATTCATTGTCTTTACATGCGTTGCACTTGCATTCGCGTCAGACATACATTCAGGTGCGTACGAACTTTGATTTGTGTGTGGTGGGGGACTATAAGGACCTATTTGTAGCCCAATTGTGAACAAATGTGATGTATATCTAAATAGTATCTCGCACATACGGGCGGGGGGGGGGGGGGGGGGGGTAAGCCCTTTCATTGTCCTTTGGCAATCTTCGAAGCATATTTAACATAAATTCACCAATAAATTCTCACCAACAAAAAAAAAAGGAATTGTGAGGTTGTCAAGATATATGAAGTGAGGTCCCCCCCCCCACATAATATACTGACGTACATTGTGCTGACATACTTTGCGCTGATAAAGTATATTGTAGAGACGTTCATACTATAGATTATTGTTTATTGGTCGTTTGTTTGGGTATTGTTGTCCCATATATCTAGATCTCGATGCAGCTACTGTTGGCCCTTCCCCCGGTAGCCCGGTAGTCCGTCGGTAAATCGCTTGCCTCCCGGCTCGTTTACGCCAGTCGCATAATCAGTTATCACTTCCTCCGTCTCCTCCCCTCCCCAACCCTCTACATAACACGCTTCTCAGTGCAGGTGTACCCAGTCGCCTCGCCTAGAGGACAACTGAAAGGAATTGACAATGATAGACATACACAAATCTTATGTATTAGATCCATTCAATGCCGACAAGTTGAAAGTTTTTTTTTTAAATGCCAACTTCTAGTATTTATTTTAATTTTTTTATAATTGTCTGCATACCCCATTTAGCATGTGGCGTGACGTCACAAAGGCGTTCTCCACTCGCCACACTTGTACTGCTAACCCGCGTTATATCCCATCTGACAGCTCAACTATTTCTACTAAACAAGTTAGACGAATGTTTTGGGTATTTTGCGAGAGGGTAGGGAGGGGGGAGAGTTATTTTAAGATATAGGCGAAAATATGAATTTTCCTTCACTGTTTATAGTATTTCGATTGTTGTGGCACACATATATACACGCAACAGTAACGTACTCCTCCCATCGTATTACGATAGAACAAGACGTTTATTACTAGTTTTTTTAATAAAAGTAAAGAGTACTTCATCTTAATATTCAATAATCAATGATACACATTTAAACACATTTAAAAACACACTTCTCACTTGTTTACCCAACCACAAGTGTCAATGAACTAACCCTCTTTCTTTGACTGCTATAGCGGGCGGCCGCACGATTAAACTTAACCGTAAACTTAGGAACTTACAAATTGTTTGCCATACGGTATTTCTCGTTACTGTTCACGACAACATTAAACTTAGTCTTTAACAGAAGCAGTAACGTAGAAGTTTGTAAACTCCAAACTTGGTTTCTTAAGTTTACGTCGAACGTAGGAATTGACCAATCAGCACTGCTCCAAACCTATGACGCGTTATAGACACATCGATTTTAGACCTGCAGCCGTCCGCCATTTTCAGAAGATTCCACGAAAGTTCGTCTTAATTTATAACCTCTCATATTTTATCATCTCTAGTTATCAATCATGTCCATCGAATTTGATGAGAGAATTCTTAATTTGTATTTCATTAAAGCAATAGTTAGCAATGGCATTGAATAAATAACATGGCAATGGTAATAGGTATAATTATAGGTTAGGTTATGTTGTACTGTCAACAAACAAATCAGCTGTGTATTTCAGCTCTATCGATCTTTCACGACGTCATTATCGAAATAAAAAGTCGCAATCCTATTGGCTAAACTTAGAACGTGGAAGTGTGTCGTGAATGAACATATAAAATCGTAAGTTTACAGCCATAAGTTGAAGGAATAAGTTAAAGGTTAAGTTTAATCATGAATGGGCCTTTACGCAACGCCTTTGTGACGTAGCGCTTATTTGGCGCGACTCGCAGTTAAAAATTCAAAATAAATATAATGATTTTTTTTATGTTACATGTGGTATTTTAACATTGATATCTATCGATGAAACAATATGTATGTGTATCATGTTCCCGTACTTGAAGGAGTCAAACTTGTATTGTCTTCGTTATTTTAGTAAGTGCAGCTGAAGATAAGGTCTACAGGTAGTGAAATCTGAGATAAAATCTTAATTATAATTGTTTAACTAATTCGTTGTCTATTATTAGGGTGTGTCTGTCCCTTTCCGAACATGCATGCTGTTGCAATCACGGGGGTATTAAGGTGACGTACATCGACGTATAAACGTGTATGTAGCAACATTAAAAAAGTGAGAGTAGATTTTCTCCATCAGTCATCTAGCTGTCCTTTACGCATACAATAGAATTACAATGGAGCAAACGAACCATGCCGATTCTTGGACCCTTCCCATTACACTCGTGGTGAGCGTTCTGGCGTTTGTCTCACGTCTCAAAAGATTCTGAGCTTGAGAGAGGGCTACAAATATACAAACATACATACAGACTGACAGATGATTATGTCATAAAGATTGCGATCAATATTCGATGTTAAAATATCGATATAGTTTGTAATTTTTCTATCGCGCGTGGCAACCCTATAGTGACAACTGACAAGTGAGACTGATATATTCAGTTGTAGAAGAGAAAGCCAGTCTGGGGAATAAAACGACAGTACACTGCTATATGCACATATTTATTGAGAAGTATTTGAAAAAGACTGGTAGCAACTCTTGAAAAATTGAAATGAAAATGGTCATTTATTATAGTGAGTGTCGTGCCTAGTCTGTATTTTTTCCCCTTGAATTGATGTTTTCTGATGAATTGTGATTGGATCTATCAATTGAAGCCACAGCACACCGCTTCTCAAGAATTTTAATTTCATAATTGTCTAACTCGCTTGAATAAGATGCATTATCTTGGTGTAGAGGTATCCATAAGGCTCCGCCAAAACACCACCAAAACAATTCAAAAAACCAATCCTGGACCTCATGCCCATAAGAACTTGTGACCAGAAGCCTTTTCGTGGAATTGCAATCAAAGGAAAATAAAATAAAGTTGGGCGCGATGCTCAATATGACATTAATAATAGTGATTTTCTTGTTCATAAAAATGTAGGCTATCTTGTAAACTTTAGATGATGACGGAGATACATTCAGATAATGAGAAAGACACAAGATACACGATACATTTTTGAGATTGTATTCAAGATACAAGGTACAAAATAGTATCAGTAGGCCTATCTAAAGATACTTCAAAACGTACGTTTATCCAAGATACAGATCATTTCTGTTAAACCCAGTGTGACAGTCACTAGAGAGACAGAACACTTTGATATCAACTTCATTCAAAATAGAATATACATCACAAGAAAGAAATGCCCAAAGTTTGAACATTTGTGGCTCGGACAGTCGCCAGTTCGAACCCCGCTGTATAAGCACGGGTTTTTGTGGTGGTGTGTTCATTTTTCTGATTCTTAGTGCACATATTATCACCTCATCTTTTCATTAGCACCCACACATTCCTACCCACGCATAACCTGGCCTTTGGTGACCTGATTGAAATTCAACACAGAGAGAGCCTCCAATACTTTTTTTTTGCCTCCTAAGAATATACCCACAAACAGCTATAGCTGTGATTTTGTAATTTTTTTCATATACTTGATACCTTTATATTTCGCACACATTTTTTCGTATTTTCATATTCCAGTGTGAGATTGCACCATTGGCAATTTTATAATTTTATTTATTTCATAATAGACGCGACAATTTGAGTAAGCACTGAGACGAGTGGCAGAGTGGTTAATACACTGAATAGTCATTCAGGAGACCGGGGTTCGATCCTGACAGGGGTTTTTCGTGGTTTCCCTATGTCGTTTAGGTCAATACTGGGATGGTTCGTCAACAACAGGCCACTATACCGACTCCTCCCCACTATCCAGAAAACACTTGATAAAATAACTTTTCATCGCATTATTCCGTCATCTCATATATCATTCACCGACGCCAATATATCTTAGTCATCTGTACAGTGCGTCGTTAAACCTAACATACCCACCAACAACTATATACACTGTAATTTTGTAAATTTATCATATATTTAGTACCTTCATATTTCGCACATATATTTTGTTTTTTTCATATTCCAATGTGAGATTGCATCTTTGGCAGTTTTATATTTTTATTCATTTCATAATAGAAGCGACAATGTGAGTGAGCCCATCTTGGAGCCTATAGCTAGCCTGTGCGTAAGTCTGGGCCTGTTCAATATCCTTTGCACTGTCGAAGACGGCTGAATCAGTGGCTAGCATGATGAACCAACATTCAGGAGACCGGGTTTCGATTCGAGCCATTAGTCGACCATCCTGACATAGGTTTTCGTGGTTTATCTCTGTCGTTTGGGTTGATACTGGAATGGTTCCTAAACAACAGGCCACAACCAACTTCTTCACGCTATCCAATAATACTTATTGAAATAACTTTTGGTCTCATCTTATATCATATCATCCATGCATTAATTCACCGGAGCAAATAGATCTTAGTCATCAGTACAATGCGTCGTAAAATTATTACTCAGTATAAATTCTATATGAATGAATAAATGAATATAACCATCATGTCATCATCCCATCATCTCATTAATCATTCTGCAGGCGCTAGTAGATCGTGGTCATCAATAAAGTACGTCGTAAAACCCGATGCTTTTTAAAAAAAAAAACATCACGAATAAGTAAAACAAATCAAGGGCTTCTTTAATATTCCAAATGTTGCATGTCTCGGAAAATAAAGGAGCATTCATATTTTATTATCATCTTGCTTATAGGAATATATCACAGGCGTATATGAAAAATAAATAGATCTGAGAGAGTTTTTTTGCTCTTGTATAGCGGGTAATATCGTGGTAATCGTGTTGAGTAAATGTGCATTGTGCAGAGTAACGAAGTATCGACCTTGTGTGATGTAAGCGCTACGTCGTTCAGTGATACCCGACTGATGCTGTAACTGCTGCCTGTAAATTCTACCAAGCGAGCCGTGGCTAAACAGTCGATATGTTTGCCTTCGGTTCAAGGGGGCCAGGTTTCGAAACAACGTCAGGCTACTATTTTTTTCTCAATTTTAGATGAATACTATTGATCAATCATGGGTTATTGAACAGGATGATTTTTGTGACCGATACCCGAATTGTTTTTTTGTTTCATGTAAAGGACGTTACAACACGAATACTAAATTTTGACGATAATGACGACATTCATTTCCCTCATTTTGGTGAAAATTGGAAATCATTATCTCAATTGAAGAAATAATAATTTATTCATTCGTCCTCCAGGACCCGGACGCTTTTCAGAGTCGTGACGTAGACATTACTCGATTCTTTTCATGTTTCTATACAGAATCGGTCATGTCTACGTCACACCTCATGGTCTCTGGAGGGTAACAAATTAATAACCTATAATAACCTATGATGATGACCGGCACAGTAGCTGAGTGGTTAGCGCACTTGCTTCGTGTGACCCGGAAGGTGAAGGGACATATCGAACCCGGTTCGATCCCCGCCACCATCCATCTTCACAGGTTTTTTTTTCGTGGTTTCCCTCTGTAATCTAGACTAATGCTGAGATGGTTCCCACAATATAGGCCACGACCGCTTCCTTCCCACTATCCTTCCCATTACCCACAAAACCTTCATATCATCATCCCATCATCTCATTAATCATTCATCCGACGCCAATAGATCTCAGTCATCATTACAGTGCGTCGTTAAAACCCAATACTAAAAATAAAATAAAAAATAACCTATGAGTTATAATTTCTGAAATTGAAATGATGATTTCTGTTTTTTTTTCTTCTAAAATTAGGAAAATAGATATCGTCATCATACATGAAAACCTATTTTCAAGGTTGTGATGGCCTTTATTAATTTTGTCATTAGATTGTCTATCACGTTGTTTCGACCACAGATTATCTGTGCTAGCTTCTACCAAGTTCTGAATCACTCGGGCTGTATGTGGCGTCACGTCTTTATCTCTCACGTTCGGAACTGCGCTTCTCGAATGTGCATGCCTTAGCCTTCCTATATGTACGACCACGTTATTGACTGATTACTACTGCGGGGACATGCCACCCCCACACCCTCACCCCTCAGGGTCCACCCCCTATACCCTCCCCCCCCCCTCAATCTTCACGCCTTCCTACTTTATCGCTAGTTCCTTACAAAACCTTTGCAAAACTCTTTTTCGGTCATACATTATCACCCTCACTCTCTCTCTCTCTCTCTCTTGCTCCTTTTCTTCCCTAGGTTTCAATAGATCAGTCTCGTTAGCCATTCTCTCAAAACGGTTTCTTTTCTAAGCGTCTTCACAGCCTACTGTATGGAAAGTTTGTGACCACCACGCGTTCTAAGCGCTGGGCATGTGCCTCTAGTAGACAAGTGAGGTCGCGGCTATAGCTCATGGTCTACCAGTAAACTCATCACCGCTTACCACCGAGATAAAATGTTGACCGAAAGCATTCACCATCCTAGATTCGGAACGAATGAGACATTAACAACGGGAAATGTTTGAGTGGTGACGTCATTATTTCTAATATATTATCAGAAGGGAATTTGTAGAGTTGCCGTGAAGAAAGGAAAACGTGATGGAGAGGTGCGATAAGCCTGAATCAAGATTGCGACTGTGTTGGGTCAGTTGAAAGGTCAGTTTGCATCTTCGGCCGGAGGAGAGAATACATTTGGAAAAATAATTCTGTATGACTAAGACTATATCTTTTCATGTTACACAATGTGAAATCATGAAATTTTCTCCCTATATTAAAATCGAAATCTTGAAATATGCTACCAAATTGTTACCTAATTTAGGCTGAGGATGGAATAATAAGACCTTTTAGAAGAAGCACCTCTTGATTGCTTTCAAGACTTTGAGGTGGTTTTGTCACCTAATAGGAATAATTATTCATATTCTGTTTTAATTAAAAACACTCGACTTTGGCCGTATGACAGATTATACGACGCTGTCTGTGACCTTACTTCTTCCACGCAGTTTAAAGTATTCCAGTTCCCAAAAAGCCCTGAACACATTAAACTAGGTAAATGAAACGTTTCAGTGACATTGGTATTATGAGTAGGTCTACTCTATACTAAACATATGAATGTTGATATCTTTCACTTTCAAACTAATTGAGTCTCTTGGGCAATTATCATGAAAACTGATGTTTTTAAATTTTCATTATCGTTTTAAAATTTGTATTGATATTTAAAAGCATTGTGAAATCATTATGAGAACAGTTGTCAATTGTATTGGATCGATTCGATTGGATATGTTAGTCTTGGTTTTGTTCTGGATTCAATCAATTTTCAGCATTGTGTCGAATGGCCTTTTCTCTTTTTTTTTAAAACGTATCAAGGTATCCAAGGTGGTTCCACTCGTTTGTCAGAACTTTTCCATTCCATGAGTACTGCCCTTGAACCTACAGATCGCTTCTCGCCCTAATGTACAATTTAAAACTATGCGTCATGCTTTCTACATACCTTAAATATTTGCATCTCATAAGATGCAGTGCATATTGGCATCAAAGATTGGGTGGAAATGAAATGAACGAATGCGCTTGGTTTATGGAAGGGGATATTTATTGGTAGTGCAATTGGATACAATATGAATACTTATTTGTTTGAGGCATGCGGACTTCCTGCACGATTTCGATTATATATAGCAATCATCCGGATGTAAGGTACATGCAATATAACTTGTATTATTATGAATCACTCCACAATTTAATAATGCATAATTTAATCTTACTGTATCTTCATTTTCTGTTATAAGAGACTGCTGCAGACAGCTGAGCAAACGTAAAAGTAATGTTGCTTGTATTTGTGAATGAAGTCAGTTTCTTCACTACTAGATACTCATGATCGGTGAGCTCGGAGATGTGGATGGTGAATTGTTACATATTCTCAACACTTGTGATATGGGAAGTAGGGCCACTATAAAACAGCGGCCTATCAACGCCACTCTCAATACATCGTGCTACTTCAACCTAGAATTATTTGAAATCCACATGCTGTCTAAATACTCGTTAGCCGATACAATTTTTGAAGTAGTTATCAGTTCAGAATGTAGAGGTTTTAGTGGCGGTTCAGTGTACTAGCCACTGGTCCACCCGTTTCAGTTACTTTGTTCGATCGTGGTGGAGATCGAACCTCGGTCTCCTGAGTGACGGTTCAGCTTGCTAGCCACTGTTCCACCCGTTTCAATCAGTATGGTCGACCATGACAGGAATCGAACCCCGGCATTCTGAATGGCGGTTCATCGTGCTAGCCACCGGTCCACCCGTCTCAGTCAGCTTGTTCGACCGTGGCGGGAATCGAACCTCGGTCTCTGAGTGAAGGTTCAGCTTGCTGTGGCCACTGGTCCACCCGTTTCAGTACAAGGATTAGTTGTAGAAACGAAGCAGCTGGTAATAATCCAATTTCCCAGAACCTGGCACCTCTACGGCTAACTATATAATTCATTCCAACTCAACTTGGCTCCTCCACCAGTTACTAGAATGAAAGTATCAATGAGAGAGAATAAAGTAAGAATTCATAGAAAAGACATAAATTAAGAATTTTCTCATTATGCTATTGAAAATTAATGATATATGTATAAATATATATATATATATATATATATATATATATATATATATATATATATATATATATATATGTATATATTTATATATATATATATATATATATATATATATATATATATATATATATATATATATATATATATATATATATATATATATATATATATATATATATATATATATATATATATATATATATATATATATATATATATATATATATCAAATTTCATATGCCAGCGTTGGAATAATAATTATCTATAGATGGGATATGCTTTTTAACTGTTCAGGAAATGATCGTTATATATAGGAACAAGCTTTTCGAGTAGTTTATTTTGATATTTTACTTAGCTTGTGAACTTGTTAACGAGAGCTTTGGGGTTAATCTTCATTCTCTTGAAATTATATCAATCTCATTTCACAACATGGATGGAGTTAATCATATTCAACCTAACAATTAAATTTGTAGGTTGAATTTTCGAAATAATAACCAAACCGATCCTAAGCCATGATGACATCAACATCAAGCAAACCGAAGTATAAACAGAAAACATTAATATTCGAATATTTCTCCGATACTTTTTCGAACTGTTCGTTTTTCGAACCATTTTCTCCGAACACTTTTTTTCCGAACCGTTCGTGCACTCTCCTCCAAACATGTAATTTTAACAATCACATGAAGGGTTTTTAAAGGAAATGAATGCAACTGCAATATAATATATATGTATATATAATGTATAATATATATAATATGCAATAAATCCTACTTATTAGGCAAATGTTTTTATGAAATTAATGAATATTTGATGGATGGAACCATTGGTTAATATATGTGACTCTCCTTCTAAAATCATTCTCTTATATCAATTTATTCATGTTGTGTGTTATGCTTTTTAATGTATGTCCATTGTATTCTTTCATTCTTTTCGACTGTTGAATTTTGTTATTTTATGTTATTTTATGATATTTTATGATATTTTGGTTATATCGATTATATACCGATAATATGACGTACCAATATCATGTAATTATGATCAAGCATGGAATAAAAGAATTATTATTATTATTATTATTATTATATTATTTCCGGCCCTGCGCTTTCCAGAAACAAGCCCGAGTAAAAGGCTTCTAACTGTGCACCAGCGTATGATACCTATGATCATCTCCATTATTCCAACACCATGTAAGTATCGAACCAAGTTCCTATACACGGATTATTATCAACTTGGTTCTGGAGAACTTGTCAAATCAAATCGTAATTCTCAAGTAAAACAACGTAGGCCTATAATAACTTATCCTCAGTATAACTACTCAAGGAGAGTGCTTTTAGATGCATATATTAACCACCATTTTGAAAACGCAGTGGATGGATGCTTTGTTTTAGGTATGAGTGAGATGCAATGCGTTCGTGATGAGGAAACTGCACCAGTTGAACTGGTCATCCAATTTATCGACGAGAAGGTTTCATATGATTTGTGAGATACTTTTTTGCTTTATCTAGGATTGAGTTTGTCAAACTTTCGCAATGTGTCAAATTGAATGTTCTATGTAGAACAATCCAGATCTAGTCAAGTTAGAATATAGAACTTGGGTTGACAAATAAGATTCTATAGCTTGATTGGTAAACTATTCAAGCATATTCAAGCAATCGAGAATATTTTGTGATAACTTTGAAAGATGAGAATGGTGGAAATTAAAGGGAAACCCAACACCTAATGATTTGTATGACTACTATATCACTGTATAACTTCAGTACATCACTATAGTAATAGTTACTACATAACTACAGTATATAACTACTGTATTTAGTATCCTAAAATATGACTGGTATAGGTATACAGCTCTTGTTTGTTACGATAAACTTTTTCCATTTCACGTTTCTAAAGTTGAAAAATACTTCCTAATGAACATTGTCAATTCAATATATGTGAACCAATCATAACGACTCTAATCTTCGTATTACACCTACGTGATATTTAGGGAGACTCGCCACTGCTGCGATCCTCCAGACCCCACTACGTGTATCTCGCTTGGCAAGACGTATAGGGAGGCCCGCCTCCCGTGTCTTTGACCTCCCTTATTCGGCTTGCTTCGACCTCCCGTCTTGGGTTTGGCTATGAAAAACGGCTGTTTAATATTTTTATACTTCTGGGGTTTGTCAGCATATAGTTGTTAAAAAGTTTGTTCGATATGAATTATTTTAAATATATTATATTCCTGGCTCTATTCTTCTTCGTTTTATGTATATAATACAGCCAATACAATTTATAAAAGATACACAACTGTGTTCCATTCTATTCAAGCCAGTTTCAATCAGTCAGGCCGGTACTAGGTCTAGTCAATAGATATACTTTATTGATTTCATACACACACACTTGGAATAAGAGTGATGGCCCTACTTCAAGGTGAGAGAACACAATTATATTCTTCCAAATAAATCGAGCTCAGCTTGATCCGTATTTAATGGAGGTCTTTATTGCCATGAGCATAGCTAGAACTCATTACTTAAAACGAACAGGTCAGTCATTCATTCTCATTGTACCCATGCAGTGAAGGATATATGAAAAGAGTAGTGGGAAATAATTCAATTTATTATGATGTGACTGTACTAGGTTATAGCTGTAAAATGATTAATGATAGCAAACTTGTGTATTTGAAAGTGAAACATATTGTATCTAGTTATCTACTTAATAATCAAACCAAGTGACATGCATACGACTATTGCACTGACGTGTTTCCCGTATACCCGTATAGTGACTATTGTTTTAACAAACTGCTATATACCGCACTTTGTTCGAAAATAGATATGAATGAAAAAAACTATTTCGTATTTGAATGGTGTCTCAAGACGAGAGTTATGGAGGAGGTTGAGTATTTTCATTTTAGACTAAATCAGACGATCCGTATAAAATACTTTGTGACATTTCAAAATCGTACCTACTCCTTCACCGTTTATTATTTACAGATGGTTTGGTGTATAAACTACTAAAGTATGATATAAAACAATCAGCCTTCTCCATACCCTGTGCTCAAGACACTATTGAAGACGAACCTAGCGCCCAGAGGGCAAAACGATCCTACCGAGGAGATGGGGATCTCACAGATAAATAGTCATGAAACTTGAACAGTGCATCGCAAAATGAGAAATTGAAAAATGAATCAGAAGATACAGATAATATCTGCCGAAAATTCTAATGAGTCAAATTATATAAAACTGAGGTGGAAAGATTGATTGAATGAAATAGTATCATCTCATATTTTTCATATCGATTTTTACCTTGTCACGGGCCGTTCCATAGGCCTACACATAACTACACGTAACATGTAACCTTAATTACCGAATTCTAATGTGATTATGGATCTACAGTATTTCAGAAGATACATATCTGAAAAGTGTAGAGTAGTTTCACTAAAATTGATTGTGTTCGTCATGGAGTGTTCAAACAGCAAGTCACTTCAATCGAACATATGTAACGTTGACACTGAAAATGGTATACTGTGCATGGATAAGCTACTCAAGATTATTCATATTCATCATCCATACATAGTTCTTCATCTGTTTGCTAGAACAATATACTTGCATTCTGTTTAACTTGTACTCAAGAATATAACTCCAGCAAGAGTTTCAAGTTATCTTTACATATTGTATGGTTATCTTTTAGCTACCTCCTTCATCATCAAAAATGTTAGAGAAGAGTCAAATTAATAACATTTAAAAAAAAATTGTTTTGATTAATTCAATCTCACTTTCACTTCAACTTGAAGTCAAGATTTATCTAACTAATCAAATGTAATGTTTCCGCTTTCGCTTTTTCGCACTACAACCTACATAACGCCGGAGTTTCTCTATCTCTTCCTTCAATTGACTGGCGTATTATGCCCTGGTATGAATCAATAAGACATCCAAGACCATCGACTGGTTCTAGTACAGGCAGCTATCCATGTGTTATAACTCGGAAAGCCTTGCCGGGGTGGTTGCACATTAACAGTGACTATAAATTACAGGTAGACTATAGGCTTAGCTTAGCTGGCTCGTAAACCAGGTGGTAAGAAAGCTTCCTGAATCATTCAGTGCACCTCGTTGTAACCCTGCCACGCTCCTGTTTCCGTTGCCCACTGGCCTTTAACTACCCCGTAACCACCCCGTAACCACCCGTAACCACTGTAACTAATGCACTAATCGACCAGTGGTAATAATAATACGTGGCTTGCGTGTTGCTATATTCGCTTCAGCCAATCTCTCTCTTATCGACTTGATTCTTGCATTCCTGAGGCGAAAATCGCAATCGATCTCGGCGAATGAAAATATTTACAACAATGGCATGTAATTAGTGTATGTAAAGTTTGAAACTTGTATGCATGAGTTTGCTACCACCCGTGATGATGGTTCAGCGAATCGGTCAGTAGAGGAAAAGTATATTATTAGTCACGCCACAACGGTATCCCTTCCAATTTCCGTATAACAGCAACCTCTCTCACAGTGGAGACTAGTTGTGGCTTGGGCATATCGCAGTTCGTACAATCTTCTGCTAAATCGTTACGTCAGATAGGCCGGGAAACTTGGAGATGCCGTAGTGCAATCTATTATGTGGCGTTGTGCTAGCCCCTCTTGTAGCATGTTAATTGCGACTGCATGGGATTCGATGTAGCGAAATGATATTTTTTGGGGGATGATGATAAATTTCGAATGGTATGAGATATCAAAATTAGAATACGGGAAATACTCGTGGTATAAGTTACAACTATTCAACTAATATCGCAAAATTGCTGAACGTATATATCTAAAACACCACATTTTTTTGCTATATACGTTCGACATTTATGCGATAGTCAATAACTTTTTCCTATACCGTCTTGAAAGTATTGAAAATATCTCAGTTTTTCTACGAATCGAAATCTTGTTATTTAATACCATTCTAATGTCATCACTAGAAAAAAATGATATTTCGCTAAATCGCATCTCGCATGCGCTTCTAAAGTGCGTGGCTACAATTTGAGGGGGCGTACGCTCGATTCCCATCCCCAACTACTCTTTTTTGTATTTGATTTTCAATAATATATAGGCTCTTAACACGGATCATGGGAACGGAACATGTTTTCAGCGACCGACACTGAAATTGTTTTTTATTTATTTTCTACTCAAGTTTTCTCTGTCACTGTGACGTCACGATTAGCAGAAGGTTGTATGGACTGGCTTACACGTAAGCTTGGAGGTAAGGAATCCGTCTAGCCTGCGAGGAGGCAAGGGTTCAATTCTCATTCAATGCTCAATATATACCATTTCTATTGACCAAGTATTATGGAACAGGATGATTATTCTAGACCCGCCGATATTGTTCAGCGCTGATTAAGATTGTTTTTCATTTTTTTTTAGTAATCGTTCATCAGTACACGGCTGTGATTGGTTCTAGTTCTAGAATAGTGCAATTACTTCTGGATTCCGCTCGTGTAATTAACGTCTGCAGATTTGGTAGCTTGCCTTCATGATGATGGATCATGTGAACTTGGTAGGGTATTATTCGTCGACAAGGAAACTGGGCTGTAAAATAGAAATCCAAGTTTACTTCGACTTGAATGGTGATTAATGTTGCCAAACGAGTTTATAATGGTATGATGAATACAATACAACATTCAACCAAACATTTTGCATCCATAATATGTTGCTTTGAGATTTGATGGATTCGAGAATGTTCAATAACTAATGGTCATGGGACTTGAATGGACTTTCAGTTGGTCAATACAGCTCAATAAGCGTCGTGCCAGTGACTGGACACTTGCGCCCGCTGCTCGATTCTATCTGTATGAAATGTCACAGAGCCCAAGTTTCCTATCTTTCTTCCTTCGATCAGCTACAGAGAGCTGTTGCTGAGTGGTTGATGCTGCAGAACAGTATACCGTCGAAACGAAAAACATTTTTTATTGTTGTACGTTTTGTATCTCAAAATTTGGTATACCAAATTCATGCTGACCATGCGGCAGTGGCGTATCTTTGGTATACAGTGGGGCCTATTGGTCACCACGGGGGGAAGGACAGGGGAGGGGGGCAACATTGGGAATTGACATTTTTTTAAAATCCATTTTGTTTGATATTCAACTAACTTACAATTGAACCGGAATATATGTAAACATTTTTACGTAGTTCGTTTCGAGTTGATTTCGAAAGAAGGTATATCTCAAAGATATTTATATAACCTACGGTTATATAAGGCTGGTTGACGATGGTTGATTTGGTTGACGATAAACTATTCGAATATCAATTACGATCGTAACACCAAACACATTGAACACTTCAAAACCATGTTCTCAGCTGGAATATGGAGCAAACCAGTATGAAAACTGAAAAAATCCAAGTCATTGTATAATTTTGGTGGAGGAGCCAGATCATAAAAACATGGCACCTCCACTCAAACTTTTCAAAACATTGATCGATAATTATATTTATGAATCTAGGTATTCAATACAATATTTTACCATACAATATAATCACAATATAATTATAAAAATTAAAATCCACACATATTTAATATCGTTTATTTATTTATCTATTCATTTATTTATTTATTTTCATTTTCGTCCAAGAGGATTACAATTAAAATGGAACATTTTTAGCCTAATCATATGGACAGTCAAGAGTAATATACAAGATAATGTACCGTATCATACACAACAAATAAACAAGAAAATAAACATGAATTGAAATAAATGGTAGATGCTATTTTTTATAAATACCCAGCAAATACCAAGTCAAATGCGGAATAAAAACAAGTATTAAATAAATTCACTATACAAAGTAACACTGATATTAAAATTAGAAGGTTATAGTCTCAATTGAAAGCAAAAATCAAAAATTAAAAGTTAGAAGTTAAAAGTCAATTGGTCAATGGTTATAGTTTGAGTGTCAATTTGTGATATAATTCGTTTTCGTTACATGTCTCGTTATCCACATGCACAGCATCATAAAAAAAGATCCAATCGTATAAGCCCTGAACACGCCAAGACACGGCAAATTCCTACTTGTTCAATACTATTTTCAAGCAGTCAGGTGATCGAGATGAACTCAATCGTTCGCGTAGTCAATCGGGACCCTAATTTTTTTTTCAAGGCTCTTTATTGGATAACATAAGAAATTGACCCTGAACATAAATCCACAAAACCCTAAAAGGGTGTATCTGTGGGATAAGTACACATATAACAATGATTAGATAGTGAACAGACATGTATATTAAATTACTTGCTTCTATAAAATTAATCTGAATAATGAACCTCATCACAATTTTACAACGAAAACGTAAATACAAAAATACAAGAATACAACGAAAATACAAGAAAATAATGATCACACAAGAAAGACATAAAATCGAAAAACTGAAAAGTAAACATATTGAAGTGAAAATAGGGAATTTATTCAGCCATATAGCTACAAAAAATTAAATGTCATGAATAGTAGAGATGAGCCACTCTTTAACACATCTTTTAACGGAATTATAATTGTCAAGATTCTGAAGATTGCGAGGTAAGTTATTAAAATTCAAGGGAATTACAGCGCCTACCACTTGAAATAACGTCCCAGACCTAGCTATAGCTCCAAGAGACTGAAACTTTGATTGGTTATTGTTTACTAAACGACCTAAATACTGTGGCAACGTAATATAATAACAAAGTCACCGTCTCTTAGACTGCAATAATTTGTCATATTTCTTAAAACACCTGATAGCAGTTCAAGAATTTTGTGCTTAGAACAATGGAATACACAAGGACTGTACATGCTGACATATAATTTAGTTCTACGAGAAAACAAGAACCAATCTGAGTATTTATATATTATCTTGAAGCTACCCAGGCCTCGAACGTTTCTGAATAACATATGCATATGTTTATATTCATATATATATATATATATATATATATATATATATATATATATATATATATATATATATATATATATATATATATATATATATATGTATATATATATATATATATATATATATATATATATATATATGTATATATATATATATATATATATATATATATATATATATATATATATATATTCATAAATATTTGTATATGCACATATTTATACATACGTATATATGAATAATTTCGTTATATGAATTGAGTGGCAGTTACGGTAAGGGCCCAGGAGCCGAGCTCAGTAGACCGACAAGTATTTTATGAACATTCTGTATTGAAGTTATCATAATATTGTATTGTATTTATTTTTTCATTTATTTATAAAATTTACGTCCAAAGGACTTGTACATGAAATGTATAATGCGTACAGTATATGGACAGTCAATAACAGATAATAGAATTGTATTGTATTTATACACGGTTTGTTAACATAAAAAAAATGTATAAACCAGGTCAAAAGAAAAAAATATATAATTATGGAGTAAACAAATGTAAGATGCTACTAAGATGAATTAATGAAATGATTACAGTTGTTATAAATTAAGAGATATGAAAACAAGAAAAATCAATATAGCAATGGCCCAATGTATAATAAAAAGGCAATCAGATGGAGGCAGGAAAAGGCATTCGAACAGGATGATGGAACAAAACAAAACAAAACTTGAAACATGACATCAAACAAAGAATTCCACCAAACTATATAGAAAGAATGTTCCGATAGATGTGTTCTTACGCCATTTAGAATTTAGTATTTTCCAAACACTATTCCATGTAGAAGAAGGTTGAAGAGTCTCCTCCCGGCTTGGATCACTCCATTTGTGGTTGCCTCCAATCTGCAATACTCGTGTGCTTAATAAATCGCTCCTCTTACTCTCTATTTTCTTTCTTGATTAATTTTTCATTTCCTAGTTTATTTCTTTAAAATGAAAAATGTGATTTGTAAAAACTTCGGCCGTGGTCACTTGCTCCTACATGTTTAAGCTGGAATAAGACAGATAGTATTCGGTCCACACTCGACACTCAACACTACACTTTCCATAACCTCGAAGTTCAAATGATTTTGCGTCTGATATTATCGCCGACTCTTCTTGGGCTCATGTCTTATACTTTCCACTAATGTGAAGGACATCACAATCCTTGAACTAACGTGAAGGACATCACAATCCTTGAACTAACGTGAAGGACATCACAATCCTTGAACTAACGTGAAGGACATCACAATCCTTGAACTAACGTGAAGGACATCACAATCCTTGAACTAACGTGAAGGACATCACAATCCTTGAACTAACGTGAAGGACATCACAATCCTTGAACTAACGTGAAGGACATCACAATCCTTGAACTAACGTGAAGGACATCACAATCCTTGAACTAACGTGAAGGACATCACAATCCTTCAACTGGATTCTAATGAATAATGATGATATTTATTTCTACTATTCCAGAGAAATCGAAATCTCAATTTCAGAAATTATAATTCATTTATTTGTCCTGCAGGACTCAGACGTTTTTGTGAGTCGTGACGTAGACATTACTCGATTATGTTCATGTTTATATATACATAATCAGTAATGCCTACTTCATGACTCATGATCCCTGAAGGTTGAAAACATTAATCATATATTTTTTTTTCAAATTGAGATGATGATTTCTAATGTACCCTGAAATTAAGGAAATGAATATAGTAATTATCCATTGAAATCTAGTTTTGGGGTTGTGATGTACTCTAAGCAGGCTTTACCACAGATGAAGGAAACTTTCCTTATCTATGGCTTTACGTGACGCGGAATCTCGACGGTTCCGCTTCCTCGAAAATATGCAGAGCGGCCATATTGGAATATTAGCCAATCAGGGTAGACTGCGGTCATGCGGATGAGAGTTGAGCTGAGCTCTATGCTTGTGCAGATCGTTTGGTTTCAAAGAAAAATCCAGTGAATATTATGTATTATTAAGGCTCTGTTTCCGTTAATATATATATAGTCTGCTTTTACTTTGGCGTGTCTGAGTTTTCTGAGTAAAAATAGATTATATAACATTCGGATAATACCACAAGGTATGACTTATTCAGAATCCGCATGAAATACGTTCGCGATTGTCGATCTGCACAGGTCGTGTAAAGGTTGCTTCATGCAGTTATGTTTTCCTCTCGTCAATACACTTTTCCGCTAAAGGTGAAACAATTTCTTCAACTGTTGTGTAATGTCCGACTCTGAGTTTCTGTAACACAATCGATCGTATGTGCACTTTGTAGCGAATAGTCCTGTGAAGAAGAAACGCATGTTCGACTCCTGGTCATGCAATCTACATCAGATAAAGAAATAGAAATGGAGATAAATACTTCACAATGGTTTTGACAAAACCAGAAATGATTTGTCGTGCAGATAAGAAGTTCGTGATTCAAGAGACAATTATAGTGTGATATGTTTATATTTTCTTGTAACTTGAATTAATGTGTTTGTCGCTTCGGAATAATGAGGTCATATAATCACAGAACTCGACACTCTTTGCAAAATTCAACTGAATAGTTGGAAGGGCATGAAGAATAGTCTTATATATATATATATATATATATATATATATATATATATATATATATATATATATATATATATATATATATATATATATAAATATATATATATATATATATATATATATATATATATATATATATACATATATATATATTTTTATCAATTTTTTCATTTATTTTTTCAACACCGAAACTTGATACAAAATTATTATATCCCAAATGAGGATATGAATCAAGGTAGGAATGTAGGATCGCTTGGACGGGATACCGCCAGGGCAATCATACCACCCCATTTTAGTTATTTGAACACAATGAACTTTAATACCAGGACTGCTCTGTTTGTGATCATGCTTTTCCGTCACAGATATAGGCCTAAGTCTTTCAGTTTCCATAAGTCCAGAACACATAAGTTTATGAACCATTTTCATGATATATCCGGACATTAACAGCTCTGGTATTGAGAGTGAACTATCAACACACGAATGTTGATATCCCTATAATATTCGATAATATTAGCATATTATAGAATATTCTCCATATATATATATATATAATATATAATATATATATATATATATACATATATATATATATATATATATATATATATATATATATATATATATATATATATATATATATATAAATATATATATATATACATATAGACATATATATATATATATATATATATATATATATATATATATATATATATATATATATATATATATATATATATATATAGAGAGAGAGAGAGAGAGAGAGAGAGAGAGAGAGAGAGAGAGAGAGAGAGAGAGAGAGAGAGAGGGAGAGAAAGAGAGAGAGAGAGAGAGAGAGAGAGAGAGAGAGAGAGAGAGAGAGAGAGAGAGAGAGAAAGAGAGAGAGAGAGAGAGAGAGAGAGAGAGAGAGAGAGAGAGAGTGAGAGAGAGAAAGAAAGAGAGAGAGAGAGAGAGAGAGAGAGAGAGAGAGAGAGAGAGAGAGAGAGAGAGAGAGAGAGAGAAAGAGAGAGAGAGTGAGAGAGAGAGAGAGAGAGAGAGAGAGAGAGAGAGAGAGAGAGAGAGAGAGAGAGAGAGAGAGAGAGGCCTCTATTCGAACCCTATAACATAGAGGAAGTGATCTACTCGAAAGTAAGTGTTCGAGAAGGAATGTTTAAAGAACTATTCCAATAATAATGTTGTATTTTCATATTCCGGTTAGGATAATGTCAGTTTATATCATCATACAAGTTGAGTTAGGTGTGAAAATCCACCTCACTAATTCAATTGTTCACCTGAATATCTCGACACGATCAATGTTTCAAAATGTGATTGATTTAATTTCATGCGAGAGAAGATTCCCTCTCACACCCTCGTATACAGGCAAACTTGAATATCAAGTATGACATGATGCCTATTATTCGAACAGTTACTTTCAAATATTTTATTTCGAACACTTTCTTTCAAACAGTTGAATGTTGATAGCGCTACATACGAAAGCTATGAGTTGTGATTAGTAATAAAGCGTCTATTCGATAATCACAAACGAGCTTGTGATACGAACGCACGCAGAGGTTGGACAATAGCGGTGCTTACATCAATCACATCAACAAATCAGCTGATTCGCGATCTACGAAGCCTTTTTGTTTTCTTTTCTCTCTATACTGCGATACAACCGACAGTGTGGACAATCAATAACCCCATGGCACATCCTCCTTTATACAAATTTGTATTTGTATTTATTAGCATATATTTAACTTGTATGACAATATACAATTGTATTTACAAAGATTATAAAAATTTGTCAATTGGAATAGGATATTAATATATAGGCCTATGACTATTATTATAATAAATATGGACACGAAAGAATTACTGATGAATAGTTATGTAGATTGTAGATATACTGGTCAACTTATAATCAAAAAACTCGGAACAATCTGTACGTAGACATTTACGTGCGTATAGGCCTACATGTCACTTTTATAATTAATAGAAATGCAATAAAAACTATTAGAAACCAATAAGACTATGTAAAAAAATCACTTCAAACTCTAAAAGCAATTGCCGATAAGAAACATTTTTACATTGGCTTTGAATACCCGTCGACTTGTTATTTCCTTAAATGTTCTGGCAAATGATTATAGATCTTTGAGCCAGTAAATATTAGATTATTCTCTGAAAGTTTCAATTTGTGGTTGATCAATCCTAATTTATGTTTTTTCCTTGCATTTATTGATAATTAATATATTGATGGCTCATGCACTCCCAATTTCGTGATCCGTGCATAAGCGTGCATATGTAACCCCAAAATCTGGTGTGGCCTGGGTGAAAAAGGGCCCAGGCGGTGATTACAGATATAAAAAAATCGCAGAAATAGCACGTCTGAGCAATAGAATATTCAAAATTGAACCCATGAAATGTGATTCGTGAGAGAGTATAAGTAGGCATTGATGTTTGTATATTGTAATCATTTCAACTAAACGAATTGTTTTATATCAATTAATAATTATAAAATTAAAATGTATAACCTAATTGGTCTACTCCTATCTCGCATAGCTATATAGTTTGATGGTCCCAGATCAAACATAACACAGTGAAAGCCGAGAAGTCCGGAGTCAGCGCGTGTACGAAACGCCAGGAATTTCGTTCAGGGAAGACCAAAGAGAAGTAATAACTTCTCTATTGTATGAGCATAGAAGATACCACAGTCATTTTTCAAGTAATTTTTCATTCTTCTTCGGTATCTATCCAACCAGCTCTTCCAGTTCAAGTAGTAGGCCTATACCAGGGCCCAGATTCACAAAGAATTTTATCTTAAAACATTTTAACACTTGACTCGTTTTAAGTAAAACAGAGATAACACGTTCTAACTTTATCACGGTTCTATCTTTATTCACTATTAGGTTTGTTTGTTTGTGTTGCACCAACCTGAACTAAATTGTTGCTGGTGCAGGAAGGAAATGCGTCAAATTACAGGTTTGGTGCAGGAAATGATCCCTAAATGTTGAGGTACAAACAAACACGATAGTGCTAATTTCAACGGTTCCTAGACACGAATTTTGAAAATGGGAAAAGTTATTAGGGTAAAATCACCAGAGACGTAATTCTGCATGTCAACTTACTTCAAAATAATTACAACCCTTATTCAAATATACAATTTTTCATTCTCATCGGCACGTATTTAAGCGTCATCAACTTGTAAGCCAACATAGTGTCCGCATACAATTTGATTTTAGCGCCTGCCATCTTGAACTGAACTAAGCACACCAGCTCCGAAGCTGGTGTAGAACTACTTGAACTAGTGCAAGTGAACTGGGACAAACAAACACGAGAGTGTAGCTTTGGTGCAGCACCACGGTTACAAACAAACACGAAAGTGCAAGAACTGAAGAACTAGTTCAAGTAGTTCAGGACAAACAAACAGACCTATTCACAAAGAATTTCAAGAAAATTTTACCGTCGTGTTAACTTTGGCCCCAACTGTCCGTGCCGTTGCCGTGTGACGTCAATGTCTTCGACTGTCAACCAATGAGAGCAAAGAGCGGGATGTCAATTAGTTTAAAATAACGCGATATAAACATCAATTACTTTTTTCCTACAGCTAGATAATATTTAGAATCAAAATGAATGATTGAAATGTTGTATATACTCTTTACGTTTTTTTCAATTGTCGTGAATCTTTTTGTTGTTGATCATCAAGAAAGCTTTGCATTTTCTTCAGAGCCAATTCTGTCAGCTGTCAGTCGAAATTCCCAAATGTGAGGTTAGAATTGAATATTAAATATGATAATCGAAAATAGGATCGTGTCTAATTACTCCCAACAGCTCTAGATTTTCATTTTTAATCTTACTTTTTCGTGAATACGAGTTATAACCAAGTCTGGTGATAAGTCCTAAAACTATTTCAACTTGAAACGTATCAAGAGATGAAATTCTTGGTGAATCTGGACCCAATAAATACTAGGAAAATCACCGCCTTCCTTATTCAGATCATTTTTTTCTATTAGAAAAGAATTATGTGAATAAAGAAGGCTGTGAGAAAAATAGACCCAATAAGGCAATATAACAATGGGTTCGAAATATCGAATGTGGACCTTTAGATATTGAGGCTATTGTTTTTCTAAATTCAAATTTTACAATATTTAGAATGTATCACATGATTATTATTTCAATTGGACACTCACTGATATATTTTGTGATCAAATTGAACTTGAATTTAAAGTAAAATACATACAAATTTTCAATAATTTCATCAAAACATTCAGTGAAAGTGCAATGGAAACGTGAAAGTTTGAACAATTACGAGAAATGAAACAATTATACTTTATTCGGTTGGTTTATTAAAGAAAAAATTCTGCATGTCTTTATAATGATAAAATATATATAGTAATTTTTGGGCAAATGGTGCGTATAGGTCCAGGTGTGTAAAACGGCTGCGGAAGGTGAGGAAGACTACACAGGTTGAAGGTGGGGATGGTTGCTCAGCTACGGTTCTGTTTTCTCCATAATATATTGTCTCCTCGGTTGATCAACTTTTGCCAGACGTAGGCCTTTTTCTCAGTCGCCGACGAGTATTCGTTTTGCATACTCGGTTCATTTGAGAATTTTTCTTTCTCTTCCTTCTCCTCCTACTCCTCTTTCCCTTCTTGTTTTCTCTTCCGTCCTCCCGCTTCGCGATGATCTTGTATAGCGCGCGATAATTAATCTAAAACAAAAGAAAAATCACATCTATTAACTCTCTTGCCTTCTTCTATAAATATGATTTTTTCAATGAATTTTCAAGATGCAATCGCTCAGGACTTGTTGCAAATACACGCTGGTTCGAAGGTAGTAATTTGATTGCAAAAATGTCAAATATAAAACAATTCCTCCGCCTTTATTTGTTCAGAGTATTAACTTGTATAATAACCCTTCGTTAAAAGCCTTAATATAAGTATACTTTTTCAAAAGCCAAAAGCACAATTTGTATTCAGGTGGATTCGAACCATGGACCCCCTTGGCAGGCATCATACGTCGTGTTAAAGACGGCTTATGACAGACATGACAGACAGCTTATAAGAACTAATGTATTCAATTTTTCACCTCCGTTATCACTTCTTGACTTGTTTCAAAACTTGTGTGATCTTTCGATCACACCCATGAGTGTAATCACATCATTTATAAATTATTAAATAATATTATATGTATGATAATTAATGAAATGAATATATAATAATTATCATTATTATTATTATTATTAATATTAAAACACTTCATATCATTTTATTGGTTCTTTACATAATACAATGTTTGAACAATATGTTGATATGATGAAATATGATAAAACTAAGATCTAGACTTAATAATCAAATAATACATCAGCCAACAATTTCACATGACTTTAGTTTTGTATATTGAAGTACTCTTCCATATTATAGAATACATTTTCTATAAGGAATCTGTTCAGTTCACCAAAAAATTGTGGCGAACCTTTTAATTCTTTAATCTTGGATGGTAACTTATTGAATAACCTGATAGCTGCCGTACTAGGAGCCTCTTCTAACTGTTTCAAGGTGCCTCTTGGTAGATGGATATTATTTATTGTTCTAGTGTTATGTGAGTGGATGTTCGAATTGGTGTTATTTAATGTAGTTTTATTTTTCATAGCTAATACTAATATTACTGTTGTATTATTAAATATATGTTATAATATATTATATGTTGTAATATATGTTGTAATATTATATTATTAATATTACATTATATACTAATATATTGTTGTTTCACTGTGGCGTCACTGGTTTACACGATACATGGTTAGTTTTTGTGCATGTCGTTGCGCAGTAAATCTAACCAAAATGAACTGGAATGAATATTTCACATTTTAACCATGTCCTAATTGAATTTCCATTGTCATGAATGATCACTTACTTGATATCTGTATCCCGACTTGCGCAAAACGTCATATTTCAACGCTGCCATCAAAACTGGCCTCACTGACTTGAAGCTCGGTTTAAAACCGAAGAAGCAATTCGCATCCAGACATTGCACGATTGAGGTCATCGTGCTCCCTTTTCGTTCTTGCAAGTGCTCGATCGCTCTGATTACACTCGTGTACGTAACACGTTGTTCTTTGATTGGATCCATCTCAGAATTATTGGAAATTTTACAATTATGAAAGAGAACTATAAATTTAGAAAAAAAAACTTGAAAAAATACTCCCGTGACGGGCGTGAAGGTATATTGTATAAAAGTGTCTAAAAAATATTTTAGAGTTGCTCTGGTTTATATAGAAATTTTGTGAAAAGAGCGGACTGACAAGGAAACGATTAAAATTACATTGTTGAGTATTTTCTCTTATTGATTTGTGTTTCCTATCTCCACTATTTACCACGTATCTTCTAAAGTATTCGAAGTATTCTGCTAATTATTTCACGAAACGATTTAGCATACTTCATTCCTTAAGAATGGATAGATTATATATGTTTTAAACTAGGCAAACGCAGCATATGTGTTGTAAGATGAGCGATATATCTATATAAAGTATAATCTGAAACTCTACACACCTTGACTCATATAAAATTTAGGCACTCCCAACAGCTCTAGTTTTTCATTTTTAATCTTCTAAATAGGTACCAACTGAATTTGAGTGAGCGTAATCTCCAGTATCATTGGAATCAATTACGAGGTGAGTGCATGTTATATCTCCACTAAAATCAGTCAGGACCGGTAATAGCTTTATCACCAACTATTCTTAAAACTGTTGCTTGAACTTTTTCGTGAATACGAGTTATAACCAAGTCTGGTAATAATTGTCCTAAAACTATTTTCTTCACTTAGAACGTGTAAGAGATAAAATTCTTTGTGAATCTGGGCCCTGGTATGATTGGTTATCAGACGGCCACATATCTCGCACAACGATGACTCCAGCGGGCAGTGTGTTTGGCGGAGGTGTGATTTCGAGACCCGCCATCAATCGAAAATCATTCGGTTCTTATTCTTATTGACCTCCTCTGTATCATATCTAGCTAGAATGAGAGCTTGATCAGGAATCTCTGTGTTGATTTGATTATATTCATGGACGAAGGAGTTATTCGCATTGTCGCGCCTCGCCCTCCCCCAAGCGGCTGTTCTTATTTGTGCACTGAATGAGCGTGCCCCCCAAGCGGCTGTTTCTTATTTGTGCACTGAATGAGCGTGCCCCCCCCCCCCAAGCGGCTGTTTCTTATTTGCGCACTGACTGGAAGCGTCTCCAAGCGGCTGTTCTTATTTGTGCACTGAATAAGCGTGCCCCCCAAGCGGCTGTTCTTATTTGTGCACTGAATGAGCGTGCCCCCCAAGCGGCTGTTCTTATTTGTGCACTGAATGAGCGTGCCCCCCAAGCGGCTGTTCTTATTTGTGCACTGAATGAGCGTGCTCCCCATGTGGCTGTTCTTATTTGTGCACTGAATGAGCGTGCCCCCCAAGCGGCTGTTCTTATTTGTGCACTGAATGAGCGTGCCCCCCAAGCGACTGTTTCTTATTTGTGCACTGAATGAGCGTGCCCCCCCCCCTCCCCCCCAAGCGGCTGTTCTTATTTTCGCACTGAATGAGCGTGCCCCCCAAGCGGCTGTTCTTATTTGCGCACTGACTGATAACGCCCTCAAACGTCTGTTGATTATTTGAGCACCAAATCACACAACATAACCTCACCTTTTGACGCACGCGTGCAGAAGAACCAATCCACTGGATTCGACTCCACTCCACGGTACTTCTTGGAGTTTATAAATATAATATGATGCATTTATGCCATGCGTTATAAGGCAGGATTTTTTTTATCGACAGATATTGACATTGTTTTCTATTTATTTTCCCTCGTGTTTCTGTTTCACTGTGGCGTCACTGGTACGCAAATGAGAACCAACGTACTGGGGACTGATTCGCGAATAAGACGTGTGTGCACGAGGGCGCGCGAATTGAGGTAGCTATTCAATTTTTAATTTTTCTTTTCAAGGGTTTAGTCTATCGATATCGAAGGTGTGTGAATAATGAATAATTTCTCATTGTAATTCCTGATGTATCATATTGTATGGAATAAAATGATTTTTGAATTGAATTGAATTATTCAATAAAGTAGAGAAATTACTAAAAATAACTCGAACATCAGTCAAAGAGAATACTCTTATCGATCGCTGATCATAGCAATTCATTGTAGACCACAAAGATAATTTCATTCATTTGTACAGCTTTGAACTGAAGGTTCAACAATGGAAAAGACGAAGTCCTGACATATACCTTGTGAAGTGGACTTGGATCATGCCTATACAGTAGCTCTCGTCAATTCTACATTCTCGTTATTTTATGAACGTGTTTTTACATTAGGCCTTTAGATTGTTGGATGGTTTTCACCGTTTCAACTCAATTCTTCGCACAATCCTGACGTCACTTCCGGCAACAAATTGTCTGCCCTCCACGTCACTTCCGGCTACAAATTATCTGCCCTTCACGTCTCTTCCGGCTGCAAATTGTCTGCCCTCACGTCACTTCCGGCAAAAAATTGTCTGCCCTCACGTCACTTCCGGCAACAAATTGCATACCCGGCCTTCACGTCACTTTCGGCATACAATGCACACAACTAGTAATACACGTTCGATTTACCCGTTACACAGCCAGACCCTACTCCTTCGACTGCATATACCACGTGCGGCTAATAGCAGGACGGGGATTATCCTTCAGAACCAAAACTAACGAGTCGGTCGGGAACAGCTTAGCTTGATGTGATCGGTTGTTCTCGGCCGTGCTTCTTGGAACTTCGTCTGGCCGACGGTGAAATGTTCTAGATAGGATATATCAGGCCAAATTCGCTGTGTCACGTTGGCTTAGTGACTGGGTTATTAGATCCATACGCTAATTAGCTGTACGTATTTGATTCAAATCTTTTTGCGGACTAATTTTATCATAATTTTGATCAATTCAGGGTTAAATTTAATATGATTCAAAATTGAATGGAGCGTATAAAAATGTCGTTTCGTCCAATCGGCCATCGCGATGAGTCATTTTTCTTTCTACTAACCACAAAACCGGACTCTACTAGGTAATTAATCAAGTGGAAAATGACCTGGTAATATAGTAATTATTTATAAAATACCGGTTTTTCATATCTCAGGAACAACTTGCCTGAATGTGTTCGGGTGCTCTCGGCCGTGCTTCGTGTAACTTTATCTAGCCGAAGTTGAAACATTTCAAATAGCATAGTCACGTTGTACGCCAATAGGCTGTAAATCCTCAAAGAAATTATCATAATTTGTTGAATCCACACTCTTCAGGATGGATGCATTCAATTAGTAGTATGTACAATAAATGTCAAGTCAATCGAATTTAAAACTTGATCGGGGTGATTTTTTCAAAAAGCGGTTTGCATCACGAAAATTTGACCGACTTGCTACCCTCCTTGACGCCATTGGAGGTGTAGAAACTCAAGCATCCCTATAACAATAGCTGCATCGAGCTACAGTCGTTCTGTTTAGTTTAGAATAGTTATATTTAGAGAAGTACAGGTATAAATAAATGAATTTTATATTATCGTTTGTATTCTGGGGAATCCAGATTTATTGTTGAGGATGGTACATGAATAATGCATATGATCTTAAGGGGGGATGCCACTAGAATCTCTAAGTTTTACATTTTACACCCGATTAAGTTGATTCTTTTATTGTGGTCTTACATTACCCACAAAAAACTAACAATGAGACAAAAGTTACATACCGGTATTTTTTTCATTCTTTTATTTTTTTAGTATTTACATGAATATTTTTAATTGTCATGGAGACACTTTTTTACTAGGAAACGGCCTGAGGTAGATGGCTTGAAAAATATAATAGTGTTCTCGAAATTGCATTTAATAAAATTAAACATTGATGTTACTTTTCTTCTGTAGGAATGACAAATTGATTAATCTCAAACATCTTTTTGATTGAAGTGATTCATTAATTTCAGCAATTATTTCGTGCATGCCATTTTCAAGAAAACTGATGATAATGCATAACTTCATTTAATATTTGGTTCACAAAATCCTCCAAAGAATTGGCAAATCCATCCAGTAGAATAGATTTCATTTACTTTTCAAAATACTTTGAAAAAAAGATGACAAGAAGAGAGCTATCAAACATTCAACTGTATTCCCTTCTAAAGCGATTCTAGTTCGACACTATAAAATAGTTGAAAGTTCATATAAAATATACCATTAGATTAATTCACATTATTCCTCCAGTATCCCAAAAATTAGATATAAAATGAATTGATTATAAAAAAAGTTAGATTTTAAATTTTAGAAAAACAATTTCATTATTTGTAAAATAAATTTATATTATTATATTATTTTTAAATGTATTTTGTTTTCGACAACCCACTGTTTACTCACGGTGTAGGTTTGGTCAGGTTTGGCTAGCTATCACATGGTCACTTTAAGGTAGACGTCGGTTACTCGCTACACTCCTATCTATCACTGCCATCACAGACTCAGACGACGGTCACTTATTCAAAATTCAATGCGACTAAAGTAGCAATAGAAAAAATTATCTTTACAATAATGATCACGTGAATATTTCTCTCCATGAAATAGGAAATACTTGTTTCAAATTTAGACAGGGACTTGATGGACTACTTTTTATTAACTGTATTGAATGTAATGATGAAATGAAAATTAGGTTTTTGGAATCGTTATTGGAATAGTCTATTTTTATTCGTACAAATCATAAAATCGACATAATCTCAGACAGTTTACAAGGACTGAAAGACATAATCACTTTCAAGGCAATAGGCTTCCGACCCTCCCTTGAGTACGGCAAACGCAGAATATGCGTTGTAAGATGAGCAAGATATTTATATAAAATATTCACGAAAATTCTACACACGTGCTTGATTGATATGATAAATACTCGATAACTCTACGAACCTTGAATCAGAAACTGAGGATAAAAGCATCGTGGTTCTGAATAAATATTATTACCAGCATATTTGATGTAAAAAATATTTTTGATGAATTATTTTCTTCTATAAGCTGCTAGTACGATTCAGAGGTAAAAATTTGCAATATTGTGCGTCCAGCTGTGTGTACATTTATTAGAAATTTTGATGTTTACGAAGAGATTTTTTTTCAAATTTTCTCGCCCAGCCCGATCTTACTAATCTTCAAGTTTCGTGATAGTTTATCTCAAAAATGGTCCGACTAATTCGACCTCAAAACTAACTATACAGATCTGAGTGAGATAAGTCTGCGTGTCCAGAAAAAGTTTCATGTTGATCAGTCAAACCGTGTGACCTTTGCAGTGCGTAGCAAACTTGAAAAAAAAAACGAAACTCCATAAGAATGAAATGAAAGTCTTTGCTATCGCTGATCCAACAGCGTGAAATTGAGCACCAAGTACGATCTTCATAAACATATCGTACTTCAATGTCACTCAGACTCAGCGGTACGACACTCAAGGGGCCAGTACGTCCCGTCCAATAGTATTTTAGCCTGTCTCACCATTCTAAAGTAACTGTTGCTCTCATCGATTAACTTAATTGCTGAATAGTATAACCATGTCAATCATAGCTCCAACAGTAACAAAGGAACTCTTCTGTCCTCCATTTTGAATGAGGACAAATTTGTGAGTAGGTAAGGGTTGTTCTGCGACGTTGCTGTACAGCTCTTCAGAAATCTATTGAATCAAAACTGAAGTAATTCTTGGTATTTACATATGTTGAAGGTAATATAGTATGCAACAGTGTATCAGTGCAAGAAAGTCTGTAGAGATGATTGATATATTTATGTATTTGCCACTAGCTTCTCGCCGGACAATAGAGAGCAAACTACAAAGATTTCCGACAGTTGCTCTAGAATGGTGAGACAGACTATACTAGACTGAGCAATGCCTACAGCTCAAAAGTCGCCTCTAGTCCTGGGCCCTCAGGATCTCTCAGTAGGAAGTCGAGGGATTATTATGATGGAAGCATACTCCGCATAGGCCCATCTATGTTCATAAATTGAATTGAACCCGTTTTTAATCTCATCAACTTTTTCACTCTTCCAATATCTAAAAACATAGAATATACGCTTCAATTATCATAGCGTATATGTGGGTATAACCTATATTTCTATTTTCCCGAAGTGGTAATAAGTTTTTTTCAAATGAATAAGTCCCTCTATCTAAACAGGCCAACAAGTCTCACGATTCCAATTGACTGTCAAAATGTATGTTTTTATTACCCCCCGTTTGACTCAGGCAACTAACGCCCTGCGTTAGAAAGACAAGTTCAGGCTTGGGTTCGAGTCCCACATGAAGTATGCATTTTGTGAAGACATCGTTCATGTACCATCTGCTCGTTCGTACTTCACCCCCATTTAATCTGACTAGTGGTGGGGACGTTAGGCAAACAACAGTCAATCAATCAAAATAATTCATTATAATGTACGTCTCATCAGTGTGTCAATAAATGCCTGCCAGTACTGCCCTACTTCATTTGTATATTCAATTCTAGAATTCGACCCAACTCACCTGAGAGCAATATATCAGGTTCGAATTCAGGAGCCTATACTGTCTCGTCTTACCGTCAATAACATCGTGCAAGTTTCGCTCGCATTTCCCGTCTACCGCAATTCCCACGGGACTCGCCCCAATTCATCTACTACGGGCTTTTAATTCGCTACATTTACAACTTGAACCACTTTGAAAACATGAATAAGTCACTAATTCAATACACAACAGTTATGTTACACGATTCTCGGTCTGCTGCAAGATGCCGAAAACATTTTCACTTTTGACGAAGTCACAGTTTGAACAGCGCTTGTAGTAGGTGGTGATTCAGTCGTTCGCATTGACTTAAAGATCGAGTGACCATCAGTGGTCAATATTCAAATTCTCTCTTTAGGAGAATGAATATTTAACTAGAGTCACGGAAATATATATATATATATATATATATATATATATATATATATATATATATATATATATATATATATATATATATATATATAAGTTAAAAGTTTATTGACGTAATTTTATATAAGTTTTTCTCAATCTCTACAGAAAATAATTAACTATCACCAAAAATAAATACAAATATGATACATATTATTACAAATTTCCATTGGAACTGGACTAGCCATTTTGAAGAAAATAGTTGTTCAATGAGTAAATGTTCATACATTTAAAATTATAGGAATAGCATTGTTTCTCTCCATTCAGTATTTTAGGCTAGGTGATTCAAGACTTCTCAGGCTTGACAGTTTTCACCAAGGCGTGTAGAGTTCTCTGGTATATTTCATATAGGTCAAGGTGTGAAGAGTGTATTTCGAGTAGACTTTATACAAATAGCTCGCTCATCTTACAACGCATATGCTGCATTTGCCTTGCTATAGTATCCTAGTGAATAAAAAAGTAAGTTGAGAGAAAAAAACAAATCTCTTAAAACTCGTATTTTATTCATAAAAACTAGTCCATTTCTCACGGGGGGTTGCCTGATGAAATTATTTTTTTCGGGGGATGGGATGTTGTAAGTGAACATTTCACTTCAGGGCGGCCTCTCTCTTCCACTTCCAATAATATTCGAACAGTTATGATCGTACAATGCAGAAATTCCTGCCTTGGTCCATCTTATGTGAGAATTATCGTTGCTCTCCTCAATCGTGCAAGTGAATACTGCATGGGATGGTTTTTTAATATTTAACCTCGACAGATTTATTCACTTCTTTCTAATTTCTAACACGCTTAATTGATTATTGTTTGCTCAACGACCCCACCAACAGCTAGGTTATACGGGGGTACGAATGAGCTGATGATTATGAATGTATGAAGTGATGACAAGTGAGAGGACATTTTCAAAAACCCATGCCTTATGCGGGATTCGAACCCACGCCCAACGGTGACTTCAGTTTCTGAAGCGGTGCCTCAGCTGACCGAGCTACCGAGGGTGGCTAACACGCTTAAGAGTCCATGGGAGTCGATTTAGCGAAATATCAGTTTTTTGATGATAACTTTTGAACAGAATGATATATCAGAATTCTAATACGCGAGAAACACAGATAATTATATAATGGCTTCAAGATGATATAAGTTACAACTATTTAAGTCATGTTGCATAACTGTCAATCGTATACAGCTGACAAATGTTTTTTTTAGCTGTATACGCTTGACAGCTATGCGACATGACTTGAATAGTTTCAACTTGTATCATCTTGAAGCTATTATAATTAACCGTGTTTATCGCCTATTGGAATTCCGATATCTCATACGGCTCAAAAGTTATCACCAAAAAACTGATATTTCGCTAAATCGACTCCCATGGACTCTTAGGAGGGCTATCCAGTAAAACGATTAACATTAATCTGATCTATAAACTACAAGAAAATGTTATTAATATGTCAATCGACAGGCTCTGTTAATACTGTCCAGTACTATAATAGTAACAGCTCTAGACATTTATCAGTAATCACCAAGGCAAGGATGTTCATCACATATCACATTCATTTTGTATCCTCTACTTGAATCCGATGTTAATTAAAAGATAAGCATGTTTTGTAGGGTTTCGTTATCAAGGAAACATATCTCACCAATGCTTTGTTGTCAGATCATATTTGGACATTTTTAATGTCATTGTCATAATATTCCATTAAAATTTGGTAACGTATATATTTTTGTCCACAAACAGAACAAAAACTTGGGTTCAAATGAACAACATATTTTGAAAATTTTCTAGATTATGTATATTGTTTATGGAAAATGGAAGTATATTGATGTCAATTTATTATTCTTTTTGTGTTTTTTAGGTCATATTTCACTGTTTTCTCGGGTCATCAACACCCTAGCGCTACTATTCAGACAGAGCAATTCAAATTCGATATTTCAGTAAAATCTCACTGTGTCTCACTCATAATAATTTCACTCTCATTGTATGCTGCAAGACGACTGTATACTAAAATCAAATATTTGTCCTAATTGACGATTCTCCAGTATAATATCTTGTGAACTCAAGTCACAATATTATTAAAAATATAATTTGAAAGTGATCTGCTATGACTTCTAGTTACCCTTCAGTAGTTACACCCGCCATATAGCCTCCTAATAAGCATCGGTTTTGACGTACTTTTCTTCTTCACTACATTTAAAATCTATCAAATCTGCTGATTGCGTGTGACAACGTACCATAGGTGAAAGATGTACTTAAGAGTCCACGGGAGTCGATTGATCGAAATATCAGTTTTTTGGTGATAACTTTTGAACGGTATGAGATATCGAAATTATAATAGGCGAGAAACACAGATAATTATAATACCTTCAAGATAAGCCATAACTATATAACTCACGTTGCTTAGCTGTGAAGCGTTTATCGACAGCTAATAAAAAAACACAACGCTTTACAGTTATGCGACATGACTTCAATAGTTATAACTTATATTATCTTGAAGCTATTATAATTATCTGTGTTTCTCGCATATTAGAATTTTAATTGATATATCATACCGCTCAAAAGTTATCACCAAGAAACTGATATTTCGATAAATCGATTCCCTTGGACTCTTAAGACTTGTCGCATAATATGGAAATGAAACTCAGTCCTCTACTTTATCTCCTCTCCTTTCTGCGTCTTCACCCTGTAGTAGTATTTCCGACCGCTGGAGGGCGTGAGAAGCCCGCTGGTCGCTCTCTCTGGCGTTCGGAATGCTAAACTAACTGCAGACAAGGGCGAGGGGAATAGAGGTGTGCCAGCTTTGTTCTGCTATAAGCCAAGCCAAGTCAAGCCAAGCCAAGATTTTGATATCTCGTATAGGCCTACCGTTCGAAAGTTATCACACAAAATATTATCTTTCGCTAAATCGACTTCTTTTGCACTGAAAACAAGTTCTATTCATCTTCCACATATTAACAAATAGGTGAACAATGATAATTACTGGAAGATCAAAATTATTACTCATTTAGTAGTCAAAGCTTTTGATATGAAAACACTTTGCTATCCTGACGGCCGGGGGTGAATGAGATGAAATCAGCTGTTTTGAGAAATAAAAATATAAAAAACCTAATAGCAGATGAATATAGATCAACGTAATGCGATACATTTATTTTTATTGCAATAATATGCGTTTTGACTTTTATGTTTGTTTAGCGTACAGTAGGCCTACATGTTGAATGCTTATAATGGTCGCTAAACCGCCTCATGATCTGAAAACAGCCGAGAGCTGAAGATTTTTAACCGTCATATTGTTAATTCCTGGATTTTATATCAAGATTCCGATGTAATTAAAAAATATTTGAACTTCTTGTATGAGAGATTTCTTATATTGAGCCAGAGTTGATTATTTTTTCATTCGAGTCAGACTTAACAAGTTTTCCGCCTATACGGGAAAAAATATTGCATCTTCAAATAATGTTGGTTTTGAAAATTGCATTTTACTTGTTTCACTAACATTGTGATCCCCAAATTTAGAATATAATTTGATACAATAAAAAAGTTTTTTTTTCGCAGAACATATTAAATTGGTCTGAAGAAGAGAATATCCGCTTTATACGCCGGCTCTTACTCGGTGGGGTACGGAGTGGGTATAATATGATTTCTTCATTTCCTTGGTGAGTTGTTATAGAAAGGTCAAGGATGTTCCACACCCGTGGTGTGTTAGTGAGAACTTTTTCTCACTAACAAGTGTATTCTTATTGAGCTGAATCAGTCAGTAGCGTGAAAGTAAATTGATACCAAACTCCCAAAAAAATAAAAAAAAATTAGTCTCATTTTTTAACTGTACCAGAGAAATTATTCAAGTCCCGCGATGAACACATGATAAATTCTTCAAAAATATTGTTAAAACTTGAAACCTGCCTCAGTTAATCGTCGTACTATATATGGACACGTTATCAGATAATCAGTATTTTTCTCAAATTGTATTATAGACGAAAGTCAAACCACCAAGACACTGAACTCATATGATAGCACGAAACTGAAATCTTTCTGTACACTCCAGTACCCTCGCCGACGTCTGCAAGTATAGTGCTTGTTCTGAGAACTCTGCGTCAGGCTGAGAGCTGGCAGATAGCAGCGTAATCCAGCGGGTTGTGAAGTTTTGCAAGAATAGTTAACGAACCGGCACATGCAGCTCAGTTGCTAATGCACTCGCCTCATGTGATCCGGGAGTTGAGTGGCGTATCGGACCTGGTTCAATCCCCGCATCTCTACAGAGGTCACTTCCTTCCCACCATTCTATACCCATTACCTAAGAAATCTTCATTCCAATCATCCCACCATCTCATTATTCATTCATCCGACGCCAAAAGATCAAAGATATCATAACAGTGCGTCGTTGAACCCAATAAAAATTAATAAAAATAGTTGAAGATATTCATTTGCTGGCAGTGAGTGAAGAACGCGCCGATATCATCCATAGTCACGTACAATTTCCGTATTTTCTCTTCACGACTAATAAACGGTACCCATCCCTCCTCCCCCCTTTCCCTCTTTCCGCCCTCCGACATCATTAACGTGACATAAACATAATGCATCTTGAACATATCGGATCCATACAGCTAGTGAAAATGGGGTATACACTTCATTTGAAATGACTCGATCAGTCCAGTAGAGGAAGTAGGCTATTCATACCGATTACCGAGATGGATCACACTTTCCTAATGTCGTTAATTAGGCGTAGACGATGTAGACTGTAGAGGAGGTTAGCCACACTGCTGAAGAACGATATCGTTCAATGATTCTCATAACCACCTCTTTCTACGAGTCTCTGAGTAGCTCAGCGCTAAGGCGTCTGATTGCGTGATTGGTAGGCCTACTGATCGCGTCTGTGATGAGTCAGGAACTAGGGGTTTACTCCCACCATGGGCTACTTTTTCTTTCTTTTCAAGTTCAGATAATTGCTTTTGGCTAAAGGTTATGCGGGGTTGGTTATTTTGTTTTTTCTTCTACCGATAGTGTTTAGCGACCGATATTGGAATTGTTTTTCATAACAAATCGGTATTACTGAAACGTGGGAAAATATTCCGAAGCCCACTTTCCATGTTCTGTGGTGGGGGTCATCAAATCAATCCATGGTGGGAATCGACCCCGAATCCTGGTGTAGTAATTAGGAGCCGCAGTGCTGAGCTATTCAGACATTCGTACTTGGTGGTGATGGTTATATAAGAATTTTTGAAAGATATCGTTCTTCGGCACTTCGGCTACTCTCCCTTACATCGCCTACGCCTGGTTAACAGAATGAGAGGGCAGTCGTCCATCTCTCTCTCTCTCTCTCTCTCTCTCTCTCTCTCTCTCTCTCTCTCTCCATATATATATATATATATATATATATATATATATATATATATATATATATATATATATATATATATATATATATATATATATATATATATGTACATATATATATATATATATATATATATCTATATATATATATATATATATATATATATATATACATATATATATATATATATATATATATATATATATATATATATATATATATATATATATGTATATATATATATATATATATATATATATATATATATATATATATATATATATATATATATATATATATATATATATATATATATATATATATATATATATACATACGTTATAACGGATATTCTTGTGGACTGGGTATTGTTTCCAAACGTTCTCTCAGGAATGCCGCGTTTGCTCTTTTGGGAAGAAATTGTGGTCCCATAGGAGACCTTGTCTCTCACTCCAACGTTTCGGCAAGATGTCACTTGCCATCCTCAGGGATTCTCGTAAGTGTCTTGACTGCTCCAAGCTCGAAGGCCGTGGGTTCATTCGAACCGATACGAGCTTGGAGAAGTCAAGACGTTTAAGAGAATTCTTGAGAGTGGCAAGTGACATCTTGCCGAAACGTTGGAGTGAGAGACAAGGTCCCCTATGGGACCACAATTACCTCCCAAAAGAGCAAACGCGGCATTCCCGAGGAAACGATTCGAAAGATATGTATATATATATATATATATATATATATATATATATATATATATATATATATAAATATATATATATATATAAATATATATATATTATATATATATATATATATATATATATATATGTATATATATATATATATATATATATATATATATATATATATATATATGTATATATATATATATATATATATATATATATATATATATATATATATATATATATATTTATATATATATTTATGCTTCCTCAGTCCAGCACGCTTGTAGCGCTTCCTAGCGGTCGCCCTTGCTCCTAAAGCGTGATACAGACAAGTGCCTAATAGCAGGACGTAAATTATCCTTCGGAGCTTCGTGCGTGTAATTGGGTAATAATGACTGTGGTACGTACAATATGCTCCTTGAGATGATCTCGATTTACATTCCATTCACCTTATTGACCAAACACCATTTTATGCACTCAATTAAATTTATGAAAAGTTTCCTGCAATAAGTATCGTAATATAAAGCCCGTAATAAAATGTGACCCATGCATGAATGCCTACAGACCAAGCGTTTTAACCAAAGGGCTAGCACAACCGACGCACGATATATCCTAAATTTTCCACGTAATGTTGATATTAAAGTGATTATCCCCTACCCCTACTGCCTAGACATACGCTGGTGAGACGATATAGGGCTACAGCAGATTCATCCTTCACCTACAACTTAAATATAACGAATAACTTGTTTCCGTTCCAAAAAAAAAAATGTTTCTTAATTTTTTTTTAATTGAGTGAAATTAAGATTTCAGTTTTTTTTTTACATGTAATTAATTACTTCGGGACGGAAAATTAAAATAATAACTCACTTTAAAAGTAATTCGATCCCGTGTTGCTAACTAGATACAATTAATTGTCCATCTCGCGGTAAATGACCCACACGCACAGATCGACATTTCAAATACCGTTCATTAATCATTATTGACAATTAACAACCGCTGCACTTGCGCGTAAGTCGGTATTCTTACAAAGTAAGTCATTAAATTTTAATAGCACGTTTTATTACACCAAACTTTATGTTTACAAACAATGAACAGAGTATTGCTATATAGTGTATATAGGGAAACCAGCGTTGCAGGTTTCCATGCTAATGAGCCATAAAATGTGGCTTTTCATAGGTCACAGCCAGGACAAGAACTGACAATAATTGGCATAGCTTGGCTTCTAGTTCGCCTGATCGCAGCATTGCAGATGAAAGTGAGTCAGTTTACCTGATGAATTACGACAAGTTCGCGTGTTACTGTATATGGTACAGTCAGCTATAGGCAACCAGCTCGGGATGTATTGAGGGTTGCGTTGGTCGGTCCTATGTTGCTTCAACTTCTCATGCTATCAACTACAGATAAAATCTACGTTCTGATTGTCCAAATATTTGAAACTACCGAATTGAGACTCTATTTCTTCAAAAAAAAATATATATATTGGATTTTAACGACGCATTGTAATTATGACTAAGATCTATTGGCGTCGGATGAGTGATCAATGAGATGATGGGTTGATGAGATCAGGTTGTTTTATGGGTGATGGGAAGGACAGTAGGAAGGAAGCGGTCGTGGCCTATATTGTGGGAACCATCCTGGCATTAGCCTAGACTACAGAGGGAAACCACGAAAAAAAAACTTCAAAGATGGACGGTAGCTGAGATCGAACCGGGTCCAACATGCCCATACTGCCTCCCGGGTCACATGGAGCAAGTGCGTTAACCACTCAGCTACCTGTGCCGGTGAGACACTCTCTAGTAGTGATTGATACATGGAACTAACTTTGATTGCAAATGGAAACAAAATTAGATGTAGGTCGGCTCAGCTGTATGCTAGCTAGGATCATATTTACCGTACCGATGGATAGACAACAGTGTTCCAAAGCTGTGCAACCAACAATAGACTAAAAACAAAAATAGTCCTGTTACCGCTGTACAAATTACATCACTTTCTTATATATTGCACTCTCCATTTAACGTATAGTTGTAATCATATACTCTATAACCATGTTATGCTTAAAAACAGAAAGGTAAATATCCGTAAGGCCTATGCACGTGATTTTTTCTCTCAACATTTCTTCTGACCATACATTGACATATATCTCGCACAAATCGAAAAATACTGTAGAGCCTACACTACTTGATTAGGAAGACGTCGAAGATCACAATAATTCAACTCATAATATAATTTGAGCTTCAATCACCACGCAAAACTGGAAGATCCAACAGTTCACCCTCAGGTTTCTTAGCTCTGGAGAGAATCTGTTTAACAGGAATAAACATGAGTTGTGTATCCATACAGCTATAGTCCGAAATCTGAAATGCCAATATTTGAGATAACTTGAGTAGGTATGCCATTTGGTTTTCAAATTCTACATTAGGTAGAGCAGCAATCCGTAGGTTCTAGGACAGTATAGGCCTACTCGTGAAATGGAACCGTCTTGAATGGAAAGTTGAAGCACCATCAGAGACCGGCCAATCAACGCAACACTCGATATACATCTGAAGCCAGCTGTAGGCAGCCATCTTTAGGTTGCAAAAAAACTAACAAATCATGATTTTATATACGCTGCAGGACACTTTGTTACGCGAGGAAGTGCTTCTAGTCTGCTGCTATGTCAAACGAGAATGTATGTTCCGAAAACATCATAATTATGCTGATCCTTGCTGGTCACAGTGACGTAGTATATATATATAAAAAAGGAAACAAATATATATGTGTAGATATATATATATATATATATATATATATATATATATATATATATATATATATATATATATATATGTATATATATATATATATATATATATATATATATATATATATATATATATATATATATATATATATATATATATATAAACATGACTTTTTGATGAAACGTACAACACGTGATTATGATAGGATGGATATAATCACTGTTCAAGACCACCTCGACGAGGACTTGAACCCCAACCCTTTTGCTTGATACGCAACTGCTCCCTGTCTTCTATGTGTGCATGTATTATCAGTGCCGACCGAGGTGGGTCATGAAATGTTTTTCCTGGCATTTCACAGTCCTGGTTTATATTGCGTCTGTTTCCTGGGGGTGCATTCCTGTACAATTAGTTTTATCTAGATAATCCTAGTCTAAGTTAATACCGTGTTAATACCGGTTTTAGAGAGGTTTAACTTCGTATTCCTGTTCGAGTTTTATAGTAGGTTTAAGGGAAGCGTAGGTTAGTACGTCTGTAAAACAGTTTTTTGACAAATGTTGTTACAAATCAGCTAAAATGTACCTAAATATCATCCAATTTCAACGAAACTTGAACTAAATCAAATCTCAGCCTAAACCACAATTTTCAATGAAATTAAATGAAAAACAAAAAGTTAACCTATATGTGGGATCGAACCCCGTTCGTCTTCCTCTGAAAGCAGCCGCGCTAACGATGCAACCGATCTCTCAATGAGAAATATTGGCCTCAGAACAACATAAGTATACAAATTCGAAAAGAATTCTGGCAAATGAATTATTAATAATAAAACTGATAGTAAAATTATTTCAATACATTCACATTCCGTTGCCTTCAGTTCTCATTCTAGAAATCGCATTCTCGTAACGATATTCAATATATTGGATATTTAAATTAATATTTGAAATCTTGAAGTGGATCTTAAAACACGCTAAACCCGCTCTTTGACAGGTTTAAGTTAATCCCGCTTTTCTGGTATTATTTCCTGGTCTATCTTTTTAGGAATACCAAGTTAGTACCAATATCACTAAAACCGGATTGAATCGTACAGGAATGCATTCAGAGGAAGACGGACGGGGTTCGATCCCTCGAAGGTCAACTTTTTGTTTTCTATTAAATATCATTGAAAATTGTGCTCTGGGCTGAGATTTGATTTAGTTCAAGTTTCGTTGAAATTGGATGAGATTTAGGTACATTTTAGCTGATTTGTAACAACATTAGTCAAAAAACTGTTTTACCGACGTACTAACCTACGCTTCCCTTAAACCTACTATAAAACTCGTACAGGAATACGAAGTTAAACCTCTCTAAAACCGGTATCAACACGGGATTAACTTAGACTAGGATTATCTAGATAAAACCAATTGTACAGGAATGCACCCCCAGCAGTTTATTTTGCTTTTGATATGCGCACTGATTTATTTGAAATTATGTGGGAATAAAAATTGAATTTTGACAGAGTTCCGGTTAGGGCAGAACGCTCCTGACGATTTCGATCCGTTATGCGGTTTTCGGAGAATGTTATTTGTATGGATTTGAAATGGGATCTCGTGTTTCGGATCTGATAGACCATTTCTCAAAAGAATGAGCCATCTAGCGGCGATCGTTTGAACTAGAACGGAATTTTATTACCCGAGTTCGAAAGTCCTATGCTGCCAATGCTATTTAGCACGTTTGATTTATATCATTGTGCGTTACAGTGAACGTATTAAGTTCTAATATGATAGTAGTTTCAACATTTATATGTTTACTATATACTGAGAAATTTACACCCTGTCAGAGTGAGTAAAATGAGAGATAATGCAAGTTATATATCTTCATGTTTTGCCTTTAACCCTGGGTATAAGAAGGCCGACTTTTTGAGCAGTACTAAAACTCCCAGAATGCAATACCAGCGATCTCGGCTGCTAGGAGGCGGGCCGCGCCTGAGCATTGAATTATGAAAATGGTCTATTGTATTTACGCCTGATTTTTGTTGCTCAGCAATCGCCTTGGTGGGAATCTGGCGCATTTGCTCCCATCTGAGCTAACGAGGCGAGTATAGAGCCAATCTTCCAATGATATTAATGTGTGTAAGAAGGTACAGATGGAAGTTGAGGGGTCGATATACATTCTATCTATTCAAGAACTCAGTTATACTATGTGATGCACTATGGACATTCACGACCAATTACACTGTTCCTCGGATTAAACCTTGTAAGGATTGTATTATAATTTATAACCTTGTATCATGTACTCACATTACCGCCTGAACCCATAAGGTTTGATCCGGAGAACAGTGTAATTAGTCGTGATTGCCCACAGTGCATCACATGGTGAACGAGTTCTTGAATAGGTGGATT
>OZ023327.1:10601620-10661620 GCA_964007535.1 Brachyptera risi | reverse complement strand
ACAACGTTTTTTTAACACATCATATGAATTGAAGATGACCGCCACGTTAGCTCGGATGATTGAGAGCAGTTGTGTATCGAGCGAAAAAGTCCAGAGTTCGATTCTCCGACGTGGTGGTATTTTTCAATGATAAAAACATGCATGATTTCATATTTGGTTTGTACCTCTACCCCTCGACTTCTATCTGTGCCATTACCCGCGAATCAATATCATTGAAATTTGAAATTTGATAGCTGGTTTGTATCAAGCGAATGGTCTGCGGTTCAATTCCCCGACTTGCTGGTATTTTTCAGTGATAACAATTAATATCCATCCTATCAACATCGTGTGCTGTAGGTTTCAACAGAAAGTATAGAATACTTCATATAATGATGATGATTATTGTTTGCTTAACGACCCCACCAACAGCTAGGTTATACGGGGGTGCGAATGAGCAGGTGATTATGAATGTATGAAGTGATGATTAGTGAGAGTACATTCACAAAAACCCATGCCTTATGCGGGACTCGAACCCACGTCCAACGGTGACTTCAGTTTCTGAAGCGGTGCCTCAGCTGACCGAGCTACCGAGGGTGGCTACTTCATATAAATATATATATATATATATACAGTGGTCAAATTGGGAAATTTCTTATGGGGGGATGGTAACTCGAGTCACAAAAGGAAGCGCTGAAAAGATAAATTGGGGGGGGGGGGGGGGGGTTGGCCTACCCACAAAGCCCCGCTTGGAAAATGTGATATCATGTTCTTTATCCTGTTTCTCAAGTTTTGGGAGTCTGTAGGTATAGTCATACACTATTTTACTACATGTATTCAAGTATTTTATAAATTGAATCAATCGTTAGTATAGGTTTTTCTTATAATGAAGCAAGGAAGAACCAAAATTTTGTATATAACATAACGATGAGTCACCACCTCACTGGTGAATTACCGCGAAATGTGCAATAGGCCTACCGCGACCACTGAGGAAGCTTTTTCTTGCTTGGGCAAGCCTTTTTCCTCATTCTTGTCCGACCAACACTGGTAAAGTGATGTGCGCCAAAACAGCGCCCAGAAAGTAGCGCCCAGAATCATAGGCAGCGCCCAAACTCAAGGTCTTGTTAGGAGTATGAAGCTAGCTTCGAAAAATGCTGAACTGATACCAATTTCAGCAAAATACGCTATTTAATTGATGACATCAACACAATGAGTTGACCCTTTTACTTCTATTATCCCTATTATCGCTAAGGCCTAATCCATTAATGATGTTACAGGATAACCCTTCAACAGAATTAAACCCGATTTTAATCTGTTTCTGATGTTGAAAAAAGAGTATATGAACCATATGTATGAACCACATGAACATACATGGATTTGATCATAGTAACCTCTTTAATGTTCCATCTCTGTTCTCCAGAGAACTACCATTAACTATAACGTGGTGATTAGAAATTCTATTCACTTGAATGACGGAATTCATTATATTTTTGAAGCTCTCGACATTTTATTATAAGTATGAGTGTGTTCCTGAACACCTCCTGAATTCCGATGCATCGAATGTCTGAATCCTGTTTGAATTCCGGGAAAACTCATATCTGTTCCAGCCCCGTTTTCCGGGAAAAAGACATTCTATGAAAAATGGTCATTTTGGGCTTTGGGCGCTGGAATTTGAAAGGTGAATTTTAGGGGGTTGCTTAAATTTCTGCACGGTATTCAATGAGATTTTACTGTTCCCCGAAGCCTTGACTGTCTGAATCCACCCCTAACTCATATCTGTTCCATGTTAGTTTTCCGGGAAAAAGACATTCTATGGAAAATGGTCATTTTGGGCTTTGAGCGCTGGAATTTGAAAAGTGAATTTTGGGGGTTGTCTACATTTCTGCACGGTATTCAATGTACAATGAGATTTTACTGTTCCCCGAAGCCTTGACTGTCTGAATCCACCCCTAACTCATATCTGTTTCATGTTAGTTTTCCGGGAAAAAGACATTCTACGAAACATGGTCATCTTGAGCTCTGGGCGCTAACAAGTTAGAAGGTTGAATTTAGGGGTTGTCTACATTTCTGCACGGTATTCAATGAGATTTTACTGTTCCCCGATGCCTTCACTGTCTAAATGCACCCCAACTCAAATCTGTTCCATGTTAGTTCTCCGGAAAAAAGACAGTCTATGAAAAATGGTCATTTTGGGCTTTGGGCGCTGGAATTTGAAAAGTGAATTTTAGAGGGTTGTTTACATTTCTGCACGGTATTCAATGAGATTTTACTGTTCCCCGAAGCCTTGACTGTCTGAATCCACCCCTAACTCATATCTGTTCCATGTTAGTTTTCCGGGAAAAAGACATTCTATGAAAAATGGTCATTTTGGGCTTTGGGCGCTGGAATTTGAAAAGTGAATTTTAGGGCGTTGTTTACATTTCTGAACGATATTCAATAGAATTTTACTGTTCCCCGAAGCCTTGAGTGTCTGAATCCACCCCTATCTCATATTTGTTCCATAGTAGTTTTCTGGTAAAAAGACATCTACGAAAAATGGTCATTTTGAGCTCTGGGCGCTAGGAATTCAGAGAGTTAATTTAGGGGTTGTCTACATTTCTGCACGGTATTCAATGGGATTTAACTGTTCCTTGATGCCTTGACCGTCTGAATCCACCCCTGACTCATATCTGTTCCAGCCCTGTTTTCCGGGAAAAAGACATTCTATGAAAAATGGTCATTTTGGGCTTTGGGCGCTGGAATTTGAAAGGTGAATTTTAGGGGGTTGTTTACATTTCAGCACGTTATTCAATGAGACTTTACTGTTCCCCGGAGCCTTGACTGTCTGAATCCAACCCTAACTCATATCTGTTTGATGTTAGTTTTCCAGGAAAGAGACATTCTACGAAAAATGGTCATTTCGAGCTCTGGGCGATAGGAATTTGGAAGGTTGAATTTAGGGGTTGTCTACATTTCTGCACGGTATTCAATGTGATTTTACTGTTTCCCGAAACCTTGACTGTCTGAATGCACCCCCAACTCATATCTGTTCCATGATAGTTCTCCGGCAAAGAGACATTCTATGAAAAATGGTCATTTTGGGCTTTGGGCGCTGGAATTTGAAAAGTGAATTTTAGGGGGTTGTCTACATTTCTGCACGGTATTCAATGATATTTCACTGTTCCCCGAAGCCTTGACTGTCTGAATCCACCCCTAACTCATATCTAATCCATGTTAGTTTTCCGGGAAAAAGACATTCTATGAAAAATGGTCATTCTGGGCTTCGGGTGCTGGAATTTGAAAAGTGAATTTTAGGGGGTTGTTTACATTTCTGCACGGTAATCAATGAGATCTTTGGGCGCTGTAATTTGAAAAGTGAATTTTAGGCGGTTGTTCACATTTCTGCACGGTATTCAATGAGATTTTACTGTTCCTCGAAGCCTTGACTGTCTGAATCCCTTCCTAACTCATATCTGTTCCATGTTATTTTTTCGAGAAAAAGACATTCTATTAAAAATGGTCATTTTGGGCTTTGGGCTCTGGAATTTGAAAAGTGAATTTTAGGGGGTTGTTTACATTTCTGCACGGTATTCAATGAGATTTTACTGTTCGCCGAGGCCTTGACTGTCTGAATCCACCCCTAACTCATATCTGTTCCATGTTAGTTTTCCGGGAAAAAGACATTCTATGAAAAATGGTCATTTTGGGCTTTGGGCGATGGAATTCGAAAGGTGAATTTTAGGAGGTTGTTTACATTTCTGCACGGTATTCGATGAGATTCCACTGTTCCCCGAAGCCTTGAATGTCTGAATCCACCCCTAACTCATATCTGTTCCATGTTAGTTTTCCGGAAAAAAGACATTCTACGAAAAATGGTCATTTTGAGCTCTGGGCGATAGGAATTTGGAAGGTTGTATTTAGGGGTTGTCTACATTTCTGCACGGTATTCAATGTGATTTTACTGTTTCCCGAAACCTTGACTGTCTGAATGCACCCCCAACTCATATCTGTTCCATGTTAGTTCTCCGGGAAAGAGACATTCTATGAAAAATGGTCATTTTGGGCTTTGGGCGCTGGAATTTGAAAAGTGAATTTTAGGGGGTTGTCTACATTTCTGCACGGTATTCAATGATATTTCACTGTTCCCCGAAGCCTTGACTGTCTGAATCCACCCCTAACTCATATCTAATCCATGTTAGTTTTCCGGGAAAAAGACATTCTATGAAAAATGGTCATTCTGGGCTTCGGGTGCTGGAATTTGAAAAGTGAATTTTAGGGGGTTGTTTACATTTCTGCACGGTAATCAATGAGATCTTTGGGCGCTGTAATTTGAAAAGTGAATTTTAGGCGGTTGTTCACATTTCTGCACGGTATTCAATGAGATTTTACTGTTCCTCGAAGCCTTGACTGTCTGAATCCCTTCCTAACTCATATCTGTTCCATGTTATTTTTTCGAGAAAAAGACATTCTATGAAAAATGGTCATTTTGGGCTTTGGGCTCTGGAATTTGAAAAGTGAATTTTAGGGGGTTGTTTACATTTCTGCACGGTATTCAATGAGATTTTACTGTTCGCCGAGGCCTTGACTGTCTGAATCCACCCCTAACTCATATCTGTTCTATGTTAGTTTTCCGGGAAAAAGACATTCTATGAAAAATGGTCATTTTGGGCTTTGGGCGATGGAATTCGAAAGGTGAATTTTAGGAGGTTGTTTACATTTCTGCACGGTATTCGATGAGATTCCACTGTTTCCCGAAGCCTTGAATGTCTGAATCCACCCCTAACTCATATCTGTTCCATGTTAGTTTTCCGGAAAAAAGACATTCTACGAAAAATGGTCATTTTGAGCTCTGGGCGATAGGAATTTGGAAGGTTGTATTTAGGGGTTGTCTACATTTCTGCACGGTATTCAATGTGATTTTACTGTTTCCCGAAGCCTTGACTGTCTGAATGCACCCCCAACTCATATCTGTTCCATGTTAGTTCTCCGGGAAAAAGACATTCTATGAAAAGTGGTCATTTTGGGCTTGGGGCGCTGGAATTTGAAAAGTTAATTTTAGGGGGTTGTTTACATTTCTGCACGGTATTCAATGAGATTTTACTGTTCCCCGGAGCCTTGACTGTCTGAATCCACCTCTTTTTCTTATCTGTTCCATGTGAGTTTTCCGGGAAAAAGACATTATATGAAAAATGGTCATTTTGGGCTTTGGGCGCTGGAATTTGAAAAACGAATTTTAGGGGGTTGTTTACATTTCTGCACGGTATTCAATGAGATTTTACTGTTTCCCGAAGCCTTGACTGTCTGAATTCACCCCCAACTCATATCTGTTCCATGTTAGTTCTCCGGGAAGAAGACATTCTATGAAAAATGGTCATTTTGGGCTTTGGGCGCTGGAATTTGAAAAGTGAATTTTAGGGGGTTGTTTACATTTCTGCACGGTATTCAATGAGATTTTACTGTTCCTCGAAGCCTTGACTGTCTGAATCCCTTCCTAACTCATATCTGTTCCATGTTAGTTTTCCGAGAAAAAGACATTCTATGAAAAATGGTCATTTTGGGCTTTGGGCTCTGAAATTAGAAAAGTGAATTTTAGGGGGTTGTTTACATTTCTGCACGGTATTCAATGAGATTTTACTGTTCCCCGAGGCCTTGACTGTCTGAATCCACCCCTAACTCATATCTGTTCCATGTTAGTTTTCCGGGAAAAAGACATTCTATGAAAAATGGTCATTTTGGGCTTTGGGCGCTGGAATTCGAAAGGTGAATTTTAGGAGGTTGTTTACATTTCTGCACGGTATTCGATGAAATTCCACTGTTTCCCGAAGCCTTGACTGTCTGAATCCACCCCTAACTCATATCTGTTCCGTAGTAGTTTTCCGGTAAAGAGACATCTACGAAAAATGGTCATTTTGAGCTCTGGGCGCTAGGAATTCAGAAAGTTAATTTAGGGGTTGTCTACATTTCTGCACGGTATTCAATGGGATTTAACTGTTCCCCGATGCCTCAACCGTCTGAATCCACCCCTGACTCATATCTGTTCCAGCCCTGTTTTCCGGGAAAAAGACATTCTACGAAAAATGGTCATTCTGGGCTTTGGGCGCTGAAATTTGAAAGGTGAATTTTAGGGGGTTGTTTACTTTTCTGCACGTTATTCAATGAGATCTTACTGTTCCCCGGAGCCTTGACTGTCTGAATCCACCCCTAACTCATATCTGTTCCATGTTAGTTTTCCAGGAAAAAGACATTCTACGAAAAATGGTCTTTTTGAGCTCTGGGCGATAGGAATTTGAAAGGTTGAATTTAGGGGTTGTCTACATTTCTGCACGGTATTCAATGGGATTTTACTGTTTCCCGAAGCCTTGACTGTCTGAATGCACCCCCAACTCATATCTGTTCCATGTTAGTTCTCCGGGAAGAAGACATTCTATGAAAAATGGTCATTTTGGGCTTTGGGCGCTGGAATTTGAAAAGTGAATTTTAGGGGGTTGTCTACATTTCTGCACGGTATTCAATGATATTTCACTGTTCCCCGAAGCTTTGACTTTCTGAATCCAGCCGTAACTCATATCTAATCCATGTTAGTTTTCCGGGAAAAAGACATTCTATGAAAAATGGTCATTTTGGGCTTTGGGCGTTCAATTAGAAAAGTGAATTTTAGGCGGTTGTTTACATTTCTGCACGGTATTCAATGAGATTTTACTGTTCCTCGAAGCCTTGACTGTCTGAATCCACTCCTAACTCATATCTGTCCCATGTTAGTTTTCCGGGAAAAAGACGTTCTATGAAAAATGGTCATTTTGGGCTTTGGGCTCTGGAATTTGAAAAGTGAATTTTAGGGGGTTGTTTACATTTCTGAACGGTATTCAATGAGATTTTACTGTTCCCCGAGGCCTTGACTGTCTGGATCCACCCCTAACTCATATCTGTTCCATGTTAGTTTTCCGGGAAAAAGACATTCTATGAAAAATGGTCATTTTGGGCTTTGGGCGCTGGAATTCGAAAGGTGAATTTTAGGAGGTTGTTTACATTTCTGCACGTTATTCAATGATATTTTACTGTTCCCCGAAGCCTTGACTGTCTGAATCCACCCCTAACTCATATCTGTTCCATGTTAGTTTTCCGGGAAAAAGACATTCTACGAAAAATGGTCATTTTGAGCTCTGGGCGATAGAAATTTAGAAAGTTAAATTTAGGGGTTGTCTACATTTCTGCACGGTATTCAATGAGATTAACTGTTCCCCGAAGCTTCGACTGTCTGGATCCACCCCTAACTCATATCTGTTCCAGCCCCGTTTTCCGGGAAAAAGACATTCTATGAAAAATTTTCAAAAAGTTTTCAAATTCCAGCGCCCAAAGCCCAAAATGACCATTTTTCATAGAATGTCTTCTTCCCGGAAAACTAACCTGGAACAGGTATGAGTTAGGGGTGGATTTAGACAGTCAAGGCATCGGGGAACAGTATAATCTTATTGAATACCGTGCAGAAATGTAGACAACCCCTAAATTTAACTTTCTAAATTCCTAGCGCCCCGAGCTCAAAATGACCATTTTTCGTAGAATGTCTTTTTCCCGGAAAATTAACATGGAACAGATATGAGTTTGGGGATGGATTCAGATAGTCAAGGCTTCGGGGAACAGAAAAATCTCATTGTACATTGAATACCGTGCAGAAATGTAAACAACCCCCTAAAATTCACTCTTCAAATTCCAGCGCCCATAGCCCAAAATGACCATTTTTCATAGTATGTCTTTCTCCCGGAAAACTAACATGGAACAGATATGAGTTAGGGGTGGATACAGACAGTCAAGGCCTCGGCGAACAGTAAAATCTCATTGAATACCGTGCAGAAATGTAAACAACCCCCTAAAATTCACCTTTCAAATTCCAGCGCCCAAAGCCCGAAATGACCATTTTTCATAGAATGTCTTCCTCCCGGAAAACAGGGCTTGAACAGAGATGAGTTGGGGGTGGATTGAGACTTTCAAGGCTTCGGGGAACAGTAAAATCGCATTGAATTCCGTGTAGAAATGTGAACAACCCCTCAAAATTCACTTTTCAAATTCCAGCGCCCAAAGCCCGAAATGACCATTTTTCATAGAATGTCTTTTTCCCGGAAAACGGGGCTGGAACAGATATGAGTTGGGGGTGGATTCAGACGTTTAAGGCACCGGGGAACAGTAAAATCTCATTGAATACCGTGCAGAAATGTAGACAACCCCTAAATCTACTTTTCCAAATTCCTAGCGCTCAGAGCTCAAAATGACCATTTTTCATAGAATGTTTTTTTCTCGGAAAACGGGGCTGGAACAGATATGAGTTTGGGGTGGATTCAGACAGTCAAGGCATCGGGGAACAGTAAAATCTCATTGCTTACCGTGCAGAAATGTAAACAACCCCCTAAAATTCACTTTTCAAATTCCAGCGCCTAAAGCTCAAAATGACCATTTTTCATATAATGTATTTTTCCCGGAAAACGGGGCTGGAACAGATATGAGTTAGGGGTGGATTCAGACAGTCAAGGCATCGGGGAATATTCTCAGGTTTCATTTTCATCAAGGGGTAGTTTTCACGGGGTAAATAAACCTCTAGCTTCTTTTTCGTTCTCATAGTTGGCTGTCCTTACATATCCGTTTTACGATGCTCACTCCGTCTAGTTCGGGCGCTAGATTTTGGTCGGGCGCTGGGCGCCAGTTGGATTTCGGTGGTAAAGTGGACCATGAAGTATAACATGTAAATACAAGCAAATTACGCAAGTAAAGCGCTAGATTCTGAAATAACTGTGTTAATAAATTATGAATTAATAATCATGATAATATATAGGACGAAAATTAATAACTGAAGGAATGGTATCGGTTTCAAAACACGTAAGAAAAATATAAAAATAGAATAGTAAAAAAACATTATTTTAGGGGGGATGGTGTATGCCACCTTTTCTCTTTGGGGGGATTGGTGTAAGCAACGTTTTCCCTTTGGGGGAATGGTATAAGTGACTATTTCTCTTCGGGGGGATAGCATCCCCCCGCATCCCCCCCAATTCGACCACTGTATATATATATATATATATATATATATATATATATATATATATATATATATATATATATATATATATATATTTATATTACATATGAATTATCCCATAACGATAGATAGATGACTCCTTCATTTAGAAAAGCCCAAATTCTTCGTCTAAAAAACAGAACCTACCGATTGTGAGTAGTATAGTAGTGAAACAAGGAACTGAATCTGCTTACTAATTGCTCAGCTCTAGCAAAAGTCAATATTTTAATCATAGATAGCATGACGCACAGTGTCAAATTGTTCTGTTACTAACTAGACCATGGAAGGTAGTTTAGATGCGAAATATTCAAATAATCTATATATATATATATATATATATATATATATATATACATATATATATATATATATATATATATATATATATATATATATATATATATATATATATATATATATATTTATATATATATATATTTATATATATACATTGGCGTCGGAATCGGGGGGGAGGGGCAGAGGGGGCATTGCCCCTCCCAACTTTTGGCCCAGGTGGGGCAAGAAATAGGTCTTGTAAGCCTCAATTTGTCTCGTTGTTTCCTGTTGAAACCCACTTCGTTAAAATTGGCCGTCATTTTCTTTGCACTTTTATTTTTTCATTAACTTATTATAAGTTCATACATTGTTAAATGTTAATTAGGCCTATAAATCTGTCACAACTTGATCGGAGAACTGCCGTGACACCGTGCCATGTTGCGGGCGAACAGGCACACGCCCCGCTTCACTGAAACGAGTTATTGACTGATCAACATAAAACCTTTTTAGCATTTCACCTGATTCAACACTTAACCCATGGTTGTAATTGTAACTTGTATAGTTTTGAGTCACAATGGATCGGAAATCTAACATTTTTCTGTGGAAAACATGAAAGGGAGATCCAGAAAACATGCAAGGAAAAAGTTGTATTCAATTTATTTCTCTGTGAATATTCGATGAAGACCGTGAATTCACTGTGCACTCACCAAATTGCTATTGATATCATCTACGACACTCTCAGAGGGATTGATATGTAGTATATGGTTAAAAATTACGAGAATTGCTTTCGTGCATTTTCCATCGATGGCTGTAGGTCACAGCGTGATTTCCCCTCATTTTTGTTGTCCTTATGTGGCTGATTAGTCCTGATTGGCTCCATAATCCAGTAGCGTACCAGTACTGTACCAGTTGCTGATATTTTGATCGGAATTGTAAGGGGCGCTTTTACACCTTTCCCATTTTTTACGGATTTCGCTGTACAATCTTCTCTTTGCTCCCATGTTATCGCACAAAATGAAAAAATCATGAGGTTCACTAAACACACCGTTTAGTCGACTGACAAAGACGCTGTATAATTGATAGATCTTTTCATATCAATTTTTTTTTTAAATGAAAAATTTGTAAACGGGTTTGATCTTGGTCAGCCTGAGGCTTTTGCTCAGTGGACTTTACGCACTAACCACTAGACCAGACCAAGTAGTAATCTTATGAGAGTTTCGAAAATATATAACTGAGGCGAGCAAGATGACTATTGCACATGCGCAACAAAACTGCGTGCTTGAGCGCATCTTTCCACACTTGCCTCATCTAGTACACGAACCGAATGTCATTGAGTGTTATTCGTTTCAAATTTTACATTATTATGAGCTATTACTACTTCTGGCCAAACCACCCTGGAACCGTAGTATATAATAATCAAATATAAGGTATTAAATAAAATGCACAGCATTTAACATCAATATTTTAATGAGTCATGAATATCAATTGGAGATAACCGCCTCGTTAGCCCAGATGGTTGAGAGAAGATGCGTCTCAAGCAAAAGTCTGTGGTTTGATTCTCCGACGAGGTGGTATTTTTCATTTTTCAGTGAGAACAATATCCATGTGTACGTATATATATATATATATATATATATATAAATATATATATATATTTATATATATATATATATATATATATATATATATATAAAAATTTATATATATATATATATATATATATATATACATATATATATATATATATTTGTATATATATATATATATATATATATATATATATATATACATATATATATATAATATATATATATATATATATATATATATATATATATATATATTATTTATTTAATATATATATATATGTATATATCGGAGCCTTCTTCATTCCTTATTTTCTTGAACTGCCCTTTCACTCGAGCTATTTTGACGGGTTCGCGCATATTTGCTCGCGCAGGCAAAAATGACGTCATGGTCTGGAATGTACTGCACTCTGGTATCTAAAATTTCAACTTTGAACAAATGTCATTCACTCATAATTTTCCAATTTCCTGCCACGTTATTGAGGTTATGTCATATTTACATTTCGTTTAGGGCTTTCAGGCTTACCAAGGTTCAGACTTGAACGATATATAAGTTATCCCAAGCAATAAGCATCATTCAAGAACTTGTCCCGATGATATTCCGTAATATTATTGAATAAAATCCTTCATATTAATGTCATAACAAAGTTAGTAAACTCACAGTCACGGTCTAATTGAATGCGCGCGTAATTTAAATTATCGTAAGAAATTCCCAAAGTTGTTATATTTTGCAGATATGACATGTCAATTATAGACTGATATACTTGAATGTCTTTGGAAAGTGACGTCATGGTCTGGAAACAGCGGCATCGTCGGCTATTTTGTAAACTAAAATAATTGGGCAAGCGTTTAACACGGGAAGCATACCCCGAGTTGAAAGGGCAGTATCAGAGAAGAATGATCTGATTATAGAAGGCTGTGGTATGTATGTATATATATATATATATATATATATATATATATATATATATATATATATATATATATATATATATATATATATATATATATATATACATAATTTGTAAATCGCGAAAACTCATGATCAGTTTTGACGACTATTCTGTCGAATTATTGCATAGCTTAGTTGTTGATTATTATCAACTACACTCGTTAGTTCTTTCATTCACACAAAATATAGTTGAACTGTAGGCCTACTGTACCTCTTCAATTCACGCCTTTCATCATTCAACAAATACGGCTAGTATACGGACAGAATTTTTCTGTTCTCACCAATATATTATATAAAAGCTATTTTTCAATCCGTAATGTACCTGTATCATATATAATCACTTTTCGCCTTCTGTAATCATAATGTTCGAAGTACGCTGAATCCTGGTTGGTAGGCCTATACTCACTCCACGGTCAGTATGAACAGCTATCAAATCAACGATTTTCTCTCCAAAGTGATCTAGTGTTACGAAGAGTCTTATGAAAACCTATATTGTCCTGTCATTATAATTACGTAATCAATAATTCTGACGTCGTAATTTGCTCAATTAGTGTGAGGGAGGTTTAGTTATTATTATTATTGGCATATAATTCCTGATAATAGTTCCTATCTATCAGTTGCCACTAACACAACATCCAGATTGAATGCATAAGAGAAGCCTGATGCATTTTTATTTGTATTTCATGTGTAGCTCATATAAATATATATTTATATATATATATATATATATATATATATATATATATATATATATAGGCCTATATATATATATATATATATATTTATATATATATATATATATATATATAAATATTATATATATATATATATATATATATATATATATATATATATATATATATATATATATATATATATATATATATATATATATGTTTAATTTATGCATTTAATTTCTATATAAATTAGGTAACAGATTTTATAGTGGAATTATCGTTATGGAGAAAGTATTCTTCGTGCTGTCAATGCACGCGATGTGGCCAGCCCCCGTGGCTCAGTCGGCTGAGGCGCTGCTTCGGAGAATCAGGTCAGGTCGGCGTGAGTTCGATTCTTGTACAAGGCAAGAATCGTATCTTGTACGGTTACTGTTTTCATTGTTTTTCCACTTATCATTACAATTCATTGCTCTCATCAACACCGTGCTGATTTGTAACCCAGCATAATTCCTAGCTGTTGATGGGAGCATTGTGCAAAACTAAACAAATATAATAGGCCTATATATAGGCCTATATATATATATATATATATATATATATATATATATATATATATATATATATATATATATACATATATATATGTAGGCCTATATATATATATATAAATATATATAAATATATATATATATATATATATATATATATATATATATATATATATATATATATATATATATGTATACATATATATATATATATATATATATATATATATATATATATATATATATATATATATATATATATGTATATATATTCATATATATATATATATATATATATATATATATATATATATATATATATATATATATATATATATGTATATATATATATATATATATATATATATATATATATATGTATATACATATATATACATATTTATATATATATATATATACATATATATATATATATATATATATATATATATATATATATATATATATATATATATATATACATTTGCATACATTATACATTCGATTAAATCTCCGCTTTGCGTATTTCAAAATAGAAATGAATCGATTCACCATTAATACTATTTTACAATTGTATGATTATATATTATGTGTGCATAGACGAAAGATTTATACTACCAAGATAAATCACTCTCATAGCTATTATAAACAAGAATAAATCCCAGTACACACTTTCATAACCCTCGACCACGTCTGCCAACAAGTATAGGCCTACCTATGCTCGCCACTGAAAGAGTTACCCTGGTGTTGGTGGGTATAGCAGCACAATCCAGATTGCCTGTATAGCGTTTTCTAGTGAACTGCACTTCAGGTTAGGTTAGGTTAGGTTAAGTTAAGTTAGGTTAGGTTAGGTCAGGTTAGGTTAGGTTAGTTGGTATTACACGGTACTGGTGAAGGGATTAGAAGAGTGTGATGATGAAATAGTTGGGGTAAAAGAAAAGTGGGGGTCAGTTTCATTTCAACATTGCGTGACGTCTTTTATAGTAAATATCTTCCTTCTTTGATAGTTTTTGGAAACTCGTAAGAAACGCAAGACTATGGGAGATCTGCCCATTTCTGTACTTATGAGCTGTATCAATATAACACCTGTGACCAAGTGGATTCACAGTAGATCTACTGACTGTACTGTCTTGATTGACATATTCACTGTACAAGCCACTAAACTAACAGGCCCTGTACTAACGCAAAATGCTTGGGTGCTTATACCGTGCCTGCAGTCAATTGAAATAATATACCTGGGCCCAGATTCACAAAGAATTTTACCTTAAAACGTTTTAGCGCTTAACCCGTTCTAAGTTAAAACAGAGATATCACGTTCTAACTTTATAACGGTTTTATCCTTATTCCCTATTCACGAAGAATTTCAAGAGAATTTTACCGTGGTGTTATCTTTAGTCCCAACTGTCCGTGCCGTTGCCGTGTGACGTCATTGTTCTCGACTATCAACCAATGTGAGCAAAGAGCGGGAAGTCAATCAGTTTGTAATAACGCGATATAAACATCAATTACTTGTTTCCTACAGCTAGATAATATTTAAAATCAACATGAATGCAATAAATGTTGTATATACTTCCAAGTTTGTTGTTTTCTAAGGGGTGTTGTGAATCTTTTTGTTGTTGAACATCGAGAAGGCTTTGCATTTTGTTTCCCGCTAATTCTGTCAGCTGTCAGACGAGATTCCCAAATGTGAGGTTAAGATTGAATATTAAGTATGATAATCGTAATTTGGATCGTTTCTTTACTCCCAACCTCTCTAGATTTGTATTTTCAATCTTCTAAATATGTACTAATTGAATTTGAGTGAGCCAAATCTCAAAAATCATCGAAATCAATTGCCAGGTGAGTGTTTTATCTTCACTAAAACCACTCAGGACCGGTGATAACTTTATCACCAACTATTCTTAAAACTTTTGCGTAAACTTTTTCGTGAATACGAGTTACAACCAAGTCTGGTGATAACTCCTAAAACTATTTTAACTTAGAACGGGTTAAGAGATAAAATTCTTTGTGAATCTGGGCCCAGGCTTATAGCTGGCTGCAAGGACTGGGATTTAGAGTGGTTAGTGTTTACTAGGTGAGATAGTTGCTGTTAAAACCCACGATAGTAACCAATTATTACGGTCTCAATTAGACTGCAAAAACTTCACACATACTTCTTAGCTCACCCTATAAGTAGTGCTACAGGATTTTGTCCCAACAACAATGGATAAACAAAAAGACTGAACATGTTGCGTAGGTTTTAATTTAATTTGTAATGGGCTTAACGACAAACTGTACTGATGACCACGATATATTGGTGTCGGTGAATGATATATGAGATGATGAGATGAAATGTTATTTCCCATTCCAGTATACACGAAAATCCCTGTCAGGATGGTCGACCATGACGGAAATCGAGCCCCGGTCTCCTGAATGACGGTTCAGTGTGCTAGCCACCACTCGACCACTCGTCTCAGTGTTGCGAGGGTATTTAGCTCTTCTTGTAAATAATAACCAATCGAAGTACTACTAGGGCCTACTAGTCCTTTGGAGCTAGCTATGCGTATGACGTTATTTCAAGTGGCAGCCGCGGTACATACACGCCTAACACTCGTCGGTCTAATGCCACTGATAACAGTGGCAAACCGGCGTCGCTACTCAATCCAGTGAAATGTTGTTGTTGTACGAGACGGTAGCGACGCGACAGACATGACGGCTCCAAAAGTCGCTGGATGATGAATGAGATGATGGTCCTGTGAGATGAAGATGGATAGGGTTATTATACTGGTGGGGTGGGTTTTAGGTAGTGGTCTATTGATGTTAGGATGATCTTGCCTTGTAAGATGAAAATTGCGAGATATGTGTATATGTATACTAGAAATCGACCCACCTTGGCTATGAATCTATTAAGTATAGTCACATTCGTTGCTTTTTTCCGGGAGCCCTGATTATTCGTGCCTGCAGTTGATCATTTTAGTAAATTCAATTGATCTAGCAAAACTATGGTTTGAATTTTTTCCCACAAAACGGCATGTACAATTCATGTCAGATTTGGAAAATTGTAGTTCAATCTAGTTTTGAGATTCAAGATTTTTTTAACAAATGTTTTCATTTTACATCATTTTCCTCTGGATTTTTCTTATGAGGTTTCTTTATACTACGGGAAACCAAGGTAGATAACCGAACACTCAAGTGGGATCAAACCCAGTCTTTCTTGTAAAAATAAATAAGAGAGAGAGAGAGAGAGAGAGAGAGAGAGAGAGAGAGAGAGAGAGAGAGAGAGAGAGAGAGAGAGAGAGAGAGAGAGAGAGAGAGAGAGAGAGAGAGAGAGAAAGATATAGAAAGTGCCGGAGAGAACATGATACGTTGCATTATCAGGTAATAAGTCTATTCCTTTCACACACACTTCCCCTTGCAACGCACCGCAGCGGCTCATGACGCGCCAGCGGTGACAGCTTCGATATTTATTGCCGCAAGCTGGTTTCTCCGTGTGGCCCATATTCGGATAGAATATCAACCTTTTTCGGCGCTCTTTGGTACCCCCTGAACATCTTGTGGTGAGCATTTGTGTGTTTATCTCACGTCGATCGGCCCAGGGGTTTCCGAGATTTCAGAAGGCTACGGGCCACATAAATACCCACATGCATGACGGTCAACTCTAATTGCGAGATGTTCTAACATTTTGTCCAGTAGGATCCAATGGAGTTTTGAATTTGAATAACACTGAGATGCATCAAAAAGCAGAAAAAGCTAATTTTGATACAATAATTGTTCTAATTCAATTGTATAGAAAAAATCTCTTCAGGGGTGGTGAAACCCCTCCTCTCCATTCCTTTCCCCCTACACTTGGTGCTGATACATGTTTGTCGCAGGGCGCCCGAAGAGCGAATACTGAAATAAAGATATTATCAAGAGTGAACTTAGCTCGAAGTGTTCACTTTTAGAAAGTGGATAGCCTATTCGAGAAAACGATCATAACCTGACCCATACAACCCCAACACAGCTCCTCTGTGCTCCAACCAATTCCCCGAAATAGTATCTTGTCTACGGCATTCCTACACGCCAAGCCCTCTTTCACACTTAGTATTATCGCTATTCCTGTATTCGCTCTTCAGCGCCCCCGTTTGTCGCGCTTGATGCCCTGTCGCGCTGTGTAACAATAGCCTGTTCTCTTCTTGTAGATTCTGCATGGTGTTCACATGTCTCGCTCTCTCCGTATTCTCAACAATCGAGGCGTACGAGAAGGAAGCCAGCATCATCCTCTTCTATATGGAGACCGTCGTCATGGTGTGGTTCACCATCGAGTTCGGCTTCAGGTGAGTCCTTGCAAACATGCGACCAGACATCGCCAATATAAAACACATCCACGGCTTGCCCCAACTCGACACTATACTCAATACTTTAACTGTCACGCAGTGCTGGCATAAAAATGATTCATCCCATCTACTTCATTTCCACTCGTTCTATTCTCTGACCTTGTAGTAGTACTTCCGACCGCTGCACGGCATGACAACTATGCTGGATTGCGATTGGCTATCGCCAGCTCGTTTGTCGCGCTATCTGGCATTCAGAGCACTAAACTAATTGCAGACATAGGCGAGGGGATGGATGTGTGCAGGGAGTTGTCAGTTGTGTTTTGCCAAAAGCGTGGAATGTCTTGATTATGGTCATGCCACCTGCCGTACTTTCTATTAAGAATAACTTGCAAGATTACCCGTTATTCATGACGGAGGATCCCAATCAATTAAAAAGCAAGTGACGGGTTTGGGAAAGAGAGAAAGTAGGGAAGGAATGGCAAGGAAACTGTCGACCGTAGTGGGAATCAAATCCCGGTCACAAGTATTGTTCTAGCAAACAGATAAAGCCTCATGTTCGGAATTGAATAATCAAATGAAGTAACTATTCAAATTGCGTCTCGAGAATAGGGTAATGGTAATGGTAGGTTGATTTGTATACTAGATTACATTAACCGAATGACCTGTCCAGAATAAACGGTAGAGGAGTGGATGCATTTTCAATTGTAGCAAAGTACAAATTGAGAGATTAACCAGATTTTATACAGGTAGTTTGGTTTCAGATGTATGCTATGAAAAATTCAACCCTCATCAAACCCCTATTCTCGAGACACTATTTGAATATTCATTAAGATTTATTTCGGGTACTTTATTTGAATATTTTTCTCGACAATTGGGCTTTAGCTGTCATACCAACTAACTCTCTTCTTGTCTCCTACGAACATTAGATGTCAAAGTTTTTAGGTTCATTTCAGAGTATCTTCAAGCCAGCAGTGGAAAATAAGTTCTACTCTGCTCTAACATTTCGTCTTATCATAATTAATCTAATTTAATTAATAGTAGTTTATGTCTACTGTGAGCTCGGCTAGGTCATTAGTATCTTTAACCAACTCATCATAATGCGCTAGTTTTAATGGGTGTCTTGTAGTACTAGTCCGTATAGTTCATACATCGCATATCAGGCATGTAAATGGCCGTCTTCGCGCTACCGCACCTGTGCACGTAATCGTGGTATAATAAGAATGATTGATTATCGACGTCAGAATACTACATATTTTATGTTTGCATTAGTGGCCTGACTGCTTAGGTTACAAGTGTTTGTCCAACATTGAATCGAATCAGATTCCGAGTATAAGGGAAGGCGGCGAGTCGGTAAATAATGCACGGCGACTCGTTGAATCACCCGTTCAGGTCGCCGGTTACAAGTTCAGTCGCACGTCACTTCACAGCGGTAAGACAGAGCAAACTCGTTAACCGCATTAGCCAATTCGAGTTGGATCCAGTGAATAATTAAAGAGCAACTTGTACTGGAAACACTGAAGGCGGGTTTTGGTATACTCTATAACTGCGAAATAAATACGGCAGAACCATTTAAGGGACATTACAACCCTGGGGCTAGATTTCAATGAATAATGAAGCTATTTATTTACCCAATTTTAGAGAAGACTGATGATCATCGTCTCGATTAGAGAAATTATGATTGATTCATTTGTTCTCCAAATTACCTCCAAAGACCAGCCCCGTTTACTGAGTCGTGACCTAAACATTATATCTGATTCTCTTTTCACGGCGTTTACGGCACACTGAATGTCACGCACAGTTGTAGTGAAGCTGTCACTGCTGAAACTATTATTGATATTACATGGAAGTGAATTCAATCGATGTAATCTGCAAATATTAACCTGCCTGGATGATGTCAAGTTTCTTCTATACTAATTACCTAATTCATCACGCTGCAGAATAAATCACTTCATTTTTTAGGCGGAAAAATGTCTTCTACGTGATTAGTGTTATTTACGTGGAAGAAATATGGAATTATTTGGAATAAGAATTCATTCTCAAGCCTCGAAGTAAAAAACGTTCAGGCACGTGTATTCTATTGTTGACAAATTATCTTATCACGCCTACTAGTAGGCTAATCACTCCCGTAATCGTTAATCTAGGTTTTGACAGTAATTTTTTTTCTCCGGGAATCATTAACAGCTTGCGCTTGTGAGTGCATGACGTACTTCGGCTACGAGAAATTAGGAATTGGGAAAATAGACAATATTCAGAAATTTGAGAGAAAAATAACTTCATTTTTCATTCAAATCTAGCCTCAGCGGGGTTGTGGTGTCTTTCGACCTTCAGACTTTGACGTGACAATCGCGTGAGGAATTATCATCAAAGCCGCTGGGCAGAAGACGAAACGCATGAGCCTTTATCTCGTTCCTGTTTTTCTGTTTCCACACCAAAAAATGCTTTCTAAGTTTCTTCGAAGATACCCGTGGCAAAGTTGGCATGGAAGTACGTGGCGTTCCCTTAGATATGAGTGGGACAAGGTTCGAAGCCTACCCTGGATGCTAAATTTTTCTTTAAACAAAATCATATATCAGGCTTCTCGCCACTGGTTATGTATAATGATTAAGGATCATTTTTTAAGCAACCGATGGTGTAGCATTAGTTTTCATTTCATTCATTGCCAGCTCATGCACTGTGCCATATCTATTGTGGGCCTTGATTTACCACGCATCGAACAGTAATGATTATTTTTCTGGATAGTGAAACTGGGATTATGCCATGATATAGAGAGACTCAATATAGCGAGCCTTGTCGTTTGTGGAAAATGAGCCTTGGGATACTGTGCCTCGAATTTAAGATTCCATGCCGTAATTATCAGGGCTCGAATTCATGTGAAACTGCGACGTAGTGTGTGCCATGACGTTGCGGAAAAAGAGCCTTGAAATAATCTGCATGCTCTGATCCAATTCACAGCATTAGTAAATCAAGCTCAGTTTCCATAAACGTGAACATTTTCGGAGAGAGAGCCTAGATTGATTCAGAGTTGACCCAAGTCAACATCAAGTAAATTGAGGCTCAGTTTCCGTAAATCTTTGAGTTTTCATCAAGATGCATTGAGGGTTGCGTTTGTTTGCGGCCGGGAGATGGTGCCTTCACTTATCTTGAAAACACGTACAATACCGTGAGGACTTTTTTTGTGTAATATGGATCGCAGCTCTATCTGATGTTTTTTTTGTAGAAACGGCTGATAGGCTGGCAAACTTGATGACAGCGAGTCGGCCTAGAACGTATCGTTAGTTCCTTTTATCACCACTTATCTACGCACGGTCAATAGTACTTGGAACGAGACCCGTGAATTGGAACATGTTTCAACATGGGAGGGATAGGAAGTGAAGACACCATCTCCAACGGGCAAACGCAACCCTCAGTGCATCTTGGTTTTCATAAAGAGAGCCTCGAAATAGTCAGCCTTGAGACAACTTGACTTGACAGCTAACATCCAGAGATGACTTTATCAATGACTCTCTTTCCACAGTCGTCGAGGTTCTCTGTATAAAGGCTTGGTTTCACACGAAAATGAGCAGCTGATAATCGCGACATTGAAAATAACTAGGAAAACGCGTTATATGTTATCGCGTTGATGGACGAGCTCGAACATATCAACATATATTTGAATTGGTACCGGTATATATATATTCACCTTGAGACCCAAACAATTACGTCATTGTCCTCCTATTTCCCAATCATTTTCTATAATAATGAAGAAGGCCTTGTTTCAATCGTTTCCAATTAATTGATGACACTTGTTGATTGGATTTAATTGGTATCTTAATAGTTTTGAGTGATTCAAAAACATTACATTGTATATTTATTTACATCAAAACGGCTGAACCGATTTTAGTGAAAGTTCGGAATTATGTTATCATTATCATATTGAAATTCCCTGAAAATCTGAATTCTCTCGAAAGAAATAGTTTTTACTATTTTTTTCCTCTGGGTTATTTTCATGGGATTATTTAAAACTTTCGAACCGATCACGCCTCAAAACTATACAGTACCGAATTAGATGAGAACACTTGTGTATGCCAAGTTTCAACTGAATTTTAATTTCCGTTCGCCCTGTGGAGCCCGCGAACAAAAAGACAAAATAGAAGTAGGCCTACTTCTTTTCGAGTATGGTGAAATCGAGTCTTGCTTCGCTCATCCAATAATACAAAAACAGCTCAGTATACTAAGGCCCACTATATCAGGGACTACGATATTAACACTTGGGCTCATTATACGAAGGACCGCTTCCCGATGCAACAAGGCTCACAATACCTGGTCCCACTTGTTCTTATCCGCCGACGCCTGCGCAGCGGCTTCGACGATCAATTCATCTCGCGATTGTCTCGTAGACGTTGCATCATATCATAGAATGGGAACTAGTTCATGCTGACTTCCGCTTCCGTTTCAAACAGCGCTGTTATTGACTAGCTCTCTCGAAGCGAGTCGCTTGACTTACATCTCGGCGCAAAATCACGTTGCTTAGAGCACCCCGTGCACAGTGACAGACTTTTTGACTAATCGGATTTATGTTCTACACTTATTATTGATGAAAATTAGTTAAATTAGTCCTTGATCAGTCATCTCACGGCATTTGAGGTAAAATTGAATTATTTTCAATAGTTCCCACTTATGGATTGCATTTTTAAAAAAGATTGAAGGATATTCTCACCATAAATTGTAGAAGATTTAGGATACTTTGACACCTAATTTCCCGATGGCGGCATAATAATTTACTACTTATGTAAGCATTTTTGCACAAAAAACACATGCACACTCTCATTTCAAACAGTGTTAAATAAAATGGCGAAATGGAGATGTAATACGTGCAATCAGTTATAGTTAAAAATTCTCGAATTTGATTTTTGATTGAATTATACAAGATTTTAAGGACTATATTGGCGATTATGTCCAGAGTCTAAGTACATTTACTATATTATTTACTAATAACCACGATTTGTATTGATCGTGATTTTCTCGCCACAACACTGTGTAAAAGCTTGATTGGATACGTGCATTTCAGTTTATTGTGCATGATCACAAATACAAATTTGAATAGAATATGTCTCTTGACATTTTATGTCATTTTTGTGTTTTAATATAAATGTAGGATTTTGTAGGATTATATATGGACAATTAAGTTACATATGACTGTTCTTAAACGAAAAACAATTATAATCGAGACGCGTGGCTATTTGGTAACACTGAATCGTCATTCGGAAGACCGGGGTTCGATTCCCGCCATGGTCGACCATCCTGACAGGGGTTTTTCGTGGTTTTCCTCTGTCGTTCAGGTTGATACTGGAATGGTTCCTTGACAACAGGTCACGACCGACTCCTTCCCACCTTCCAAAAACACCTAAAAAAATAACCTTCATCTCATCATCCCATCATCTCATTCATCATCCACCGACGCCAATAGATCGTAGCCATCAGTAGCGTCGTTAAAACCCAATATATATTTAAAAATAAAAAAAATTGTATATGGGTATTCCTATATATCTTTCGTATCGATCATACACAATGTATTTTCTATTCATTGCTATTACTTGGTGATATACATTGGGGACTTCATCTCGAGTACCCAGGTCACTTTGCGTGCAATGACACTAGGCCTATCGTGCGGCCAACGATGACGTATTGGGGCAGACCGGGGGGCAATCAGAATATAGGCCTACACAGACCGACTGACCATTATCATCCATCATTTACATCATTCAATTACATTTTTAGTACACTAAATAGAAAAAAGTATCATTTTTCACTTTTTGAGATGACAGTTAAAAACAGGGTTTACAATACTAATTATCCATAATGGTCAATGAAATGTATCAATCGGAAAAACTTAGAAAGGCTTCTTTCGAACATTTTCGTAACTACGCCTATATTTTCTCAAACGAAAACGAAAAGGAAGATATATTACTTGCCAGCGCATTCAACTGGTCGTATCATTAATTGTTGGCCAAGTCTAGTTGAGGCTGGCGTTTTGTCAGCATCTTATAGCCGATTGTTATATGCCTACTCTGCCTTCTTTCTGCAAACCAACCACCGTACCAGCAAAGCGAGTGTTAATTCAGCGAATAGCTTGTGCACTATTTTCGAAACAAATATATATAAATTGAGTAACTATTCAGTATTTAAATTGTGTCTCAAGAATAAAATTAGGGAGAAGGTTGATTATTTTCAAATTGGAGAGTGAAAAAAAAACGATTTGTAGAAATTTAAGTGATAGAGGGGTAAAGGGGACGCTGAGAGAGTATACCAAAATGAAGTCGACTCGGTCGTGAGACATAAACTTTGGGGTACCTTTCAATGGACGATTGTAAAATGTGTTCAGGATTCAGGTACTGTTAGACAATCAAGCCCATGTCACACAACGGAGTCGACTTTATTCCGGTATATGCTCCTCAGGTGCCCAGAGGGGTGGGCCTATAAATGCGTTTTTAATGATCGATAAGTGAATATGAAGAATCTTTGCAGATCGTTTGGTTTCTGTAGGATGAAAAATTTAATAACATAACAAAATCAATGCTCTCCATAACAATTAATTAGGATACAAAATAGTTGCAAACATACGGCTTTAGCAGTTTGTCATGCTGAAGAATACTCGCCTCACGACAAATACACGGGCACTAGCTCAGTTGACCCTCAGAGGTCACCGGGTTGCGACATCATCACAATCGCATATAGTCGCCAACGCAATTGCTAAACTTCCTTCAATAATTACAAAATAAAAAGTGAAATATAACTCTATCTCTGAAGTAAATGCAGTAAAAACCTTCTTTAACTGAACGTGAACAAAATACTGAAGGGAAACATTCAAAAAGACTTGAACCCAACCCAACCAACCCTTACCATATAGCTTTTCTATGCCCCAACCAATTCCCCGAAACAGAAACTCGTACGTCAATATTACTTCATATTTCAATTTGTTATTTCAGAAAACCAAGCAGTATATTAGAACATTATCGAAAACATTCATGAAAACAAAAAGTTTGACTGCAGCGAGATTCGAACTGGCGACATTCGGTACCCAATCGAACGGTCTACCGCAGCGCTGTACCGCAGTGCCACCGCGAACACTTAATTGAATAATTATTAAGAAAAATGGGCTAAATCATAAAATAATGATGCTATTCATTTTTTGATCGGGTTTTGTTTCTTGAAATTATTCATTCACTTGATATATTTACATTATTCTTTCTACTTCTTTTCGTATTTCACTTCGTTTACTTTCATAGACTACGTATTCTTGAGGCAATTTTTCCTGTCATATTAAGTCTCTATTACGCCTTTTTATTCGTCTATTTTCCTATCGATTTTGTCTTCTATTTTCCCCTCGACTTATTTCCTCATTATGCTGGGTATGCGGATATGCGGAGAGACAAACCCTTGGGGTGGGGAGGGGAGGAAGGGGGGGGGCGAACTTGCTAGCAATTCAATGTCTTATTAATAGAGCCTACTCGATCAGCGTGTTACTTCGGAGAACATAACTTCTGGACAACCATTATTAATGTGGGAAAATATGATCAAGTCTGACGTATGCCAGTGTTGAAACTTGAATTAGCTTTAGATGACCAATTATTGAACGATTGATGTATTAGCGTCTAGCTCGGATCACGACAAATAGACCAATAGACTGGACAAATAGCTATACCCGTCATCAAGTGTTTTTGATAAGCAACTTAATTCCCTCAAATGACAATAACCCAGTCGCCAATCAACCACGTGTACCGATAGGCCTTTACATAACAGCACAAAATATCATCATCGGTTTTAAAATTAGTACAAAGGCTGACGTACATCAAATGAAAGCTTGCGAAGGACCTTCTCAAATAGTCAAGATAATACCAACGGAGCTTTCTATGTAAAAATCGAGGTCAGATGTCAAATTTTGAGTATTTCTTCGTTGATAATACATTGGAATGTTTCAACTTTATTAAAAACATGCTCCATAATTTTCAATGGAGACAAAATTGAAAGGTTTCGATTTGACATATTTTCACCTTGAATTAGGTGAACAAATATTCAAATTCATGCAAAACTTGCTTTTATCTTGATTTGTTTGTTTGATTGACGAAACAACTTGACAGTGTGGTTAATTGATTCGATGGAGTATGTTGACAAAAAAAAAACAATATTGTTCATGTCATATGAAAACGTATCGGGGTCAAATGTCAATAGGTGAGATCAATTGACATTCTCAAAAAAATGGGTCTCACCTTATTGTGCTTACGTGGCTATTTTAACAACGTGAAATTTCGATGTGAACAAAGTTAACAAATCGCAATATGAAACTGAAGCACTATAACTACATAACGTATTTAATGTAATGTATACTACTATAAGTACACTATAGAAAGCAAACTATAACAAAACATATAATGAGGTATGAAAAGAACACTGATTTAATTACAGAAGATCGTTAGAAAAAGTCTTGTCTACACTAACTTTCTTCATTCTGCAAGGGAAAATAGTTCGATTAAATATTCTCAAATAGTGTTGAAACCTAGCTGAGTGAAATCAATATTGTAATAACCCTATGTTCATAAATTTTGTCTAGAAAAAATGAGCAATTATACGTTTTAATTTCAAACTTTCATCCATGAAATGAAAATGTTGTTCACCAAAATAGCAAGCACATAATTATACCACCGTAATGATATAATATAGCTGTGATAATTTCAAGGTATTGTGATTTTTCTGGATGAAAGTTGGGATACGAAAAGGTAATCGCATCTTCCTACAGCGATGAATTCTTGACGTTGCAGCGAGATCATGTAATTACCAAAATTTTTACAATTATGTATTTCGTAGACGACCTTATCTTTCATGGATGTAAGTATACCTTAACAGCCACCGTCTAAATCAACAAACTCCTACTCGCTGATATTACTGCCTTGGCTACCAGTAATTGTGCAATTTATCAACGTGAGTGGATGATTGCACTTGATATTGTTTGCCATGCAATCACAGATTGGCATATAGCGTACTTCAGCACAGCTGCATGCTAAAAGTACAATACACATAGTGGAACTGGAGTTTCAACTTCTGACAAACTATTCAATATTTAGATCTCCTGACATATTCGTTTTCCATTCATGGAAGTTTGATTCAGGAACAGTTATTGGGTACGCTTGTAGACAACATACCCTCATCGCTAAATTGCATTTGCATGTTTCTTTATGAAGAGTACTGAGCAATCCACATAGAGTGGCAGACAATCTTATTTTCTGTCAACGTATAGTTAGTACGTATAATAATTAACTCTTGCAGTAGTTGGTTTACATTACAGTTTGTCTCTTTTGCTCTGGAGTACAGTGCATGTAAATCAGCCAGTGAAGTATCCATGCAATTCTTGACAGAAACTCTTCACATTTCAATCTCTCTAGTACACACCGTAACACACGTTACCACAAAAAAAAAAGATTCGCATGGTTTTTTTTTATTATCAAAAATACATATATCAAAATACTATAGACCCGCAAAGTCAAAAATTCCAACTTGTCTGCGGGTCTGTTAACATTTGTAATACAACATAATATATACATTTAATTCAGTTGTCTGGATGATATATAAATACATAGACATAGATATAACACACATACATATACCTAATCAAAAATTGAATCAAATTCAATTCAATAATAAATTCCTTAATGAATTGAACAAAACAGAGAAATTTTATCCACTAAACAGCCAAAAATAATGTTAAACAATGATAATAATAATAATAATAATAATAATAATAATAATGATGATAATCTTTATTCAAGGAACAATGTACATTGTTATAGAATGTGTCACATAATGGTATAACTTATCAAATAGAGATATATAAAGATGAATAAATATTAAACAGAATTCGGATTTTTGAAGTATTCTTCTACTTGGGCAGGTTTGAATGAGGTAAGTTTTGACTTTTGATTTGAACTTCTTCTTGTTGATAGAAAGGGTATTCTTTATTATGGTTGGTAGATTGTTGAAAATGTATGTGATATGTGACCTTTTGAAGGTTTGAGAGCTTCATAGTATATTCTATATTCCTCTTTTATTAAATGCACTAACCGATTCATATGTCGAAAGAGTGTTGATCTCTGGAAGTGGTTCACGAACGTCATTATCATTTTCTCACGGTCCAGACTTGGAAAAAAACGTCAGTTTGCACCAATATAACGACAGCTTATTCATATCCATTCAGCAAGGTATTCTTGGCAAAAATTTGACGTGACAAGAAATTGTTTGAAGTTTTATCGAAACCGAGAAAAAGATTACCATAAAGGGGTTATAATGTTTGTGAAGCACTTCAAAGGATATGCGTAGAATGAAGGACTGGGATATTTCACATGAAAACTGTACTATGCAACATCGACAATAATTTCTCATTGTAAATGAACTCACCCCGTTGAGTCTGCTTGAATTTCCACATGAAAAAAGCCAATTATCTACTAACGATATCGGTGTGAAACCCACAAGTTAGATCCTAAACCCAAACTTCCATAAATTAAGAAAAACGGGAGCCCGTAGACTGTATCCCGATATTGTGACCCACAAAAGTGTATCCAAATGTCGTGTTGATTTAGTGGACCACAAACTAGATATACTGTACCCCAAAGCTTGTTATACATACTGCACCCCGATATTCTGGCCCCCAATTTAGTGGCCCACAAAACTAGAACACGGGGGTCCAGTATATCTTTTAGAACGACTGAATTGGTATTGTGGACCCCAATAAACTGATACCTAAAGATCTGTCATTGTCAACCTCGATAAACTGGGCCCCGACATTGTGGCCCACAAAAGTGTATCAGATGTCGTATGTATATAGTGGACCACAAACTAGATATTCTGTACCCCAAAGCTTGTTAGACATACTGCACCCCGATATTCTGGCCCCCAACATAGTGGCCCACAAAACTAGAACACGGGGGTTCAGAATATCTTTTTCAATGACTGAATTGGTATTGTGGACCCCAATATACTGATACACAAAGAGATCGGCATTGTCAGAGCGAAAACTGCACCCCGATATACTGGCCCCCAATCCGAGCTAAACGCACTCGCAGCGCACCAGCTTAGCTCGGTTTGGGGGCCAGTATATCGGGGTGCATTTTTCGCTCTGACTATGCCGATCTCTTCGTGTATCAGTATATTGGGGTTCACAATACCGATTCAGTCGTGGGAAAAGGTATAATGGACCCCCGTGTTCTAGTTTTGTGAGCCACTATGTTGGGGGCCAGAATATCGGGGTGCAGTATGTCTAACAAGCTTTAGGGCACAGAATATTTAGTTTGTGGTCCACTATATCCATACGACATCTGATACACTTTTGTGGGCCACTATATCCATACATCTGATACACTTTTGTGGGTCACAATGTCGAGGTCCAGTTTATCGAGGTTGACAATGACAGATCTTTGTGTATCAGTTTATTGGGGTCCACAATACCAATTCAGTTGTTCTAAAAGATATACTGGACCCCCGTGTTCAAGTTTTGTGGGCCACTATATTGGGGGCCAAAAAACCAAAGTATTTGTACAACTTTCGGGTTTAATTGAGTGGGCCACAATGCTGGGGTCCACTTTATCTTCTTCTGTGGTCCAGAATATCGGGATTCACAATACTGTGGTCCACAAGAGCGGTACCCAAAAAACGAATGAGAATACTCAAATATCGAATGGATGGTCAGAATTTGGAACTCAAGTATTATTGTTCGTGATGTAACTTTTATTATGCAGCTATGTTGAAGTATGCAATGCCAATCTGAGATTCCATCGCGAACAATATTATATAGTGAATCCTTTTTTGTATGGGTAAATTCGAAATGAAGTGGATCTGAAAATATACCATTTTGAATCATAAAAGTTTGAGTTATCAAAATATTGAACATTGACTTCATAGATCGAAATTCAGTTAGAACCAGACCTATTCTTTGAAATACACTAAAATTTGAATTGTCATAGACTTTGAAATAACGATGGTTCACTGTTGAGTGCAATGATGAATTGAAGGTGATAGCACATAACAGACAGTGATGTAGTTATAGCAAGTCGGAGTTTCATGATTTGGACAGTGAATGTCAAGGTAACTGTAACTGTAATTGGAAGATATTCTCACTAATTTGTCTCAGAGGAAAATTCATCAACCTACTGTGAGTTTTATTTCATCGAACAAACGATAAAAAATTGACAAAATGGAATTTTTGCATAAATTTGATTTATTGACCTGATTTATTATCATAATATGTCGAATCAATTGATGGAATTTTTATTCATTTCTACATTACAAAATTATTAAACATGTTTCTAATGAACTGAAAAATGAGAAAAAACAAAGAGAAACCACAACATTTTACATTTGACCTCCATTTTCACTTTTTTATGTAGGCCTACACAAATCCACCTCAGTCGTCGGTGTGATATATGGCTTTTCGAAACGTTCTCGACGCATGCTTTCATTTGTTATGTGTCAACCTTTGTCTCAATATTGAAACCCTCAAAACGCTTGTGCAAAGTACTAGTGACAATTATCTTATTATATTGTGGTTAAAAAAGATATATATTATGTATATGTATATTAGTATATTATATAAAGTACACACATATATATATATATATATATATATATATATATATATATATATATATATATATATATATATATATATATATATATATATATATATATACATACATTGCTCTCTTCAGGGAGGATGTTAAATTTCTCTCTTTGCATTCAGACCCATTTTCATTAATGAATAGTAAATGCGACTAGCTAGCATGTTGAACTCGGTGAACTGTCATGCTGAAGATCGGGGTTCGATTCCAGCCCATGGTCGACCATCCAGAGCGTGGTTTTCCGTGGTTTTCCTCTGTCCGTAAGGTGTTCACTGCAGGGATGGCTACTTTATAATAGTTCACGACCGTTTCTTTCCCACCATTCAAAAACACCTCATTCAATAACCTTCCATCTCATGTGTCAATCAGCTCATTCATCAATTACCGACGCCAATAGGCCTTAATCAACATAACAATATGTTGATAATCATCATCAATAATAATCATCATTAAGAAGTACATCATGACACTAAAACAGGGCCGACATTATATCGAATCTGTTACGATTTCAATCCTGACCTCCCCCCCTGGATGACTGCCATATGACTATATGACATTATTATCACGTGGCTGCTACATGACCATGACTCAACTAAATGACCGTGACGTGTGATGTTGTGATGTGGGGGATCAAAATTTTTTCCCAAAAAATATTGGGTCTCCTATTTGAGAAGAGTGTACTATAAAGAAAACATGCAATTATCTGGCAATGAAATATAAATAATCAAAGTTGTAATGTATTGTATTTTGAGTTTTTATTTTATCAGTATTTGTATGATATAGTGAAATGTGGAATGACATAGAATAAAATAACGGAATGAGTTGAAGAGTTAGTTTCCATTCGATGTATTGTACGATATTGACCCCAAGCAGGTAGGAGAGGTCTCATTCATCAATTACCGACGCCAATATGCCTTAATCAACATAACAATATGTTGATAATCATCATCAATAATAATCATCATTAAGAAGTACATCATGACACTAAAACAGGGCCGACATTATATCGAATCTGCCACCATTTCAATCCTGACCTCCCCCCCTGGATGACTGCCATATGACTATATGACATTATTATCACGTGGCTGCTACATGACCATGACTCAACTAAATGACCGTGACGTGTGATATTGTGATGCGGGGTATCAAAATTTTTTCCCCAAAAATATTGGGTCTCCTATTTGAGAAGAGTGTACTATAAAGAAAACATCTGGCAATGAAATATAAATAATCAAAGTTGTAATGTATTGTATTTTGAGTCTTTATTTTATCAGTATTTGTATGATATAGTGAAATATGGAATGACATAGAATAAAATAACGGAATGAGTTGGAGAGTTTGTTTCCATTCGATGTATTGTACGATATTGACCCCAAGCAGGTAGGAGAGGTATTCACTATTCAGGGTTGTGCCCGTATAGTACGTACGTTTCATTGCCCGTATAAGAGCAGACGGCGTACAAGGTAACTGTATAATTTACCTTCTGGCAAGCTTTTCGCTCTCAATTTTACAATTTTCATGTTTTGAGGGAAAATCATTTATTTTTTACACTCGAAAAAGAACCCGTCTGAAGCTGCGTGCACGCCTTGTACTAGAGATTGAAAGTAATTTGCTTGATTAGGTTGTAACTTGTGACTCTCAAGAGAAAAATAGAATTTATGATTTCAAAATGGCTTTATTCTTACTGTAGAAAAGATTCGTGTTTCGAACCGCGATGAAATCTAGAACGAAGATTGATGAAATCACTGCTGCAAAGATATGTTACATACAGTGGCACAATTCAATCGTATTTTCAGGTTTGAAATTATAGAAACGCACCCCTTTCTCTGTTTCTCCTCAATGAATGTATTCTAGTATTTTCTAATGCTCAACAAAAATACGAATACAGTTACTTTTCACGAGGACAACTCGTCATATGCGTTGTAAGATGAGCGGAATGAGCCTATTTATACGGAATTTAATGGAAAGTTATATACACACACCTTGATTTTGACACAATTAATTAATCAACTTCCTGTTTTTGCCGTCGATTATTGTAATCATTCAATTATCTAATTAGTTTCACCTGTTTTATGCATAATAGCTTCAATTGATGTAAAAAAAATACACATATTTTTCTTAAAATGGCTCATCCGATTTATTTAAAACTTTTCAATAATGTGCATCATTTTTGTGCTTAAATGCCGTGAAAATTTGAAATCATCCAGTCAAATAAATATATTTTTCAAATTTTCTCTCTGGGCTATTCTTATGGCGCTTACGAATTTTCGAAATGATTTTTCTCAAAAGTGGTTCAACAGTTGCGCGGTGATCTAGGCAGTATGAAGTTTGATGATGGCATATGTGTATGCCAAGTATCACCAGAATGTTTGCTTTTATTCGACCTGTGAAGCGCGAACAAAAGCGAACAGAAAGAATGTTTTCTCATCCAAGTACGATGGAATTGAGTCTTTGTTTACGCTCATCCATGATCCAATAAAAACTATCCAAGCTGTAGTCGACCAATTCAGCCATGTTGTAAGACTGCGCTATACATCCCTTCTTTCTCAAGCTAGACCCAACAACTCTCTCCGTGAAAGATCAAACAAACTAGAACCATTCAAATTTCACATTCTTTTCATTTTGTTATTCATATTTATTATTCTTTTTTTCGGTTAATAAATCAAATCATCAATGAAACATCCAACTCTGTGAAGGTAACATGTGAAAAGAAACTCCATGTCAATAGGTTAATTTTCTATCAACAAGAGTTGGGCTGACAAAAGGAAAATATTTATATTAAATCTGACTTATCGACTTTTATGATTATTTGGTTTTCTGCCTGATCAGTAAAAGTCCAGAGTATAAAAGCCATGATAATCAACTTGTACTTGATCTAAATAATGAATATATAGCTGTTTCGAGATTTGATAAAATGTTATAACAATATTGAAATGAGTGATAGGCTTACTGATATTGAAGTTTGGAAAGTCCTCTAAAAATAGTCCAACCTTTTTTTTGTCAACTGATTAAATTGACATCGGACCATGCGGTTATTGTTTGCTGTTATTGCCCTTACTCTAAATTAGCCTGAATCAAACCAACCTAACTAATCTAAACAATATATGTCCTATAACAAACCTATTCTAATTTAATCTCATCCGAAACTGCAGAGTCGTCATATAACACATGTATAGGCTAGGCTACCTCTGGTTCAACAAAATACAGTATAACTCATAATGCCTTGAGTAGTGATAATTTTTTCCACAAAATCTATTGCGTTGAAACATATCGTAAAATATTTCATGAAAAGTCTTTGAAATCTATGTGAAATCTATTTTCTATCTCTCAAATCGTAATTTGGACAAAAAAATGAAATTCTGCAATAATGTACGGAAAGCATGTCATACAGTAGGAAATATAGCAATAACACATTTTTACATAATGTTATATCTTCTCAATCACATTTATAAGTAGGTTAGTGAAGCATTATAGGTAGGTCAACCTATTGCGATGGTACGGATTAATTTTGCGATTCTCAGAGCAATATTGTTCTGTTGGAAGTCATCAAGATGTGCCAACCTATCAGTTGAGCTTGCCAAAAATGTTCACAGAGATAAATTTTGTTTGACTTTTCTCTAAAAAGAATAAATACTTTTCAAGAAAAAGTGAAATTTTTCAAGGTTCATATTGGAATCATTCAAATATGTTTAATTCAAATTAAACATTTCATTCGAAAGATTTCACAGACACAACACTAGTCTCAAGTCATTTTCCATCCTTTTTTTACAATCATTATATATTTTTAAATTTTTTTATTGGGAAAACAAAAGTTGGAAACATTGCAATTAAAAAAATTCACATCGCTTAATCCACAAAGCCTTATAAGGGCTTGACTGTGGCGATAATGTAAATAAAATAACTGTATAAAACACACAAAAAAATAAGTTAAAAAACAGGGGGGGGAAAGTGCAACCTAAAATTACGAAAGAAAACGAGACATGTGCAAAGTTAATCAATTGAAGAAAGAAGTAGTAAACATTATATTTTTGTTAATTGTTAACATTATATTGTTATTATGTTTCTACCAGCCTGCTTATGTTACGAGCGGGACGATAGCTGCAGCTTACTCTGATGCGTTTGCTTTTGCTCGACCGTGCTTCGTGTAACTCCGTCGAGCGGACGATAAATTGTACTTACAATTATTTAATGTGCACATTAGCCCATGTGGTTAAGCTACTGGGCTGTATACTAGTTTATACGCAATAGGTCCGTGGTTAAAATATTATTGTGTACTACCGGTGCGTTATTTTTTCATTATTAAATTGACTAAATAAAATACGATTCGACCAATAATTTTATTACTTGATATAGTAGTTATTTTTCATTACAAAACCATTTTTTCGTGATGTTTCGTTGTTTTTAATTTGAAATGGTGTATAAATAATAATAACAACCGCCTCAAAGTGGTGCAAAATCCAAGAGGTGCCGCTTCAAAACGATCTCACTACTTCATCCTCAATCGGGAAACAATGATTGTATAGCAATAATAAATGATGGAAAAAACTTCGACGTTATTTCATTCATGTATTTATTTATATTGGGTTCAACGACGCACTATACTGATGACTATAAATCTATTGGCGTCGGTAAATGATATATGAGATGATGGGATGACGATATGAAAGGTTATTTTATTAAGTGTTTTTGCATAGTAGGGAGGAGCCGTTCGTGATATGTTGTTAAAAAACCATCTCAGTAGGATTGATCAAGAGGGAAACCACAAAAAAAAATCAGGATGATCGACCATAGCGGGAATCGAACCCTGGTCTCCTGAATGACAGTTCAGAGTTATAACCACTGGATCACTTGTCTCAGAATTAATTTTTAAAAAAATACGTCGACGTTGTATCAAACAGATACCACATGAGCCGAATGACACGATTACGTCAGGTCAAGCTCCTCCAGAACCGCCCTCTCAGTTCTGAATATGTTGTCATTCATATTCAGGATATCCAAAGAGTTAGCTTCCGGAAACCTCTAATGAATTAGAGTTAAGTCCGATTGATCATAATCTTGTAGATATTTAATCTATAGTGCAAAAATTGATATTAATCTCATGTTATGTAGAAATAACTTTGAAGATGATCCAATTCATACAAACGGTGCGAGAATATTTAACAGGATACATAAACAGATGCGAGATGTAAATATACCAGAAGATTTCAGAAGATATTGTAATTAATAAAAGAGGGGAAATGATTCCCTAATTAAAGAGAGATTGTAATATATTGGGACATACTATGGAATAATTTCTCAAGAAGGGTATGAGATTTGTGTTGATGTTTATTGAATAAGGAATATTACATCTTTTACTACTAATCATGTTATTTGTAACCATCTATATGGAGAATAGCAAATACTTGCTACAAAAGATACGACTGCTACTAAAGATTGTAGTTAAAATAGGTGATGTGTGAAGCTTAAATAAGTCATGTGATAGTGGTGTGCCTCAAGGCTCCATTTTAGGTCCTATTTTGTACCTCATCTATGTAAATAATATGTTCAAATATACGTCCATATGCACCATGTTAATGCACGCATACGATACAGTAATAATAGCTTCTCATGAAAACGTAAATGAAGCAGAAACACATTGACAAAAAGATTGTATCAGGGTATACTGCTCTGGACACATGATCTAAACCTTGTAATCAATGCTAATAAGACGAAAATTGTCCATATATGTTCGCCATTTAACAAAAATCCAGATAGAAATATTAACTTGGAAAGTCATAAAAGTGATGGCTTACCTAGTTTAATTGAGAACTGTAATTAATTGTATCTTCTTCATTGAAAATGTACCGATATATGTATCTTGGTGTTGTGATTGACAGGTTATTCTCTTTGAGACCTCACATTGACACTCTTTGTAAAAGATTGAGGTCTTGCTCATATCAACTATTTGTTCTAGAAGATATATTGCCTTTCAAAACCTTATGTTCAGTATATAATGCGTTAGCCGAGTCCTTGTTGCTGTATGGCTTGCTATCCTGGGGAAGTGCTTCTGATGGACACCTTCAGCGTGTGATAGTAATTCAGAATCGCATAACTAGAACTATTGCAGCCCCCATGGCTCATAGCTGCATAGAAAATTATTATAAAATGTGTGACCTTCTACCCCTAAAAGATCAGTTTATGTATAGATTTCCAATCAGATATTATTTCAATAGTGATCATAAAATAAAATGTGTACATAGTGCTATCACCCGCCTTCAGCAGAGAACAACATACGTAGTACCACCCTTCATCAATAAATATGGTAAAAGAATGTTAAGTTTAATTATACTATCTATAGGCCCTATTTAATCAGTTGCTACCGAATCTTACTGGTTTATCCACCTATCAAGAAGTAAAGAGAGTACTTACGAACTTGGCTTATCGATAGGTGATTATGTTTTTCTTTTTTCTCAGAAACTCGGAATTTTCTCGAATTGAGTTTATTGTGCTTATGTATTTTTGTAGTAATCAATGGATTGTTTTTATTTGAAAATTTAAAGCAAGTGGAGAAATTTCGAATTGTTTGTTTAGAATGAACCTTTTTATTATTATTTCAGTGTTATGTTACAATTTGAATTACGGGTAATATGTTTAATATGTTTGAGTTTGTGTAATATGTGGTACAAGTACAATGACACACGCAGATGCGTCATATTCACTTTATGTAGTATGTTAATATACTTGCCTACAGACAAGTCTCATTAGAGGCTTTGAAGGATATTTAGTAGCAGAGTTCCTTGTTTTATAACTTGTGCTCAAAATGTGTGAATAAATGAAAAAAAAACTACTACTACTACTACTTCTAATACTACTACTACTACTACTACTACTACTACTACTACTACTACTACTATGCCACTTGGCACTTTCTGACTGGTCAGCCACTTCATGTACTGTGTCCTTGCTAATGGTGTCTCTCGTTTCTGTGCCACAGGCTGTGGTCATCGGGCTGCCGGTCCCGCTATCAAGGATGGTTGGGCAGGCTCAAGTTCCTCAGGCGACCTTTCTGCGTCATCGGTAAGCAGAACTATTCCTACATATGTTACAACATCAATTCTAATCCTCAATCTGATTCCAATACAACATTCAAATCACAATAATAAATGGGTTTTTGACATCAAGTTATCCTGATAAGAGTTTTAAATTGTGAATTGTGTTGTGAGAGATGTAAATTGTGAATAATTGTGACAGTCGAAAGGATGGTTGGGCAGGCTCAAGTTCCTCAGGCGACCTTTCTGCGTCATCGGTAAGAAGAACCATTCCTACATATGTTACAACATCAATTCTAATCCTAAATCTGATTCCAATACAACATTCTAAACATAATAATAAATAGAATTGATTTTTCAAGTTTTTAACATCTAGTTATCTTGAAAAGAGTTTTAAATTGTGAATTGTGTTGTGAGAGATGTAAATTGTGAATAATTGTGACAGTCGAAAGGATGGTTGGGCGGGCTCAAGTTCCTCAGGCGACCTTTCTGCGTCATCGGTAAGAAGAACCATTCCTACATATGTTACAACACCAATTCTAATCCTAAATCTGATTCCAATACAACATTCTAAACATAATAATAAATAGAATTGATTTTTCAAGTTTTTAACATCTAGTTATCTTGAAAAGAGTTTTAAATTGTGAATTGTGAGTTGAGAGTTATAAATTGTGAATTGCTGAAATGATCGATGGCTATATTCTGGACTTTTATAGGCCTACATTCCTGATAACAAGTAGCGAAAGTATTGTAGGTTGAGAGTAATATTTCATGAGAACATACCGACAACAATATCATGAATAGGGAGTAGGGTCACTCCATGTTCATCATTTTATATTCCCAAATACTTTTCTCTCCCATTTTGTTATGATTATCTCAATATTTTTAGTAACTTGTAAATCTGTAAAGAGTCCAATAGTGTCTCGTTGATTATACTGCTATAAAGTACCTATCAATAGTAATAAATAAATAAACAATGTGCTTGCAATCGCAAAGTACCATGTGATCCACCACCTGGAGCTAGAATCAATTCTCTGTGAGAATCTCTCTGGTCCCAATACAATTATTAGCTAATACTTCGACTTTGACTAAGAAGTCTGTTTCAAGTTTCAACAAAATTTCCACATCCAAGTTTGAACAGCAGTGCGATTCCCTTCAAACTGAGTCGTTTACTCAATCGGGCTCGTCTCGCAATCATTGACTTAACGATTTTCAACTATTGACGATTTGAATAGTTACTAAGGACTATAGACCCGTAAAAGGCGAATCGCGTCATCGACTATTTAATGTTACAGAATTGTCAACATGGCTTTTGATAACTATGACGTATTTTATTCTTTCTGCATGTTTGACGTGAATGATTTTTCATTATAAGCCAATAGAAAATTTGTTTTAATTATTTGAATCTATGAGAGCATAAACAGGATCAATATAAGCTCTCTATCTAGAAAGCGCGGAGCTCCAGTTCATGTTAACTTATTTAATTTCATTGACACGAGTTTAATTTCCTTTTGAATATTCAAAATGAAAATCATCCATTATTATTTATTCATTCAGTTGTGAAGCGTGTAGACTAGCCCTAACACAATCCAGAGATTGAAAATGAAAACCGACAGTCAACTGACAGAAGGACGAAGGTAAGTTTTCGTACCCATCCCACTTTTGGCATTGAAGAAGTAGACTAGAAACTACCTTTGTTTCGTATTATTTCTAATGTGCGCACAATAAATGACCAACTTGTGAAATATTTGTGTTATTTAATATTAATCAATCATATTTTCACATTTCTACGTGAATGCCTTTCATGCAGTCTTTAAAAAGGATAACGATATGAGTCTGAGAAAATATCAATTAAAACGATGATGAAAACCATAATCTTCAAGTTAGGAAGTGGAATCACACTTGACATATTGAAAATCTATGAGGAGGTGAATACTATGAGTAAATACATGACGATGGTGAATATGTTTGAATCCATATAGTTGAATGAATGAATATTAGGGTTTTAAGGCGCATCGACAGCGAGGTCATTTAGCGCCAGTTATACAGATTGTTATAAGTTAGGGATTGGAGAACGGAAATCGCACAGCAAATGAGTGTGTATTTATATATATATATATATATATATATATATATATATATATATATATATATATATATATATATATATATATATATATATATATATATGTGCACTATTTATATTCAATTTTGGCTTTGCATAGCCAATTCAATTTGGAGGTAATAGGTCCTACATAATAGGCTGCTTGAACTACTAACTAGTATGCAAACCAATAAATATTAGGCCCAGATTGTAATTCGTCACCAAATTGAAAAAATGAAGTATCGTGAAAATGAAGTTAATTTTCAATTCAATAAAAGAATGTCCGTTAAACTAACAATATTTCAACCGGGTTTGATGAACAATTATTGAAAAATTGAGAAATATGAAACAATATTTTCAAATATTGAATAATAATAAAAAACATCAAATTGCCCGATCCAATAATTTTATGAACTATTCCTCTGTCACCGCTTAATTGTATAATAACTCATTGGATACGCCGTTCGTGACAGAAGTTTGTATTGTGTGACAGTATAAACGAGTAGGCCTACGTACTTTGTTTCATAACCACCGTCGTGGAAATTGGCTCACACGCACGACTCTTTCAAATAGCTTTCGTTACTTTTCTATTTAATTATTCGTCCTTCTAAATTGTTATTTGTAAGTGCATTAATCATGAACGTCTGAGTACCCGTGAAAAGAGTCGGTAGGAAACTGGAATACTAGCTCTGAAAATTTCTCCGAAGAGAGTATAATATAAAAGTAGGCCTACTACTAACCGCTTCGGTCCTCATTTGAAACATTAAAATTTCAACAAAAAAATGTTGACAAAATACTTCCTTTGTCTGTGGTGTAACCTTAGGTTCGCGTGAATTAATAACTTCCTAGAAAGCACGAACTTGGCCGTCGGCGGAAGGAGGGAGCGGGGTGAGAAGGGGTGCACTTCAGGAAAGTCAGAAAATGTATTCGAAAATGATGAATATTGAATCATTTTCCAAATGATGAAGGGTTCTTGATTCAAAATGAAAAGCATCTATTGAATAATTGACTCATTAGTATCGTGCTATACATTTCCAGCTAGCTTGATTGATAAGATGGCATGCCTTTTCAAAATGTCTTCTAATCATGAGTATTTCACTCATATCCGTTATTTTATTACGTAACATATTATTCATTCCATCATTTTTTTGAAAATTGAACAATATTTTTACATCTTCAAGTATATATATATCACTCGGATTAGTGTTAGTTTGCATCATTATTTATACATATTATTTTTCAATTTCATCGGATAATGTATTGCACAATGTTCTTATATCAGACGTAGTGCACTCACATCAGCATTCTTTCATATTATACTGTATTTACATTTCATCAATTTCATCATATTTCATATATTGCACAATTTTAGATTATATTAGTATAATATTAGTATTTATAGTTATCACTTGGCGAATAGTTGCACTTGTGTAAATGTCAATTCCTGTGCACTAATAAAAACAAACATAAATCAGTGGCTTATTTTAAAATGTTGAATTAGATGGCCTATGGACAAAGTTCAAATATTTTAATTCACTTTGAATGTTTTGTGAGAAAATAATTGAAAGCTTGAATCGGAAAAACTACTTGAATTGAATTCAACTATTTAAATTTTTCTGTTTTCAACAATACGAAGTATATTTTAAAAAATAGAAAGTCAACTAAACTAGTCGAAAAACCTCCCAAATACCATGAAATACCACAATTTCATAAAATCCATTGACATTTTGATATTACCGAATTTATTTTTCATTGGAATTCATTTGAAATTACTTCGAGATTTTCCAAATGATAACCAAACATTACTTTTATGTTCAAATAGAATTGAAATTACTTTTAAATGTTGGCGATACCGTAGTGAATCGTATATATTTTAAGAACATTTCGTATTTTTTCGCCACTAAATCTGTATTCAAGACGTCAAGTATACTCGAAGAAAAAAACACATCGTTCACACTTCAACGCTGAATCGCATGGCATTTTTCTTATAAATACATAATACAAGTGACTAGAAAACAAGTACGACATATGAGTGATCGACAGCTTATTGAAGCAATGAATATTTATTTTAATGTTGCTTAACGATCCCCCCAACAGCTAGGTTATAGGGGGGTACAAATGAGCGGGTAATAATGAAGCGATGAAGTGATGATGGGTGAGAGGAAGTTCACACAAATCCATCCCTTATGTGGGACTCGAACCTACGCCCAACGTGACTTCAGTTTCTAACACTGCGCGTCAGCTGACTGAGCCACGAGGACGGCTTGAAGCAATGAAGAAAATGATTAGGTTATATTAAAACACAACGATGATTATTATTCGATTTCATGAGGTTGAAATGAAATGTTCGAATATTGTTCTGATAAGTGTTTCCACCAACTTTGAAGAAATTCAGTTCAAGATTTTGTCAAATAATATTATAAATATTGAATATTGTTATAATTGAATCGAAAAATTCGGCCGATAATGAACAATATTCTAATTATCCACACATGAACAAAACCCTCGGAATAATAAACACATACCCCCCCCCCTCATCCTCCCCTCCAACCCCACCCAAGGTTAATATATCAACCTTGCGCACCAACCCTCCCAACGATAAGAAAGGAACACTCATCGAAAACGACATTCTGTCCGAAACTAGGGAGTGATCCAAATAAATGAAAATAACACACGGATACACCCAGTTACACGCACTTGTGTCTAGGGAAAAAACATTCCATTGTCTTACTCTCAAAAACATCAGAGAAAAAAGTAAATGAGTCTTGTGTGAACGAAAAATGGCATTCTGTCAAAAAATAAGTATGGAAAAAACACTGTGACGCGTCACTGTCAACTTCCGACCCATGGTTCTCCACCACCCCCTCAACTACACCAATCTCCCTAACTACACAGACCTCCTTGACTATAACAACCATACACCAACCTCCTCAATGTTATACTAAAGGTTGGCTATTAGTTGTTTTTCTTACTCACCATGTTCACCAACCATTTGATCACCCGAACTTTGTGATGCACTGCCATCTAGATATTTGTTCATATAAATACACACCAGGGCCCAGATTCAAAAAATGTTATCTTAAACATTTCAGCCAAGTTAAAACGGAGATAACACGTCCTAACTTTATCACGGTATTATCCTTATTCCTTATTCACAAAAAATGTTAAGAAAATTTCACCGTCGTGTTAACTTTGACACCAACTGTCCGTGCCGTTGCCGTGTGACGTCACTCGACTGTCCACCAATGTGAGCAAAGACTGGGATGTCAATTAGTATGTAATAACGCGATATAAACATCAATTACTTAATTGTTTCCTACAGCTAGATAATATTTAAAAATTAAAATGAAATGCTATACACACTTTTACGATTGTTTTGTCCAACTGTTGTGAATCTTTTTGTTGTCGATCATGAAGAAGGCTGTGCATTTTGTTTACCGTCAATTCTGTCAGCTGTTAGGCGAAATTCCCAAATGTGAGGTTAGGATTGAATATTAAATATGATAATCATAAATAGGATCGTGTCTAATTACTCCCAACAGCTCTAGATTTTCATTTTTATTCTTACTTTTTCGTGAAAACGAGTTATAACCAAGTCTGGTGATAAGTCCTAAAACTATTTCAACTTGGAACGTTTTAAGAGATGAAATTCTTGGTAAATCTGGACCCAGTGAATACTAGAAAAATCACCGCCTTCTTTATTCAGATCATTTTTTTCTATTAGAAAAGAATTATGTGAATACAGAAGGCTGTGAGAAAAATAGACCCAATAAGGCAATATAACAATGGGTTCGAAATATCGAATGTGGACCTTCAGATCTTCAGGCTATTGTTTTTCTAAATTCAAATTTTACAATATTTAGAATGTATCACATGATTATTTCAATTGGACACTCACTGATATATTTTGTAATCAAATTTAACTTGAATTTAAAGTAAAATACATACAAATTTTCAATAATTTCATCAAAACATTCAGTGAAAGTGCAATGGAAACGTGAAAGTTTGAACAATTACGAGAAATGAAACAATTATACTTTATTTGGTTGATTTATCAAAAAAAAAAAAATCTGCATGTCTTTATAATGATAAAATATATATAGTAATTTTTGGGCAAATGGTGCGTATAGGTCCAGGTGTGTAAAACGGCTGCGGAAGGTGAGGAAGACTACACAGGTTGAAGGTGGGGATGGTTGCTCAGCTACGGTTCTGTTTTCTCCATAATATATTGTATACTCGGTTGCTCAACTTTTGCCAGAAGTAGGCCTTTTCCTCAGTCGCCGACGAGTAGGCCTATTCGTTTTGCATGCTCGGTTCAGTTTGCATCTGTTCTTCCTCTTGATCCTTCTCCGCTTTCCCTTCTTGTTTTCTCTTCCGTCCTCCTGCTCCGCGATGATCTTGTATAGCGCGCAATAATTAATCTAAAACAAAACAAAAATCACAATTATTTACTCTCTTGCCTTCTTCTATAAATATGATTTTTTCAATGAATTTTCAAGATGCAATCGCTCAGGACTTGTTGCAAATACACGCTGGTTCGAAGGTAGTAATTTGATTGCAAAAATGTCAAATATAAAACAATTCCTCCGCCTTTATTTGTTCAGAGTATTAACTTGTATGATAACCCTTCGTTAAAAGCCTTCATATAAGTATACTTTTTCGAAAGCCAAAAGCACAATTTGTATTCAGGTGGATTCGAACCATGGACCCCCTTGGCAGGCATCATACGTCGTGTTAAAGACGGCTTATGACAGACATGACAGACAGCTTATAAGAACTAATGTATTTAATTTTTCACCTCTGTTATCACTTCTTGACTTGTTTCAAAACTTGTGTGATCTTTCGATCACACCCATGAGTGTAATCACATCATTTATAAATTATTAAATAATATTATATGTATGATAATTAATGGAATGAATATATAATAATAATTATTATTATTATTTTTATTATTAAAACACGATAAATGGTTAGTTTTTGTGCATGTCGTTGCGCAGTAAATCTAACTAAAATGAGCTGGAATGAATTTTTCACATTTAAACCATGTTCTAATTAAATTTCCATTGTCATGAATGATCACTTACTTGATATCTGTATCCCGACTTGTGCAAAACGTCATATTTCAACGCTGCCATCAAAACTGGCCTCACTGACTTGAAGCTCGGCTTAAAACCGAAGAAGCAATTCTCATCCAGACATTGCACGATTGAGGTCATCGTGCTCCCTTTTCGTTCTTGCAAGTGCTCGATCGCGCTGATAATGCTAGTGAAAGTAACACGTTGTTCTTTGATTGGATCCATTACAGAATTATTGGATAATTTACAATTATGAATGAGAACTCTAAAAATTTAGGACAAAAACTTGAAAAAAAATACTCCCGTGACGGGCGTGAAGGTAAATTGTATAAAAGTGTCTAAACAAATATTTTAGAGTTGCTCTGGTTTATATAGAAATTTTGTGAAAAGAGCGGACTGACAAGGAAACGATTAAAATTACATTGTTGAGTATTATCTCTTATTGATTTTGTGTTTCCTATCTCCACTATTTACCACGCATCTTCTAAAGTATTCGATGTATTCGGCTAATTATTTCACGAAACGATTTAGCATACTTCATTTCATAAGAATGGATAGATTATATATGTTTTAAACTAGGCAAACGCAGCATATGTGTTGTAAGATGAGCGAGATATCTTTTAAAGTATAATCTAAAACTCTACACACATTGACTCATATAAAATTTAAGCCCACTCAAATCGGTAGATATCGAATCTAGAAAGCTGTGAATCTCGGCATTATGGTTCCGCTATTAATTATTCTATATCTACTTAATGAATACAATCATTTACGACTTATTTTTTTCAGAATGGCTAATAAATCCACATTGCATTCAAGTTTGTAATAATGTGTATAAGTTATATGTTCACATTCAGTGAGAATTTAAAGTTTTTCGATAGGATTTATTTTTCAAATTTTCCCGCCCGTCCTGATCTAATGAGGTTTTGGGAAACTTTGACATGAAGTCTGTTTGTTTGTCCTGAACTTTCTACACTGGTTTTCCAGTTCTTACACTATCGTGTTGGTTTGTAACCGTGGTGCTGCACTCAATATTCAAATACGGATTATATAAACTTGAAATCGTATTTGAGTTCTTTATAAACGATTCACATGGTTTGGAGCAGCCCTCTTCCACAAAAATTCGCATAAGTAACCATAATCGTGTTAACACTACGCCCATAACGCGGAAAATTTGCTCGCATTTCCCGCCATGATCTCTGAATGCTTTGGGTGTGTTCATCAGTGACAGGTTCCACAAACTCTGTGCTATGATTAAAATTGAGATGCACAAAACCCTCACAACTTGAGCAATCATATACGCCTTCCAGCAGTGATGCAATGGTCTTGCCTGGCAAAATCAACTCCTTGATAACTTTCAACAATGTATCCTTACTCATATCTGCAACTCCGACAACAAACCATCTCGTCGACCCCTCCCCCCCTCCCCTCCCCTCCTCCCTCTAAACACCCACTTTACCATCCACCCGCCTTCCTCTATTATACTTCCTTTCCCCAATCTTCGCATCATCAATTTCAACTTCTATTCCCACCCCAGCCAATTTCACTGCGTTATTCTCACACCATACAACGCACACTTCCCTGCAAAAAGAAAGAAGACCAATCAGTAAACAGCATAGGAGCCAATTCCAAGTTCATTCATTTAAAATATGCAGCGAGGTGGCTTCAAACACAATCAAAAGCGAGTGAACCAGCATCAGGTGAGAATTGCCAATCCCAAGTATGTTTTCTTGCTGATAGCTTTACACATAACTTTCCTTCTAATAAGTTTGTCGTCCCTCAACCACTACAATATCTCATGATCCATAACAATTGCCAAAATTGCACACATAATAAAACACACGACTCGCAAACCAGGAACTGACAAACATTTTCTAACAGTGACACATAAAACCACATGCACCCCACAATAAAAAAAAACATTTGGCACTACTTATAAGCTCGCCAAAACCTATCACTCACAACACTAGCCCAACAATTACAAACAGCTGTTACAACCTCAGATCCCCAACCAGAAATAAATGGCGGAGTCTCCCCGATATCAATAAATCGTCATCTAATTTAAGTGAGTTATCAACACATGAATATTACGAATTGTAAGCTCGCGGAGGAACAGATCAATACATGAAACCAAGATCTATAAGAAAATACCACTTTCAACCGAATAAATTGAAATTAGCCTTCTTAGTGTTGGGGTCGACAGCCAGGACACTCAGCGCCTAATGAAAATTAGCGGAAGTAACCGTTAGAACAAAATTATAAAATCCAAATTCAACCAATAAGTAAGAAACACCGGCACATGTAGCTGAGTGGTTAACACACTTGCTTTATGTGATCCGGGAGGTAGAGGTACATCGGACCCGGTTCGATCCCCGCCACCGTCCATCTTTACAGGGGTTTTTCGTGGTTTCTCTCTGTAGTCTAGGCTAATACCGGGATGGTTCCCACAATAGAGGGCACGACCGCTTCCTCCCCACTATCCTTCCCAATACCTAAGAAACCATCATCTCATCATCCCATCATCTCATCAATCATTCATTCGACGCCAATAGTCAATAGATATTAATTATCATTATACTGGCGTCAGCCAATATGAAAAAATGAAAGAAACACTAGAAGAACTATCAATATTGCGTTCAAAATCAACTCGAACTCTCTTCGAGGCATGTACTCTACTGAACACTATCAACACACACATCGCTCAATGAAAACTATCTACCTCTATCTATCCCCGTGCATTTACAGTGACGTGTCTAATACATCCTCCTAGGCAAGAAGATGCATTGAGGGTTGCGTTTGCCTGTTTCGCAAACAAACGCAACCCTCAATGCATCTTGCTCCTATAGGTATGGCTTGTATCGAGGGAAAAGAGGAGGGAAGAGACAACTTCCAGTGGCTAACTCACCACTTTAAACTACATCAGCTGATTCCTTAGTTTTACTCTTCAAAATATTGCACTTTTCCACAGGCTCATTGAAAACGTATTTGTTATATTTTTCATCAAACTCTTTTCATTTCATTCATTTTGGAATCATTTTATTATTGTTTTGAAACATAATTTATATGAAAGATGAAACAAAATATAATTGAGATAAGACGCTGTAACTGTAAATAAATATTATTGAAATTCAATTTACTAATACAACCAGAAACCCGCGTTCCGTTAACACTTAATTCACTTTTAGGTGACTAACCCCAGTGTATGCGTATTCAACACCAATCCCCTCTCGACATAACTTCATATTCGTAACCAAGTTAGAGAAACCTGATAAATTTCATTTTTATAACTTCTCTTCTGATCTCGTCTCATCATCCAGTGATCATGATGCTCTGGTCAGGGGACTGGTGGAGTGCTCATTCAGCCGTCAAGTTACCGGGCCGTTGTCAGCCAACTAAAATATACACTTATTTTCATACAGATGGTTCAAGATATGGGCAAAAAGTTGCCGCCAGGGCGATTTCACAGGTATAAATCAACATAAATATGAACCGTGCAAGATACGAAATTAGCAAATGCATTATCTGCTGCAGAGAATATTTGTCATAAATGCAAATGAGTCAAATTTTATAATAACAAAGGTGGAAAATCACTTGTAAATTTGCCATCGTTTTTTTACCTCGCAGCGTACCGTTACGTACAAATAACATATTTTGAATGTTTACTATGGGTCGACATTATGTTGTAAGATACTTTTCAGCACAGTGTGAAACAGTTTTACTACAATATTTTCATCCGGAAAGTCACATGCGTTCGTGTATGTATGTTATGTTGACACTAAAAATGTGACGCTGAGGGTGCTCCCTTAAATAGACGATAGAGTCGGGCGCCGATTGCCTGGTGGTGTAGTGGTTTGCTCAGTTATAGATTCGTATGCTGATGGGTACTTCGACCCTGGATCAAAGCCTGTCGCTCCTTTCTTAATTGAGTGAATAGTATCAAAATGGTGTTCGGTCAACAAGGTCATCGGATAGGTCATTTTTCTTTATGAACCAAAAATCGAACTGAATTGAAACAAAACGTATATGTACTTGATATTTGCGTATAATGAATCTGTCCTAATATACTAAGTTAGAGTAGATTTCAATAGATGTTCTATGGAACGTGAGTTCGAGGTTTGTTGCATTGAGATATTATCATTGTTATTATGTACCTTGTTTCGGATCCCAGCAATATTGGTTCGTGGATTACTTTATTGTCCAACTTCCTCGGTATGTCTTGTTGTGACGACAAACAAATACTGATCTTCATAACAAAGAATTAATTGAATCTCAATTGTTCTGATTGTTTGGACGAAGCATCATAAGGGCAATCTTTCCACACCATTTTAATTATTTTAAATCAAATACAATGAACTTTGACGCCAGGACTGCGCTGTATCTCATGTTTCAAAAGTCCGGAACGCATAAGTATAAACCGATTTATAAATCCATGAATTACCGACATTGGTATTGTGGTAAACCAAACACACGAATGCTAATATCTTCCAATTTGAACCAAGTCTATGTTCACCTCTTTCCACTATTAGCAGATGTAAAGTTTATCATATTACAATGGTACAAAAAATATGAGTGATAGGCCTAAATTGGTATAATTAGACCTATCACTCTACTTATTAAACGTGGTCAATTAGTACGTCATCGAAGCATTTGCTTCGAAGACTGTGGGAAACCTCAAAAAAACACGTCAGGATGGATTTAAGAGAAGATGTTTGTTGGTCTTGAACTACACATTTTCTCATTTTTCTTTCAATTTCTTATCTTCTTTTCTTAAAATACTGGAATTTCTTGAAGTTTTTAATAGTCTTGAACTAGGCACTTCCACGATTCAAAACTTATTATTTTCTATCTTCTTTTCTTGAAACCTTGATAGTTGTGATCACATGTATGCAAGAGCCACTATAAGTAGTATTGAAATGTTTTGTTCCTCCATAGTCCTCTTGACGTTGCCATGATCCTGATGGCTCTGCGAAAATGTTTCTTCCAAGATTCCTGTATTCTATGAGGGATTCTCAGACTTTTTTTTCATACATTTTGTGCCATCAAACATCTTTGGTAATGAGCTTTCAGACCATCTGGGCCAATTAGTGGAAATGAGACCGTTCAAAGATAATATTTATATATTAGCCTTGTCAGTTTTTTCAGAACAGATGAAGATATAATAAAAACAAGATTATATATTGAGAAAGACATGAATAATTTCACGATAGAATTGATTCAAGTTGATTTGTCTGAAGTATTTCGATGTGATACTCCAGCCCAAGCTTACTGCATATTGATGCAAATTTATGTATATTGTTTTAATAATTTTCCCATTAAAAGTGAATGGTAACAAAATAAGTGAAATAAGAAAACCTGTGGTATGATAGGGCCTAATGATCTCAAGCAGTCATGGCAATAGCGTAAAAATAATAAATGACAAATACAGATGGTCTTTTAGTGAGGCAGATAAAAATATAGGCCTATATGTAGCTATATAAACAAGTTATATACGAAAAATATTGTTGTAGCAAAAAAAGCATTTAATTGTGATAATATTGCTACATCTCAAAATATTTCAAAATGTTCCTGTAACATTATAAGGGAAATAGTTTTTTAAAAAAATGTATGGCAATAATACGTCAACGTGGCATCTTGAGTTGATGCAACTCAAGAAACTGTTTACCGTGCTTGTCTGATAATCCACGTCATTTCCGTTTGTGCAGACGTGACCACCATAGTGGCGTCCCTCATCGTGCTCTGCATGGGCTCTTCGGGTCAGGTGTTCGCGGCGTCGGCTCTCCGCGGCCTCCGCTTCTTCCAGATCCTCCGCATGGTCCGCATGGACCGCCGCGGAGGCACCTGGAAGCTGCTGGGCTCCGTCGTCTATGCGCACCGGCAAGAGCTCATCACCACCCTCTACATCGGCTTCCTCGGACTCATATTCGCCTCGTTCCTTGTCTACCTCGCGGAGAAGGACGAGAATGCGGAGCACTTTTCCAACTTTGCTGATGCTCTTTGGTGGGGAGTGGTATGTATATATTCACATTCTTTCATCAATCATTGAGGTCAGATGAGATTGAGGATAAGTGAGATTTAGGTATAAAATAAGATTGAGGTAACATGGGATGGAGGTAAAATAAGATTGAGGTAACATGAGATAGAGGCCATGGTATCAAGGTATACAGGATTGAGGTAGCATGTAGTATTGAATTACCATGAGATCGAGGTTGGGTGGGGTTGAAATAAAATGAGATGGATTTTAGCTGAGATTAAGGTGAAATGCGATTGAGGTTATGTGATATGAAGGTAACATGCATGGGTTGAGGATAATGAGCTGGGTGTCAGGTGGGATTGAGTCAACAAGTTATCACGGTAACATGGGATTGGGGTTAGAGAGTTTGAGGTAGCGATTTAGGTTAGATGAGATTGAGGTTACATGAGATTGAAGTTATAGAAGACGTTGAGGTAACATGGGATTGAGTTCAGGTGAGATCGAGTCAACATGGGATTGAGGTTAAACGAGATTGGCGGTGTTTCACTAAGCGCATCTTTTCATATATATTTTTTTATATAAGTACCGGTATCTTGGAAATAAGTTTAAGTTAGCACTGCTCATGAATAAAACTGATTCAAATAACACCTGTCTTACATCTACAAAAGTTTGTTTTCTCAGCTCCCTGAGTTATGATTCATGACTGAGCCATGACGTATGTTTGCCTAACGCCTCCACCAGCAGCTACATTACTTGGGGGTACGAATGAGCTTGCATGTGATAGATGAATAATATTTATGAAGCCGATGCGCTATGCGGGACTCAAACCTATACCCTCAATTCGAAGTCAGTTTCTAGATATCTAAGCAGTTAATTGACTGAGCTAGCCAGGCGGCGTCTCTACAAACCCATACAGACCCCAACGCACTGCTCGCATTCGAAACATGAATGAGTACTGAAACTTATAGTCCATGTGGCTTAAACGTATCACTCTCAATTCTGGGCATGAAGGTTGTCTGAGATCGAATCTATAGCTATATAACTTTTATGTTTTTATGAAACAATATTTTTGTATATGTTATATTATTAATTATTCTATAGTATCCTGCTCTGTTTTCCGCAATACTATTGCCGTAAGAGGTGCCACTTATTTGGGGTTAGTTGGGTGGGGGGCGCTGAACATCGTATACCGGAATAAAGTCGACTCGGTCGTGTGACATTGGCTTCGGGGTACTTTTCAATGGAATGTGGTTTGGGTTGATGTAAGGTTGGACACGCAAACCCATGTCACACAACCGAGTCGACTCCATTCCGGTATACGCACTCCAGGCGCCCTATGTTGGGATGTTTATTACGGCTTTTGTCTTCTTGGACAATTATTTCCTTCTTGTATTTTGCTTTTTAGGTTCAGTTGTAAAAATTCCCCTTACTATTTTCTTCAAAGAAACAGTTATAATATGCTCTGATTATTTTGCAAAAATAAAGCCAGTTCAGCTTTTGCGTTGCGGCCTTTGCGGGATTGTACGACGCAGCGGGAGGCTTCTCCATTTAAAAAATATCCATGAAAACCCTACCTCTTATGCGTAAATCTCACGTATTTCTTCAACTACCACTTGCCTTTATCCAACGACACTATAAACAGATGAATACTGCATGTCATTAACTTGATTGAGATTTTAGACCAAGAATCACTCGGTCTGGTTCATGTTACTTCTACTTGTACAGTCCAGGCGACCACTGCGTTTTAAGGTTGCTTCGACCTGACTCTTGTGCAATTGAAAAACTACATCTAATATATAGCTTTTGTCGCTTTCAGCTGACGTTTATGTTGGCCACCAGGCACTCACCAGGTTCACTCGTTTCAGACGGAAAGAAGAGTGCTCCAACAGTAGTATATAGAAAGTAATATAACTGAATCAAGTCGGTATGAAACTCTTCAAAGGAAGGTTGATAGAGGGGCTATGACTAATTTTCCTCTCTCCTCTCACCAATCAAATTGTTTGGACTCTCCCTCATTCACTTCAATCTATGTCCATGTAAACTATCCTGTATCATGTATCTGTCCACGCCCATTCTATATTTCACCCTTACATATTCCAGAATACAATTTATATCACGAATTATTCACATTGATAAGAGTTTCTACTATTTTTAATTCATCTGTTATTTATGAGGTCAGTGAAATAAAATATCGAGTTCCATTACCTATACAATCTGCCACCATCCCGTCTTGCAATATTTGCTAATTATCATTCTTTTATTGAATTAAAGATCCGAAGATATAAAAAGTGACTATATGTAATATTCCCTTACATTTTCGTACATTGCCCGTAACTTTCGCCACTATTCCGTTCGCTTGAAAGATTTATTATTTATTTCGAAGTGTTAATATTCGCAGAGAACATTTTGAGCAGGTAATAATGAAACTATGAAGTGATGAAAAGTGAAAGGACGTAAACAAAAACCCATGCCTTATGAGGGACTCGAACACACGCCTATTTGACGGTGACTTCAGCTTTTGAAGCGGTGCCTTAGCTGACTGAGCTACGGAAGGTGGCTGAAATAGATTTAATTTAAACAATCATCCGTAGTAACTATACACACATGTAAAACAATCGACCAGCGTTTTACATTCATTGTCTGCAAAGGTAAATTCAAATCGTAAATGTTTTCAACCCATTCAAGATTGAATCTCACAATACACCATATGGATTTAGATTGATGATAAATGATGAATTGATTATTTTTGTTAAAATGCAAATAAAATATGTTCCTCAGAATACACGATGGCGGAAAGTGCATGATTGCTGAAATTACCAACGTGGAAGTATCTTTAACTGACAGTTTAAAGCTGCTATCACAATGGTAACCATGCTATTTGTTTTCACCAACTCTCAGATGGAGGCTATAACTGGACTTGGTAATACTGGCCATAAGTGGGCTCAAGTAGAATTAAAAGGCTGAAAAAATTGCCTCTGCGACGCCATGGGCTTCTTCCTATGGACCCAATACGTTTTGATACAGGCTACAATTGTATTTCTCTCCTCCCCCCACCATTCCAATCAAAGATCTCAAGCGCCTGTGTAATTACCAGTTCACACGAGGCATTGCAATGTCACCGTTGGAAGGCTGTGGTTCCAATGCCAGGTTTTAGAACCAAGCTCTAAACGTTTTCAGACCGTCAATGTCAATGTTTTGTCAATTCACACGGCATCATTGGAAGGCTAACACTCCAACGGTGGCGTTGAAATGTCTCGTGTGAACTGGTCTTAATACAAATGAGACGTTGCTTCCCTGTGACGTCACAGCTCAAAGCCTCAAAGTTAGTCGTCACGAATACCTATGCTATTCTACTTGTTCCAGGTGTGATCGTTCTGTGTCCTGTGTTGTTCCAGATCACACTGTGCACCGTGGGCTACGGTGATGCCGTTCCCAAGACCTGGCAGGGCAAAGTCATCGCCTCCTTCTGCGCCCTCCTGGGCATATCCTTCTTCGCGCTGCCTGCGGTAAGACTTTGAACCATTCCTGATGACACCGTCAAATATAGGACCATCTTATGAATCTTTCAGTTTATGTATTTATTTGGGGTTTACCGACGCACTGTGGTGATGATCCATTGGCGTCGCGTGTGAGTGGCATATTAGATATTGGGATGACGATATGAAAGGTTATTGTATTAGGTGTTTTTTGGTTAGTGGAAAGGAGTCGGTCGTGGCATGTTATTAAGGAAACATCCCAGTATTAACCTGAACGACCGAGGTAAACCACGAGAAATTGGATAGTCGACCATGGCGGGAATCGAACCCGGTCCCCTGAAATACCGGTTCGGTGTGCTAGTCACTCGACCACTCGTCTCAGTGTGTAGCTTTCAAGTCCTGGCCAATGACTTGATTATGTTACATGACACCATTCAAACAGATATAACTTTTCTTTCTTTGACTACATTGCAAATGGTCTTATTGCGTTGTAACTCACTGTTTTATATTCGAACCCTATAGTATTGTCCAACTGAAGCTCAATTATTTGTTATAATAATAATTATAATAATGATTATTATAACTATATTTGAATTAGAATTCATACACTCCATAGAGTAACATTATTAAAGCACGAGAAAATTACTCATTTTTTTATTTTTCTTACTCATTGTGATCTAGATTATAATCCATATCCAACAACTGTATTTGAATGTCCAATTTTATCTCAATTCAACGTTATCTGACGTTCTATTATTTCATGTAATGATCTCAAAAGAAATGAAACATTATTATTATTATTATTACCATCATTATTTTTCCACCATCAGCATTATTATTATCATTATTATTAGTAGTATTACAATTACAAAGGGGTGCCACTGGCTCCATTAAAAACGTCGCTGATGGCGACCCTAAAATTTGGCCCCCCCAAGCAGCCGCCAGCTTCCACCGCCGCTAGAAACGGCCCTGACAAAACAATTCTTGTTCGGCTAATATGAGCCTAAGCTTTTGTGGCCATATCATATGTGTTTTCGTAAAAATGTTCTAGGAATTCAATGCGGCTTTGTCAACATTGTAGATGATTCAACATTCATCCAGTTGTATATTTGTCATTCTAAAATCAATAGAAAATAGCCTAAAAATAACTTTACTATTTAACAAACAGTTGAAGCACGATGCTCGAAAATTGATATAATTGAAGTAACTAATAGCAGGTAATTAAATTGTGTCTCAAGCTTAGTGTTAGGTGGATAAAGAAGGTTTATTTTATTTTATATTGAACAATTCAGAATCTGAACAACCCGTATGAAATAAACGACAGAGGGGTAGATGTATTTTCAATATGTCGCAAGGTAAACATTTTTGTAACATTGTGTCTGGTAAAAAATACTCACTTCCTGATCAATCTTCAAAGCAACAATAGAGAGCAGTGTGAAGTTAATAGGCAATCGGCCTCAGTGTTTTATCAAATCACTCAAATAGGTCAAAGCGGAAAAAAATGTGATCAGAATTTCTTCAGATGTTGATCCGTGGCAATCTAATTCGACCAAACCTCAAATAAGCTAATAGTAATATATTCCCTTTTATCAACATTGTGCTAAGCCAGGCAATAAACTTTCTCTATCGTATATCAGATAGATAAAAGATAATAGCGTTGATGTACTGATATGTCAACACAAGGGCTATGGACGGTAGAAATAAATCACTTCTTCCATATAAAGTAAAATGACAGGAATGTTCTTGACTTCCCTATTGCTCCCTCAGATTGGTAATCGTTTCTGACACGCAGGGTATCCTGGGGTCTGGGTTCGCACTCAAAGTGCAGCAACAGCAGCGTCAGAAACACATGATCCGCAGACGCCAGCCAGCAGCAACGCTGATTCAGTCGTTGTGGCGTTGTTACGCAGCTGACGAGCATTCGCTGTCAGTAGCTACATGGAAGATCCATCAAATACCGCTGCCCAGTCCCCCGTCGTAAGTATTCTGCCAACACGCTAACCGCAATTATTGTATGACACGTCACCAGAGACGAGACAAATATATACCAATTCACTCCACTCTTAGGAACGAAACTAAATCTTCCTTCACACCTTCCCAGGACCCTTACTCTGGAGATTTATGAAATGTGAAATTGATATATTGAAATTACCTCTTCCACTTTCTATTTCATTTTTTATGGTTTTGCTATTCTTGAGCTCAGAAATCATGAAATGTGAATTTAATTTTTTTTTATTACATGAGAGACTCCCAATTAATTGATTATAGACTAGCAGACTTTCATAGTCAATGGTAGACCCTGAAATGTGCAGTCATCTCGAGTGAAATGCCAAATATAATTCACTGCTTATTTTGACATTTCACTAATCAGTTAGATAGTGAGATTCTCAAGTGATTACACGTGGAATGGAATTAAATGAGAAAATGATCATTCGGAATGACTATTAGCCATTTTTTAGTGAAAAAACGACAATTTCGTTTCATTTCACATTTCATTGATTTTGGAAAAACTTCTCCAATCCACTCGCGTATGTCTGCTAGTAGAGCTTGTTCGGACCGCGAGCTGGCCGATAGCACCACAATCCAGCACAATCCAGCACGCTTGTAGCGCTTTCTAGCGATCAGCATAATCCCCAAGGATACAGGGTGATATACAGGGTGAGAGGGAAGGAAAGAGTGGAGATATAGTAGGGTAAAAGTGAGGAACAGTTTCATATTAATATTACGTGACTTGTCTTGTCTTGTCTTAGCCTATAACTTTCACTCACCTAAAACATGCACTTGTTGATTTGAATTGGGAGAATAAAACATGTGACGTTGCTATATCGAATTTTCTCAGAAAAATATTCTAGTATAGTCAACTGGATCCGGTATGTATTGTTAACATTAAGTGATGCTGGAGTATTTTTTCCACGATAAGTTATTGCCGACAATTAATTAACTTGATCTTACTGATGTCTCTACTACAAAACACATTCCCATTTACGCTAACACGATGTCAATTGCTAACTCAATTATACGCCAACAGTTAGAAGAGGCAGTCCACTTTTTCTCCATTGCCACAGACAGTATTTGTAATTAAAATAGTGACAAACATGAATAATGGCATTAATTATTACATAAGGCAGGAGATAAAATAATAATGGCCATTTTCAACTTGATATATTGTAATTTTACACAACACACATCAATAACATCATTTAGCTATACATCAATAAGATGAATAGAGTGTAAACTGTGTAACTGCCTCAATTGGACAGATTATATTTGTTTCGCACAGAATGCAGATGGAGTCAGTGTTGATATTTTAGGTACTCATTTTCTATGAAATTGCAGGTAGTAAGCTCGTAATATCAACTATGAAGTAATAACATGAATCTATTATTCAAATGGATCAAGCTAGACACTTTGCATGTTTTGTCAACTATTTGAATGAAAATACGCTCAACGTGCAATATGTGGAACGTATAACACGTCTTACCCTTACCGTGGATTGAACAAATACAAAGAAGTACATTCCTTATGGAAGAAGGGGTACGGATAATATTTTCCCCCCACAGATAGCCCTCATCACCCTGGCCGACAAGCTGATGTTAAAGACGCTACTGGCCTAAAGAGTGTGCGACCGTCGCTCAAACAATAATTTATGTCGCCACCTAGCAGATTCTTGAAGATGTATTACCTCAAAGGCACCTGTAGCATCTTACCTACTCCTTTGGAGGATTGGTCGACTGTCATGAATCTCGACTGACCTGAAAATCTACCGACCGTATACTAAAAACCAACTGTACTAGAAACTAACAGTCCTAAAAACCAATTGCCCCAAACTTATACTTCTTGACTCTTGAGCAACCTGTGCAGAAGTAAAAGTGGGGGTTCAGCCCCTTCTCTTCACAAATTGTTACCACCTATTAAATGTTTCATATGTATTTTAGTGATGGTTAAGGTTAGGTGGGTAAGGTTTGTGCCATGAAATTTCTGAAGGGGAGGAACCAAAACTTAAACTTAAACTTCAACTTAAACTTCTGTATAGGTTGCTCAAGAAATAGGTTTAGGTCAGTTGATTTTTATTACAGTCAATTTTTAGAACAGTTGGTGTTTAGGATAAGAGTTTTAGGACAATCGAGTTTTAGGTCAGTTGGTTTTAGTACAGTTGGTACCTTCTCGCTACTTCGCTGCTACGACCATTTATACAAGCAGTGCTATTCCCTTTCTTCTGTCTTCTAATAGTCTCTCTGGCATTACTTGATAGAAATGAAAAAATTAAGAATCTCTGTCAGTCGAATAGTTTTGTTGTACTGGATAAAAATATTGAAACGAATAGATTAGCGGGGCAAAATTTTGAGATATATCAAAATGTAACATAATATTTTGGATAGTTCTGTATCATTCACCATGCACCTTTGAGTTGCATGCTTGTTTGGTATTCAACAGATATCAAAATAAGTTATACCAACAAATATGACATGCAATAAAAAAAATGTTTTCAGGCCTACTGAAGGTGAAGATTAGGAATAGAATTATACAAAAATAGATGTATAGGTACCAATTATCAGTGTTGGGTAATGAACTTTTAACACGAGTGAACGCGTTCGTTTTTACTGAACTTTTTGATGAACGCGTTACATCTTCCAGCCAGGAACGTAAACTTTATAAACGTTCGATTTTTCGCCGAACGTTCTTTTGAAAGTTCAAATTTCCGGTTCGCTCCGCATAGTGTCCAGAGTAGATCTGTAGCCGATGTAAAAATTATGTATTATTTCCGGTTCAACATGTCATCAGTATCATGTGTCACCTTCGGGCCGATATCAAGCAGAACTATGTTCAATCAACGTCATCCGTGCTTCCTATAGCTGTCAAATTCACTACCCTGGACTGACAGTGACAGCATATTTACTTAGCATGAACATATTTGATTTTGGGACAGTTGGGACAAGTCAAAATGGCGTCAAATCTTGAATGGCGTCCATGTAATAATTTAAATGGGCCCACATTATAATTAATATTGAATAATGTAAACATTTCGATGCAAATAAGCTCGTTGTCGAAAAAGCGCCGTAAAACTACACAATTTACTACGAACATTTCACATCCAGGTAAATTATTCTGTATTATTGTGCATATATTTGAAGGAATAATACATAGACTCAACTACGCAACAGAAATGGTGCAAAAAGTGAAGACTTTGGAGGTGGCAAATTTGAGAATTGCATGTTTTGTTTTATCGTACTGGGGAGAACTAAACTAAAAAAGTTATTAAGTATAAATTTCAGGACAATATCTCCTAAACTAAAGAAGATATGATTTGTTTCACTTCGTTTTCATTTTCATGATAATTCTAAATTTTATGATAATATATTTACATATTGGCTTTTATTTAGCTTTGTTTTCATTTCTTATTGTTTTTATATGACAGACTTCCCTCAGCTGAATTAGATAACCTTCTATAAAACACATAGCAGTTAGGCCTACAACAAGAAAAAATATATATTGAATTTCACACATTTTTACCTATTACTGCTTGTAACTAAGGTTTAGCTAAGCACCCTGAAGCTGGTTTTTACTTTTCACATCTGATGTAGTTTATACCTGGTTTTTGAATGTCAGAATTTGTAGGGAACGGAGCCTTCCTTACCTCCGTCCACCTATCCGCTTATTCGATCGTTTTTCCGCTTGCGCGCCTGTCCGTTGTCTTCACGCGCTTCTTGACGCTTTCAAATCATGAATGCATACTTATGCATGGATTTAATTTCGAAACTTCAAAAGGAAATTACAGTTGTAATAATGAATGTAGCTATTTGACATTGAAGAGACCCCCAGTGACTCTAGATAGAGAATATATATAAATCTTGGAAAAAGTCGTGGAAGATTTTAATTTTCTAGTCTTTTATAGTCGTGAGACATATGAGATATGAAATATCCAATATATATATATATATATATATATATATATATATATATATATATATATATATATATATATATATATATATATATATATATATATATATATATATATATATATATATATATATATATATATATATATATATATATATATATATATATATATATATATATATATATATATATATATTAATATATATATATATATATATATATATATATTATATATATATATATATATATATATATATATATATATATATATATATATATATATATATATATATATATATATTATATATATATATATATATATATATATATATATATATATATATATATATATATATATATATATATATATATTATATATATATATATATATATATATATATATATATATATATATATATATTATATTATATATATATATAATATATATATA
>OZ023327.1:10545462-10601420 GCA_964007535.1 Brachyptera risi | reverse complement strand
ATATATATATTAATATATATATATATATATATAATATATATATATATATATATATATATATTATATATATATATATATATATATATATATATATATATATATATATATATATATATATATATATATATATATATATATATATAATATATATATATATATATATATTATATATATATATATTATATATATATATATATATATATATATATATATATATATATATATATAATATATATATATATATATTATATATATATATATATATATATATATATATATATATATATATATATATATATATATATATATATTATATATATATATATATATATATATATATATATATATATATATATATATATATATATATATATATATATATATATATATATATATATATATATATATATATATATATATATATATATATATATATATATATATATATATATATATATATATATATATATATATATATATATATATATATATATATAGATATATATATATATATATATATATATATATATATATATATATATATATATATATATATATATATATATATATAGGGGAGAAGGAGGAGGTGTAAAATCTGGTTGTAAAATGGTAAGGTTGGTATTGTTATAAATTTGATAACAGGTAGGTAATAACTGTATGGAGTGATGATAAGTGAAAGGTATATTTCTTAAAACACATCCCTTATGCCTGCCTATCACTGCTTGTTTCAGTTAGCGTGATATCAACGGAGGACGAAGCTGATGCGGATGACGAGGAAGTGGAAAGCTCGATGCTTCTCGGACCAAGTCACACGCAAATTGTTGTGACTCCAACGAGTCCAGCCCCCTCGCTTGACCTCACTTCCACCACGCCGCCGTCACCGAGAACCATGGACTCCCTCCGACCAGACCTCCTATCGTGATCATTCGCACTTCTTCATGCAATCTGCTGATTGACCGGACCTCATATTGTGATCATCCACACTTCATTACACGAGCTGCTGATACACCAGACCTCATATTGTGATCATCAGCACTTCTTCGTACGAGCCGCTGATAGGCCAGACCTCATATCGTGATCATTGGCACTTCATTTTACGAGCTGCTGATACACCAGACCTCATATTGTGATCATCAGCACTTCTTCGTACGAGCCGCTGATAGGCCAGACCTCATATCGTGATCATTGGCACTTCATTTTACGAGCTGCTGATACACCAGACCTCATATTGTGATCATCAGCACTTCTTCGAATGAGCCGCTTATAGACCGAACCTCATATTGTGATCATCAGCACTACTTTGTACATGCTGCCGATAGACTGGATCTCATATCATAATCATCTGCACTTCATATGAGCTGCTGATAAACCAGACCTCATATTGTGATCATCAGCAATACTTCGTGCGAGCCGTTGATAGAAACCCGACTTCATATCATGATCATCCGCACTTCGTTATACAAGCTGCTGACACACTAAACCTCATATTTTGACCATCCGCAAATCTTCAAATAAGCTGCTGATAGACCGGACCTCATATCATGATCATCCACATTTCTTTATAGAAGCTGCTGATAGACCGGACCTCACATCATGATCATCCACATTTCTTTATATAAGCTGCTGATAGACCGGACCTCACATCATGATCATCCACATTTCTTTATATAAGCTGCTGATAGACCGGACCTCACATCATGATCATCCACACGGGTTCATGCAAGCTACTGATAGACTATAGACCTCATAGCGTGATCCTTCTCACGTCTTTTAAACTGCATGCAAGTCATTGACATCATAAGATCACACCTAGCCCCACTTCCAATCACATAGAAATAGATATTTCTCCTAACTCTAAAACTTATTCGATAATACTCTCGGGCACAATAATTACGCTTACACTGACACACAGGATATAGAGATACAACTCGATCATTAATAAGATTGCTGTTCTCATCGGTATATTATTGGAAAGTGGTGGATGAATGAAGCTAGGTAATAGCTGTTTGGATATATATTGGTTTAAAATATTCTCATTAAACATGACTCGTCTAGTTGATCGTTTCACTTGCGTAAGATTGTATGGTCGAACTAGCCTGACAAACAAAATCACTGATGCAGCGTTATCGAGTTGTACGTAAATAGCACGTATTGCACAGTAATTTGCTGCATCAGATTCAGAGATGGGCAAAGATACTTACAAAATGCATCTTGGATGAAAAATAGAAGATACTCTCCTAAAACCCCAAGAGATGCATGGTTTAAGATACATTTCCAAAAACCCAAAAGACACTTTCACTAACTCATTTTGACATACAAGATACATATGCGATAATGTTTTTCTAACTACAACCTTTTCCAACTAATAGTAAATTCATTAGTGACAACTTGAAACTGAAACTGACAGTTTTTAGTGGCTATTGGGAAAATCAAGCTAGCAATAACATGACAGTGCAACGCCAAACTATGTACATGCTTATTTATCGACAGGTCTTTGTGAATCATCTCTGAGTACAACTCTTCAAAAATGAAATTTAAAATGTTCACTTTGCCCATAAAAATGTATCTTACGTAATGAAAAGTAACATATGAAATTCAAATATAAAGACACATTAAACATTTCCCAAATTGTGTCTAGATCTGAGATCAGTCTCTTTATATACTTGAAAGGAAACATGCATCCAAGATACATGCATCTAAGATACTGCCCATCTCTAGTCGAATCTTCGAGTATTCTCTTCCATGTCTCGAAGCGATGTCAGTATCATGAGGAAAAATAGTTTGTTTCCACATCTTGAAGCAAAGGCAGTGTCACAAGAGAGAATAGTTTTTTTTCCACGTCTCAAAGTGATGTCATCGTCACAAGAACATGCTTGTTCAATATTCTTAGTACGGTGCAAGACAAAGTACAGGTAACTGAAAATTAAATCTTTGTGTGACCTGTGGTCTAATGGCTATATACCTTGAAATTTCAGGCATGCAAAATTAGGCAAGTAGTGCTGTTCATTATGGAAAGTGAAGAAATTTTGAGGGGAAAAGTTTCTGTACTGTTTTGATGTTTGCAAAATTAACCCTTTCTGGTCATTTGTCAAGCCAGTTCCAGTCCTCAGGCCAGCCTGACATTCAGTTTTGCGCTGTTTATCAAAATAATAAAATACAGCAATGCCATCTGTAAGCAGATTGTCACAAGTAAATTAACTTCTATCCTTGAGATAGCAATTTACAGCCATTTAAACCTTAGTTTTGTAATAGAAAGGAAGTTGTCATGGAAATAGAACCGTCATAATCAACATGGATGTTGTGCCCTATTTCATGTTCCATGTTTTATTGATGTTTTCGACCATTTCAAAGCTAACTAATTGGAAAATAGATAGTGTAAGTCTTTCAGAATATTTTGATTGGAGTAACAATAGTGTAAAGTGATGTTGAGGACGATTTGCCCGGTGATGAAAATAGGCGGGCACCCCATGTAAAACAATGGAGTGTTGCCTACGTGATTTATTCTGACCTGAGGAGTTCACTAGTGATAGATTAATATGACCGGTAAGGCTTAATAACTTGTACGAATTTCACATTTTACATCATTATACAAGAATTGTTATCAGTCACTAAATAACATTCAAATTAATCAAATCAATAAGAACATCATTAAAGGAAATCGGAAAATTTGATCAATAAATAAGATGATGATTTGTGAAAATCTTGGCTATTTTTCTTATATCACGCTAAATGCTTGGCAATAGTTGAAAGAGGAGGAGCCACGAGCACACTACTCCCGTAATTCTCTCGGCACGTTATTAAAACCCTTCTTGTAGAGGACTTTTGTTATAAATAATATTTTGCCTACTTTGTCTTCAACGGGTTCTATTGGAAATCTAGATTCACAATTTAGGTGTCAGAATGTTTAAATTAGGCCAGTCATTGTTTGCCCATTCAGAATACAGTGAATCCTCTATCGTTTTCCAAGGGACCAGGAAAAAAGCCATCCATGTAGGAAAATGATCCATGAATGAAATTTTAGCATTGCTCAAATCGGACTTTTGATGGGATAAATAAACGATAGGAGTAAGAAAACAATAGACACAGGAAAACAACAAACCCAGAAACAATGTTTTACTCTACTTGAAGAAAAATATAGAATCTCGAAAATTCTTAAAACTGACATTTCTTCAATTATGTGGAGACAAATCAGAATGCCATCATTTCATTTTTCCATAATTTAGTAAGGGACATATCGTAGCTAAGTATAAGGTATTTAATTTTGGACCAAAAAGAAATCCCAATAATTATATTCAAGTTTGAACCACGGCCAACTGAATATCAGTAGGCCGTAGTAAAGCTATCAGCTACTTGCTGTAGACCCAAGATGTCATGGACTCATGGTGCATAGAGTACTAACAGACCTGCTACTTACATTTCCCAGTCACCTAGTAGTCAACATAAACGAATGCTACCAAACGACTGTCATTCGTACCATATTATCCCTCAACAACTAGTTAAACGGCAAATACTTGGTCTTTTGTGTTCTTTCTTGTGATAATACACTGCAGGATAAAAATGACACCTAGTCAGTCCCCTCTGTACTGCTCGTGTTGACAAGTGTCAAGTTTTATACACATTTTACTTCAAAACTATCTCTGTGCTATACATCTATTAAAACGATCCTAAGTCATGAGGCAACAAGAGGAAATGAAAATATTTCCTCTTTGTCCCACAGACCACAGTATATGATTGAGATAAGGCCTACATAGAAATAAAGTTTTAGTTTTTTTTGGAAAAATGTCAATTTAGACATTTTCGAAATGTAGTCAAATTTCCGGTCAATTGTCTAGCTACTGTGAACAAAGATACTAAGATTTAAGATTTACCAATTTATTATCAATACTCACTCAGAGATAACTTTTAAATGATTAATAAGTATGCTTAAAATGAGCAATAATTGCTCCTACTAATACCAACAATCATTGGTGGTATTAGTGGGAGTGACTTAATTGTATTCATGAAACAAGGTAACATGTAGGTATAGGCTGTAGGGATAGAACTTACAAGTCAATCGTACTATAGGCCTAATAAGTTCAAGCCTTATCCTGTCTTAATGCTATAAACATTTTTCATTTAGACAATAATATTTTCTCAAGTGCTTTCAAAAATATGTATTCAGAATAATAGCAAGCTTTTAAATTAGAGCATTCACAGCTTTGATTAATGAATACTACATCCCTATACAAGGCCTATTATTATACGTAGAATAAATAAATAGAGAGAATGAGATATCAATAGGGTTTTATATTATTTGACAGTTAAAAGACATTGGTGAAGAGCTTTAAATACTAGTACTAGTCTACTAGTACATGTACTGGTATCATATAAAATACAATGAAGGAGGATGATGATTTAATCATCAAAACACATTTAGAAGTTGAAGAGCTTCAACTGTTTTTCCCCAAGCATACCGCGTGCTATGACGGTATTTCATGTAAATAATTGAGGGGCGTTTTTCTATCATTGCATACCGGAGAATCACACTTGAGTTTACGCAATTGCTACTAAAAGAGGACTATGAAAGTTGGTCAAGAAAATAGAATAATCTTATGAACAAGAATTATCGAACCAGATTATTTGGTGCGAATTTTTGATTTCAAAAAGGTGACGAACGTATTGAATATATCACATTCAACTTTTTCTCAGCTTTTTTCAATCAATTTTTTTGCACTTCGTGGTTTCAGAGGTAAAACGGGTTTACTGGTTGACATTGAAAGTGAAGCTTTTGTATGTTACCAAGACCATACCAATTAATGAGAAGAAACTATCATGAGATGTATCAAGTCAAGTTAAGAAACCATAAAAATCAAGTGAAAAATGAAATGAATTTATTTTATGAACCGCACTGGCCTATGGCCTTTAAAAATTACTTGATCTGTGCTATACTGTTTTTATGTAAAAATAAATATAATGTATTGATTGTTTCTCCTGCGAGAGCGCTTCTCATGTTAAGCTTGTTGAATTGAATAATGATTTCTTTCCATTACTATGACTGTTGTGCTCTGTTTGTTCTCCTTGCAATACGCTTACTGAAGAACAAACGGACTGTCAAGCAAGTATTTTGTATGCATTTTATGTAGTTGTTGCCAATACGTACATCAACAAATCACAAGAGTAATCAACTAACTGTATGCATTGGTTTTTATACTGTTTAGCACTTCTCAGTCAATTCCATCATTTCTTTGTAATTTTTGCAATGGATGCATAACCCAAAAACAAGTCCCCGCTCATTATAGAACAACGTCTAGAAAATCCATTGTTATGCTGAATATTCACTATACCGTACTATTACTATCAATCTTCACCATTCGACTGTATTCAAAATGTAATATAGGATGCTTCATCACAGACCAATGGGAAATTTTGCAGAATTGAGATAAATTTACCAGCGATACTATTACAAACAAAATTAGTTCCTTGGCCCAATATCAGTATTCTCAGAGTGAAATAAGCTGTCAATGATGTAATTGAGCGAGCGACTTGGCTGGATGTTTTGGCATGGTTTACGCTACAAAGGTCAGGTCGTTGCTCTGATCAACCTAGCACATGTCTAAACAAGATCTCAGCGGACACTTTGCTGAGCTCTCGAGTACTGTAACACCATTGACTCCATCAAGTGAACACTTTTCACATTCACAAAAGCAATCTATATTCGAAACATGTTAGTATTAAGAAAATTCTGTTCATAAAATGTTCTAGTTATCCCTATAATTATGTTAGCGAAATGCATTACGTTCAAACAATTACTGTGCACTTTGCCATGAGTGACTGGAAAATATGTAGAAACCTCCAGAGACAGATGGCTACTATTCCTCATGATTGATATAAGATATGTAAATACATCAAAGGGCCATGTAGTTTGTTATTCCACATTAGCTTTGGTTAAATCAAATTTCAGTCCAGTTGTCTTGTATAATGCCCTTGCTCGAATCAATGCGTTACACAGTGTTTTCCAAGTCAAAGTAAAATTAGGTAACAGTCAGACTAACATAACTTGTATTGGATCATTTATAATTCTTTTGATTTGGTTCAGTACAACTTCCAAATTTAATTCAGTTCAAATATCACATTGTAATTAATATTCTTTGTCATGTCTGACTTCAATCATCAATTTTGAAGGAGAGAAGTGGATCATTTCTGATAAAAGTGAGTACCCGGTAATTCCATCAACAAAACTGCTACATATTCTGGGTGATTAATGGGACCAGCCCTATAATAAAATAAGGTAAAACATTGCTAGGAACTATTATAGCTATGACTTAACTATACAACCAGTACTTGTCTTTTATATTTCCAGCTTTGTTATATTACATTGTATGGAATTATGTTGTAAGTATATATATATATATATATATATATATATATATATATATATATATATATATATATATATATATATATATATATATATATATATATATATATATATAATGAAATATATGAATACATGAACAATTCAACAGCGTTGTGTTATCTCTACCTTTTCTTGATATGGCCATAAGAGATTAGAATTTCCTCAATTATTGTAAAAGCTAATCAAGTGTTTTGCTAGTGGGGGTACTACTGTACTATTGAAATATATTAAAAGTATTTCTTACAATGCCACTTATTATCGGACTAATGATATGGCAATCTCTGGTGAAGCCAGTATATGGCAGAAGTACAGCCTTCTTTGAAGTCATCTCAATGACTTGATGATTCATTATTGTCTATCGACTTACCGTACATTAAAATTATGAAATCAAAGTCCTAAAATTCAAATCGATCAAAGTTGAATGGCAACCTTGGTTTTCACTAATAGAATTGCTAATATTTGGAAAACTCGGCATTTGTTGGAAAAATGTTACCGTGGCGTAAAGTACCTTGTATCTAAAGCTACTTTGTTGAAAGTATCTAGTATATTGTTTTTGTCAGGTTTTTTTAAATGTATCTTGTATCTTTTGGTGTATCAGGAGAGTATCTTGTATCCAAGATACTTTTTGTAAGTATCTTTGCCCACCTCTAACTTGAACCAGAAAAAACTGCAACCATACCCACTTGAAAAATGAAATCCAGATTCTAGACTGATGAGTAACTACGTAATTACTAATTAGTCAATACCAATTACCTTATGAACAATTGCAATTAAAATCCTGAGATTAAGAAAAATGTTTGCAAGTAGATCCTTATTACAGACCTACAGGAGTGCAGGAAAGTTTTTGTACTGCAAATTGTAGTTTTCTCTCCTTCTCTACTTGTTCTGCGAAGAAGATGGAATGTGTAGCTAATGAGTAATAACAGTCAGCTAACCAGAACACAGCTTACCTCCTCAAGCTGGGAATTGTGCTTCAGTACCAATTTACAATTCATTCGACAAGATGAACACTTGACCATTCAACGCCAAGCTCCACTGAAACTGGTCAAGTCTTGAGGGCAAGCAGACGTTCTAGACGGAATCAAACCGTTCTCGTAATCGAACACGAGCCGAGCTCACTACGGTATTTCATCAAAATTCTATACCGGTGTAAACCTAGCATTTTTCTTCAGTAACGAAATGAAAAAATGAAACTGATATTTTGAAAACTACGGTCGTGAGAGTAGTTGGCATGAAAGCGTGCATGTCTAGCAGATGCCTGTGGTTTCCGAAGAGCACCCGGAAGACCAAAATATTATTTTTTTGGTCAACAACTTTGCAATGGTATACAAAATTAAAATTTCAATTTACTTTAAATGTTCAATCCAAACGAAACAGCGTGCATGAATATCAAACGCACGTCTGCTGTCCATGTCAGTGTTTATACAGTAAACCCACATTAATTCGTAACTCGGGGGGTATAATAAAGAGATTTTGAATTATCGAAAGAAAATGGGAATAAAAAAATTACGGCAGATATATCAAGATGGGTATAGTACACGCTCAAATGTCTCAACGATGCTGTTCGTAGCTTTTGCGTGTTGCCTGTGATTAGCCGGCTGTGTTCCAGTGTCAAACGTAACCGAAGTGATGCGGGGGCGCCAGATACTGCACCAACAGACCGCGCAACATATGGGCGTGTTCTAACAATTCGATGACGTACTTTGTGCAATGGGGGATCGCCAATTAAACATATATGGATTGTAGATAAGATGTTAGGGCAAGTGAAAAACTGATATTCAAGTTTACAATGAACATAGATTGTAATCTTATGGAGAAGACATTCTTGGTGAAGTAGGTATTTTATTTTTGCAACTTTTATTTTCAACGTTATAATAGTGGTCTAGTGCTGATATTCGAGTTTGAAACGAACATAGTTTGTAATCTTATGGAGAAAACATTCTTGGTGAAGCAATTCATTTTTGAAACTTTCATTTTCAACGTTATAATGGTGGTCTAATGTCGTGAGGTCATTCACTAGATGTTCGCAACTTGACTAGCAACTTGCGAGTGACAACAATGGGTCTCTGCATGGACCAGGTTAGTTGATTGGAGGACAAAAAGAGTTTGAATTATAAATTATTCAAATATTTAACATTGTATTCCCTATACCTGGGGTCGGGAACCAAGTTTGCTTTGAATTATTACAAATTTTGAATTATCTTAGTTCGTATTAACAAGGTGTTAACGCCGGTCTTTTGAGACCAGCTACCTCGTTTTCCCTAGTTTGCCAATTGAACATGAAATCATTCGATTGCGTCATGGAATGTTGTATACATTGCAAACCGTGTTTCTAGTCGACCTTCCTTTCTCATTGCTGGTTGGCTGGTGGGTTGTCACGCGATGTGTGCGTCCAATCACAGCTCGCCATTCGCGTTGCGTGTCTGGTAGATGGTCTCGCCTGATCAGTTCCTTCCTATACTCGATTCAGACCGGACGTCTCGAAACGGCTCTCGTCGAGTATCCATTCAGTTATCTTCTACATTCCCTTGGGTTCGGACGTACTTGTAGTCGCTCGTCAAGTGGGTGAATTCGCTCATATTCTCGACCAGCTCTTGTTGTGTGAGCTTCTCCCGTCCTTCTCTACTTTGTTAGAGTTCGGACGTACTGTACATTATTTCGCATGTACGCAGTTGTTTCTTTTCTATTTTTCGTTCTTCTTGAGTCGTTAATAGGACCTCTTTCCATACTTTCTTGTTTCTAATTCCTTATTTTTGTTATCGGTCTTTATCATTTACGAAGTTGGGTGTTTTGTTTTCTCTCAAGCTTTTGTTTCTTGTTTATTCGAATGGTGTGCGGGGACACCACTCAGGTTTTGATCTATTTTGTTTCGCTTTCTCGTTATTTATTCTTTGATTTGGTTAATAACAACGTCAAGTCGACGTAGACCAAATACGTATCGTTTTGGGGTGAGGCATAATCCGAGTTTGGATTATGCTCGCCTGATTATTAATGCCAAGTCGGCACCCGAATACAGTCCACTGGTCTTTCATCGCCATCTCTAAGATCGGCGGTAACATTTTGGTCCCTGTGAGCCAAAGATTATTTTTGGTTCCAATCTCTCGTCATTCGTGAGGCGGAATCCATCTCCGGATTCTAATTTCGTTCTCTTGTTGGAATCCATTTGTGAATTCCATTCTTTTCACCACGCGGAGTCCATCTCCGGATTCCAATTGCTTTTACTTGTTGGAATCCATTTGTGGATTCCTTTCTTTGCACCACGCGGAGTCCACCTCCGGATTCCACAGTCATTCGTGGCAGCACCTGCGATCAGGCATCGCATGGGTGACTTCTCTGTCCTCCGCACTGAATCGGCTTCCACATAATTGGGTTTCCACGGCGCAATAATTTATTCTGTTTGTTTGAGAGTTATTATCAACAATTGTTTTAACTTGTTTTATAGACATTCATTTCTTGAATTATTTTGCGTTGTTCTTTTTCTGTGCATTTCGGCCGTATTTTCTCCGTGAGTAATTCATTTCACAAGTCTTCGATACTTGTGCTGGCTTCTTGGTTTTGCTTTGTGAATATTCATCCACAACAATGGCTTCAAAGATGGAGAAACAACAATCATTGTTTAAAGCCAAACGTGAGCGAATATTCACAGCGCTACAACGCTCGTATGATGCTTTCAAAATGCTTGAGAGTGACGATGCTTCGTCTTACAAATCTCGTTTCGACAAGCTTGACGTTTTGGAAGCCAACTTTGAAGGCATTCAAAACGAAATAATGGCATTGAATGCTCAACTTGACAACAGTGACGATGCATTACCGGTCGACGCTGTTGAAGCAAGCTTTGAGGAAATGCTGTATGCGACTCGTAAGCTGTATCTCGACGCCGTTGCCGGGGCGACGCCCAAGCCGCCTCCGCCGCCAAATCAAAATGGTTTTCAAGCCATCTCATTGCCGACAATTGCGTTGCCGGCATTCTCTGGTGATATTACTCGATGGACGGAATACTATTCGCTATTTAAATCTCTCGTCGACGAGAACAACGACCTGAATCAAGTTCAGAAATTCCACTATTTGAGGACCACCCTCAAAGACAACGCCTTGTCTGTCGTCTCCGGGTTTCCGATTACGGAAGCCAATTATTCTGTGGCATTGGATGCTCTTGTCAGTCGGTATCATAACCCTCGGTTGTTAGCCACCACGTATGTTCAACAGGTTTTAGAATTTACGCCTCTCAAAACCAATTCACATTCTGGGCTGCAATCATTTCTGAAAGTTCACAAAACTTCGATTGAAGCGTTGAAAGCTCTGAATATCGAAGATTTGTCAGATTTTCTGCTTTTCTCGTTAGCACTGACAAATCTCGACACATCAACGCGCAAGGCTTTCGAACAGAAACATTCTTCGCACAGCACTCCTAGCTACGCGTCGTTGATAAAATTCATTGAAGAGCAGTCCAGGACGATGGAATTGTGTGGTCTCGACAAACAAGCAGCTAGCTCTTCAAAAGCTATTCCTCCTTCCACAGAGCGAATCAATTCGTTGTTAGTTGCGAATCCTCCGCCCGTCAGCTTTAAATCTCGCGAGCAGAGCAAATCAGCAAGCTCGACCACGAAACAATCTTCGTGTCCAGTCTGCAAAGGGGAGCATACTCTATACTCGTGTTCCGTATTTCGGCAACAGTCCGTTGACGACAAATACAACACGTTACGTCGCCTACAACGCTGCTTCAACTGCATGGGCGCTCACCTCAGATCGCAATGCACCTCTAAGAGTGTTTGCGGTACTTGTCAAAGTAACAAACATCATTCGCTGTTACACACTGCACGAATCAACCCCTTGACTCGTGACACAATAGCAACCGAAGTCTCTTCTCCTCCGGAGACCACCTCGCCTCATCCTCAAACTCTCGCTTGTCAAGTCAAGACAAGCAAGCCAGTGCTACCCACAGCTCTGTTGGGCACTGTTCGCGCCTTAATCCGCGACTCTCACGGTCAACTGCAACCTATCCGTGCGGTTATCGACTGTGGTTCACAAATCTCTGTTCTTACTCACTCGTTCCTTCAGAAGCTAGGATTGAAAATCAATCCTTGTCATTCCGAACTCTCTGGTATTGGTCACGTTAGTGCTCGGGTAATCGGGACTGTTCAATGCAGCATCGCTTCCCGGTTCACCCCTGCAGCCTCTCTCAGCGTACAAGCCTACGTTATGCCTGCGATAGCGAGTCAACTTCCAACCACCACCGTTCCGCTTGAGGTGTTTGAACGTTATCGCTGTCTCTCTCTTGCCGACGACCGCTTTCATGTGCCCGATCAGATCGACTTTTTGATCGGCGCCGATTTATACCCTGATATTCTTGAAAAATCAGGTGATATTGTGATGAGTGGCAGTCCATCTGCCATAAACACGGTCTTCGGCTGGGTGGTTTTGGGTCCTATTCGGTGTTTGGATGCCGAGTTCCAGCCTCCGCTCTCTCTGCTTGCTTGCACTGGTTCTCCATTGGATCGTACTCTTCGATTGTTTTGGGAATCGGAAGAAGTTTCACGTCCTCTTCAAGTTGATCCGGACGATGAACTTTGTGAGGAGCATTTTCTATCTACGCACTCACGGAACCCTTCCGGACGCTATTCGGTAGCACTCCCTTTCAAGAACACATCCTCTCCTCTCGGATATAATCGTGAGGCCGCCCTCCAGAATTATTTGAGTCTGGAGCGGCGACTGAAACGCAATCCTCAGCATGATGCTGCGTATCAAGCATTCATGCAAGACTATATTCAATCGAACCACATGCAACTTGCAAGCACCTCTTCGAACTACGTGATTCCGCATCATTGTGTGCACAAGATTACCAGCTCCAGCACGAAGCTGAGAGTGGTATTTAACGCCTCTTCTCCAGATGAGAGAGGCGCCTCTTTGAATCAGCTGTTACTCAGTGGTCCCAAGCTTCAGAGCGAACTCCCGGGCGTTTTAACCCGATTTCGTTCTCATCCCATCGCAATTTGTGCTGACATTCGTCAGATGTATCGTCAGATTTTGGTCCAACCATCTGACCGCAAATATCAGCACATATTTTGGCGACCCAATGCAGACTCTCCAGTAAAAGAATATGAGCTCAACACGGTCACGTATGGGCTCGTACCGTCAGCTTTTCTTGCTCAACGAGTGCTGAAGCAGCTCGTGCACGACGAAGGGGCTCCTTTCCCCAATGCTTCGCGTGCTTTGATATCTCACATCTACGTGGATGACATCGTGTCTGGCGCAGCAGACGTCGCTCAAGCTCGCATTCTTCAATCGGAATTACAGGCTCTTCTAGCTAGTGGAGGTTTCGAACTCCGAAAGTGGGCCAGTAACCTCCCAGAAGCATTGAGTGCACTTCCGGAGGATCATCTAGAGACTCCAGTCGTGTTTTCGGATGACGATCAGGGCATCAAGATCCTTGGTCTGTTCTGGGATCCCCGATCGGATGATTTCTCATTCCACACCTTACCATTCGAAGGCGTGGTAACGAAGCGCACGGTCTTGTCGTACATTGCGCGCATTTTTGATCCTTTGGGATTCCTCACCCCGCTCGTATGCTGGATGAAGATTTTTCTTCAGCAACTTTGGTTATCGCGGGTGCAGTGGGACGACGTTTTACCACCGCTTCTTGCTCAAAGGTGGTTGGACGCGGTAGCCGAGATCTGTCTTCTCTCGAACTTCCGAGTTCCACGCGCATTTCCTGCTTCACAAGGCATACATCGACTTGTAGGCTTTTGTGATGCCTCCGAGAAGGCCTACGCTGCGATACTTTACCTTCACACAACGAATCATGCAACTTCGCATATTAGTTTGTTGCGAGCAAGGAGTAAAGTATCCCCGGTCAAACCCTTGACCATCCCTAAGCTTGAACTCTCTGCTGCTTTGCTTCTAACGCGTGTGCTAAAAGATACTCTTCCCTCACTCAGCACTCTTGTCGTGGAGTCAGTAACCCTCTACACTGATTCGACTATTGTGCTCGCGTGGCTTGCCACCCCTCCACATCGACTGAAGACATTCGTCGCCAACCGAGTAGTGGAGATACTCGACAACTCCACTCCTACCAATTGGGCACACGTGGATTCCGAAGAAAATCCCGCTGACTGCGCTTCTCGTGGAATACTGCCTTCTCAGCTCATGGAATACCCGTTGTACCTCTCGGGTCCTTCTTTTCTCAGGAGTCCCCATGCTCTGTGGCCTATCTCTGTGCCTTCCACTGATTTATTGTCTGAATTGCCAGACATTAAGCCTTCCATGGTCACTTTGGCCACAACGGTCAAAGTAGATCCTCTCCTGGTGAATTTTCGAAAGTTTTCCACACTTCTCAAAGCAAAACGGGTCTTTGGGTATGTAGTTCGATTTGCCCGTCTCTTATTGGCGAAACGATCCAAGATTCTCCCTCCTACGGGTTCTTTAAAACCTGTGGAGCTGCAAGACGCTCTTGAACTGATCATAAGAGTCACTCAAAACCACTTTTATGCAACCGAGATCAGCCAACTTGCCAAACAGGGACAGGTTTCATCCCGGATCGCTTCGCTGAAACCTTTTCTCGAACCCTCGGGCTTACTCAAGGTGGGCGGAAGATTGCGTCACTCTTCTCTTCCTGAAGAGGCTCGGTACCCAATCCTACTCCCCAAAGAAGCTCACCTCGCATCTCTCATTTGCGATGCCTTCCACCGAACATCGCTACATTCCGGCCCGAGAACGGTACAGGCGCTGATACAGCAGCGTTACTGGATCGTTTCTCTGCGCGGTTTGTTGAGGCAGCGCATACACCAGTGCATTACTCGCCACAAGTTTCGCGCAAAGCCTATGCAGCCTCCAATGGCAGATTTGCATTCATTCGTGTATTTTTTCTGTTCAAAGCACGCATTGGTGCTTTGCTCATTTCTTCATGTTTACTTTCTTGTTGTTCTCTCTCTCTTTTTTTTTGAAAAGTCAGCGACCATTGAATAAAATGGTTGCGTTTTCTCCTCAATGAATCGCTCGGATCATGTGCGATTTCTTTGCTGTTCTCCGATCCAATTGGGAAGCAATCCAATTACTCGGTGAAAATCTCATGCTCACGTTGCCTATGAAGTTACAAGGCTTCTTACGAACAGTTTGCTGTTCTAATTTCATGTTCCTAATTTTCCGTATCGTTTACCTCAGCTTTAAAATGTTCATTTTGGTGGGCGGTATGTTAACGCCGGTCTTTTGAGACCAGCTACCTCGTTTTCCCTAGTTTGCCAATTGAACATGAAATCATTCGATTGCGTCATGGAATGTTGTATACATTGCAAACCGTGTTTCTAGTCGACCTTCCTTTCTCATTGCTGGTTGGCTGGTGGGTTGTCACGCGATGTGTGCGTCCAATCACAGCTCGCCATTCGCGTTGCGTGTCTGGTAGATGGTCTCGCCTGATCAGTTCCTTCCTATACTCGATTCAGACCGGACGTCTCGAAACGGCTCTCGTCGAGTATCCATTCAGTTATCTTCTACATTCCCTTGGGTTCGGACGTACTTGTAGTCGCTCGTCAAGTGGGTGAATTCGCTCATATTCTCGACCAGCTCTTGTTGTGTGAGCTTCTCCCGTCCTTCTCTACTTTGTTAGAGTTCGGACGTACTGTACATTATTTCGCATGTACGCAGTTGTTTCTTTTCTATTTTTCGTTCTTCTTGAGTCGTTAATAGGACCTCTTTCCATACTTTCTTGTTTCTAATTCCTTATTTTTGTTATCGGTCTTTATCATTTACGAAGTTGGGTGTTTTGTTTTCTCTCAAGCTTTTGTTTCTTGTTTATTCGAATGGTGTGCGGGGACACCACTCAGGTTTTGATCTATTTTGTTTCGCTTTCTCGTTATTTATTCTTTGATTTGGTTAATAACAACGTCAAGTCGACGTAGACCAAATACGTATCGTTTTGGGGTGAGGCATAATCCGAGTTTGGATTATGCTCGCCTGATTATTAATGCCAAGTCGGCACCCGAATACAGTCCACTGGTCTTTCATCGCCATCTCTAAGATCGGCGGTAACACAAGGGTTTGCTGTAGCTACACAAGGATAATTTTTCAGCATCTAGAATAACTGTGAACATTGTAGAAGGTTACTTGCTCAATAGTTCTAGTTGATACCATTCAATGTGATCAGCAATAAGTGGCTCAATCAGCCACCATGCACTCTCACCAATAGGCCTAATACCTACCAACTACAACAACCCATCAACTGTACAGATTCAATATAAATGAAATAAGATTTACCAGGTAATGAATTAGGATGAAGCCGATCGTAAAATTCACACCGAAAGAAAATACGATATTTGAATTCAAAATTTGCAGGTTAAACAATGAAGGGGTAGGCTTACATTCCAACCAAACTTCAATTCTTTATACAAGTTGAATGTACTTATACACTACCACTAGGCCTATAGTCTACAGCAGTGATGGACAACTTCTTCATCAGAAAGGATATTTTATCCATTTTGCACTTGATCGTGGGACTTGTGCCAGAAAATTATATGAATTCTCTCACTAGACATATATACAGTTTATTATTGGCACATACCAGTTGAGACCTAATCTGGTCACTCTCCACGTTGCATTAGGAAAAAAACATAGAAACTTGGAAAACCGTAGTCTAGGTACAGTAAAATGTTACTATGATTTACTCGACGTTTATTTTGGAAAAAGTGCAGGAAAATATGCAAAATCACAGTTATAACAAGAGGGTTACATATGTCCAAATAAAGTACATTTATGAACTACCTATATTAAACTGTCAACTAAATGCCGAATGATTAAAGAAAACTGGAAATATTGAGTTTGTTCTGCCAATTGATGATTAGCTGTCATGTTGTCTTCGCAAAATATAATACCAATAGAAATTGAAGTCAACATATCCATTAACTAACCTAAATTAACAATCAAGCCAGATCCATGAATTATGGCAGTTGGTACAACTGAATACTGTCACAAGGAGCACGGTAGTCACACTGAACCTTCTGCAGAAGGAAGTGCGCAATATCATATAGTTTAAAACTAATTGTTTTAGGACAATAAACAATAAAAGCGGGCTAAAATAATGAAAGAATTCTCTGTGAAGTTAACGAATTATGCTTTGAAAATTTCAAGAATTTTTCATTCAGTCGGTGGACCACAAAAAAGGCATGTCGGGCCGCGGGTTGTGCATCACTGGTCTACCGGGTACCAAAATTGGAATGAATGTAAAAATTGACTTGAACAAAATTCACAGATTGATTATTGTTTGCTCAATGACCCCACCAACAGCAATGTAATTTGAGATACGAATGAGTGGATGATAGCTTAATGATGTTTACAAAAATGAAAAACCCATGCTGTACGCGGGATTCGAACCCATGTTCGACTGAATTTGAAATTCCAAAGCAGAATGTCAACGTGATGAGCCGATGAATAAAAAAAAGTTGGATGAATAAATTGGAAAAAAAAGTCAGCGCGGTGTAACCACGTCGTTGACAAACTGTGAAACCCTAATATTCATTCATTGGAAAAAAAATCTTTGGTTTTTTTCAATTTCAATATTCAAGCCTCACAATTCATTCGCTCACGCTACGGACCAAAAAATCTTCCTCTATCAAAAAACTCTGTATAATTTACTTGATTGACCCCACCATTTTTATCGCTGGTTTTGAACCGATACCTGGATTTTCAACAATTTGCGACTGTCTACGGACTTTTCAAGAAAAAGTGACACGTTTCATCCGAGTAACTACAAAATTTTGACCATTTACCGAAGAATATTTTTATTTTCAAGAATAACAAGCAAGGTGCGGCATGTGTGTACAGTGAAACCTCGATCTACTGTTTCTCAAGGGACCAGTTAAAAACGTCCATGCAAGAAGACGATCCATGTAGGAATATTCATCATTGGTTATGAGAGTAGGGTGGGACAAAATAAATGACACGAGCAGTAAGACGATGGATCTAGGAACAATGTATCAAGGTTTCACTGCATACAAGACTCGTGATTGATACAGTGACGCGACAACTGTATTAGCCTAATGGAATGCTAATGCTCGATGGCGCAGTGGCTCGGTGGATTGAGCTCACGTGTTCCTACACAGAACAACTCAAGGCGACGCTGAGGAAGTCTTCAAACGTAATTGAGATAATACCTTTCATTTCTGTATCGCGGCTCTTAAACGCCTCTGAAACACCCAAGAAATAACCATTAGAGACACAAATCAGTAACTCAAAGCAAATTCAATATGGGACTATAGGCACTAATGAATTCAATATGTGAGGTTAGGCACAGTTCGAGGCTCAGCACTGGATAGGTTGGACGATCGTATAGCCCTAATTGTGACTACGGGTACCGTATTTTCAAATACTGCCAAAGGTTTTCATATTAGTTTACTGGCTACATTATTATTTAAATATACTTGAAAATAGCAAATATACTTTTTCTACTTTCAATATACTTGAATACTGTAAACTACTTCACGATGTCAACTTATTCAGGTTTCAATATCATATAATATATACGGGTAAGACCTCGTTGATTCGAAACTCAGGAGAGTATACACAAGTCAAGTCATTTCGAATTATACAAATTTGAATTATCCCAAAAAAATCAAATGAAAATATTGTGCCAAATGTAATTAACCTCGAGGCTACGATGAGCTCGAAACACTCGTTCAGCCGAGCGGACGGCTGAGCGCCAATGGAATCGAGCCATTTGACGATCGGGCATTGTCGGAGCAGCTGAGCACATTGCGGCTGGTTGCCTAGCTTTCTCTCGCCCGCTACACAAAATTAACCAAGTTCTAACCGGAAAGAGTGATGATTCATGTTGAAGAGGAGTTTTTTGGTTAATCCAAATTTTCTCTACTTGTAAACTGTGTAGGCCTACTTGTAAACTGTGTCGGCCTACTTGTAAACTGTGTAGGCCTACTTGTAAACTGTGCAGGCCTACTTGTAAACTGTGTAGGCCTACTTGTAAACTTGTTTACTGTTTTTGATTTTGAAACTTCATAAAACGTAATTTCTGCATGACATTAGGCCAGAAAAAACATTACATCGCCCAACACCGACATTTGCAAATACAGATATGAAAAACACAAAATCATAACACCATTTTTAAATACCTCTACTTGTGTGAATTGGCCAGGACTCCCATGAGAGGGCAATATATCAAGATGATTGATGTAATGAGGGATGCATCATAAAGGTTCTGCTTCAAAGCTGCACATTTCGAGAATAGAACAACGAAGGCTACTGTTCAACAGTGTTAGACTGGTTTAAACGAAATTAGAGCGGTTATGGTAAGAATAACGTGATCATTTTTTGATTAACTTTTTATTCAACGCGTTACTTTAATTTATTTAACCTTTTAACTGCTGAGTTTTCTGACAGCAACTGCACACCCTGTGCTGAGTTTTTTTTCAAACAGACCTACAATAGTTTGTATATTTGATTCCAGATGCTACATTTATGATTATTTCTCCATGATTTTTTCGACAAACCACAGGAAAAAGATCACAAAAGAATACAAAAATAGAAGGGTGGTGGAAAATCAGATGGGTGAATCATAAATACTGATTTACGTATCCTAGCCCAAAGTTGAGTAGGCCTAAATTGCCGCGGGAGCTTGGATATCATCTTCACTAGTGAATAAATTATCATTGTTATCGATACCAAAAGCGAGATGAGAACAGGTTTCAACGTCTCATATTCATGTGTCAGGGCGAGTTTCTCATTATAGCTCGAAAAAAAGCATATTATATCGCCGAGTTGGTTAATTAACATCCGCCATTTTCACTCGACTCTGAATCAGTGTGTTCGTTGACAAAACATTCGTCTGAATAAACGCTACTATTATGAAATAAATTGAAGGTCGACGTTATTTCGAAGAAGTACATAATATGTTCAACCAATAGATTGCGCAAGAGAACAAAAAAATCAGGTCGATAACTACAGTGTACAGTTCAGTAGAAAATAATCAATATAGCACGGAATTTTAAACGACTCAGCGCGTGTGTAGCATAGTGGGCACAGCAAGTCAAAACACACATGCGCGTGTGTAGCAGTTGAAAGGTTAATGGCATCAATTGACTAATCACTTTTTGGGGTTAGTTGTAACTGTTTCAAATTATATCATGAAGTTACTACTTTATGAAGTGATTTTACTATTGTAATTAAATTTATTAAATTTGCTTGCAATGATTCCTTATCTCATCCTAATCTCATCCAGAATTTTTTTTTTATAACTGCCCATTGTTGAAAATTAGATTGAAATATACGTTCAATAATTTGGTACAGAATTAATCAGAATGCAATTCTTTTACCATAATCAACGTCTCGCTCCGATTTCCTTTAGATTTTACGTGAAATTAATTATTCAAACAACTTCATCAGACTTTGATTAACTTGCACTTAAGCCTACTTCTCTTTGAAAACAATTCAATTTGCAAAAAGTGACTTTTGAACAGACTTGACTTCAACTTTTAATTTGTTACTATTTTGGGGTAACTAACCCAACACTGCTAATCAATTCTATTAAACATTTGAGTAGACCAACCTGTGAACTTTTGTATTTGAATACAAATAACAATAAACTGATCCACAGACACTTTCTTGTGAGCCTGTAGGTCACTTCTGGAGACCAAGAACTTGACAAACTCTGGTGAAAACCTGAACCCCATTTGCTGGAGCGCTGAAACACGAAACAAGCTCTTAGTATTCCCTCAAGCTATTCTAGATCCATTCACATTCACTTTTACACATGATGATTATCTGATTCTTGTTTGCTTAAGAGTTCATGGGAGTCAATTTAGCGAAATATCAGTTTTTTGGTGATAGGCTATCTTTCGAACGGTATGAGATATCAAAATTCTAACATGCGAGAAACACAGATAATTATAATAGCTTCAAGATGATATAAGTTATAATTATTCAAGTCATGTCGCGTAACTGTCAAGCGTATACAGCTAAAAACACACATTTTTTGGCTGTAGGCCCCGATACGCTTGACAGTTATGCGACATGACGTGAATAGTTATAACTTATATCATCTTGAAGCTATAATAATTATCTGTGTTCCTGGCATATTAGAATTTTGATATCTCATACCGTTCAAAAGTTACGGTATCACCAAATAACTGATATTTTGCTAAATCGACTAACATGGACTCTCAACGACCCCAACAACAGCTGGGTTATACGGGGGTACGAATGAGTAGGTGATAATGAAACTATGACGTGATGATAAATGAAAGGACATTCACAAAAGCCCATGCCTTTTGTGGGATTCGAACCCACGCCTAATGGTGACTCAAGTTTCTGAAGCAGAGCCTTAGCTTAGCTGACTGAGCAATTCAAAACCAAGAAGACCAATCACAGTGCCAACAGAAGGCAGGCAGGTTATTGTTTGAAACACTGTAAGCTGTGATTATTTTGATCTTAACTTAGTAGGGCCTACCGGATTAATCAAAAGACCTATAAACCTAATGTAGACACATTGCAGTATTATAAAATGTACAACACTAGTTCTTCGTTAATTCAAAATTCGATGGACCAAAAAGTGCTCATTTTGAATAGCCCAATATAGGTAGAAAATATCAAATTATTCAACATTGAGCATATGGGTCAAAGCTGATAAGAGGCCTATTGTTTGAATTACCACTATGCCCCTATAACAATATTTGAATTATCAGTTTTGAAATAACGAGTTTACTTCTAAAGTGGCCCATTTTTTACCACTGTGACCAATATCCTAATCAGCTAGAAAACATACATTGTTCATGTTGATTCACTTTTCAAAATTATAGATTGTCGATGATCTTGATCTTGATTTTGCTACCAATAAATACATGGAAGGACTAGTACGTAAACAGTTTTAATACCCCCCCCCCCCCCCCCCCCCACCATATGAGTTCTAGTAACTTTTTGCTCTTGAGCTTTGTGAAGACCGAGTTTCGAAATATTGCACTTAGTATGAGGTCAGGTCAGTCCACGTATCAGCTTGAAACGACCCGAGTGTATGAGACATATCTGACCTTGAGATAACTCGGATTCTTCGATATGGCCTGACTGATCGCGGTCATACGTGCGGAAAGTTGATAGCCATTGGTTGATATAGCTGTACAGTTGTTGGAACCCGTTCACATCAATCGTGCCAGTTTTATCTCGGTCAAATATACCTGTGGATCAAAACAAGTATAAGAAAGTCTGTTGCCTTCGATAATGTTCAACTTTGAAGGAATATAACCTTCTTGAAATGACATTTGTCCCCACAAACCCTCTCAACATGGGGAGGAAAACTTTGGGAGAAAATAAGTAGAAACAATGAACATTGGGCCTATACAGTGAAACTGCTAACCATCATTTTTCAAGAGACCAGGAAAACAGAACCATCCATGTGGGAAAATGATGCATCCAGATAAATTCAACATTGGTTATGTGGGAGAAGTGAGGGACTAAATGAATGATGGGGCGGGAAAATGCTCGATCCGGGAATATAAATCCTAATATCAAACCTTCAGGCCAGCACTACCAAATGTTGAAACAAGTATTATATAATTATACACAAGCAGCATTGAAATGTCCAAATACACTCAATAAATAGTGATATCATGCAGGTGGTAGTCGTAATTAATACAATAACAACATAGGCCTACGTAGTCCTACTTTCAATAGTTAAAAATCTGAAATCAACAAAGATGAAAAAAATAAGAGTATAGAGTAGACCTACTGTATAATAAAATCAGGCGTGTATTAAATAGAGTTTTATGTCGATCTAATTGTGTCCACTTGACACATTATTCATATTAGGCCTACCGGCCTACCGTACTTGTTTTCCTTGCCAAAAAGCTCGACCATTCTTTTCTCCCTGTCTTGTTGACACATGAGTTTTTTCCTCACTGATTTCACTAATTTGATGATTTCCTCAAATGAGGGTTACAGGAATAAACACTACTAATACTACTACTACTACTACTACTTATTACTGTCATTGCAGGCTTTATTTGTATGCCTCCCTCCATATTTATAATGCGGGAAACTGGTATTACTCAACATTTATTTTCTTTCATCAATCTTTTCTCTAACTAGGCCCATGTCCTATGAAAATTTCAAGGCCTGCCAAAATTTTTCCTTTGTCCAAAGATTTACAACCCAGTTCAATAACCATTTTTGATGGCTGTTCCAAAATGTTCTCCCCTACTCCATTTATATTTGCATTTAGGCTCTACTTTTCAACTCTCTTGTAAAAATTGGTATGAAAAGGGTAAAAATAAAATCAACGTTGTGATTGGCCAACGGCCGTTAGAGAGATCCAATGGTAGGCCTAGAGCTTGTAGTAAAAATGTAGCCATTATTGTAGGCCTACATATAAAAATGCCACACTCACACTTCAGATTACAAAGTTTCAAGTTCTCAAATATCTGGGTAAAAAAACAAAACTTCCGGTTTTGGAATGGACACAGAAGAAAAAATTATCCGAACTAGGTATTTATGAATTTTCACGGAAAATTGACTAAGAATATATAAGGAATTTATAATTCATGAACAAATGTTGCTAGAAATATTTCCTTTCTGAAAATAATTCGAAGCTACAAAAATAAGAGGAATGAATAAACAAAACACGCACAATCAGTCCGATTTTTAGGAACCCAACACCACGAAATAACTGATTCTGCTATATCCCATACTACATCTAAAATCAAGCAATTGCAGTACTATTTTCTCCAGTTAGTATATAGGTACCAATAAGAAAAAAAAATGAAATCAAATTGTGAAACATTCCACAGATCACAGTAAAACGCTTCTTCTGCGGAAGATATCCCACACATATTATCATGAAGATTTTGAAAATGCAAACTATCAAAAAGTCTTTCAAGTCTTGAAAACAAAAAAAAACACAATGACACATGGGCACGTGCAGGTCATTACAATAGGTACGGCCCATTACAAAAATATTTTCTAGTGAAGCTATTCATTTATACAAAGTAAATGTTTAGGTGGTAGAACAGGTTTGGAGCCCAAAACTTGCTGTTTCCTTTTGTGTATTGTTATTGCACTGCATGCTCTGTATTTAGGCCAGCAAGAAAATTATAGATTCTTTTTTTAAATGTGAAGTTACTGGTTTTGAAAGTTACATGGGTACAAGAAATAGTAACTCTGTGAAAATTGTTGTAGATAATTTAGGATAAAATATTCAGTGGGTAATATTAAAATATTCAGTGGGTAATATTAAAATATTCATTAGGTACAACCTGGGTCAACCCTGCATGCCCTGTGCACACTCCTGTAGAATGACATAAAGAAATTGGTACCTACAGCTACCGATACTAGATTTAGAACAAGTTTAATCCCTCGTATTTAGAGTACCGTAGCCTAAATCTTGATATATCTGTTATATAGCCCTCTCAACTATGGAAAATGAAACAAAATATTATCTAGTTTACGGTACCATACACAAAACATACTACGTAGGGCCTACCACAATTCACGGAGCCGATTTTTCTTCAATTTTTGTCTCATGAGAGTGGCACCAATTTCAACAGTTTGTACGATGTGAGGTCCCAGCAAGAATGAAAACAGCTGTCACACTACAGTGAAACCTCTGTCCATTGGTTTTTAAGGAAGCAGGAAAAATAAACCATCCAAGCACGAAAATTATCCATGCAGGAAAATTCAACGTTGGATAACTTATACGGGAGTAGGGTGGGAAAAAATTAATGATGGCTACAGGAAAACGATGGCTCTGGGAACAATGCATTGAGGTAGTATCACTGCACTTGGTCATGAATAACTAATGTACCGCAGTGACCAGTAGTGAAAATTGTCGTAAGATAATGATCCATCTGGGATATAGATCTGCATTACCGTAAATAAGGCTGCGTACATGTTACCTATATATTGAATTGGATTGCTTGGGCACTAGACTAACCAATCATCAGTGTGCACGCTGTATCACTGAAGTTCTTCCCCTGTCCATTAACAAGAGCAGCTTGCAGTTCCTTGGCTGTAATCTTTCCTGATCGATCTCTGTCTACAGCAGCAAACCACTGTTGCACTTCTGGACTGACTCCTGGCTGCCCATAGCCCCCACTCGGGGGCTGTTGACCAGGCTGCCCATAGCCTCCGGGTGCCTGCTGTCCAGGCTGCCCATAGCTCCCAGGTGCCTGCTGCCCTGGCTGCCCGTAACCCCCAGGTGCGTGCTGTCCTGGCTGCCCGTAGCCTCCAGGTGCCTGCTGACCTGGCTGCCCATAGCCTCCAGGTGCCTGCTGCCCTGGCCCTGGTTGGTAGCCAGGATAACTGAGATTCTAAAATAGTACCAGTATTCAATCAGTATGACTAAAAATTTTAATTTCATAGAGATAAATGCTTCTCCATATTGAAAGTAGAGAGTGATTGGGCTTGATTTGCTTACTGAAATGGTTCACAAGAGGTGCTATAGGCCTAAATGAATGTTTCATGGCTTATGAGAAAGAGTGAAATAATTTCTTGAGCACTGTAGGCCTACTATATAACGTAGAAGTAAAATAAATTGCATTTATGAACATATTCAACATAATAACAAACAGGAGAGATCTACTTGATAGATGACACAGACTGTACTTGGATATACAAGAAAATCGAGTTATCGATGCATCGATTTTGTATTTGCACAATGCCAGAGAGGAAGGCACGAGCATTGGCTCGAGCCTCTGGCTTATTTTTTTCATGAACACAAACATACTGACTAGGACCTAGGCCTAGATAGATCAACTAGAAGCTCAATACTACCCAACCCTAGCTAAGGGTACATTGATGATTACCATTGCTATATTTTCTCTGTGAATTTGGCATTTTCTGACTGAGTTTGATTGAATCAATAGAATGAAGCCAGCGCACAGTAGATGTTAATATCCGGGCCCACTTTTTCCACAGTAAATTACATGAACATTTGGTATCGTTGTTGGTCCACAAGTCTGGTATAAAAGTACACCAAAAAATTGTCCACAGGTTTCCGAAAACTTTTTATCCATTCCACAGTTTGACAGCACAAACTCATAGGTACACTCTTAGTATTACTTTGGAGGACACATTGGTTGTAGGCCTACTGACAAGAAGCACCAAAATCAGTCGCCAATTACAAAACAAAATCAGTGATGGTGATTGGGTAAAACTCAAACGGTAGGGGTGGTGCTAAAACGGATCCGAAGTGCACTCAAACGTCCCGTGATCCCCACACCCCAACTTGAACAGATTTAGAAAATAAGAGTACATTTGACCCATGTGTTTGCCATGTCCCCTTGTGGTGAATTGGATAAGGCGTCCGCTTGCAATGCTAGAGCATTGATTTTGTCAAATTCAATGGCTAGGGTGACCACATGTTTGAATACTGCAGTGCTACTTTTGGGGGGGTTTCTAAATACCTCTGTTGACTAAAGACTTTAATGGGTCATGGGACAGGTTGATTTATTTTCATCCTTGAACTTTTCAACCAACATTTCAAGTCTTTAATTCCTGGATAAACATTTGGATGGTCACACGACTGCACTTCGGCTCTTCCCTACTATTTGGCTTGTGACAACATGCACACCCTTAGTGAACCAATGTAGGCCAAATAACAAACACGGCAATGACGGTTTTACGGATACCACGTCATCATTTAGGAGTGAGCTTCAAAGTATTATAGGCCTAAATAATAACACAAATAACACAACTAATACACCATTACGGTATATATTTTATTATTATTATTATTATTATTAACTCTTGCAGTTGCACATACATGCGCGGTGGCAAGTTCCCTATCGATCCTATCCTATCGCCTCCCTAACCTTCTGACGGAATAGCTTCAACCCTATTTCATCCTCCTCAAGTATATAATAATGACAATTCTAATCACGCACCAACTCAATTCAATGGATCTAATCTAGATCTATCAGCAAACAAAACTCACAAAAAAAAAGCAATGGCACTGAGTAGATCTATATAAACTACTTCATCTATATGGCAACATGGTAAAAAACACTAAAAGTATCAGTCTCAGTCTGGACCTTGAATAATGTTTAACGCCTATAGGTCTGGACCGAGGCAATGTAGAAGACCTAGGTAGGGCATACTAATTACCAATTGAAAGACCTGTTCTATAAATTGAAAATTTGCCACAACCGAGGCCACTATAACCTCAATGCTGATGCCATAGGCCTAGGCCTATCTTGGTTTCAAAGTTGAGATAGAGACCAATGACTTTATAATAGGGCCTACATTAAGCTTAATGGCTGGGCTAGGGACTAGCCCAGACCCTAGAACACTGAAAATATTCTTAGTATATTACATAAGCTTAGGCCTGGGTCGTTTTTATGATAGAATAGGTTAGACCTTGGGTAGGGCTAACTAGGCCTAGGCCTAGACTAGGTCTACTAGGCCTACAGATACACTATAGGCTTAGACCTACTTAAAGCTGTGGCTCTGGGTCTACGCCTGCCTAGATCCTACAATCCTATAGAGGATTTTTAATTACCGGATAAGACATTTTCAAATCTTCCACAATATCAAACGTCACTTCTTCAGTTAGTCCTAAGCTAACCCCCAATTTTCCTAACACTCGCCGATAATAGCGCGGTAGTCGCGTGACCTTGGCTCGTGAGCCCAACCAAAGCCCCGCCCGCCCGCCCGCCGGCAAATCAACTTCTTCCACAGCCATCTAAATTCTGAATACATCCAAATGAGTCAACTCCACAGGCGACACAGGCCATTTTGACGTCAAGTTTGAATACCTTTGTTGATATTTTTATTAATCAATCATCTGTTATCATAACATATGGTTAGAACGTCTGGACTGATTTAATCTCTATTGATAGGCCTATTAGCGTTGCTATTTGCTGATAAGAGACAACTGCTGTAAGAGGTCCTACGCCAGGTTACCCAAGATCTCGAGACTGAACAAACATTTGGTAAGTTTTATTGGCGATTCCGCTATTTCAAACGGGACATTAACCTTTTATCCTGCCAGAAACTGAGCTTTCATTTGTAGGCGTAGACTAGACGTAGGCCTACTGTTTAATTTTACCTGAGAAGAAGAGTAAATTAAATTTTGATAAGTCGGTGTAAGTCTCGGTAAAGTAAAAGCTTTTTAGTTCTTTATCTTATTGAAGTTCAAGGCTCTAGGCCTACCATCTGCCAGGTTAAATTGAGTAGGGCCTAGCCATTGAGTTTATAGCCTAGCCTAGACCATTGATTTCAATGCCTAGGTTCACCTAATATGTACAGCCAGGCCTAGGCCTAGGCCTACTAAATCCTACAGTGGCCTAGGAAAAATTCACTGCCTAGGCCTAGTACAAACTCATATCACAATTGGCCTAGATTTGACCTAGCCATTGAATTTGTAATCATCCTAGCCTAGTGTTCGATAAGCTAAATGTTACATGATGAGGTGACAGTGACTTGAAATGTATTGTTTTTGCCTAGGTGAATTTTGTTGAATCATGTGATTTGACATTGAAAAAGTGTCTTCATTTCCATCATTCTAATGGAGGAGCGGCATTCGAACCGTAGTGGAGGCCAAGTTGTTGACTGGGCAAAGTTTGGGTTAGGAAGCCGAGATGAAATAAATGATACGCGGATTGATACGGCAAATAGAAGAAGAGTATCAGGAGATTTTGGAAATGAATATAGTTCCGGAGGACACCAGCCGTCAGGAGCAAATGAGCTGTTTGCTGAAGAACAGGTAAGCTTAAGCTTGAGCTACAATACCAACTGAGAGGTAGACCTATACATTTTATACAGATAGGCATATCAGGCGCGGCTCGTCAGGTGAGGCCAATGAGGCTAGGCCTCAGGCGTATTCTCAGTCCTGAGTCTGTAACCACGACATCGAAAAAAAATAATCAAAAATTGTATGCTAGTCTTGTATGCATAGTGCCACAACGCAGTATTCGTAATATCCGAAGATCTTACCACATTCAAAACCTCGAGGTTCATTTTCATTTGAGGGTCAATGTTTTTCATTTTGTAGTTCAAGAAAATGTTTTTAGCTTGGTTGTGTAAGAAGAGACGAAATGAGAAAAGAAGCCGTCACGGAACTCTCCTCGCCTTGTGAAGCCTGTGCAAGAAGCAATGCGGTAGCATTGCTTGGTTCCTCCGTTTCTTGCTAACAAATTGTTGTGAAAGCGCCATTTAGGCAACATAGTTAGAGGAAAGAAGATAAGGAGGCTTAGGTGCGCGAACGATGTTGCGTGAGTAGACAGCGCGTAAATGCCGGTAAAGTTGAACAATAACTGACTGACCACCGAAGCACCGCTAGGCGATCGACTGCATTACCGACTCAACCGCGCCCACGTGTTTCCATAGTTCAGCACTGTCTCGACTCATTAGGCCCAGTTGCTAGTTGTATCACATTTTTACATCAGGTAAGACGTGTGGCAGATTGGCAGAGTGCGATAACTGGATAATATTATGTAATAAAGTCTAAAGAAATAAGTGAGTGCTTGATTAAGAATATTATCAATGGACCGTTTTTCATTAGACTCATTATAAGCATTAACATGACAGCGTTGTCTCCGTGATTATTCAATTTTAATGCCGCTTAACCACCTCAGCAATAGCCAGGTTGTATGGGGGTACGAATGAGCGGGTGATAGTGTATCGATGAAGAGATGATAGGTGACAGGACGTTTACAAAAACCCGTGCATTAAGCGGGACTCGAACCCACATCTGACCTCCTGACTTCAGTTCATGACGCGTTGAGATGGTTTCAGTTTCAAATCTCAGAGTCGCAGTTTACCGTTGGCCTAAATGAAGCCCACCTACTTTTCGATAAAGCTATGCAAGTGTCAAGTGATGGAAAAGGCCCGTATTTCGTGGGATGGCATGTGAAAATTGAAATGAATGATTAATTATGGATCATTTTAGTGACATCATTTTGGATTTATTACAGATGTATATATCACAAAACACATTGTTACGATTACAGATATAATACAATTCAACGTCGTATTAATCTGAAGTTTTCATCTGATTCCGATATTTATGAGTTGCGCTATTAATTAACATAAATATTTGTTTATATTTGCAGAACTTAAACAACGATGCATTATGCCGCGGTGATTAATATTATTGTCGGCTTTACGTATCCGCACGACTGTTAGCCGCTTGTCATTTCCCGTTATTTAATTTTATTATATGCAGGTTTCGACGACCAACTGACCCACAAGGATACCGGAAAATACCGGCTACACCAACTAGAGAGAGCCAGACGTGATGAACAAAAATAAATATTCTATTAAAAAGTTCTCATATTGGAATAGGCCCATATTCTTGTATGCAAGGGAATCTATATGTGCAAAGATTTCCATTTCACTTGATACTTCACAAAATCGAGGTTCGTTTCTCATCATTTTGTTGTATCAATCCCAGGATAGAAGTCACACAAAGTAATCGATCGTATTGACAGTTTTTCTAGACATTGTTGTCATACCAGAATAAATCCCTGACCATATTGTTGTTGTTTTTACAAAAATCGATCCCACACTTTTTGGAAAAAACAAGGTTGAAAGATTGGTGAATTCTCGTAAAAATAGCATGAAGTAAAAGGTTGTTTGAATTTAATGTGATTGGCTGATTGCAATGCAATTTTTTTAATGCAATTATTTTTTTTAAATATTTCTTCCACAACAATCGCTAAGTATAGAGGAATTTGATCTGGTTGTTTTTGAAATGTGAATGCTTTATATTGGAACTATTGATTTTTCCTTCCGTTAGGGTCTAGGGATGATCAGTAGGTAGTTTGTATAAATATTGCAATGGGGTCATTCCACATGAAATCAACCAAAATATTGGAGAAATAAGCTTGTACCTCTTGGATTTTTATGAAATTTGCTATAGTTGCTAAGAAGCCAAGAAAATTACACACGTTTTTTTTTTCTCAGCTCTAGCTCTAATAGTTTTTGAGTTGCGGCAAGTTGCGTTTCACCAAAAAACTCAAATTTGGATACGCGTTCCTTTGACCAAATTTTTTAACTTTTTACCTGTTTGACCTAGAAGGCTAATTTTATTTTTAAATAATGCTGTGTTTCTAGTATGTATAATTATGTGCAAGAAAAATCATTTTTTTTAACAAAGAACATAAGATATCCTAATTTTGACTTGAACAAACCATTACCCAAAATGGGGTATTTTTAAAAAGTCCCCCCAAAAATATTATTCTCCTCAGTTTGTTGGCTACACACAGTGTAATAAACTAAAATGTAGACTGTGGTCACCTTTGGTTTGGGAATTATAAAATTATTTAAAAATATAAAAATATTATTTTCCTTAGTTTGTTGGCTACACACAGTGTAATAAACTAAAATGTAGACTGTGGTCATCTTTGGTTTGGAAATTATAAAATTATATGTGGTTTCATGCATAGGAAATGGCTAGAATAAACTCAATCAAGGTACTTGAGGCCTGTACGGTACCTACTATGAGAACAAGAACAAAAATTCTACTCATGAACCCACATTTTATTTTCCAATTCTCAAACCAAAGGTGACCACAGTCTACATTTTAGTTTATTACACAGCCAACAAACTGAAGAAAATAATATTTTTTTGTGATTTTTAAAAATACCCCATTTTGGGTAATGGTTTGTTAAAGTCAAAATTAAGAAATATCTTATATTCTTTGTGAAAAAAAAAATGTTTTTTTGCACATAATTATACATACTAGAAACACAGCATTATTTTAAAAAAAATTAGCCTTCTAGATCAAACAGGTAAAGAGAAGAAAAAAATTGTCAAAGGAATGCGTACCCAAATTTGAGTTTTTTGGTGAAACGCAACTTGCCGCAACTCAAAAACTATAAGAGATAGAGCCGAACAAAAAAAAAAGTATGTTATTTTCTTGGCTTTTACAAACACTACAACTATAGCAAATTTCATCAAAATCCAAGAGGTACATGGAAATAGTTCGATTGATTTGAAATGGAATGACCCAATGACAAAACTTGAAAGTTTCAGAATGAAGATGTAAATGAAGCTTTTGAATACATTTCATATAAATATACTAATACGAAAGTAGGTCGCCTACCAACCAAATAACTGTAAGAACTCTGGTAATTACATTTCTCGCATCTCTCGATTCAATGCTTTTGAAAGATGCAGTTTCATTTCTTATCGCAAACTTCGCCGTGAAAAAATATGACGCCCAAAAAATACCACAGCTAGCCTGTACAAATACAATGGTGTTATTTGTGTTACATTATGTTTGGTAGACCACTTTCTTCTTTCGTGAATACACGCTATTATATATTACGCTCATCTCACAACGCATATGCTGCGTCCTTCTAGTGAGAATCCAATGTAGACCTTCACACACACATTTTACCCTCGTGACTCTGAGCGGCTGCATGGCGGCTGTACGTGCCATTTCACTTTCATCAAGCCTTAATAGGTCTTCAAAGCATTAGGCTCTGATTTCCTTTATCCGGGTAGTATCTGAGCCTCCAGGTCAACGCTGATGTTACGTAATGTTGCAAAATGACCCACGAAACTGTGGTAACTAACCAAACTCCTTTGCCACATTGCGATTGTGGGTTTTATATGGTTTTTTAAATTTTGGGCCTCAGTTGTTGAAACGTTCACGAGCCGCGCCTGAGGCATATTGGTTTTTGGTGAATTCCCAGGCCTAGACCTAGACTATAAGCCGCACCAATCTCTTAAAGGGTTATGTTACGTAACAATTAGGGATAGGTAGGGTAGGGTTTAAAGTTGAAAATTATTAGTCATTGTGCCCATTCGACACAAACCGTACTTACCCTAACTACCTAATCCTAACATAAAAAAAAGAAACGGTCTAGGGCCGCTTCATTTTCATTATGAGTATAACTGATGTTCCTGTATAACTGATGTTTCTGTATAACTGTGTGAAAAATGTTTCCTTGATGTATATATAGCCCTATGCAAATGATATGGTTATATCAAATAATGTCATGATGTCGTGAAGAAATTATGGTTATAAATAAGTGGCTTTGCAAATATATTGAAACTTAATGAGATTAAATCAAAAGTAATGATAATGAGTGGCACAGGAGTAAACGTAAACTTGAGTACCGGTATTGAACTAGTGATCAATGAAACTGTGATTGAATGTGTAGATGAATTTAAATACCGTACTTGAGAACAGTTATAAATAGATAGCCACTGTCAGCCATCTTACGTCTTCATATAGCATTGTTATTTGTCCCAGGAGGTAGTCTCAAACTAATTTTAAAAAGAACATGATTTGCGTAAAATAAAATGGAGCTGAAAGTAGAGTAGCCTAGGTACCAAATCATCCAAATGGACAAAAATATTAATTTATAATTGCTTAATAAAACTCCAATTTAGTACTGTATTACTATTTCCACTCATGCTACTGTATTGAAGGAATGAAAAGACTTCAAAGATTGCAGAATAAAGCTATGAGATTTATCTTGAATACAAATTTCAAGAGAGGGACAAAAAAGAGGTTGCTAGAAGAGCTGAATTGGACTAGCATAGAAAACATTACATTAATGTAGATGTATGATTTATTCAAAATTATGAATGGTTTTATGATAGAATACCGGTATGTGAATAATTAAATTGTAGGCCTATTCAATGAAAGTCAAATACACAATAGGCCTACAAGAAACTCAAGCAACAGGCCCAGGCCTATGTACTTGCAAGCTTGCAATAAAAATAGATTGAAAAATGATATATTTATAAACATATTGGATTATAGATATATAGGCCTAATTCACTTCCTGATGATACAGTATTAAGATATTGAATGAACTAGGCCTAAGTATTTTTAGGATAATATTAGTACATTTGTAATAAAAAAAATGCCCTGTGTAGTTTAAGTAGCAGATGCTGATTGCTTCTATTGTATTGTATTGTATTGTATTCAGTCTTTATTGTTTCAATAATGTATAATATAGTAATATATGACAGTTGACAGCTCATATATTTAATATAATAATAAATATACAATAAATGTTACAATTAGGCAGGGTTCACACTTGAAAAGGTGATCTTCCACCCAAACCCTTCTATAAAACTAGTGAATAATAATAATAGGATAAAATAAAAATAATATGGAGATCAAATAATGGTAACAATAGTTGTAATTGAAAATAATGGAAAAGTGAAATGAGGTTGGTAATAAATAATAATACAGATTCATAGTAGTAAGTAGAATGGGTTATGATGGTTAAGTATAGGGGGAGGGGAATTCTTGGAGGCTGTAAAAGGCATTTAAGGGATTATTTGAATTCTAACAAATAATATAAGGAACCATAAAACAGGTTGGCAGTTGGCACTGCTTTCTATATAATATTTAATTTACCTGGTCTTCTCCTAGCCAAAAGTATATAAAAGAGTGAAAGATTGATGGACGAGTTCCAGATGGTTCATGGTTTATTTTTTTCATTTAGTCACCTTGAGTTAACAATGCACTGTAATGATAAGTAAGATCTATTGGCATCGAATGAATGATTATTGAGAGGTTTCATATTTCGTGGAAGGAAACGCAAACCTGACCTTGAAATATGAACCATCCTGGCATTTGCCCAAGCCACAGAGAGAAATTACGTTCTGATCTTTTCATTGGGTCTAAAACGGCTGGTTTCATGAATTTCTCGTGTGTGTGAAGATACATATATGTAGATTGAATAACCATGAAAAATGAATTTCTGCTCAAAAATACTTGACCGCATGTATCAATTACTAGTAGTCTAGGCATATGCCTTTTAGGCCTAGAACTTGATATTTGCAATTTTATTCGTCATTTCACTGTGAACTAGAACGTAATATCTCGCTTAATATTCAACAATTGAAATATGAAATGTACCAACACTTGATAATTAACATGTGCACAATGTTGCTCTTAAACCACAAAAATCACTCCAAAATATCCCGAATTTGAAAAATACCCTTTTCGCACTTAAGGAGGATCGCCGTCTTCACAACTATCACCTTTTCATTGCTCACCGTCTAAAAAATTCACCGACTGCCTCTGACTCCTCTATTTGCTTTTGGAGTAGAAGTGCAAGAAAAATATCAAAATAGGCCTTATAATTATTCAATGTTCAATCTTGAATTTTGATGACTGATAGGCGTATCCATGGCTTAGGCCATTCTCTTGTGACGGTAGAAAATACCATTTTTTCTATTTGATAATTGAGCCCAACTATGAATAGGTATAATTGATAGACATTTGTTATGAGTTCTATATGGTAGGTTGTAATTATTTTATTATAAAAACAACATTGAATAACCACTAGCTAGAATGATTGTGTCTTGAAACCTTATACGATAATTCAATATAATTGATACTTTATGCAATCAATTTTGTTTGTATTTAGTACAAGTTAAATGGTAAAGAGATATGTAATCCTTTGCTTATTAGCTCAATTTGATCAGGTTTTGTTATGGTTTTGTGGTTTTCTGATTTCAGGGTGCTAATCCCTGGTGGAAATCCAACTTCTTCATCTCTCAACCAGTATTATTTGGAACGTGGGATGGAGTGTTCACTTCATGCCTGATCAATATATTTGGTGTGATTGTGTTCCTCCGTTCAGGCTGGATCGTGGCTCAAGCAGGCGTGCTAAATGCCGTCTTGATAGTACTCGCTACCGTCTCGGTGGCTCTCATCTCGGTGCTATCTGCCGTGGGCATCTGTGAACGATGTCGCATGGAAAGTGGCGGTGTCTATTTCCTGGTGGCTCATGTCATGGGCTCCAAGTTTGGTGGGGCATTGGGTCTGCTCTACGTATTTGGTCAGGCCGTTGGATGTGCACTCTACGTGCTTGGCTTCGGTGAGTCCATGGCTCAGCTATTCAACTTGGAATCAGCCTGGGCTGAACGGGGCTTTGCAAGTGCAGCAGTTTTACTCTTGGGGGTCATCAATGTTGCGGGGGTCAAATGGGTCGTAAAACTACAATTCGTCCTGCTCTTAGTGCTGTTATTGGCAGGCTTGGACTTTGCCGTCGGCAGTTTCGTTCACACGGATATGGAGCACGGATTCGACGGTTGGATGACAGGCAAATTAGCCCTGAACTTGTACCCCGATTACAAAGATGGGTACAACTGGTTTACGGTATTTGGGGTTTTCTTCCCCACCGTGACTGGGATCATGGCTGGCATCAATATGAGCGGTGACTTGCGCAACCCTTCAAGGGATATCCCTAACGGGACGCTGGCGGCTATTGGTACAGGCACTGTTATTTACCTGGTGTTTGTGTTGTTCCTGGGCTCCACCTGCGAGCGCCTGGCCTTGTTGGAAGACTTCATGATGGCTGCCAAGGTGTCTGCAGTGCGAGTCCTCTTGCTTGCTGGCCTATACGTCTCCTCGATGTCCAGCTGCCTCGCGGCCATGTACGGCACACCCAGGGTCCTCCAATCCATTGCCAACGAGAACGTGATCCCTCTGATCCAGGCGCTCGGCCGAGGAAGGGGCCCCAATAAAGTGCCTGTGTACGCGATGGCCGTCGTTGCCTTCATTACCGTCACGTTTATTCTCATTGGAGAGATCAACACGCTCGCCCCTGTTGTCACCATGCCATTCCTACTTACATACGCAGCTATCGATTATTCTTACTTTGCATTGGCACAGACTTTTGACCTTCAACACCGTAGAGAACAAAGATTCAAGGCGCAATCATTCCAAGCTCCAACAAATGACGGATATGGCGCTATAGACGACAATCACGAGGGTTCGGATGATTTGGACCATCTTTTCCCCGAACGAACACACCATAAAAAGCATGGCATAAGTTCGGAAAGCCCGAGTGTCGTGTCATCTCCAGACGAGCCCTTGAACCACATTCACTCGAAGCCACACAACTGGTATACGTTCTTATGTAACAGATGGTTTTCATTGGCAGGAGCATTTGTCAAGATCATCATCATGCTGCTGGTACACTGGGCATATGCTCTTGCCAATCTGGTTGCCCTTTTCCTCATCTGGTTTTACATTGGCCATGCAAATCCTGCCGTCAAGCCGGGCTTGGCAGATGAGTTCCGCTTCTTTCCGTGGTTGAAGAGCTGCATGTTACGAGCGCTCGGCCGTCGGGTGCAAGAGTACGAACAAATAGTGGTTACGCCCATGCACCCCGGGGTAGAAGTCACATCAGCGCAGCTGAACGAAGAGAATCAAGATTTCGCGTCGCGTCGAAGATACCACCAGTCCTCAACAGTTCACGGTCACTTCGTCGATGTCGGCGACGACTGATGACATGGTCTAATTCAAGACACTCCAAAGTATGCAAACTAAAGTGTGACATTACTCTTATTGAACTTATTTATTATTAGATTTTTAAAGAGCATTTTAATTCCTGTGATAATTATACAATTTGTACTATAGATAAGTTCCGTCAAATATGCTTCACGCTTATATATTAACGTACTACTTAAATAACTAGGAAACGGGAACTAGACCCAGGGGAATGAGGAATGGATTTCTTCGCCTACTGTAATTGTCAATATTTATTTCTTTAATAACTAAGCTGTTGTTGGGACCAGTGTCTATGTTAAAAATATATAAAGCTATGTAAATTAAAAATTGAAACTTGAGCTTGTGTATGGTAATTGAAAGGAGGGGAGGGGATCCAAAATCATATTCAATATCCTTTTGGAGGGAGAACTTGTGTGCTAGATGTTGGAGGTGCTAGATGTTGAAGTGTTGCGCTTACAAGACAGACATGTAACGCACAGTTCAGGGGCTTTCTGGTTTCGTTATCACACGTTAGTGGATACAAGTGGGCAAGTAAGCTAATATAGAAATAATACTCTCATCTAGTCTATCTATACATGGATATGTTGTATCAATTAAATGGCAACTTTCACATACAATTTTATTTTATTTCTTATAGTAGGCCTACACATATATTATCGATTGGTAATGTAAATCAGTTACCTAAACCTAACTAAACCTGTATTATTATATAATTCAACTCTTCACCTTTTGTACCCATGTTCATTGATTGCCATTCTATCAGGCCTATTGTAGAATACAAGTTACAACAGACCAGCAAATCAAAAATATTTGATCAAATTAAAATATCAATTTTTGGTATCAGAAACTGTCTATTGCAGTAGAACACCTCAAAAGTCAAAATCACCGTTTTCTGTGGTGTTATTATTAGATATATCTATTTGTACGCTACTATTTATAAACACCTTATATTACTGCTTCCATTGTTTCTGAAATATTGGTCCACTAATTTATTTTGTACCGAGGAGATGAACAGATCTTTTTAATGCCTTCCTATCACACGTTGGTGAATGCCATTCAACTCATGCCCTAAATCGGCTCAGAAACGAATGAGTGACGATAACGGGGTGTTAGATTAAGGATTTAAATTCTAAACTCATGATGTTTGATAGGTATGAAAGAGATCCATACATATCCTTGGTTTAGGATCTCGATACATTCAATCGTTTGAATGTAATCACCAAAACACTAGTATATTGCCAAGTCCATTCCTGCGTGGTCCAAGCATTTGATAACTGTTGTTGGATTTGAACTTCGTAAAAGCATGACCCGCTCTATGATTGCTACGGTATTAACTACAGTAGAATTATCAGTCAAGTTTCACTGTTCTGCATCTACCCTTCTACTCAGAGAAATAATATAATATACCATAAATGTACTAATTAAATAATTTTGTGTAAATTTAATATATTAATGATACAGTGTCAATAAAGTATATTATTTTAATAAATAATACTGTATTTGCACATTTTTATTTCATCAACCACTGCCTTCGTCAATCCTTAACATACACACAACACAGCCGGCCATTTGTGCCATAATCTCTAACAAATCCTTCGAGGCACAATTATAAGTCCCAGTTTGAGTTTTGGATATTTCTTCATAAATAACTAGGGCTACAGATGGAGACTAGACATGTGGATTGTACAGAAAAGGAATTTACTACTGGTAATAATAATAACTTGGAGTCATATATCCTGATAATTTAGACCAGTGGTGACCAACCTATGGCGTTATTTCAGTGGCCCGCTGAGGACTTGTATAAATTATATCACTATTTACCATGTCGAAATCAAATGGTCCTCAGGCCAATTAAGACGGGTGCATTCAGAGTGTCAAAGACGGGGTAATTCTCTAGCTAGCCACTACTAAATTAATGAAAATAATAATCAACGTTATTTCGTGTGAATCAAAACAAAACAGTGTATCGAAAACAGTACCACATGCGGGACCAAACACGCGCAAAAGGCTAGCTCGCTACCACTATATACGCTACCGGTGAGATTGGAAATCGAAGCACAAAATCACATTCACAGTGAGTGAGTCTTTGTCCCTTGGTCACTATTTTTCTTTTAGTTCTATTATAAGTGTTGTGACGGCAAGACGTGTTTCGGAGCAACATTAACATTATGTCAAAGCGCAAAGTAACCAATAATGAATGTCGATTATTTCAGGAAAAGCGGACAAATATGTACTTTTTTACCTACTTCAAAGGCAAATCGGTGTGTTGTCAGTGATTTTGCTTTTAAAAAAATTGAAATACTTCGAGCAAAGGCCTACCCTCAAAAACGTAATGTTTTTCTTTTTGTCCTTTGTTTTCTCATCTGAATCCATTCATACGTTCCATCGAAAGTCGACAAAATGCCCTAAATCATAGTTTGAAAAAAATTCCTTGCGGGGCTTAAAATGGCCCCGCGGGTCACCGGCTTCGCACATACCACCCTGTAAGTGCTAATCGTTCTTATCAAGAGAAGCATACCCAGCAAAATAATCACCAAACGCCGCTGATATATATAATACATACATCTTTTTTAGTGAACTTGTGTGGCCTGCGGTGATATTTGGAAAATTTAAATGGCCCCTGCCCAAAAAGGTTGGTCACCACTGATTTAGACCTTGAGTACCGGTAAATTGTATTTCATTATTATATTCAGGTTTAACACGTAGGTTTTGCAACACTTCTGGTAAATATGCTCATAAAAAGCTAGATATTGGTTTTCTAAGAACAAATTAAACAAATGTTCTAGAAAAAGTGCCACTTTATTGTTCTGATAGTTTGTGAAATATGAAAAGAAGAATGTAGGCCTACAATATGATTCCTTCACTTTGCTTATCTTATCAGTCATGACAGAATCACTGAGAAAATCTCTACACGTATTGGTCAAAAACTGTCTTCATTTCTATAAAGTTGGCCTAATCAGTAGCATTGTCTATAAATGCACCTGCCCTCAAAGCATTGATTTTGTATACAAATTCAATGCTCAGCAAAGTTAGGTACTGGTTTATATTATCTCGTATTATTATTTTTCAACTAGTATTTGTATTCATTTTCGTCCCGTTTCAGTTCAACCCATGACAAAACTTTGGGTTGAATTGATTTCAAATTATGATGAAATAATCTTTCAACTCACAATAAGATTTTATAATAAGATAAAGAAGATATAGAAAATGAATGATTAGATTAAAATGAATAATACGTTCAATTATGTTAACAATATATTATGTTTTTGAACTCAATCCAGCTAAAGATAGATTATTCAATTCTCTACCATTCACTCACTGTGAAGAAAAACATCTTGCTTTATGGTGAGTATATAGTTTATCTTCTATCTGAAGAAATAATTCATTTCATATAGCTCTAGGCCTATTTAATGATATTTTTATCAATATATTTCACATTTGTGGTTCACCTCATCTATTTCTATTTGAATACTGCGGAGCCAGCATAACTGGGAATAATTAATATTTCATATTTGCTACAAAGACAAAAAGTGCTAGTATTCATTTTAATTCTCAGTTACAGTAGACAATTTTGAATCATGATCAGCCAGGCCTCATTGAAGAGGTTTCGAATTAATTTGGCTTGATTATGGTTCACAATTCTGTCCACACACGTTTAAATGAATATCTAAAAAATAATTACATTGTCGTCACACAGCACTTTGATCAGTGATATAAAAATACTATTTTGGCATTTATTGTTCATAAATACTGTAGTTACTTTTAATACGAGAATATGAATTAAAAAAATATCATGTTATTTATTCTCTCATTATTTGTTTTTCACTTGTTGAAATCATCTGTCATTATGTTCAAGAAAACACCAGTTGAAACAAGAATCGAGTTCTCAAAAAGGGATTAGGGGGATAAAGAGAAAAAACCCAATGATTTGAAGAACAAATTATTCATAGTTAACTTTGTTTTCAGAACCAAGATTAAGCCTGAAATAACATTCAAACCAAGAAAATTCCCAGAGATTTACGCCTACCTCGGGCAGGCACTAATCTTGAGCAACCTCTCCACGGGTGGTGGTAACATAATTTCAATTCAATTAGTGTCCCGTTTTTTTACCTAATCGTTCATGTAATAATTTCTTCAGGGTAATGGAGGAAGAGGGGGGATGTGGGAGCTGCATATGTTGAATGAAAGGAATGAGTCAGAGTATGGAGGTAGGTCATGATAGAGTGGTAGTCATAAAGGGGGCTAGATTAGATGTCGGTAAATTCTCTTTCTTGAATAGGACAAGTGGGGACTGGAATGGGCTTCGTAGAAGTGTTTTTGAAGGGGATGAAATTAGGTTGAACTTATTTCGTCAGAGGGTTAGGGAGGTGATGGGATAGGAGTAGTTAGGGAACTTACCACCGCGCATCTATGTGCAATTGCAAGAGTTTAAATAATAATGATAAAAAAAATAAATGGACACCGATGATGAATTTAATACGTAATCTTACAATGAAGTTCAACCATGGAATTCATTATTAATCCTGGTCCAGTCTGTTCATGGAGTAGAGTTAATAATTAATTGATCATGTTTTGAAACCCTGTTTGTACGAAGGCTGTGTCCAAAACAATTCCTGTGTGATTATTTTACAGGTATTTCAACCCTCCCTCCCGCAGAAGCCCATCCTACCCAATCACCTGGGTTGCCTTGCCCCCATTACCAAGTTTTTCATTGTTAGCAAATCCTTGGGCAATTTTGCCCCAGCTCTCCCATGAACATGCCACCCAGTCCAATCCAATTGTTACTTGTTTATTATTCTCCGTGAGATTCATACATAGTATAAATATAGGATTTGTTAGATTGATACAAACTAAAACTTGATCTAAACTTGGATAAAAATTATTCATGATACAGTAGAAGGTTCATCGACTATGATTATGATTCTTAATAATGGTGTCCAACAACCCTACAGCTGAGTTACATGTGCGTACGAGTTTGCGGGTGGTGTTTTGAGACATTGAAAAGAGGAATTCCAGACTGGTCCTTAGGACCAGTCTCAGACTGGCTAGGGCGGCTAGGCGGCGAATGCCGCCGGGGCCCCTGGCCAATGAGGCCCCCAAAATATATAAGTCCGCAGTAATGCTTGACTTATGAAAATATTTCAACTAAACATAAAATACATGGCAAAATCTGATGAAATTGTGATTTTCTATGTCTGGGCCCGCTTGCATACGACATTGTTGTAGCTATAGTGGCATGTGGTGGGAGGTGCACGTGTTTAGTTTTAATCTTTAATACATAAGCCTAGACTAAGAAATGTTTTTGTATCATATTTCATAGGAAATGAATGCTCGATGTTGTACTTAGATGTTTCAATCGGCATCGGCAACTGGCGTTTGGAGCGAATTCTGTTATTTCATTGACAATATTCATTACTTGCTGGCACGGAGGCCTCTGAATCATCAATTTTCTGCGAATCTTTGCGGTTATTATCAAACAAAATGCAACAATACTTTTATTGTACTTCGTGTATAATATCTTTATCTTTGATGTTTTGCGCTCATTTCCAAGATTGCTTATTTACAGAATTGAATAGAAATGTTGTAGGGCCCCTCATGTAAGTAAATCAAATCGCTATATAATGTATTTTGTATCATTGCCAGTTGCTCATTCGACTTCTGATGAGTTGTACTGTTGCATCGTCAAAGTTACACGTGTGGGTGCATTTTTGTTCTTCTTTTGTTGTTCTTCTACATAATATTCTATCATTTACCATTATATGATAATAATTATTATACTTGGCAATTATATTTTGAGGTGAAGTCGCCGAAAAATATAGTATTGAATTCGTCGTTGCATTTTGAATGGTGAGCTTTCTCTCTGATATAAATTTCCGATAGTTCTGCTTGTTAGTTACATTTTTTGGTTATTCTCTGTTAGTAACAGGTCAGAATTTTGATAACCAATGGGAAGTCAACTTGAGGGTTGTTGTTATTCATATCTCATTGGTTCAGACCGGCAGTGGCCTCTGTGAATTAATCAATATTATCATAATAAGAAAAAAGATTTCCTGTGATCTTGCTTTGTTTTTGATCTCATGTTCGAAATGAAACAATTAGGAATGAATATGATTCTCGTGTGTAGTTTTAACAATGGAGTCATAAAATCAGGGACGTTGTTCAGGGGTTCAAGGGGCCCGCGCAGGCCCACCAATTGACATTTGCGGCCCCCCGATAATTTATCCTCCTTCAAAATTATATAATGTTGACCTACGGATACAGACATAATGAAATATTATCACATTAATATGAATGTATCAGTATATACTCTACTACTTTACACTTCCTTCACTACCTTTCTTTTCTTTTCGATGATGATTCAATTATAAGATTCTAATACTGCTAGTGAATCGCAAAAATCACGTGAAAAATGACTATATTTAAAAAACTCACTGCTGGGAATTTTACTGGGAGAACTCGCGAAAATAACTTCGAAAATGTCCTTAATGATTATACTATTGAAAATAGATTTGGTAATGTCCATGGTGATTCAATCATTGGACTCCAAAACTGCTTGTGAATAGCAAAAATCACTTGAAAAATGACAGGCCTATTTCAAAAAATTCCCTGCGGAGCTTTGCTGGGATAAATTGCAAAAGTATAACTTCGGAAATGTCCATGATAATTCAATTATAATAATCCAAAACCTCTTGTGAATCGAAAAAATCACTTGAAAAATGTCAACATTTTTCAAAAATTCCCTGCAGGTCTCTGCAGTTCAAGTTTATTGTATATTCAAGATTCTTTTGATGCTTTCCAATTAATAGTTAGAAAGCGCTTACTTTTTTCAATAAATAAGAAATATGCAGCATATCTCATACTAATCGATTTGATTATAACTCTTTTTCATATGGCTATTATAACATTGATGCAAGTATGTAGTTGTAGCCTATGAAAAAGATGATTTGCTTTAATAAATTATGTAAATATTCTAGTGTAATAGAATGACAGTTATAATATATTTCATCGCTTAAAATATGAATATAATGAAAAAAATCTGGGGCTACATCTAAGGCCCCTTTGTTGCTCGAGCTTCGCCCTCCCTGTACGAGGTCTTGTTAAATTCTGTTGTCGCCGGAGCCTTTTGGACCCAGTCCGACACTGGAAGGACATTCACAAAAATCCATTAAATTCCATTTTAATTAATTGAATATTCTTCCATCGCATATCTAGTTGTTTTTCGCAGAAATTCTTAAAATAATATCTTTTAGTGAAGCCTTCGGATACCTGCCGAATTCACCCAGGCCATTTTGAAAAATCAAGGTCCTTTTTTTCTTCGTATATACATTATCTTTCTCAATTCCGACTCTTCTGTGCTGATTGTAAGAGGAATACATGTGATGATATAACTTGATTGACTGGGCAAATGGACAACAAAATAAACAGCTACCAGTAATTGTGTTGTGATTATTGCATGTCAATGAATATACAGTACTAGGCAAACGCTATATAATAGTCGCTTTTATGGAAGAACAATGTGTGAAAATGAAGATTCAACTGCAGATCCATTTTACATGTCGAAGAAAAATAAAACAATGAATTTCACTGTATTGATCTAGGCCTATGTAATTGATGAGACAACTATGAAAAATGGATGCATCGAATTATCAACACAAATCACACAATGTTTACACAATATTTAATTCTTCATCATGATAATATAAGTCAATCATATTGAAGTTTATCAGAGGTGATACGTGAACATTCTGAATGGATCTGAGGCAAATAATTATTAATAGACACAAAATTTGTTTCTAAATACTAGATCATTAAGATGCGACTAATTAATAGACTAATCAACGCTAAACATCAAGGCTACATCAAGATTAAAATGGTTACCTACACATAACCAAGGTGTGACCAGTACTCACACTAGGTATCATATTTAATATTTGGGTTTTTTAAATTCAAAATCTCCTGATGATGAAGAAGCTGGAGTTTTGCGCTTTTGAATTATGTTTTGAATTTTTTGCCATTCACGATCTAGTTCGGCCTTTTCATTCTTTTCTTTGTGGTTTTTTCTTGTGCGACGGCCATCTGCCATTTTCACTCCGTACTGGAAGGCTGCCTTTGGTAAAGCTTCTTTGTTATTCATATAATCACTGTACTCTTCTTGGGTATCAAAATCCCACCGACCAATTGGTCCCTTCTTATTGCCCAGATCCATCTTGGTATAATCTACTTCATCATCCGAATCATCGATTGCATCCTGCATCTCTTCCAGGCCAGGATAACACTCGGCATACCCCTCTGGCTCGGCCGCCAGTCGCGTGAGTAGCTGCTGAGAGCGACTTGGCTTGTGTTTACTGGCCGATGGCTTGTTTTCATCCAACTTCTTACTGTGATTTATCACAGAGTTACCATCAGCTGCGACCTGCCACCCAACTTCTTCTTCCGGTTTCTCGAAGTACGTCCCTCTTCGCTTCTCCCCGCTGGAAGGACCAACGGTCGATTTGGAAGTGGAAGGATTGTAATTGCCTATCTCCCCGTAGATACTCTCGTCATGCGGCTTCTCAGGTAGCCTGAGATCCCTACCCTTGTCTTTCTTGCGCGACTTCTTTCCATGGCGGCCTCCTTGGCGTAAATACGAGAGAATCTGAGCTAGCTTGTTGATAACGATGTCATTCGTCGTCAACGTGGCAGATGCTTCGAGGCTCGGACAATCCGTGCGACTACGGATTACTGTCGTAGGAATGTCGCTTTCGTTAAATTCATCTTCTAAATCGATGACATAAGCCATCCGTCCGGGAGCAAACATCTCATTCTTCTCCACAGCCTTGGACGGAAAAGCAGCTCGATAAATATTACGCCCCATTTTTGTTTTAAATTCCATCACTTCTACGTCGTCTTTCTTTTCCTTTTTGTGCTTCACGAGTTTCTCCATTTCTTCCTCTTCTTCTTGTTCTTTTACTTGTATTTCACTGCGAACTTTCTGCAGCAGTGCATAATCTAGTCCCTTGACTAAATGTGTATGTTCCATGTCTCCTCCCAAGAACTTGGATTCTTGTATCATCTGTCTGCGCCTCTCTGCCTGGTCCATACCCGACTTGACGTCCGGGGCAACGGCTCGGTAGCCACTCGACGAGGACATGGGATCCTCTGCTTGGTAGTCTGGATTAGCTCCGTCTCTTCTCTCCACTGCCCGATCACGATACTTCTTGGCCAGTTCATTCATTTTATCATCCTCTTGTTTTTTGAGTTTGGCATAGAAGCTTTTCTTCTTACGTCGCCTTTCGGCACGGTCTTCTTCTGCATCCGGATCCGGTCCACCGGCAGGTGTTGCCGAGTGTCGTGGTAGAGGGGTATGCGACGACGAAGGTAGAGTTGAGGGAACAGATGACCGGGGTGTCATCAACAGTCTCCTGAAGTCGGCATTGGTCAGCCGCTCGGATCTGTCCCCATCGTCATCGCGCTCCGGTAAAGGCATCTAAACATCAGTACACATTGGTCAGTTCCTTCAAGAAACTATGCCTAACTATGGAAAATCTGGGGAGAGAGGTCTGATCAATGAAATATGAATTGATTTGTGAGCAAATCATTGCATTCACCATGGTGATAGAAGAATTTTCAATGCGGGGGAAGGGGGGGGGGGGGGGCGACACATCTATGTTGGTATGCGGTAGGCCTACAGCAATATCATTATTCATTTCAATTCAACCAATTATCAGAGAGCATCAGAGAGTTGCAGTGATCCACCAATTGACTGGAATATTGTGAATTTTTCAACATGCAGACACTTGATAACACGAAAGTAGGCGGTACCATAGCCAACCTGATCGACCATTCCTTTTGCGGGCGTACCGGTACTTCAGCACCAATGATCAGGTCTGTTGATACATTCTAAATGATAATTCATCTTACGTCCACTGCCTTAATTGGGGAACAATGATTTTGTAATTTTCAATGTTATTAAAAAAATAATAATAATAATTTAGAATGACATATTCCCTTATGGTGAGCATGGAAAATATTCAATTTATACATAACGGTACTGTACTGAACAATCGAGGTTTGTGTGGGTGAATTTGGTTTGATGATTTGGAGATTATCATTTGTTTATAACCTCACCAACAGTTGGGTTACTTGGAGTACAAAAGAGCAGTGATAGATGAATGATATTTCTTGAGCCCCCTTGCTTTATACTGGACTTGAATCAATGCCCGACTTGACTTCAGTTTCCAAAGCACGGCCAAAGCAAAGCCAAATAATGCAAATGCAAATAATAATCAAATTATAAAATAAGCAAATAATGGAGAAAGTAGATGAACATAGGGGTATTTCGGAAGTGCAGCATGGGTTTAGGAAGGGGTATTCATGTGAGACACAGTTGTTAGGTTTTGCGGAAGAGCTGGCAGGGGTAGTAGACAAGGGGGGCTGTATTGATGCAGTGTTTTTAGATTTTGAAAAGGCTTTCGACAAGGTAGATCACACTATATTATTAGGGAAGTTGAAACTGTCCATTGGGAATGCTGGGTTAGTTAATTGGATTGGAAACTTTCTTCAGGATGGAGTTCAAACAGTTCGAGTAGGTTCGGAGGTTTCAAGTGAGGTTAAGGTTACGTCAGGAGTTCCACAGGGTAGTGTGTTAGGTCCGTTATTATTTGATTTATATATAGATGATCTGACTAGGGTTGTTAATTCGAGAATAAGGTTATTTGCAGATGATTGTGTGGTATATAGGGAAATCAATACAGAGGAGGATGTAGTAGCTATTCAGGCAGATTTGACGGCACTTAATTGTTGGGTTCAGTTGAACAAGATGTGGTTAAATGAAGGGAAGTGTAAGTTAGTCACCTTTGGTAGGAGGAGAGTGAGGGCTGATGTAGTGTATGATGTAGGAGGGAAGTCACTTGAGTCAGTGGAAAATTACAAGTACTCAGGGGTGGTATTTGATAGACGTCTAGGGTGGGGGAGTCAGATTGAGAGAATAGTAAAAAAGAGTATAAATGCACTAAACTTTGTAATGAGGTAGCTTAGGGGGACAAGTATGGAGATAGAGGAAAAGGCTTATTTCTCGTTAGTGCGTCCCATGGTGGAATATGCTAGTTCAGTTTGGGATCCTTATAGATTAGGTGAGATAAGGGATGTGGAAAGGGTGCAAAGGATTGCAGTTAGAAGGGTTACAGGTAGGGTTAGGAGGTGGAAATGGGGGGAGAATGAAAGGGGGGAGAGGGTGAGAATATTGGAGAGTCCATCTGAGATGATCCGAGACTTGGGATGGCGGGAATTGGAAATACGGAGAAAGGAGGATCGGATCTGTAATTTCTTCAGGGTAATGGAAGGAGAAGGGGGCTGGGAGAGTTGAATAGGTTGATTGAAAGGAATGAGTCAGGGTATGGGAGTAGGCGAAGTCATGATAGAGCAGTAGTTAAAAAGGGGGCTAGATTAGATGTCGGTAAGTTCTCTTTCTTGAATAGGACAGGTAGGGATTGGAATGGGCTTAGTAGAAGTATACTTGAGGAGGATGAAATAGGGTTGAAGCTATTCCGTCAGTAGGTTAGGGAGGCGATAGGATAGGATTGATAGGGAACTTGCCACTGCGCATTTATGTGCAACTGCAAGAGTTAATAATAATAATAATAATAATAATAAAGCCAAACGAGCGGCTAGGCTCATTTATTTCTTGGTTCATTCTCCATAAACATGCCCCAATGAGAATACTGTATACCAACTGATACACCCTGAACAAATGTCTCATCATTTTGATGCAGAAAAATAGGTTGTACTAATATTTAGAAGAATAAAATCGAAAATATATATAGAATCACTGATAATAATAAAAGTTGTCTATCTATAGTGTAATTTAATTTCTTTTTGTTACCTAACCAAAATCAATAGGGTGAATCAATATAGTCAATATAGTCAACGAATTTGTTATGAAATCGCCCCGTTCTCACGTAATTCATGTGATCGCCCAAAGAGGACTCTGTAGTGCGATGAGCAGCTCACTTCAAGAAGAACGTAACATTGACAGCTTTTTGTGACAAAGAAGGATGCAGCTCACTTTGTGGAAAAGATTATTGATGATTTAAGTGAATTACATTGGAACTATATCCTTCAACGCTTCATGATATCGCTTTGAAATCGCGGAACTTGAAAGAATGTTCTAACTGACAAAGTAGGCCTACCGTACTCCATTTCGTGGAAGAATATGAGTAGTTATGATGATAAATGAATCATTTGGATTTCAACAAGGAGTTTCATTACCGGTAGTTTCATTCTTGGACCCTTATTCTGGCAATTTATGAAATGTGAAATGAAATGGAATTGAGGTTATCTCAATTTCACTGAAAATGGCTGATAGTTATTCCAGAATCACTTTCTCTCATTTCATTTCATTCCACTTCATTCCACATTTCACTTGAGAATCTCACAACCTATTTGGTTAGTGAAATGTCAAAGCGAGTTTGAAATATTGGGCATAGCACTCGTGATGGCTTTGCATCACTGCCACTACGATAATTGTCCAGGGAAGGAAGGCAATTTATGACAAAAAAATGAGATGAAATAGCAACTCACATATTACAAATCTCAATAATAGGGGCCCTGTATCTTATTTTATATCAAACAATAAAATATTCTATAACATGCAAACTATTCTGGATTGAATAATATCATTAATATATTTGTGTTCATTGATGAGCCTATTCCAAGGGTTTAATGACACACTGTAATGATGACTGACATTTTATTAGCATCGGATGAATGTTTAGTGAGATTGTAGGATTAGGATATGAAGGTTTCTTAGGTAGGTCTAACTTGGGCCGGACAGTGGAAAGGAAGCGTTTGTGGCCTATATTGTAGGCACCATTCAGGCCTTAGCCTGGACGTCAATGGGTAAGACCACGAAACCCCCCGTGAAGATGGATGGTGCCGGGGATCAAACCAAGGCCTGATATGCCCCTCACCTCCCATTTCACATGGAGTGAGTGTGTTAGCAACTTAGCAACTTGTGCTGGCAATATTATTAATATTATTAACAATAACAACTTAATATTACTATTACCGGTAGGGCCTATATTATTATTGTCATTTAAAGAAGCGAAATGTCAAGAATTTGCACCCTTCACTAGGCCAATTAGGGTAGAGTGATTTGGCAGTATTTGGTGATTTGGTAGTTTGATGGTAACGGCCTATTTATTGGCTGGGTCCGATGTAGCAGCATGCAGCAATCAACAAAATAATCATTTCTATGACTTGCTGCAAGGTACATCAATATGAAGTCAGGATTAGGCTAGCATACGGTATTTGATCTATAGCTCTGAAGCAAAGAAAACATTTAGGCCTAATTGTGGATTCCGATGACCAGGTCCAGCGCCCCGGTTTCCGGCCCACTTCAGTCAACTTAGGGAATTTATTGTAGAGCTGTTCAGCTCACGTCATTGATAGGGTGCATTCATAAGCACTAGGATATTTTTATCTGTCAAATTTAGTGTGTGTGCTTTCAGAAATTTAATAAAAATGATTTTGTACAAAAATTACATTGCTTCAGTTTCCGGCCACTGCAATCGGTTTTTGGCCAGGCTTGCATTGAGATTCCGATCAGCCGCCATTGTAACACTGACGTTTGAGTGTTTCGATGATTCTGTATAGTGCCGAGTGCTTAGTTACAAAGTGGCTGCCATGTTATCATGAAATGTATTTTGTGGGGTTATATATTCATATATTTCCTGAATTATCGAGCTTCAAACGGCCACACAATATTTTTAATGAGGGAATAGGATCAAGGAAGCTGACACAAAATTGAAACAGACGATTTCCAACAGCTGTCAGTGACAGTTGAGCAATATTCATCGAGTGGCCAGAGACTGAGACGCTGACCCTACCTATACTCACTCTCAGCCAATGAGTATAATCAACAATTCCTTAGAATCTTCACATTAAAACTTCGCCCTGCCAGAACCCTCTGCAAGCAACAAACTACGTGAGAACGGGATGTGCGGTTTGTGTGTCCATTCGTAGTAATATATAAGCGGCTGCATGCCTCTGCTATTGCCACAACCTGAACAATAGTTTGTGGAAATAGAGATTATGGTCTTATTTGCACGAACGGTTTGTGTGACTAGTGTAGGCCTTCGTTAGTCTTGTCGGCACAAACAGTTCATGGGAATGGTATTTGTTGGTCTTGCCAGCATGAACGGTTTGTGGGAATGGTAGTTTGGGTTGCTGGCATGGTTCGCAGGAACATACTCGTGGAAATACGGTCGGCCTACATAAAATTAAATTACTGGTAGAAGCACAGGCCTAGGGCTTACATATTTTGCAGCATATGATATATTTACATATGGCTTGGGCCTAGACTGATGCCCTCACAGAGCCCACCCATCTTCAACTCATCATTTTATATAACCAAAGCTTCATAATTAGGCTAGGCCTAGGCTTTGTATAGAGCTAAAAGCAGAGAACTTGGCATATGCCTAGTTAGGTCCAGGCCATTCCTAGGCCTAGATGCCTTGTCCATTCTAGCCGTATCATTGCGTTCAACTACAGCTAAATTTGGGTAGGCCTATGTCTTACCGTAAATAGCTCACTTCAAAATAGTTGTATGCCTATGTACTTGGTGGAGAAAACAATCAGCAAAATAGTGTCTTGATTGAATTTCGCGAGCCTTCTTATAGGTTAAGTTGTTGATCTTGACTTGGTCACTGAGTTTATAGTGTTATATAGAGGGGACAAGAGATAGGAAATATTGTGCGAGATTATTTTGAGCTGATCAGCGCGCTCCGGGTGTAATGACGGGTAACTAACGCTTGGCCGTTCGGCGGGAACTAAAATACTCGACTGTGAGTGGTCAGAAAGATAACCAATCACAGAGCGATGGAACACTAGCGCATTCTCAGGTCAAAAGTGGCAACCAGTAGAAAGGCGGCAACTACATTATCGGCGATATTTCAGCTCGTATTTCAAATCTGGTATCTCAATGATGCCGGACTACATTCGATGCGTCGTTTCCAGTTATTACATTAATGGATTATTTATATTATGACTGGGTGACAGGAGGATATATATTATATATATATATATATATATATATATATATATATATATATATATATATATATATATATAGTCACAATTTTGTAAAAAATTTGGACTCAACAACAAATTTATATGTAGCATTGTTTTATTCGCCCTACGAGGATCTTGACACATTTTGAGGTATCATCTTTACAACCCTCATCTTTGATTTTGTATTTCATTGCCATTGGTAGGCCTAAAATTTTAAATTAATTTTCAGTTGATTTTGATTTTTTTGATCATCATATTTTCATTATTCCTTTTTTTCTTCGTTTTCTTATTCAAACATTATAAGCTTTATTGATCCACTTATTTTCTTTTTTTTTCATAGTTATCATTATTATAATTTCATTTCGATCACAACAATTCCTGGATTTAGTTGACTTATATTTTGTTTCTCGTCCTATTATTATTTCATTAACTCATTGTTTTTTTTAAATGCCACAAACATATTATAACAAATACATAACAAATTTCCCACAAACATATCGACGTATCTCGGCCGCATATGAGCGAATTTTTCCAAATAAAAAAGTGAATTGCTTATATTTTCATTTTCAATGCATATCTTCGGTATATAACAATCTCAATTCTCCGACAACGATTCTAATTTATTTCTATAATGGTCAATCAATTTCTATTGTTCTTTCCGGCGCAGGTAATAGACCTTTTCGGCCACGGTCCCGTCGAGAGCTTCGACCCTTTCTGGTAACGATCAGGGGAATAAAGCTCTGACGTCAGCCTCAACTCTCCCTGACAAGGACTTTATGTGAATTCTTGGAAGCCATCCATTTGTTAGAGGGATGTTGAATGAATGAATACTGGAATTCATCGGCGCGTCAACGAATAGGTTCCGAGAGCGTTTGAGCATTGGGTGAAATTTCGAATATTTAAATTCAATCCTTTTATTTGGCACGCTTCACAGAATGTTGATTGATATGAAGTTTTTAGTCATTGTTTCCCAATTAAGGCAATGGATAAACCATAGGATCGTTCGAAATATATATAGAAAATGAAGAAAATAAAACATTGTATTGGAGAAAATAGAAAATGTTGAGTTTAAAAATAAAAAATATCGAGTTTAAAAATAGATATGAAAATGGATTTACTTTGAAATAGCAGCTGATATAGCTTTGTAATACAACATGGGCTTGCATGATGATTGCGATTATATCAACCATATGTAATAACTGGTATACGGACACTTGGGCGACAGATAATTAGGCGACGGACACTTAGGCGATCTACTTTAATCCATTTTATCATTGGACACTTAGGCGACGGACAATAGGCGACGGCCAATTTTACATGATCAAAGGCTTATTAGAAAAAAGAACAAAAAAAAGACTGGACATGTGAAACGCAATTGTCTATCATTTTGGAGAATTTCAATTTTTCCAGGTCAGCCATTTTGAAGGAAAAAAATGAAAAGTGACAATTTAAAAAAAACTCCACAAATTTAAATTAAATTACGGGTCATGTTGAGAAATGTTCTGTATTGAAACCATCAGATTATTCTCTGCTATTTTTTATTTCTCTATCAAATTTCAAATTTTCAATTTCAATTTCAAGTTTCGTAACATTTCTGCTTTTGCCATTTTGTAAACATTAATTATTTAATTTAAATTTTCAAAAACTAGACCAAAGACCTGCATCACCCGCACGCAAATATTGTTATTTCAAATAACCCGTAACCAGAATGACGTAAACTCGGACGGAAGAATAACACCTGCACGACCCAAAAGTGCACGTGCAGAGATGTTTGGGCACACAGATTGATTATCTCAAAAGATGCACTTTTTCTGTGTTAAAGAAAAGTAATCCGCCAAATTGATAAATATTTTAATTCAATTCATTCTGATTCTTGCAAATTTCATGGTACAAACTTCAAAACTTGACGCAAGAACACTGTTTCCAATAATTTATTCTTGAGAATTTCATTCCTCCAAAATTAAAAAAAATCATGCAATTAAATTGCTTACAATCATATTAAATTGGATATCATGAATATATATCATTTTAACGACATCTTCAAGATAGGCAAGTATATGCTATAAACATACTTCGAAACCGGACACTTTGGTGTTACGGGGGGGGGGGGGGGGGGGGGGGGGTACACTTCGGCGAAATTGGATGAAAAATGTGCAAAGTCTCAAAAATGCTTTAAAATAGCGGATTTATATTAAAGTCATTCTTCATTTTCACAATTGCCCAAAAGCTATATAATTTATAGATTGAACATTTTTTGTCGCCCAAGTGTCCACCCGTTTTGAAATCTGAAGTTTTTCTCGCCCAAGTGTCCATCGCGCCTATGTGTCCGTCGCCTAAGTGTCAGTGAATCATAATAACTATATTAATTATTATTAAATTATATACTAATTATATAAACCCCCTTGACATTCCACTGATGTAAGCACTGCTGTTCTCAATTGTTATTAGGCCTATTAGATTTTAGTTTCACCAATTTACTACCGTAGTTTGTTCCTGAACTAATAAGTACTAGATTATATTTTCAGACAGCGTTAATTATCTTGTTAGATGTGTCTAGCAAAGATTTCCATTCCATATACCAAAAAAATTGGGGTCCGCTTTTTACGTTTTTTTCTCTAATTTTGTATGCGGCAATAAATTATAATAAATGTGCCTGCAACTCGCCCCAATAACATATCAAGTTTCTCACATAAATGACATGGCATAAATTTGTTCAATAATGTTATTGATATTCATATAATATATATTAGGCCTACACAATATATTATACAAATATTAATAAATAATATACATAATCAATAATAATATAATTTTTATACGTGTGAAAAGAACCATGAGTAAAGAAGAGTAAATCGTTTTATTGAATGTATGAATTTTGGGCCTACTGTTTTATTAGTATTTACATTCTTCAGTGAATGATTGATTAAGACATTGAGTTGATTAGCAAAGCAACATGACCGTCGAGTTTGAACGCAATAACACGAGCAAGCTCTCTCATAGCAGGGAGTTCAAATTATCCGCGCCGAACGCTGAAGTCGATCAAGTAGTATGCTAATAGTTCTTGTACACACCACCTGAGCGCTAGATACATCACGGCATGCTCGGGCACCGAAATCTGGCGCACGGGATCGGTCACGCTCGCGGTGGAATGTACGGGCAACAAAACGATTTTTCGCACAATAGGTTAACAGGGCTTCACACCTCTATATAACACTGTAAACTCAATGATGGTGACTGATTGAAGTCTTGATGAGTGGTACCAACCCAAACAAAAATATATATATTATACTACTTCATGACAGAACCCTCAAATATAGT
>OZ023327.1:10537962-10540462 GCA_964007535.1 Brachyptera risi | reverse complement strand
TATAATATATGGTATAATATAATAATAAATATACAATGACAGTTCAACATACAGTTCACAACATACAGTTCACTACAGAGAGTGGTCTTCCACCCAAACCTTCTAGAGATAAGATATTAATAATAAATATAAAAAAGAAAAATGACAATGACTAGCCTATAGGAATAATGGAATATAAACTTTATATTCCTTAACATGACTTCATATTATTTAAAATATTTAAATAAACTATGTAATAAGGCTAATAGTTAGAATAGAAAAGGTGATGGTGATCCTAGGGAACTTGAGGAAAGAGTTAAGCAATGATAACGCTACTCATAACGGTGAGTGGTACAAGTGGGGGTGTTCAAAATGTGAAGTAGGCTAGAGGGCAAATCAGGGATAGTTGTTCGATCTTTCGAGTTCCTTTCTTATCTGAGGAACTAGGAACTTGACCTAGTTCCTTTTATAGGCAAGGAACTGAACTTTAACTCAGTTCCTTTATTTTAGGAACTTACCCAACTCTGAATTATTCACCTAATTTTAAATAAGTTGGGCCTATTCTTCTACTTTTATATTACAGGCCTATGCCATATTCATTAGTTTACAAAAACTATGAAAATTTTCAGCTTCAACAAATGATTGATTGACCATTTTAAAACTTGACAATTATTTCACATATTAGTTTATGTAAGTAATTGAATATGCTTCCCTAATAACACTAGAATTCCTGAGGAGGTACTGAGTCACTCACATTGGGCATTGTGCGCGCCTCAGGACTGCCTGTGTTATTAGGGTTTTTTCTTGGCAAATTTGATCAGGTCCTACACATATTTGTTGTTGACTATTTGTATTCTAATTAATTATAAATTAAACCTATATGTAAGTAATTACACATGCAACAAACACCACAAACGAATAAAATCGGTGAATAAGAACACGAACGTATATCAAAGTAATATAACCCGTTAATAGACAGACCTAAATGTGACGTGTAAACTTGTAGCGTAGGCCCTATGCATAAAAAACAAAACTCAAATTATTAGGCCTGGGCGTATTCCATTTACTTACCGTATATCACTAGAATAATAATACAAATATTAGCAAGAAACAGATAGAGGGCTATATATTACAAGAACTTGTTGATTTTGATAAGGCCTACGTTTTAAAACAACTACTATAATTACAATTTCGTTTGCCATCTCAACATAAACTAGAACAATTAACGTGACAATTTTTTGTGCACAAAACTGCTTGTAAACCACAAAAATCACCTGTTCAAGTCCCAAATTTCAGAAAATCCCCTGTGAGAATAGGCTGGGGTGCTGTTGCATTATTGAATGTAAATAAAGTCAATTATTATTATTATAATTATATGGTTACACAAACTCCCCTATATGCATCTTGAAATAGCCTCCTTATTGGCTAATATTGGTGATGTCACTAGGTCACCTCCTAACCTCCCCAAAATCCTCCATGCTCTCCTTATCCAAAATGGTCAATAACCAAGTCTATTCCATTTCTGTGTATTGTGTAAAGAAACATTTCTCCCTCCACCTCACTAAAACCGTCCTCATGAACTTTCGCTCTTGCTATATTCTGCCCAATTCCAACCCTCTCATCCAGCTCAACGGCAAGAGCGTCTCCTTAGTTTTGACCACTACTTTCCTGGGCCTCTCCTTAACTGACACCCACTGGTCCCCCCACATCCATGCTACCTCTTCAAGTATTCCAAGCGGCTGTTTCATGCTCCGAAAATTAAAGCTCAATGTCAACCCTTCTTATCTCCTAGCTGTCTATCACACCCACATTCACTCTCTCCTATCCTATGGCCTTCTGTTCTGGGGCTCCTCTCCTGCATCCAACCGTATCTTCATCCTCCAGAAACGTTTACTTCTTCACATCTCTCTGCAGCCTGACTCTTCCCTCTACACTCATACAAGCACCAGTCACCTTCGCACACCTCCATCCAGAGTAATTCCACCTCGACTCTTCAGTGTACTCCCACTCCACCCGATTCAACTTCAATATCTTCATCCCCCCCCCCCCTCCCTCACAACCTCGCCCTCTCCACCAGAATTCCAAAACATCTCTGCTCTGTCCTTTACAACAACCTCCCCAACCACATCAAGTTGTCGCCCACGTATCCTGCTTTCAAATCCTCCCTCAAATCATTCCTCATCAGCAAGGCTTTCAATTTCCTCAACGAATTCCTCCCTCCTAATGTTACTTTCTAAGTCCCCCTACCACTCACAATCATCATTGCATTTTTCAATAATTTTGCTCATTATAAACTCCTTATTTGACAATAAGGAGTTTTTAATCAAACCTATACCTACATACCTATATATATATATATACCTATACCTAGCCTACATTTTATTACTATCCAGTCCTTATTATATTATTTTATTACCATTAGTCAAATAGAACTATAATATTCCCATTACACTCGTGCTCATTGTTCATTTGTGTCATTATTATTATTACTATTTTATTATTAATTGAAGGTTTGGGTGGA
>OZ023327.1:10407962-10532962 GCA_964007535.1 Brachyptera risi | reverse complement strand
TTTGGTGAATTCCTGGATGGTTTCTATAATATAGGCCACGACCGCTCCCTTCCCTCTATCCTTCTGTTATCTAAGAAACCTTCATCTTATCATCCCATCATCTCATTGATAATTTGTTCAACTCTAATAGATCTTGGTTCTTAGTTGTATCATTGTGTGAATATCAGGGTTGCAATTCGATCAAGAAATTGTAAACACATCGACAAATCGAAAATCGAACAAAAATATTGCAAAATCAGAAGTTCACTTCGAAACCGATCTGAAATGATGATATCGAATAACGATCAAAGTTAAATCAACACTTTTTAGTTCTAAATCATGATTTTTTTTAGCCTTCTATAACTATTTTGTGACGTGCAGTGAGATATTCTTCTTTGTCGCGACACACACTCTTCAAACGTCAACAAACGACTGACAACCTGACCTTGGAGTAGAACGCACATAGAACGGTCACTATGGTTTTTTTTTTAGAGGAGTCGACATTGAGCTGCTTATACATTTGATATTGAAGTCATTTTCAATATGGAAATAATTGAAATTAAAGGATTCATTTTGATATCGATAGAAACTCAGATATGAAATATTGAAATCAAACGGCAACCCTAGTCAATATTGGGTTGTTCTGCTCACCACAACATGTGTACAGTGCCCGTGTTCTGTTGTGTTCTGTAGACAACTGCAGAGGTGAATAGGAACTTTGAACACTCAAGTTCTGTCATGCTCTGTTGTGTTCTATAGAGAGCAGGTTTTGTTGACGACTGCAGAGGTGAATAGGGATTTTGAGCACTTGAGTTCTGTCATGTTCCCTTGTGTTCTGTAGAAAGCAGGTTCAGTAGACAGTTTCAGAGGATGACCTCTTGTTCTATTGTGTTCTGTAGTGAGTAGGTTCTGTTGACAACTGCGGTGGATGAGGAGGGACCAGTGGCATAAATATCGGCGGTGCAGTGACACAGGGCCTCACTGCTAAATTTGCTCTAGGGGGCTTTCTAAGACTGGCATAATTTGCTGAAATTATCATTTATGATTTGTTATTTATAATTTATATGTCCATAATTTTTTTGTACCATGAATGAGATACTCAGTGGGGGTTCAATCTTATCAATGGAAATCCATTGTAGTGATGATGTAGAAATTTGTGCAGAGCAAATAGCAGGGCAAAAGTATTTTGATACTCAGCATTAAATGAGTGAGTGAAAAAATTGAATTAGTTCATGTGCAATTCATAGTATTCTACATTTCTTTATGGAATGAATAAATGTTCCGAATGAAAAAAATTGTTTCACATTTATTTAAAAAAAGTAAATTGGAGGCACATGAGTGCCTTTCATGAAAAGACAAATGTGGAAAAAAGAAGGGCCCATTTATACATTTTGCAATCCTGTCTCGTCGTGCCTTGCACGCCACCGGGAGGAACGTTGAGCGCTCATGTTCTATTGTGTTCCGTTGTGTTCTGTAGAGAGCAGGTTCTGCTGACAGCTGCGGAGGTGACGAGGGATGTGGGCCATGTGACGATGCTGTTCCACTGTTGTGGAGTGCCCAGCCCGCGCGTGTTGACGGAAGAGAGGCGGGGCCAGGAGCCGAGTCACGACGTGCGTAAGACCATGGATGTCAGCGTCATGTCACATTTCTGGGTACGCTATACTGCCAAATTCATTCACCACTGGTCCTACGGATGCCAGCCATTTGATACATTATCAGAAGAGTTGACGTTTGATAGAAAAATTGGAAACGACATAGAAATTGAAAAATCAAATATTGATTGAAATATGTCGAAATTTAAAAATATTTCTCATTCGACTATGAAAAATATTGGACGAGAATAATTACAATTTGTCTGCAGCATGTTGGATACTCTATATCGTTCATCTGACTTGGTGACTGACCAAGTGACTGACTAATTTTCTCGCACGCAATACGAAATTCCTGTCAGCAGTGGATTATTTCGATTCATTTTAATTTCTATTAATCATAAAATTTATTGGATTAAGGCCGATTCCAATTTGATATCGACTCGAAAAATCAATTAAAATTGAGCAGCAACTCATAGGTGTCATACATTGAATGCATCAATCAATCAGTAATCGATTAAAATCGAATCATCAACGATTATTTGTCAACGTTTGGAACATGTTGGAAAGTGGTATGTAGGCTTGCATGAGGCTTGCATGACAAATGGTTGACGATTGGTATCGTTGTAGCACAGCTACTGTGGAGGCATTTCATGATTGTGTTTTGTCATTTTTACCAAGTAGGCCTATTGTATGGTATTTAATTATTTTTGATTATCGTTTGATTACTTTTTAATCGTAAAAAGAACGGTAATAGCTCAATTGATTATCATGATGAATTTGATTCATCAAAGTTATTTTTCTCATCGAGAAGCGACTTTACTTAATACTACATTAGATTTTTTTATTTTTGGTTCAACAACGCAGTCTAATGGTGACTAAGATCTATTAGCATCGTCAAATGATGAATAAGTTGATGGAAAGTTAAGATAAAAGTATATTTGACTAGCTGTTTAGGATAGTGGTAAGAGAACGGTCATGGCCTATTGTTAAGGAGCCATCTCAATATGCACCCGAATGACAAGTAAACCACAAAAACTCCTGACAGGATGTTCAAGCAAGACGGGAATCGAACCCCGGTCTCCTGATTGACAATTCAGTGTGCTAGCCACTGGTCCACACATCCCAGTACTGTACTGGAATAGAAAGTAAATCTATTTGTTAGATTTAATGATTTTAATTGGTAACCTCTAATTTGCAAGTTAACATCTGTTTTAGGTTTGGTTCAATTTTTTTCCATTTGAATGAATCAAATTTTTACATATCATTTGGAATGTCTAGGCTCATGCCCCAGAACTGCTTGATTGCAGGAGTCGTGTTTAGGAGGGTAGTATTACCTACACAAGTAGCTCATTGCTAACACGCTTGTTCCATTATTATTCATCCAACGCTAATAGAAATTGGTTATCATTACAGTGTGTCGTTGAACAGATTAAAATGAACAAATGAATAAAGGATTGTGTCAAGGAGGGTTGTATTGTGCTGGTTTGTTGCAGGCAATGGAAGCCTTCTTGCCACACATGGTGCATCTGAACCGGGGCCATCTGGTGGCTCTCACCTCAGTCGCGGGGCTTACAGCCGTACCACACCAGGTATTAGTGAGAGTGAGATAGAGAGAGATATATTTATTACAGTCGAGCCCGCATATAACGAATTTCAAGGGGAATAGAAATCTGTTCATAAAAACAGAATTTCGTTATAGAGATTCATAGCTCTTTTTCATAACAGCACTTGAATTTTAGAGATTTATAAAGATAGGCCTACATTTACGACTTAGGCCCTAGTATAGTACTGTATTAGGTGACATATTATCATCGCATCGTATCACCACTTAGTATGTTTGTAGAAAGTAATAGAAAACAACAATGTCCTTTCATAAAGAACTCATCATCTGCCATCACATGACACCACCACTCCCCACTTCTCGTGTTTTATTTCCTAGGTTACAGGACACTATCACGAATGGAAATGAAGGAATGTAAACAAAAAATAGATAAACAGTCATTGAAGATGTCACCATCACATTATTATTTAGCGCGCGTTGAGTGTATGTTTGGGTTTATCCGTTCCACTTTTCGTGGGACGGGGAGGGAGGGGGGTGCAGCAAGAGTTATGACCACGTGCTGTACGCGTCACCAGCTGCTACGATGTAGCCTACAGTCCGTTCAAAATAAATGTAACCTGAAAATAAATTCACGCAAAATGCTCCGATTTTCGAATATTTTGTTGGAAATAGCTGAAAATAATGAGCAAAATATGCTGTAAAGTGACAGAAAATTCGTAATAACCGAATTTTGAAATATAAATCACTTCGTTATAGGTCTTTATTTAACATTGTAAGGATAGGAGATTTGAAGGGGAATGGTAATTAATTCGTAAAAACCGAAATTTCGTTAAAACCGAGTTCGTTATATGTGGGCTCGACTGTATATCTATATATCTATATGTATATGTATTATGTATATCTATATGTATATCTATATGTATATCTATATGTATATCTATATGTATATTCATATGTATATCTATATGTATATTCATATGTATATCTATATGTATATTCTAGATATACCTGCAGTGTATAATGGGGAATCCCTTGCAGTATTCTCCCACAGGATTTTTTGACAAGACTAGGCCTACTATAGGAATCCTAGACAGGAATCCCCTATAGTGACAGTGCTTACTTGTTATGTGTTGGTACCATTTTGTATACTCTTAAAACGCCTCGACCTTATACAGTAGCTGCTGATGGTGTTTTTAATTTTCGCATCGTAAGCTTGGTGTGGTAGGATTGTCCTTGTGGCGCCCCAACCGAACGTTCCTACCTTTCACCCATAGTCTTAATTGGGAAACAATCATTTGTGTTAAGTTTCATTGTTCATGGAAAAAGTTAAAACGTGCAACTCGGGAAAATGATTTTCCATCACCAATTGTTGGATTTATTGTTTAGGTGGCGCTATGTGCAGCTCAGTTTGCTGTGCAGGGCATCATGGAGTCCCTGGCAGAAGAGCTACGGTGTCACAAGCACAACGGTGTGCACTTGACACTGGCTCACATTTACCCCTTTATAAGTACAAGTGACAGCAAAGATCTCAGACTAAGGTAAGAATACTGGCTTATTTCTCGTTAGTGCGTCCCATGGTGGAATATGCTATTTCAGTTTGGGATCCTTATAGATTAGGTGAGATAAGGGATGTGGAAAGGGTGCAAAGGATTGCAGTTAGAAGGGTTACAGGTAGGGTTAGGAGGTGGAAATGGGGGGAGAATGAAAGGGGGGAGAGGGTGAGAATATTGGAGAGTCCATCTGAGATGATCCGAGACTTGGGATGGCGGGAATTGGAAATACGGAGAAAGGAGGATCGGATCTGTAATTTCTTCAGGGTAATGGAAGGAGAAGGGGGCTGGGGAGAGTTGAATAGGTTGATTGAAAGGAATGAGTCAGGGTATGGGGGTAGGCGAAGTCATGATAGAGCAGTAGTTATAAAGGGGGCTAGATTAGATGTCGGTAAGTTCTCTTTCTTGAATAGGACAGGTAGGGATTGGAATGGGCTCAGTAGAAGTATACTTGAGGAGGATGAAATAGGGTTGAAGCTATTCCGTCAGAAGGTTAGGGAGGCGATAGGATAGGATTGATAGGGAACTTGCCACCGCGCATTTATGTGCAGCTGCAAGAGTTAATAATAATAATAATAATACTGGCACTAGCTTATATGTATCCTTTCGTGTGTGCAAATGATAGCAAGGATCTCAGATTGAGATAAGAATACTGACACTAGCTCACATATTCCTCTTTATCAGTGGAACTGATAGCAAGGATGTTAGGTAAGAAAAGAATACTGGCAGATATTGGCCTACCGGTAGAAAACAAACATGCCACGGTTGTTAAGGTTCATTACCGTTTAGCTTTTGGCAACATGCAATCAGTCCATGAATCAATGGACTGATGAGCAGGGTTGCCAAGTAACTATACAGCACAATAAAACCCAGTGGGCTCACTGGCTGTCACTTACATTTAAAAAAAAACTTGTATCTGCCCAGAAACTTTTTTTTTTATTTTATTTGATGCTCAATTTATAAGCATTTGTACTTTAGTCAACAGGTGGGCTGTTTGTTCATGTCTAAAAATTGTTCTGATTTTCATATTTCAACTTGATATTGCAAAACTTTTTTTTAAATTACTGATTTTATTGATTATTTTCTACAGATCGATTTTTCATTCATAATTGACCAATTTGACCAATTTTGTGATTTTTATTTTGCTTAGATTGCCAAATATAGAAAAATATTGAAAATTTCAATTTGTATTTATTTGCTACTAATGTACAATGTTTTATCAACATTTTTTTCACTCTAATGAAACCTTATGTAGTCCAAGTTTTCCAAAAAAATGAGGCAGGCTGAGCTTTTTTCAAATATCCTGGGTGTTTGCCAATCTTGCTTAAGAGCACTGGGTCAGCGCTAAACCAAGACTGAAATTGAAGTTATGTGACCACGAACAATTCTTTCAACTTCCACCGAATGTCTCCGTCCAAACTTCATGAACTTAAGTTTTTGGACCATTACTTCAGGGGCAGTTTTAGGCCAAAAAAGTTAGGAGGGCCCATGTTTGCAATTATTATATATATTCACTTTCTTTATTGTCGGAAAGCGACAGAAAGAATGGGAAGCAGCGTACGTTTTTTCATGTTTACAGGATCCAAATAAAATATTTGTAAGGCCTAACTGTGTGTTGTACAAATGATGTGTTTCACTATACTCACATACTTTTACAGCATGAATTGAATACGCCGCTCCTTCATCTACGCAAAAAGCCATAAAAACAATTCCAAACATCAATTTCTATTCATAATATACAGTTACTTAACAATGAGCACCGAGTTAACAAAATACTCCAATAGACAAGTGAACTGTTCCATAGACTCATACACCACTGACTGATTATTTTGGTGCAAAAATGCGATGGAAGATGTACCGTAATGTTGGTTTTCTCCAACACATGTATTCTTGTATCTCAGACATTTTGATGTCGACATAAATCAAAACCTGTCTGTCACACTAGCTGCAACAATGTCTCAGTCTATATTGTCTAATTATGAGAATTTCTATCTCCAACTTTTATCCTAGATCAGATCAGGTGGCTGATCATTTTACAGTCAAATATTGTAAAGTTTTACTTCAGACTTCAGATTAGCTAATATATTCTTTAGTAGAGTTGATGTTAGTTATAGTTTTTGAATAATTGGCATCCCAATTTGCAGTCACTAAAATCTAAGCAATTTACTTTTTTACTGGAATCAATTCACTCATATTCGGCCGAGATACGTTGAATTCGAGCAGATGAATAAAAATCACTCCCACAAACATATCGACGTATCTCGGCCGCATATGAGTGAATTTCTTCCAATAAAAAAATGAATTGCTTAGATTTACATTTCCAATGATGCATATCTTCAGAATATAATGATCCAACTTATTCGACAGCGATTTTAGTTCATCTCTGTAATTGTCTTCCAACTTCTATTGTTCCTTCCGGCGCAGGTAATAAATCCTTCCGGCCACGATCCCGTCGAGAGCTTCGTACCTCTCACCCCAACAAAGTCAGTAGAGTCGGGGTAACGTGGCAGGGAAAAAAGCTCTGACGTCAGACTCAACTCTCCCTGATAACATCTGTAGGCCTGTCTATACATTTAACAATTATATTGGAAATTTGAAAAAGTGGCCCTTGTGATTTTTATAATGAAAAGAATAAAAAGTTCGGGGGTGGGGGGGGGGGGGGGGGGGTGCCTGGCTCGCCCTGTAGAACCGCCCCTGCATTACTTCCCAAAATAACATTGCTAAAAGCTGATGTAATATCTCCTGCAGAGCGGTTTATCTATAATCTATGACCAATTGACTATACATAGTGGTTGAAAAGTGACAGATCAGACTAGAAAACAAAACTGGCGATGCATTGTGGTCACAGTACACGTTGCTGGTAGAAAAGATGAACAGAGTCTATCTCTCAGTGCTGCTACCCAATGTTTATGCAACTTAGAGAACCTCGTTCTCTGATTGGTTGATGCACGTTGCATGTAGCACAAATCAAGAGTAAACGTACCTTAATTGGCGATAAAAATTGAATCCAGTAGGCCTACAGTAGTCTACGTGTTTTCCATTATTTTTTCATTATCGTTCATTCTATCCAAATAACATGCAGTGTGTACAACTTGGCAATAAGTTTTATAGCATTAAACACTTGGATTAAAATTCAGCATTTCAAAAGTATAAATCAAAATTAATCAAAATTAAAATTATAAAACAGTGATGAAAATAAATTAGAAATGGGCCTAAAAAACAGCTTGAAATTAGAATATTGTTTATAGCTAGAAACAGCTTGAAATATGAAGATAATGTAACCGATTTAAAATACCGAAATATTTCTTCTCCAAGTGCCTCTTGACTCTTTACTTTATTCTCATCCTTGATCCACCCTCCATCCTGAGGCTTTCCTCAGTGTGTATATAATAGGCCACGACCAGTACCATTCTGAGACGGGTGGACCAGTGGCTATCACACTGAACCTTCATTCAGGAGGCCGGGGTTCGATTCCTGCCATGTTCGACCATCCTGACTGAGATGCACTGTGGTTTCCCTTTGTCGATAAAGTGAATACTGGGATGGCTCCTGAAGAGCAGGCTACAACCGCTTCCTTCCTTCCTTCCGACTGTCCAAAAAGACCTCATAAAATACACTGGAACCTCTTTGTGTAGTACATTTTTCGGCCAATCAGATTGAAAGAACTTATTAAAGTGGAAAACATACTAAAATAACTGTATTCAACATGAAGGAACATATGGATCGGATCTAAAAAATGAAACTCAGTAAAATCATGAATGTACTTAACAGAAACTTACCACGTAACCTTTCACCTCATCTCCCCATTACCTCTTGCCAATTATCATTCACCTACATCAACAGATCTTAGTTTTAAAAGAAGAAATTCCAATAAGCTGGGTGTTGAAGATGTGCCTGTACCCTATAGTATTTATTTAAACAGTGGGGTAATTCTAATTATGCTAAAAGACAATGTTTTAATTACAGTATCCATATTACGATCAACTTAATACGTACTGCAGTATATACAGTGGAACCTCTTCAATACGTTCTTCAGGGGACCAGACAAAAAAATTACTAAAGTGAAAAACTTACTGAAGAAACTATTTAAAATGTAGGAGCATATGGATGGGATCAGAAAATAAAACTTACTAAGGGGAAGATGTACTGAAGAGAAACTTACTAAAGAGGTTCTACTGTACTATAGTAGGCCTATATATTTATATAATATACTATAATAAATAATAATATAAATACTAGTACTGTATAACTTGATATTGTATTGTGTTACTTTCTTTGAAGGATTCCAAGCTATTTTGGAACGATTGAGCCAAAAGAAGCTGCCCGGCAAATCATCTTAGGAGTGAGAAGAAATTACATGGAGCTGAGCATTCCTCACTATCTTCTCTTTCTAAGCACCGTTGTTAAGTAAGTTACGTTTATATGATCGTATTAGATAGGGAAGACATTGGGTAATACATGTAGCAAACAGCTACGTGATTGCTGTACGGTAATCAGTTTAAAACTGGATTAATTATCCACAAACTTTCACTCATTATGCCAGGCCAATGAATAGGCTAGCTGAGTAGGGACGTTCTCTGCTCCGTGGTGATGAGAGCAAGCCAAGATTACAAGATCGCATATAATTGATCGGCACCCACTATTGGCTGTTTTTTTTTCAGGTAGGCTTTTGGATGAAAAACTCACCGGGTTATTTTTGTGCGGGGAAAAATGTATGCACTCTATGAAAAGCGCTTGCTTGATGCCATCGCTAATGTTGGATTACTTTTTTCAAACATTGTTGTTTTTGTTTAGAATTCTTCCGCGCAAGGCGTCCGTGTTATTCCGTGACCTGCTAGACATGGGAGTGGACTTCTGCTAGCACAGTGCTGTCTAGAGCCGCGTTACACCGTTCGATACGTCAAACAAGATATTCACAATTAAATACTCTTCGTGCCAGTACGTGTCGACTTGATTTTACTGGTAGCCTTTTCACTCTTTCTCTTTGTCACTTTCCTTCTTTTTCTCCTCTGTCTTTCTCATTCAGCAGCAAAATGGTTTTGGGTAAATGTGGTGATGTATTTTAGGGTATGCCAAGGAACCTTTCTCCATACATATGTCCTGTGTAATTACATGTTTTAAATACCGGTAGTTTTGTCAGGAATATTCATAAAAATGTATGCAGACTAATTTGTACTCATACATTAATTAATTTTATGATTCATGTACTGACTTTTGAATTTGTATATCAAGTTTGTGAGGAACGTAATGGAGAAGAAGAGAAGCAGAAATATAAGGAACGAAGTGGAAATGGAAAGGTTATCATTTAAAACTAAGAGGGAGAGACTTGGGTGGTATAGGCATACGCGACAAATGGGAAGGGAGATAATACCGAGAGCAATGTTTGATAGAGCAGAAAACAATGGAGCTAAGAGAAGAGTTGAAAGACCAAGAGAAAGGTGGCAGGAGGAAGTGAAGTTTGGGGTAGTCAACTGAGGAGAAAAATGGGAGAAAGTGGTAGACGAGAGATGGTAGGAGGATAGAGAACGGTGGAGGGAACTCGTAGGAAGAGAAGAGTGACACAAATGGGGTTTCGAGCTGAACACATATTTTTTTGAAGAATCTATTTATTTTTCTATATTCTTATTCTATATTACTGTATCATTTTTCTAGCACAGAAAAACTAGCCAAGCTCACTTCTAATTGGTTAACTAACTAGTCGTGGCTAAGTTTTTACCTACACAATGGGGATGATTAGTGAGAGGTAGTTGTAAGGGATCTTAAGGTATATTCTCGATAAACTCGATTTTTGAACCTTCCGTAATATCATTTATTGAATGAAAGATGTTTTAGATCATAAATGCTGAAAATGGTTACCAAATTTGATGATTTTAAATGTTAAATATAAGAAAAGTGGAACATGTATGCGTAGGCTGGCTACTTTACTACTTTAAATATTTTTGTATTGTATCAAGACGAGGACGAGTACCACATCCTATTAAGTGTGTTACATGTCACGTATACATTGTGATTTTCAATGGACAAATAAACTATTAAATTAAACAATCAAGTTTTATTAATACAATACGACAAGAATGCTTTTGTGAGTCTCGCAGAGTGGTACTAAGGCAAACGCAAATCCAGGACTGGTATCGTCCATGCACCCACCTGAATACGTCCTGATGAGTTCCTCAGTACTTTTTAGATCCTAGAGCAGACATCAGCTGGTTATAACGCCATCCACTCCATTTCTTTCTGATATTCTTATAGTCTCTCTAGAAAAGAGAAGTAGGAATGAGCCTATAGTTTGCTGATTACATAAGGATAGCAATGATATTCCAATATCGTTACACATTTCCTTCTCACGCTTGCCCCATGCATCGGCAACAAAACCTCCATGGTAAGTGTCGATCGTTGTCCTTGATTCAAATTTTGCTACTGTCTTGATATCTAGAAGATCTGGTTGCGTATCACTTTTTGAGACGAACCACATTCGCTTGTAAGGTCACTAAAACCCCTCAAATCGAAAACATATATCCCACAATATTAAACTGTTACATCTTCCCATCTTTGGGAGAGAAAAATAAAGACATATTTATAACTACTCATTTCAAAGTCGTAGGTTATCCACTGTATGGCGCAAATACGATACTCAAATAAATATGAAAGAAACCCTAACATCAAAAATAGCTTGACAAAAAAAGTTGAACTTTACAACTGTATTAACCAGATTCATGAGCATACCATGAGACAGCACGATGTGTTTCATACGGCACGAGTAAATGGGACTTGTGGACATACTGTTGTACCCCATCGATAGAACATAGATCGATAAGACTGCAGCCTAATCGTTTCAAGTTCTCCAAGGCAGAGGGATGCAGAAAAGGATGATAATAATATATAGATGTATAAAGATTTGACATAATTTAAGCACCTGAGCTTTATTTAGATTTAATTTAATATATTAATAGGCACAATAATAATCACTTACACAATAATATCCATCGGAATGAAATACCTTCCATGGCGTCTGGAGTAAACTCAGCTTGAATACCTAACTATATTCTCAGTCCTTGGCTTGACTCGACTCGTCGAACAGTTTTTAAGTTGAGCTTTTTGAGTCGATCCGCAAACATTTCAGGAGATCCATCCTTCTTTCGAGAAGCCGTCAGCACCTTGCTGTAATAATGCTGACTTGGCATTTTCTCCCGAAACCGCTCCTCAAACGCTTGCCGAAGCTATGCGAAGTATGTTGAATTATCGCCGATTAAGCCTGGTTCAAGGCTCAAAAAGTCTGCTGCCCTTCCTGTAATCTTGAGTGAGACAATCCTCTTCTTGTCATCTACAGACCAATGACCTAACGCTGCGACGCTTTCTATGTTGTCAAAAATCTTTGTTACAGGTACTCATAGCCCACTTCACCTTGCACCACCATCTACAATAAACTACCCCTTCACATCATAAATTCAACCAAGCTTTCTACTTTCCTATCCAGTCTCAAAGCCTTTCTAATCCAAAATCCCTTCTACTCTCTTGAAGAGTTCTTTTCATCGTGAATTAGGCATATAGGCATACCGCTAATCACTTGTAATATAACTCCTGCCCTCTATTATTCAACTATTTAATTTAGTCACTAATCATAATTATACTTTGAAAATGACGATATCTATATGTATACCATGTATATGTCTAACGATTGAAATAAAATACAATACAATACAATACAATACTGAATTGGTGTCCCCCGGCCAACATGGTATCAATGACGCGACGTTTAGATCTTTTGCCAAGATTGGGTCTACATTTAGCATGGGCCACTTGAACGGCTTCTAGAGTTTGAGCTAACCTTGTAATAATTTGCTCAGGTGTTTCACTTGGACGCATGAAGGTTGCCATGATGTTATATTGTTTTCGTTGTTAGTTTCTTGAAAATGTTTCTTCTTTAGAGAAAATTATTTGATTTCCCATCCCCAGGTTGATATTGATATTGTGTATCAATAGGCCTCTAACTGTCCTTTGACTATCCAAGCAACAGCTATATATAGCCTTTATTTTAAAGAATTAATCGAAACAAGTAAAAGCTACTCCTTATTTTAGCTGATTAGACACCAGACAAAGCCTCTGAAAGGATTACAACAACAGTAAAATCAAGATCCCAAAATTCACTAATTCATTTCAAAATCAATCCTAATTTTTAGAATACTCAAATGTACTTAATTTAAACCATCTAAATAGATGATATTGTTTATAAGGTCTGTAATTCATCTTGAAAACAATCACTGTAGTAAAGTACATCCTATAGTCAGCTTATACAAAGCGATATGATATCATTTGCCTAAAACAATGTCAGCAGTATCATATACGTCTGAAAGACTGCATACTAACAATAATACAATGAACTACGTACAATCCAACCAGCTTTGCAATATAGCATGATAATAAAGGTACGTTCATACTACTACGGCAACCTGCCGCATGTACGGTTTTTCCGTTGCGGTAAACACACGATTTTTTTCTTTCGTTCAGAGTACTACGGTAAACGTCAGACGGCAAGCGAGCACGGTCTGCTATCTGTCAAAATGGACGACTACAGTGAAAATTTACTTCTTCCACTTCTTTTGAAAAAGAAAGCACTATCATTAGCTGCAACTGCACATTTACAGAGAAGGAAAAAAAGAAAAAGAAGACCTAGAAGATGGGGTACTCGTCCAATCTTTCAAAACCAAGAAAGATTCGGTAATTATTACAATCTCATACCACAAATGAGGTTAGAGGACGAGAACAATCAAAACAGTTGACGCGCCAAAAGTGTCGACCGCTGAACAGTTGGTTCTACACTCACCGTGCGTAGGAAAAGCGGTATGAGCATGCACAGGGCTGTGATTACGCCGACTACGTCACAAACCGCATCACGGCGAGCTGGCCGTACGGCAGAAAGTTAAAGTTAATTCAACTCAGACGGCTGTGTCGTATCGCCTGGTACGGCAAGCTTCTGATTGGTTCACGTGACCAGCCGTGACGGCAAAAACGTTTTGCCGTATTAGTATGAACGTACCTTTACCATTATTTTATTTTTATGGAAATAATTTCAAAAAACAAATTATTGTCCTCTCAATTTAATTTGAGGTTACTTTGATATGATATCACTAATAAATCCGAGAAATTCAAATTTCAAACATGTCTGCAAAAAAAATGAGTAGCCAAAATCATTACATAGATTTTTTTAAATCCAAATTTCATCCTCTCCCTCCTCAGAGCTGAAAGCACCGCTGTCACCAGAATATGTTGTACCCCATCGATACAAACATAGATAGTATTAAGTTCTAGGCTTAGGGATGCAGAAAAGGATTCATGATTTTAACGAGGCAACACAATATTATAACACCAGACAAAATAACATTAAAGTGATAACACATAATCTTTCTATTTTAAAAAAGGACCCATCTATTCAGGAATTCAATTCTACAACTCTTTGCCCCTGACAATGAAACAAAAGAAGGGAGATTCTTTTAGAATCTATCTTAAGAAATTCCTTTTAGATAAATGTCATTACAGTGAAAAAGAGTTTTTACATGACACATGAGCTGTTTTTTAAATTATGAATTAATATTTTTTTAAACTTATATATTGTGTGTAAATATGTATGTACCGTAATGTATTTGGTATGTCTTGTAATATGTGTGTACGTGTTGTGTGTACTGACGTGTCAAATATCATGTGATGATGAACAATGACAATAAAAAAAAATGATGATAATATATATAAAAGTTGTACATACCGGTAGCTTGAGCACCTGGGCTTTATTCAGATATATATATATATATATATATATATATATATATATATATATATATATATATATATATATATATATATATATATATATATAATATATTAATGGGTACAATAATAATCACTTCCACAATAATATCCTTCCATGTCGTCTCTGGGAGTAAACTCAGCTTGAATACCTGCTTGAATATTCTCACTTCTTAGCTTGACTCAACTGCCCCTTTCCTTACCGATTTTGATTTTATATACAGTTTAAAAGCTGTGATATATAACCCTACATGTAAGCAAGGGTGTACGAATTAACCTTATAAAGTCAAGTTATACGATAAAACATAAGTCCTTTTCAGACTATAAGATTACACATAATCCCAGGCCACAACAATACCATGAGCCGTCGCGAGTAAACAGGATCTGTGCACATGCCGCAAGACTGCTAGAGTAAAAGGACCTGTGGAGTCAGCCAGTGTAAAAATTAATGGGACTTCAAGAGCTAGAGAGGTGCAGATCAAGCACGGTGGAAACGATTCCCACTGTAAAATGAGATGGCCCACTAAAACGGATTGTCTACTAACTTATGTTCACACGTATCGGATATCCAACCGAAATCTGCAACAACTCGAAAAGTGTCTATTTCGCGGGGTATATATGAAGTAGCCAATAAGGAACCTAATCAGTAAAAATATAATTGAACTTCAATATATATTTGATTTGTAAAATCGAAGTTGCTAGCAGACGACTGATGTGATCCTACCTTGACATCCTTAGCCTTAATTGGGGATCTATTTCACTCTCTGAGAGTTTTGTATATATTGATGGAAAAAAATGAAAATCAATCTGGATGTTTGAAACACTCATTTGCAATATGTTTTTACTTTTCACTTTGTAATTATGTAATGCAATTTAATTTGATTCTCATGTTTTTTTCATCCTGTATGCTAAAGCAGATTGATTTTTCACTCGATTTGAATATTATTTATTTGTCTGTTCATTTTTATTTCATTAATGCATCATAAAAGTACAAACTTACCTGATTTCCTTTTAACTGCTATTTTTTAAAATTTTTTTAATGACATCGAAACTTGATACAAAATCATTGTTCCTCAATTACGGCCATGAATGAAAGTTGGGATCGTTTGGACGAGGCACAACAAGGACGATCTTACCACCCCATTTTGATTAGATAAAAGTAGTTTGTAAATTGTAACCCATTCAAATAATCTTCTCAGTAGTTACCCATTACCCTTCTCGGACCTCAGTAGTCGATCCTCATATAAGGTGAGATACACATCGCACTTTCATATATTGTAGGGTACAGTACAGATGTTGCATCACATTGGAGTAAAAAATAATATACATTTACAGTGAATATTTTAACTATGGTTATTTGTGAAATGTTTGCATTAAGGTGTCCCAGTCTACATAAGGCAAAAAGCTCCCACCAGGATGATTATTTATGAAAATATTATTTATATTTATTATGTCTCGACAATATTTTCGAAGGTTCTTCTCTGCACAATAATGTGAAGCAGTTTCACAACCATACATTCATCCTGAAAGCCACTACGATTGTTTATGCTTTAGTTGACACTGAAACTGGTCACAAAACATGCATCTCGCATTATATGCATAATTTGAATACATCTTGAGATATTTTATCGTGTTCTGTATGGTATTGATCTGTTTGTAAAACAATTGCCCTTGGGCTAAACTAAGAATAAACAGCTCAACCATATGCACTTGGCATACAAAACTAGGGACAGTCACACCATTTTTTGTTGTAAATCGAAGTACTGGTTACAGAAACTATTTATTTGTATCAAAACGGTTATAGGTATGATGGTGAAAATTAATTTATCTGATAGAGAAAGGCTTACTAAGCCAATGTATATCAATAATTGTCATTTTCATGCTTACTACTACTCATTTTCTTGTACTCAACAGTTTAACGTATTTTTCAACTGGTTTTCCACATTTTTCTCGGAATTTTCAACTTTTTTAATCATTTTGAATTTTTAATATACTATTTCAACATTGATACACCAATAATTAACAAAAATTTGATACATTTTGTGGGTGGGTTATAATAGAAAAAAATCAGGCCCGGAATGAAAACAAAAATATTGAAAACACCACCAGAAAAATTGACTTTCCACAAAAAGTTTTAAGAAAGAAATTGTTTCAATTGTCCAGCCAATATTTTGAAGATATATGCGAAAAATGAACATTATGTTCAGTTTAAATTTCGGAATAATCTATACAAATCTAAACCGATTTCAAAGTTGAAAATTTTTGAAAGAAATGGAAAAAACTTCAAAATGTTTCAACTAATTGTCACCCAATTTTGAGAAGTATGAACAAAAATTATACCAATGTATTAACCAAAAAATGTTCAAGTTCTAGCCTGGACAAAAATGTTTCAAGATATTGTAAATATATGAAAAAATGTTTGCAACAAAAATATTTGATCTGAAATATCATTTTAGAATATATTGTCGAAATGCTTGTCTATAGGTAAACTAGGTTTGTATAAAAAATGTCTATGTTTTCAACATGCAGAGGCCCATCTAATGTAGAATACGTTGAGCATTGTAAGAAAACTGTGCCATTAAAATACTCTGACAAATTCAATTTTCTCATAAATAGTTACAATTTCGTAAAATACTAAAAATAGCATTGTTGAGTAGTGCCATCTCTGGCAACTGTTGGTGCAGAATGAAGAACTTACGAGCGCTGCCGCTAGGTAGCTCGCCAGTATTCGTAGCTCTAAAGAGCTCTACGTAGCTCGATATTCACTGGCAATAAAAAATGTCAAGGTATTTTGTCGCCGGACACTGCAACAATGATGATTTGATTATTTCAAATAGCTAGTAGTGTAAACATGTTCGATTCATCGAACAAGATTCAGTGATGATTCGGATGGCTTGTTTTTGGATCATAAAAATGCGGTTGTTGCGTGAGGAAAAGCCCAGAAAAATTATAGTCTGTTGTCCACTTACAAGAGGTACGGGAGTGGATGACTGGACGTGGGCATAATACACTACTTTGAGAGTGTGGAGACTAACTCCAGGTTTGAAGCTAATTGTAGGATCAATATAATGTCACGCTTCAGTTTTTTTAGTGAGTAATATATGTATTTTGATCTGTATTGTTTGTACTTTTTAGGCCATGCGTAGGGACATGTTGCGATACTGGCGGCAAGATTTTGCAACTTCGTGGGTAAAGTTGTTTGGGCGGGATAAGAAAATGCATGTCGATGAATGGGTGAACAAGTTGAAATAAAATAAATAATACCGATTTTTTGAAAGGTTTGAGAAAAGGTAATTCTAATTGTTGTTGTGGGGTGTATAAACCGACAATCCAGGACTAACACTAATGTAAATATAATAACATAATCCTACTATCTGTCTCCACTTTGCTACTCAAACAGTGTATCCCGTTCATCTCCAAACCTCTCGCTCATACCTTCAACTTGTCGTTAACTTCAGAAACATTCCCCATGCAACTTGAACCTGCCCTGATAATACCAGTATTCAAGGCTGGTGATGCAGAGTCTCTCTTCAACTATAGACCGATATCCCTACTACCTGCATTCTCAAAGATACTGGAATCAGTTATGCACAAGAGACTAGCAAGTTTCCTAGCACCTCACGACTTGCTGACCAAGGCTCAGCATGGGTTCCGCAAGGGCTGATCTACAAGCTCTGCAATCAGTGAACTAATTAAAATCATCTCACAAGCATTCGACAACAGGGAAAAAATTGCGGGTGTTTTTTGCGACCTGAGCAAAGCGTTTGAGTGTGTCAACCATACCACCCTACTTCAAAAGCTTCAACTCTATGGGATAAGAGGCATTGCAAACACATGGTTCAACTCTTACCTCTCTAGAAGATCTCAATCAGTTTCAATCAAATCTAAATTCACTTGTTCCCATTCCGACTGGGTCAAGGTTGAAAACGGTGTACCACAGGGACCCATACTTGCATGGTCCTTTATTGTTCCTAATATATATCAACGATTTACCCATCTCAGTAGTTGATACTCACCTCATACTTTTTGCCGACGACACTAGTGCTCTCGTAAAAGGATCTGATGAAGAGCAACTCAGTACGAACATCAACAACGTTGTTAAACTACTTGGCAGCTGGTTCAAAATTAACCATCTTACTTTAAATAGCAACAAAACTACATTTATCAACGTCAATCTGAGCCTGAAGCCTCAACCGTATTCAATTCCACCTCGCAACTAAAGCAGACAAATAATATACAGAATTCCTAGGTTTAATGATCGACCAGCGACTAAACTGGCATACCCACCGCGAGTATATAGCGAAGAAACTACGCTCCGCCAACTACGCTCTACGGCGCGCCAAATGTCTAGTCAGTAAATCTGTCCTCAACAATATATAATATGTATACTTCCACTCAATTATGACTTATGGAATTACAGCCTGGGGCAACTCCCCTGGTCTCAAGAGAGCATTCATCCTACAAAAACAAGCTGTAAGAATTATTACTGGCCACAATCGAAGAAGAAGCTGCCGACCATTATTCAAAAAACTTCGTCTGCTTCCTCTACCTTGCATCCACATATTAGAAACAATATCGTTCATCAAACTCAATTTCAAATCTCATTAAAACTAATCAAGAAAATCATCACCACAACACCAGCTATCAATCCAGCAGCACAATCTCAAGGCATTTGAAAATACAGTCGACTACCAAGGCGTCAAACTATTTAATACGGTAAATTGCCTTCAGAGATAAGGTATATTCAAGATGTTCAAGAGATTCAAGAGAGCATGTGAAACAACTACTCCTCAAACACTGCTGTTACTCCACCCAACAATTCCTGGAAACATAATTCTAATTAGGCTCAGTTCTTCCATTTCAAAACATGTCATTTCAGTGTTTGTACATGCTTCTTGACTTTTGTTATTATTAATATTGATATTTCATCGAAACACTATAGTGTTGACAATAGTACAATATTGTTGATGTAGTACCGGTATGTATACACAGTTGTATATAATACGTGTCTCTAAATCCTTATGTGATGTAATGTATAATGAGGATCTTTGACAATAAATACGGTAAAATTACTGATTAACGTACCACGCCATTTTTTTTTCAATTTTTTTCAATTTTTTCTTCACTTTTATTAAAGTATATAAGCTCCGTTCCGCCTGCCGGCGGTATACGCGAGGTTTATACACTAACCTGACCCTAACCTAACCTACTGTCCACCTTTGTCGTCTTAGTCAGATCACAAAGCATCAACTTCAAGTGAGTAAAAACCATATTAAAACAAACAAAACACAAAAAGTCCAAACACTACATCATACATACAAACAAGATCTATCAGAAAACACCTCAATCAAGAATATCGGACTAAAATTAGCGATGGTACGTTGAACGATAAGATTACTATAAATACTTATCACTGATGAGTGATGACTCATCTTTGAATAAGTAGGAATTTTCTTTGGTGAATGTGCAAACAGCATGGATTTGAGAATCATTCAAGTTGGCATTTTTTTTTTTTTTTCAATAACATCGAAACTTGATACAAAATCATTGTTCCCCAATTAAGGCTATGGATGAAAAGTAGGATCGTTTGGACGGGGCACCACAAGGGCGATCTCACTGATTACTGAGTATATAATTCTATACTGATAGTTCTTATTGACACTGTCATATTCATGAAAAATATCAATGATAACACTGAAACACAACTCGGATTTATTCAAAGAATTATATTTATTATCAAAAAAGTAAATAAAGGAACAAAATGGATATAATTATTAAAAAACAAAAATTTGGACATTTTGAAGGCTCACAATTAATATTTTGAAGCATCAAGTTTCACAATTCTGAATTTTGATCGTGGATATCGGTACTTAGAACCTCCATATTGGAATGTTGGTCAGAGGGCGTGCATCCGATTGTCCGTGTTCCACCTTCTTGCCCATATAGTACGAGGGTGGCTTGTTCCTCCTAAAAGACGTATTGCATGGATAATAATTGGCTGGTCCTGGTCCTTCTTGGCTTAGGACTCCCCTGTTCCTTCCGAAGATATGTCCGGCGGCAGCAGAGCGTTTGTCAGGCAGGCTCCTCCCTATACACGAAGGAAGGTTGTAGAGGTTAGGAGCTGGCGTGACCTGCTTCTTAACCTCTGGCAAACGAGCCCCGAAGGTGAAACCTTTTATTCGGAGGCTTCCAGATTCGGACTTGGCTGCACTATGCTCTGTTTTATGATCCTTGGTGAGAGTCTTCAAAACTTGCTCACGCTTGTTAGTGCTGGAAGCATTAGTGCTGGTGAAGTGTTTGGAAGCTGATCGTATGGTACCTAGGCCTACTGATTGCATTAGTTGGTCAGCCCGGGGACATTGAATGCCAAAACTACAATTTCTCACTGAAGTTTTCACTTGGTTGTACGTTTCTTCTTCTCTTATATGGTTCATTGTGAATAATAAAAATCCTATAGTGTAAATATGTTCACTTAATAATGTTTTTATAAATATGTTTAAAGTGGCGCTTGTTGTCTCCAATGAGATTGAAAGTGTAATGGAGTTTTGAATGTGATGGAAACAAAACAAAAGAGGGATTCTAAATGATTCAACAATGGAAAAACATTTGAACAAAGATCCATCATTGTTATGCATGGCCTTGGTTAGTCTAACAACAAAAACAAAGCCTCCTGGATCGTAAATTAACTGAAGTCAAAGCACTTAGAATGTTGTAGGCCTATTACAAGAGGAGCATGAATGTCAAACTCAAAAATATCTGACTTGCCTCAAATTTTGCTTTGCTAATGAACTGTGCAATCTTCAAGTTTAGAACATTTCAAGATAAGTCCAGCTGTTCTTAATAATTAATAATAATAATAATAATTTTTTTTTTTTATATTGAACAAAAGACATAGAACATACATATATAGATCAAATTGAACTCTTTTCCACAAAGCCTGGGATTAAGGCTTATCTGTGGGTTAAAAATAAAAAAGAATATATAATATAAAATGTAAAGTTCAGACTAAGATGTAAGAAAGGAATGCGTTTAATGCCAAAAAGTAGGGTGTTTAGATTTGAAGTGATACTAAGAGAATAATTTAGAATATTGAAAAGCATATTCAAGGTCAGAACAAAACAAAACGAAAATAATTACACGTCTAAAACAATGTAACATTTGGTTTTGTCTGACATGTAATTCTCTAGTTTTTTCAGTCAGCACATCTCAATTTTGATTTTTTGTTATTATTTCATTCATGTAAATTGTTCTGTCATTTTATAAAGTCTAATAACTATGTTGTTTCCCTCAAAATATGAATTCAGTATTTCACCACAATAGTATTCAAGGGAACTAATACGAAGACAGAATTCCAAAGAATCCATTAAGCGCCGCAAATGGGGAAGAAAACGACAACATTATGGATACATAGTTCGATCATGTAAGATTGCCCGCCAATAACAGCTAGCCACTGTGGAAACACAGCCAGCTACTACGGTGTGACGCGCTGCCCGGCAACGAACCTGAGAGAGCATATATACAGACCAAGAGAATCTTCGAGAGACACTAGAAGAACTACGTCTCGAGATTGAAGGGGGTCGGTAAGCTGGACACTCGGGACGACGGCGAACAGGATGAACATGCGGGCGTGTCGTTGCGACGACAAGCGGAGGCAAAACTATAGAAAGATTGTTCTAGAAGCAGGCCGAAACTACGCACTCAAGGGGATGGCCCGTGACGTCAATCGAACCCTCTAGAAGCTAAGTCGACGTATATAATGTCAATGTGTGGTGAGAAAAAGGGGCACTTCACTTAAAGACTTCCAACCACACGTACGTGCGAGGAACAGCCAGTCGGGGGAGAAGACAAAGGCAAGCAGCCGTTATCAACCATGGTAACGATGAAGAAGTAAGGAGGAACATCTTCATTGTTGACATGCAACAATGACCGCGAGGCGTGTTCTCCAAGTCCAGGGTGGGTCGTCTAGGCCATTGGACGATGGGCACAAACATCGTGACCACCGAGTAAGCGAACCAGTGGAGGATCGCCAGTGGCGGAGGACCGTCAAGCCAGTCATCGAAACCACGTAACGTTTTTGTATTTCGTATTGTATTTTGTACTTTCATATTTGAATATGACTATGAAATCATTCTAAATTGGCAGTGCTCACTTTATAAAGTCCGGCACGTTAAAATAACCCGGTAGGACACCGGAAGTACAGTTTTAAATTCAACTTTTTCTTTGATGTCGGATTTAATTACAGAGGTAATTTAATACGTCAGTTCTTTTGTGATGCACTCGCTTTGATTGATCTTTTTTTTTTTGAAATGTACAATTTTTTTGGTATTCAGTAAATGATTTAAATTTGGATTAGAGTTTTTTCACTTCTCTGTAGTAGAGCTTTGTGCAATTAAGTCCAATCCCCCTTTAATTCCCGCATTTTGTTTTCAGATCTTTTGTGAGTTTTTTTCTCTTTCAAAAAGCCTAAACTTCCGGCCCGAAAGAGCGGGGACTTTAGGCGGTAACCGAATTGGTTTAATTTAATTCAAATAGATTAAATTCATTCAGTTTCAACAAATATTAAATAGATGACAATTTGAAAATAAACTTCAATTTAAAGATAATAATTTTTTTTTCTTTTTTAATTTTCATTCAATAAATTTACATCATTACAAGACATTTTTCACTCTTTAGTGTCCACAAAACCCACTGAGGGTTCAACTGTGGAATAAACTAATAATACTCTCTAGGATATGATACAATTAAAATGAATAAATATAAACACAGTACAATACAAATACAACACAAGTATAATAATAATAATAATAATAATAATAATGATAATTTTATTTATTCAGCAGAACATTATGTAGTACAGAGTTGTTAGACAAAGTAAAACCAGTTATAGAACATGTCAAGAATTTATTAAATACATCTATAATTATTTTGATATTATGGTTACAAAGTGTCCCGTAAAAAATCATATTGTAAATACTCGTTGATGATGTAAGGGCATAGCTGAAGGAGGATACGCTTAAGAGATAGCTTGAGATTATTGTCAGTCATGGTTTTCAGCATCTGTGGAAACTTGTCGTAAAGAATGGCTCCTGCATATTCAGGGTTCTTATTGTAAAGTGCCAGATTGTGTGCAGGGATGTGGATATTATTTCTGCCTCTGGTTTGATGATCGTGGATAGATATGTTTGTTGGTTGATTTCCATGTTGTTTGGTGAATATGATCAAGCTGTATATGTATATTGCAGGTAAGGTTAAAATTTTGAGTGATTTAAAAATGGGTCTGCATGTGGTTCTATGTGAGACGCCTATCATGGCCCGCACTACCCTCTTTTGCATCATGAATAATTTATTGGCATGGCAGGAATATCCCCAGAAGATAATGCCATATGATAAGTGGGAATATACATTTCCAAAATACACGAGTTTTAGAGTGCTCAAGCTGACCTGCTTGCAAAGGTTACGTATGAGGAGTGGAGCTGATGCAATCTTCTGGTTACTTGATGAATATGCGAAGACCAGTCAAGTGTAACGCTGATTATTCTTGCTGGGTAAGTTTGTATTGTCCAATCTCTATTTTCAAATGTAGTTGGCTGATTTTTCATAATTACAATTGATCATTGATTCCACAATTACAGAAAATGAATGGCATTTCTACATTCCTTGTGAACTTGAGAAGAAAAATTATATATGACAATAACATATGACTGGTTTCAATTGTGATCATGTAATTATGGTGATTTCTTTTGGATGAATAAAATTCTTGATATATTTTTATTAGATTGTTGGCAATCTAAAAAATGTATAATTGCATATATTATTTATAACATGAACAATAAACATAAAGGCACAATATGACACTTAATATTATGGAGAAAGCCCTCTCTTGCCAGATTACCTGTATTGTCATTGTGACAAAAAATCCGTTCATGCCCTCAAAGAAGTTGAGAATGGAATTAAATCCGTTCCATATGAATGGGGCAGTTTACAATCTTGTTCTACTTTTAGGTAACAACTAATGGAAATAACATTTCTGTGGAGTGTAGACGACTTATCAGAGCGGAATTAGATCAAGATAGCGTTCCAACCATGACACAACCAGTGGCGTAGCCAGGATATTAGGTCAGGGTTTGCTAAAGTCAAAATTAAGATGTACCTTATGCTCTTTGTAAAAAAAAATGATTTTTTTTGCACATAATTATACATACTAGAAACACAGTATTATTTTTGAAAAAAATAGCCTTCTAGGTCAAATAGGGAAAAAGTTGGAAAAATGTGGTCAAAGGAACTCGTACCCAAATTTGAGTTTTTTGGTGAAACGCAACTTGCCGCATCTAAGAAACTATTAGAGCTAGAGCCGAACAAAAAAAAAAAACGTTTGTTATTTTCTTGGCTTTTTAACAGCTATAGCAAATTTCATAAAAATCCAAGAGGTACGTGGAAATAGTTTGGTTGATTTGAAATGGAATGACCGTGGCGCAGGCAAAAATGACATAATGTTCTGGTATGTAGGCCTACTGCACTCTGATATCTATAGTTTCAACTTCGAACAACCGACATTCTGTCAAAAATTTTCAATCTCCTGCTACGTTATTGAGGTCATGTCCTATTTACATTTTGACTGGGCCTATAAAAAAACTGGTTCAAACGAGTAGATTCCAATTTTCAAAGAAAAATAAAATTGAATGATTCTGTATTATATTCACAATGAGTGAAGTCTAAAACTGATTCATCAGTGTAAATATCACATGACAACAAATTTCATATTTTCAGTATTGAATGTTAATAATTTGTCCATTATATTGAAAGAAACATCGACCAGTGGCTTCTTGATTGATGAGTCATTCAAATGAAATGTGATTTCAGGCTGAAACTATAGTGAAACGCATAAATTTCGGAGCTAATTAAAATTAATCTGTATGATTTAGTAATATTTGTATTTATTTATTTTCAATGATCCGTAGTTTAAACATTGTCGAAGTAAAAAGTATTGAAAAAGTTCAAACAGGCCAGGCCGTGTCTAATGTGTCACATTTGGTGACACATTAGACACGGCGTGGGCCTACTCGGCCGCCCCTGTGCGCACGCCCATGACCCTCAATGACATTTGTGAGTGTGAAATAGATAAATAATGATAAAAACCAAATAATTATGTAGGCCTACTATTTTTCAAATTACTTTCATGATTCAGGCCTAAAGATCGAGTAAAACATTTCCAGCTTGATACTTATTTCTTCATATCATTACCTTGTAATCATTATACCACAACAATTTTTCTTGGGGTATTTTTTATTTATACTAGACCTACTCATTTCTGAAACTTGACAGATCCATCATGAATCAGGGGCGGGTCCAGGTCATATTCATGGGGGGGGGGGGGGATTTCCATTTGAAAAAGAAAATGCCATATAAGGACAGTTCACTTTCATCCCATTTGCACATTCTCTAGTCCCACCTAGTAGGCCTACTGTTTGTACGAATCCCAAATTCATTAATCTATGGTACACATCCTTGCTTTGTGTTTCCATCCCCATGATTGCCCTCTATCCATTTAACATTAGGTAAGTTGAGGTCTCCTCCAATAATAACCTTACCACTCCACTCTTCGGCCTTTTCACACAATCTTCCAAGCACTTCTGTCCCACTCTCCAGTGATCTGTATGTATAGTTCCTAGTTCTTTAAATCTTCTCATAATAATTAGGCCTATCCATTTGATCTCAATTCATTATCTTTCTTTAATTCTTTATTATTAATGTTATCAATAGTATAGTTTTATTTAGCCTTGGAATAATTGACGAAACCAATATTTTTACTATGTAATAATCGACGGTGAATGAAGAGACAATACAATACAATACAATACTCCAACTCTAGCCTCTTTCCCAAAAATGCTTCTATCCATAACTACCCTACCAGTCACAGTAACTCTATCCGTTCTCTAACACACTACCACGCTTTTTATAGACCCAGCCTATATTATATGGATTTCCTATATAAATAAATATAATATATATATATATATATATATATATATATATATATATACATATATATATATATATATATATATATATATATATATATATATATATATATATATATATATATATATATATATATATATATATATATATATATATATATATATATATATATATATATACATATATATATATATATATATATATATATATATATATATATATATATATATATATATATATATATATATACATATATATATATATATATATATATATATATATATATATATATATATATATTTATATATATATATATATATATATATATATATATATATATATATATATATATATATATATATATATATATATATACATATATATATATATATATATATATATATATATATATATATATATATATATATATATATATATATATATACATATATATATATGTGTTGACGGAGATTCTCGTGGCCGATGGTACATGGTAATATAATTTCTACGGTTGTGCCACGTCTTGTAGATGACGGAGATTTGCACATTCTCTAGTCCCACCTAGTAGGCCTACTGTTTGATCTCCGTCATCTACAAGACGTGGCACAACCGTAGAAATTATATTACCATATATATATATATATATATATATATATATATATATATATATATATATATATATATATATATATATATATATATATATATATATATATATATATATATATATATATATATATATGTATATATATATACAGTCGAACCCACTTATAACGAACTCGGTTTTAACGAAATTTCGTTTCTTACGAATTAATTACCATCCCCCTTCAAATCTCCTATCCTTACAATGTTAAATAAAGACCTATAACGAAGTGATTTATATTTCAAAATTCGGTTATTACGAATTTTTTGTCACTTTTCAGCATATTTTGCTCATTATTTTCAGCTATTTCCAACAAAATGTTCGAAAATCGGAGCATTTTGCGTGAATTTATTTTCAGGTTACATTTATTTTGAACGGACTGTACATCGTAGCAGCTGGTGACGCGTACAGCACGTGGTCATAACTCTTGCTGCACCCCCCCCTCCCCGTCCCTCGCAGTGGAACGGCCCAAAACAAAACACTCGCTCAACGCGCACTAAATAATAACGTGATTTATTATTACTTAACTCTTGCAAATGCACATAAATGCGCGGTGGCAAGTTCCCTAAGTACCCCTATCCCACCATCTCCTCAACCCTCTGACGGAATAACTTTAACCTGATTTCATCCCCTTCAAAAACATTTCTACTAAGCCCATTCCAGTCCCTACCTGTCCTATTTAAGAAAGAGAATTTACCGACATCTAATGTAGCCCCCTTTATGACTACCGCTCTATCATGACCCCGCCTACCTCCATACCCTGACTTATTTCTTTTTATCAACTCATGCAGCACCCCCCACCCCCCCTCTCCCTCCATTACCCTGAAGAAATTACATAAACGATCCTCCTTCCTCCGTATTTCCAATTTCTGCCACCCCAGGTCTCTCATCATCTCAGTTGGACTCTCCAACATTCTTACCCTCTCTCCCCCCTTTCATTCTCATCCCATTTCCACCTCCTAACCCTACCTGTAACCCTTCTCACAGCAATCCTTTGAACCCTTTCCACATCCCTTATCTCACCTAATCTATAAGGATCCCAATCTGAACTAGCATATTCTACCATGGGACGCACTAACGAGAAATATGCTTTTTCCTTAATCTCCATACCTGCCCCCCTAAGTTGCCTCATTACAAAGTTTAGTGCATTTATATTTTTTTTTACTATTCTCTCAATCTGACTCCCCCACCCTAGACGCCTATCAAATACCACCCCCAAATACTTGTAGTTTTCCACCAACTCCAGCGTCTTCCCTCCTACCTCATACACTACATCTGTCCTTATGTTTCTCTTACCGAATGTGACTAACTTGCACTTTCCTGTATTCAACCCCATCTTGTTTGACTGAACCCAACGATTAATTGCCGCTAAATCTACCTGAAGAGCTACTACATCCTCCTCTGTAATGATTTCCCTATATAACACACAATCATCTGCAAATAACCTTATTTTCGAATCAACAACACTAGTCAGATCATCTATATATAAATCAAACAATAAGGGACCCAACACACTACCCTGTGGAACTCCTGACGTAACCTTAGTCTCACTTGAAACCTCTGAACCCACCCGAACTCTTTGCACTCTATCCTGAAGAAAGTTTCCAATCCAATTAACCAACCCAGCATTCCCAACGGACATTTTTAACTTCCCTAATAATATATTGTGATCTACCTTATCAAAAGCCTTCTCGAAATCTAAAAACACTGCATCAACACGTCCCCCCCTATCAACTACCCCAGCCAACTCTTCTGCAAAACCTAACAACTGCGTCTCACATGAATAACCCTTCCTAAACCCATGCTGCACTTCTGAAATACTCCTTCTTTCATCTACCTTCTCCACTACTCTCTTTATAACCACCCTTTCCATTATCTTACACACATGCGATGTTAAACTAATTCCCCTGTAGTTGTCTACCATACCCCTTTGCCCTCCCTTTGAAATTGGAACCACCTCCGCTTTTTTCCAAACTTGCGGTACTCTACCTGCTGTGAGTGAAGCTTGAAACAACCTTAGCAAATAACCTACAACTCCCCTACCCGCTAATTTCAGTAGATCGCTTTGCACCCCATCTATGCCTGGCGACTTCCCACTTTTAAGTTTCCTTAATACATTCCACACTTCTCTCTCTGTAAGCAGAACCTCCTCCCCATCCCCCTCTATTGCTTCCTCCTCCCCCATAATTCCATTCGCATTGAACACTTATCTTCAATGACTTTGTTTATCTATTTTTTGTTTAAATTAATGTAAACAAAAAATTCCTTCATTTTCATTCGTGATAGTGTCCTGTAACCTAGGAAATAAAACACGAGAAGTGGGTAGTTGTGGTGTCATGTCATAGCAGATGATAAGTTCTTTATTATTATTATTTAACTCTTGCAAATGCACATAAATGCGCGGTGGCAAGTTCCCTAAGTACCCCTATCCCACCATCTCCTTAACCCTCTGACGGAATAACTTTAACCTGATTTCATCCCCTTCAAAAACATTTCTACTAAGCCCATTCCAGTCCCTACCTGTCCTATTTAAGAAAGAGAATTTACCGACATCTAATGTAGCCCCCTTTATGACTACCGCTCTATCATGACCCCGCCTACCTCCATACCCTGACTTATTTCTTTTTATCAACTCATGCAGCTCCCCCCACCCCCCCTCTCCCTCCATTACCCTGAAGAAATTACATAAACGATCCTCCTTCCTCCGTATTTCCAATTTCTGCCACCCCAGGTCTCTCATCATCTCAGTTGGACTCTCCAACATTCTTACCCTCTCCCCCCTTTCATTCTCATCCCATTTCCACCTCCTAACCCTACCTGTAACCCTTCTCACAGCAATCCTTTGAACCCTTTCCACATCCCTTATCTCACCTAATCTATAAGGATCCCAAACTGAACTAGCATATTCTACCATGGGACGCACTAACGAGAAATATGCTTTTTCCTTAATCTCCATACCTGCCCCCCTAAGTTGCCTCATTACAAAGTTTAGTGCATTTATACTCTTTTTTACTATTCTCTCAATCTGACTCCCCCACCCTAGACGCCTATCAAATACCACCCCCAAATACTTGTAGTTTGGGGGTGAAAGGACATTGTTGTTTTCTATTACTTTCTACAAACATACTAAGTGATGATACAATGCGATGATAATATGTCACCTAATACAGTACTATACTAGGGCCTAAGTCGTAAATGTAGGCCTATCTTTATAAATCTCTAAAATTCAAGTGCTGTTATGAAAAAAAGCAATAAATCTCTATAACGAAATTCTGTTTTTACGAACAGATTTTCATTACCCTTGAAATTCGTTATATGCGGGTCCGACTGTATATATATATATATATATATGTAATGAGGGTTCGTTCTTCATTTCTAAAGGGTACACAAAATCAAAGTACACTTTCCGCATCTGTTTTGAAGCACAGTATATTGAAGTACACTTTCTAGAATTTTGAGTGTCACAATAACAAAGTACAGAAAAACATCGGATATTATCAAAGTACAGTTTCTCAACTTCGATAAAAATCCATTTAAGACACACTTTATTGAAGTACAGTTTCCGTATTTTCAAGGGACAGAAAAGCAAAGTACAGTATATCGGGGGACACATTAATAGTACCCCTTCCAAGCGTGTCTTTGGACACACACTGGTGTGTTTCCAGACATGCCGTTGGACACACACTATAGTGCGACCACACTGGTGTGTGTCCAAAGGAATGTCTGGACACACACCAGTGTGCTTCCAAGCATGTCTTTGGATTGGACGCATATATTTGGACACACACTAGTGTGCTTCCAAGTGGATCTTTGGACACACACCAGTGTGCTTCCAAGCGTGCCATTAGACACACACCAGTGTGCTTCCAAGCATATCTTTGGACACACACCTTGTGTGTTTCTAGTCAGACCTTTGGACACACACCAGTATATTTCTACGAATAGGCTTAGAACCACACTTCATTTCAATTTAAATTATTTGATTTTAATAGAATAGTATTTCTTTCATTGGTTTGTTTACTTACAATTATACACTTTAGGCCTACTTGATACAAGTTGGTCAGAGGCAAATAACTATACTTCTAGGCTTGTGTATTTATTATGCATGTTATTAGGGGTAAATTAGTTTGAGTAAGCTAATCTCTGGAAGGTCACCAGTGTGAATATAATAGGCATGTTATTAGAGGCAACTAAGTGTGCTCCTAAGCTTTTCTTAAGAAGCACACTAGTCTGGATTTGATAGGCATGTAACTAGAGGTAAACTGAGACGAGTGGTCGCGTGACTATAGCGCACCGAAGTCATTTTAGGAGACCGTGGTTAGATTCCCGCTGTGGTCGAACACCCTCACAGAGTTTCTTCGTGGTTTCCCTCTGTCGTTCAGGTCAATACTGGGATGGTTCCTTATCAGGTCACAACCGTCTAATTCTCACTATCCAAAAACACCTTATAGAAAAACCTTCCTTCTCATATATCATTCAATGATGCCACTAGATTGTACTCATCGGCAGGCCTACTGTAATTGATTTTGGTACTGAGCGTCGTTAAACACAGTATGAAAAAACTAGCATGCTTCTAAGCTCGTCTTTAAAAATCACTTGTGTGGATTGATCTGTATTAAAGGTTCATGTGCTGGACACCAAAGTAGTTATAATTCAAGTCATCACTTAATTGTTGGTGATTACAGAAATTACTGAATTCAAAATCTATGAAAAATGAATGTGAAATTGAAAGACTACTTTTTTACAGCATTAAAAGCTACCTGTGACTATCTGGGATTGTCATCCCAGCATATCAATCACCATAAATTTACTCCTAGGTTTTTCACGTCTAATGAAAGAAAATAAGAGAACACAATATTTTTTAAAGTCACTTTTATTTATTCAACAACAAAACACAACAAAGAATGAAACATTTCCTACTTACAAAAATTATAGCAATAAGATCCGGTTTTACCAACCGATTGTAAGTGGATTAAGCGATAATTAGCTCAACTGTTATCATCATTGCCCGTGGTCAGACATGCTAGTTTCGTACCATACATAATAATTAGTGGATTAGTACTTCACCAAGATTAGTAAAACCAGCCCTAAAAGCAATAAAAATCGTAAAATAACAAACTTGTAAAAGTAAAGTCCAAATAAACTACGTAAACAGAAAAATTATTTCAAGATATGAATCACAGATATTTATTCAAGTCACAATTGAGGGATGAGAGTTTGAATAATAGAGAAAAAAGGCACATCAATGAAATGACTGGCATGACTGTATTCATCAAGTTGAAACAGTAATATTCATGCACCAGACACACATTACGTGACTGGTTGCAAGACGAGCGGGTCAAGACAGGAATTTCAAAATTTCACCGAGGGTATGGCCGTACCTTAGTAGGCCTATGCTATTTGTTATGATGAATAATTAAAATTTTGGCAAAGTTTTTTGGTTTCTAAACAAAAAAATCTTCCTTACCCATAGATAACCCTCATGCATTTACTTAATATTCAAAAATTGAAAAATAAAAATAAACCAGGCATAGGCATAATAGCCTGACGCCTTACTGCCGAGCTAACCAGACGCATGAAACTAATGCTATGTAGTTAGAAGAATATCTGAACAATATCATCTGAGAGTCCTGTGAAATTCCTGTCATGACCTACGAGTGTTGCAAGTCCCATTCATTTGATTGAAAAAATATACAACCAGTGCAACACATTCCTTTCTACATAACAAGATACGATGCAGTAAGAAGTCTAAAGATGATTGATGATAACAACCAACTCTAAAAAAGGCAGGCAAAATCTATGACACAGACAGAGAAATTATTTTAATATTCAAATCACAAATACTCATTCACAGAGAGTACAGGTATGGAAGTTGATAAATTAGAGATATAAGGTCCAACAAGAAAATAATTCAACTGATTCAAATTAAAGATATACCAACTTGGAAACAGGCAGGAGAACTTAATCAGTATTCAACAAGTGGAAACACAAAACATCAATAATAAAGGTACCATAGTTCAAAGAGACACGGCAACAAGTTATGTATGACGTTCACTCTACCACAGTCAAGTCGATTCTCATATTTGACAGGTAGTGTTGATACAAATTGTTTTGGCACACATGTGAACACAGGCAGCGGAGCTCCAACATACCGTAAAATGAGAGGTCATCATTGATAAAGTCGTCAATTTTGACATAGTTGAGCATATCACATGATGTCCGGCTCACTGTTGAAAAATCAGTCTTGCATAAAAGGTTCTTAAATACGGTTCAATGGTATTGAGTGTGAATGGTGTCGATGGACAGTTTCAAAACGTGTTGATAAGCGAGGCATAAGTCCGGTAGTGCCGTGTGAGCAGCGTGCACTCCCCGGTTGAAGGCTGAAGCAAACATTTCATACAAAGCATGATATGCATACATAGCATACAGTTGTGCCACATTCATTTAAATTCCCTGTAATTATTGAGAATTGAAATCACTAGTTACAACTTCAGAATGGGAAAAAAGTTGAATCCGATTCGCAACTGTAATTAATTTTAGTTCGATACCTCAACCGAGACCAGGACCTTTATGAAATTCGCTTTGTAGGTCTAATCGTATTCGTAACCTATAGAGAATTCAGTTCATAACTGTAACCTCTATGGGCCCCCGAGATATATATATAATCGAATTGAAATGAAATGACAATCTAGGCAAGGTCGACAGTGAGCTTGACAATCGATAGAATGTACGTCAAATAAATAGTTAGAAGCCAAACGTGGCCGCAATATACGTCATCACGGCTAGTTTGACGGACAGTGAAAGTTTTACTGCAAAGGCCATACCCGACGACAAACAGGGCTAGTCTGTGATTGGTTGGTTTTGCCGCTCGACAAATTTGTGCTGCCGTGGCTCTGTGAATGTACCTCAATGCACTAGACACATCATGTGATTCATTCAATCAAAATAAACCTGAAAAAGCAAAAATATGTTAGTATTTACAAGTAGATATGTTTCTAAATTATGATAATTTATGAATGATTAATTATACACGATATTGCAATTATTAATTCATCAACAAATATGTATATGGTAAATTATGGAATAAAGATTAAAGACGTTCTAAAAAAAGGAGGGCAATTTCAAGAAAATAAGTATACGAAAAAAAGTGGTCTACGTAGAAGAATTTAAGGGATTTGCTGATCATACGTATACCTCCACATTATTGCGTTGCTATCCCCTCCAAAGTAAAAATCATTGCATGACTTGCAACTTGCATTTTACACACGCTATTTCTACCCTTTCCCCTATGCAGTGTATATGATATACTGCAGTGAGAGCAGATAATTGTCCATACTTTTAATCTATTCAGGCCTTTAGTATTTCCCCCAAGGTATAATATTGAATGCAAATACTGTATATAGTACGGTAAAAGTCTATCTATGATTTGATAGTACTGGACTACTGGTACTAAAAAAACTCAAATAAAACTAAAAGACTTCTGATTCCAAAAAATATTCCTGCAGGGCAGTTGTACCTCCTGGTTCTCCCCCTCCCTCCCCCAATGTTTTCTACTTTCCTTAGCATCGTCCTGGATTTTCTCAAATTATAAATTTGGTTTGACGAGAATTTGAAACAACAGCCCCAAGTACAGTAGATGGGTATCCCAAGAACCTGAGATGTCAGTAATATGCAGGTGACAATGTGACTTTTTTTCTGAGACTCTGAAACAGCAAGGTAATAGATTAGACATCTTGTGCAACAATCATTAAGAACACAATCATGTAACAAGCAACCAAATACCCCAAAATGTTGACCACAAACATAATTTCCACAGTTTACACTTGATGGCACCTCAAGACAGTGCGAGAATTCACAATGAGTACCAAACCCTAAAGTCCATGTCAAGGAGAGATGAGTCTGGCGTCAGATTTTTTTCACAGCTAGGTTACCCCCACTACTTGCTTCGTTGGGGTGAGAGTCGAAATTCAGCGATATGTTTGTGAACATGATTTTTATTCATCTGTTATTTTCAACCGTATCTTGGCCGCATATGAGTGAATGTTTTACAGTAAAAAAGTTGATTGCTTAGATTTTAATTCTCGATGCGTATCTTCAGAATAGAATAAAATAAATTCTTCGATGATGATTTTAATTTATTTCTATAATGGTCACTCAACTTCTATTGTTCAATCGGCACAGGTTTAATGCAACCTTTCAGCTATGAACTCTTCGAGTCTCGGACTTTCACCTCAAAGGAGCAAGTAGTGGGAGTAACGTAGTGGCGAAAAACTCTGACGTCAGACATCTCTCCTTGACATGGACTTCAAGTACAGTAACTATTTTTGGCATAATCTACAAATGTATGGCTCAACTGAATGAATTAGGATGTCATCAAGATCCTCACATCTTTTGTGATGGAGACAATTACACTTGTCACATGCAACTAAATCTTTGTACACTTTCCGGTAGTTGCTATCCAAAGACGTAACTTGTGGCATCCTACACACGCAAAGGATACGTAAGTCTGTGATGACTGGCTTGACTCCCCTCGTATGCCCCTTGATTACAGAAGGAAAGGTAGTTATAATTCCAGTTTCAAAAATGGTTTGTAAATGTTTTCTCATTGTACTTTGTAATATTAAACCAGAATGTACCTCGCCATTGATGCCAAATTACACACCGTAGTAGCTGGCTGTGTTTCCACAGTGGCTAGCTGTTATTGGCGGGCAATCTTACATGATCGAACTATGTATCCATAATGTTGTCGTCTTCTTCCCCATTTGCGGCGCTTAATGGATTCTTTGGAATTCTGTCTTCGTATTAGTTCCCTGAATACTATTGTGGTGAAATACTGAATTCATATTTTGAGGGAAACAACATAGTTATTAGACTTTATAAAATGACAGAACAATTTACATGAATGAAATAATAACAAAAAATCAAAATTGAGGTGTGCTGACTGTGAAAAAACTAGAGAATTACATGTCAGACAAAACCAAATGTTACATTGTTTTAGACGTGTAATTATTTTCGTTTTGTTTTGTTCTGACCTTGAATATGCTTTTCAATATTCTAAATTATTCTCTTAGTATCACTTCGAATCTAAACACCCTACTTTTTGGCATTAAACTCATTCCTTTCTTACATCTTAGTCTGAACTTTACATTTTATATTATATATTCTTTTTTATTTTTAACCCACAGATAAGCCTGAAGTAGATGGGTGTAAAATGGGTGGGGGGCAAAAAATGTTGAAGGAATGTAACGGCCCAGAAATTAGTCTAATGGTAGTAAATTGTAGAAGCTTGGCAAATAAGGTGAATGGATTCAGGATGCTGTTAGAATTGTATCAGCCAGAAGTGGTGGTGGCAGTGGAGACATGGCTAGGAGAGGGGTTTACAGAAGGTGAATTAACTGTAGATGGTTACACTCTGCACAGGAGAGATAGGGATAGGCACGGAGGGGGTGTAATGGTAGCAGTTAAAAGAGGAATCCAAGGGACGTTGCTCTGGAAAGAAGAGGAGGTAGAGATGATGGGTATGAGGATAATGGTAGGCAGGCAGTCTCTTGAAGTAATCGCGGCATATAGGCCTCCGGGGGGGGATTTAGGATTGCTTCATCGTTTGGAGGATAGGCTTAGTGCTAGGGATAATGTAGAGAGCTTAATTATAGCGGGAGATTTAAACATGCCTAATGTACGGTGGGAGGTAGGAGGTACAGAACATGGGAGGGGAGTAGTGCAAAATATTGTTACGGGTATATTAAATGAAGGTTTTCATCAGGTTGTGGAGGAGGGAACTAGGAGTAAAAGGCTAGGGGGAACTAATATTCTAGACGTAGTGTTAGTAAGGCCAATAGAGTTGTGGGTGAGGACGGTGGTAGTTGAAGGCATCAGTGATCATCGAATACCCATAGTCAGTTTAGCATTAGCTCCGGTTCAAACTAAAAACGTTGGGAAGAAAGTTTGGGGTTACAAAAGGGTGCAGGCAAGGGAGGTTCGAAAAGCTTTTGAGGATAGGTTTGAGAAGTGGTGCGAGATAGACATGGATGATATTGAAGAGCTGTGGTTCAATTTTCAGAAAATATATGAAGAGGTTAGGGATAAGTTGGTTCCCTATAAGGTGCTACAGGCAAATGCAGATCCGGCTTACTATGATAGTACGGTTAGGAGGCTTAAGAGGAGGGGTAGAAAGATGAGTAGGAAGTGGAGGGCGTCAGGGGAGGGAAAGGAGGTGGTCCAGGAACTAAGGCGGGAATTAAACAGGGCTAAGAGGGAGGCAAAAGAAAGATTCATGGGGGGTATGTTCAATGAACGTGATGTGCAAGGTAGCTGGAATAGAATGTATAGGTTTGTTTCTAGTCAGAAAGGTAGTGGCAGGGAGTTGCCAACTTTAGTTGATCAGGTAGGGAATGAGTGGAAAACGGACATAGAGAAGGCAGCAGCTTTAAATAGATTCTATGGGGAAGTGTTCAATGCGAATGGAATTATGGGGGAGGAGGAAGCAATAGAGGGGGATGGGGAGGAGGTTCTGCTTACAGAGAGAAGTGTGGAATGTATTAAGGAAACTTAAAAATGGGAAGTCGCCAGGCATAGATGGGGTGCAAAGCGATCTACTGAAATTAGCGGGTAGGGGAGTTGTAGGTTATTTGCTAAGGTTGTTTCAAGCTTCACTCACAGCAGGTAGAGTACCGCAAGTTTGGAAAAAAGCGGAGGTGGTTCCAATTTCAAAGGGAGGGCAAAGGGGTAGGGTAGACAACTACAGGGGAATTAGTTTAACATCGCATGTGTGTAAGATAATGGAAAGGGTGGTTATAAAGAGAGTAGTGGAGAAGGTAGATGAAAGAAGGAGTATTTCAGAAGTGCAGCATGGGTTTAGGAAGGGTTATTCATGTGAGACGCAGTTGTTAGGTTTTGCAGAAGAGTTGGCTGGGGTAGTTGATAGGGGGGGACGTGTTGATGCAGTGTTTTTAGATTTCGAGAAGGCTTTTGATAAGGTAGATCACAATATATTATTAGGGAAGTTAAAAATGTCCGTTGGGAATGCTGGGTTGGTTAATTGGATTGGAAACTTTCTTCAGGATAGAGTGCAAAGAGTTCGGGTGGGTTCAGAGGTTTCAAGTGAGACTAAGGTTACGTCAGGAGTTCCACAGGGTAGTGTGTTGGGTCCCTTATCGTTTGATTTATATATAGATGATCTGACTAGTGTTGTTGATTCGAAAATAAGGTTATTTGCAGATAATTGTGTGTTATATAGGGAAATCATTACAGAGGAGGATGTAGTAGCTCTTCAGGTAGATTTAGCGGCAATTAATCGTTGGGTTCAGTCAAACAAGATGGGGTTGAATACAGGAAAGTGCAAGTTAGTCACATTCGGTAAGAGAAACATAAGGACAGATGTAGTGTATGAGGTAGGAGGGAAGACGCTGGAGTTGGTGGAAAACTACAAGTATTTGGGGGTGGTATTTGATAGGCGTCTAGGGTGGGGAAGTCAGATTGAGAGAATAGTAAAAAAAAATATAAATGCACTAAACTTTGTAATGAGGCAACTTAGGGGGGGGGGGGGGGGGGGCAGGTATGGAGATTAAGGAAAAAGCATATTTCTCGTTAGTGCGTCCCATGGTAGAATATGCTAGTTCAGTTTGGGATCCTTATAGATTAGGTGAGATAAGGGATGTGGAAAGGGTTCAAAGGATTGCTGTGAGAAGGGTTACAGGTAGGGTTAGGAGGTGGAAATGGGATGAGAATGAAAGGGGGGAGAGGGTAAGAATGTTGGAGAGTCCAACTGAGATGATGAGAGACCTGGGGTGGCAGAAATTGGAAATACGGAGGAAGGAGGATCGTTTATGTAATTTCTTCAGGGTAATGGAGGGAGAGGGGGGGTGGGGGGAGCTGCATGAGTTGATAAAAAGAAATAAGTCAGGGTATGGAGGTAGGCGGGGTCATGATAGAGCGGTAGTCATAAAGGGGGCTACATTAGATGTCGGTAAATTCTCTTTCTTAAATAGGACAGGTAGGGACTGGAATGGGCTTAGTAGAAATGTTTTTGAAGGGGATGAAATCAGGTTAAAGTTATTCCGTCAGAAGGTTAAGGAGATGGTGGGATAGGGGTAATAATAATAATAAGTCTTTATTTCTTTAAAACACAACACAGTTATACTTTTGTTTACGTTGGTATTCAGAAGAAAATGGCGAGGTTCGGTGGGGATGCCGCTCTTCCAACTGACCATGTTTAATAATAATATAATAGATAGAGAATAAGATATAAAATAATTTAATTACTGGTAATACATAAGAGAACAATAAGAATAGGTATACTAAAATGAGAGTATAATATAAGAATTTTCATTCAATAAACAAAGATAGTGAAGCTATAAAATTTAAATAACTGACAACTAAATATAACAGAAATTAAAAACAACTACGAATGTGGTTTCCTAACAAATATATGAAGATACTTGGTAGTAATAAAGCCATGGTTTTCTTCTTCACTTAACCATATAAAATATAATCAAACTGAAATTATTGTTACATTAAAAACAATATTATGTGGTTCTGTTAAATATAATTACAATTATGATACAATAGATAATAATGTTTAAAATTAGGGAACTTAATTAGTACTTAGTACTTAAAATTAGTACTTAGGAAACTTGCCACCGCGCATTTATGTGCATTTGCAAGAGTTAAATAATAATAAAAATAATAATAATAAATAATAATAAAAAAAAGCCTTTCCAGGCTTTGTGGAAAAGAGTTCAATTTTATTTATATATGTATGTTCTATGTCTTTTGTTCAATATAAAAAAAAAATTATTATTATTATTATTAATTATTAAGAACAGCTGGACTTATCTTGAAATGTTCTAAACTTGAAGATTGCACAGTTCATTAGCAAAGCAAAATTTGAAGCAAGTCAGATATTTTTGAGTTTGACATTCATGCTCCTCTTGTAATACAACATTCTAAGTGCTTTGACTTCAGTTAATTTACGATCCAGGAGGCTTTGTTTTTGTTGTTAGACTAACCAAGGCCATGCATAACAATGATGGATCTTTGTTCAAATGTTTTTCCATTGTTGAATCATTTAGAATCTCTCTTTTGTTTTGTTTCCATCACATTCAAAACTCCATTACACTTTCAATCTCATTGGAGACAACAAGCGCCACTTTAAACATATTTATAAAAACATTATTAAGTGAACATATTTACACTATAGGATTTTTATTATTCACAATGAACCATATAAGAGAAGAAGAAACGTACAACCAAGTGAAAACTTCAGTGAGAAATTGTAGTTTTGGCATTCAATGTCCCCGGGCTGACCAACTAATGCAATCAGTAGGCCTAGGTACCATACGATCAGCTTCCAAACACTTCACCAGCACTAATGCTTCCAGCACTAACAAGCGTGAGCAAGTTTTGAAGACTCTCACCAAGGATCATAAAACAGAGCATAGTGCAGCCAAGTCCGAATCTGGAAGCCTCCGAATAAAAGGTTTCACCTTCGGGGCTCGTTTGCCAGAGGTTAAGAAGCAGGTCACGCCAGCTCCTAACCTCTACAACCTTCCTTCGTGTATAGGGAGGAGCCTGCCTGACAAACGCTCTGCTGCCGCCGGACATATCTTCGGAAGGAACAGGGGAGTCCTAAGCCAAGAAGGACCAGGACCAGCCAATTATTATCCATGCAATACGTCTTTTAGGAGGAACAAGCCACCCTCGTACTATATGGGCAAGAAGGTGGAACACGGACAATCGGATGCACGCCCTCTGACCAACATTCCAATATGGAGGTTCTAAGTACCGATATCCACGATCAAAATTCAGAATTGTGAAACTTGATGCTTCAAAATATTAATTGTGAGCCTTCAAAATGTCCAAATTTTTGTTTTTTAATAATTATATCCATTTTGTTCCTTTATTTACTTTTTTGATAATAAATATAATTCTTTGAATAAATCCGAGTTGTGTTTCAGTGTTATCATTGATATTTTTCATGAATATGACAGTGTCAATAAGAACTATCAGTATAGAATTATATACTCAGTAATCAGTGAGATCGCCCTTGTGGTGCCCCGTCCAAACGATCCTACTTTTCATCCATAGCCTTAATTGGGGAACAATGATTTTGTATCAAGTTTCTATGCTCCAACTATTTGTGTGTGAGAATATGAATCCTCCTCAACAATCAATATTGATAGTTTTTATCAATTAATCTTCTTTCAAAACATTGTTTGTACTTATGACACTACGCTTGCATATTCTCATTTTTTATTCCAACATGTTCACATCATAATGTCGTAACTCCCAGTTATGACACTTTGATGATATATCTATATACTCCTCTGCTCCTGGATCAAGGATCAACAATGCAGCATCTGCATATTGATATAACCCCATTATCACGATGATATTTCTTCTCAATGAGAACACATTCACACAACCGACCATTCAATTTACTGTATTTACATTTTTTTTTCGAATGAATACTCAAGAAAATTGTTATATTCATGTAGATGATTGGTTTTCGAGATCCGTGAATGGAATATCATCAAAAATTGTGAGTTTTGTCATTCATGGATTACATCTTCAGTGTCTATGGTCAACTGATATATCCAACTATTATTATGAAGGAATATCCAATTACCATGAGGATAATGGAACATTTTGATTATTTTCTCTCATTCCAATCGTCGGCTAACATGCTACTCACTATATGTGTCGTCGTCTGACTAGGTGGCAAATTCCTTATCTGACTGGAGCTAGCAAGTCGTTAACAGTACAGATGATGATAGGCATGGATCACCCCATTGATGCACAATGTGAGAAGATCTTTTCCATGTTGTTGTGAAATGGGGATAGATGAATGGAACTTCTTTTCTATAGAGTACTCAATGTTCACAACTTCGTTCAGGGGCTCACTGCCGTTCTGAATGAGACTGGTCACCAAACATTAAACCTTAATTGGTGTTTCTTCCCCACGAAGTGATGATCTACGACCCACTGGAAAGCTATCTGGTGTAGTTGGTATACCAACTACAAAAAGGATGCAGAATGTTGCTATTATACATACAATAGCAACGTTCTGCATCCTTTTTGCCGACACCTCTACCATTTCTTCGATTTCTAAGCTGGAATTCACAAAAATATTTTCGGAACCATCTGTTCTGTCCTGAATCCATTTAATCTTCATCCATGGCACTCTCTTCTTGTTGGTATCCACCTTCAGATTGTTAACAATGTATTTTTTTGTGATCCTTGAGTTCCAGTATATCGGAGAACGCTAACTGGCCATGCAGTCTTTCTTGCTGTTCCTAGAATAGGTGGCTAATCATGAGGCAGAAAAATTGAGACGTTCTACTTGGCTCTCTTGATGACACATGCATTGTCACTCTCCATCTGAGTGTGACTGGTTTCAAAAAATTTATTTCGACAATGTCAAAAAGAGCGTACTGACTGTGTCCTGCGATGAATCAATTACGGTTTTGACCACCGTACGAATCAGAGTAAAAGGTGATGTAATCGATGTGCGAGGGAATGGTATCACAGAATGTGAATGGAGCCATACCTATTTCATCTTGGTCTCGTTTTCCGTCTGTTTCGCACCAATAGAAAGAATACCAAACATTACCCTTCACGTGAAGCCTGATCAAACACCGTTAGGTTGAAGCTGTATAGTTTCCGACTATGGAAGAAGCTTGATACCTCTGAACATGGTTTGTACAAAACACTGCAGATCAAAAGTGTAGGATTGGTGGTGATTGTTTTCCATTACTCTTACTTCATCTCGTTCTTTCTCCTCTCTATCGCCTTTTTTTGAGTGCAAAATGATTTTGTTTTGGGGCCATAATTGACTTTTATTTTTCTGTGGATGGTGAGTTCTCGAACCTCTCGCACGTACTACACGTATCCTTTTTAGTTTTGTGTAAAGACAAATTATGGTCATTTTTGAACGTATTACGATGGATAGTTCTGGAAATGGGATCCAGAATTTGTTCACTCTCACAGCGTGGTCCGTATTCAGAGAAGATCTTCTAGATGTTGAGTTGTGAGTCAAGATATTTGCGTTCACTTGAGGCTCTATGGTAATGGCTCAATTTCTATTTTTGGATATGACTCCATTTGAGACTACTTCTTTCGCTCTCTCTTCCGACATTTTCAGACTCGAAGAATGCTGTCCTCGTTGGTCCTTCTCAGCAATAAATAGATCAGCATTGGTCTGATTGAGTTTTGGTGGTGATTATAATTCTCTTGGTAATTGAGAGGGTCGCCAGGAAAACTTTTCTGCACACAGTTGGTAAAAGATCATCCTTTCTAAATGTGTATTGGTAACTAACAGTTCTGGTTTCAACAGATTCTTTCGTGAACCACTTTGCAAAAGGTTTCCAAATGACATATCGTAATAAAGAATCACTTTGACGTTCGTATAGGTACCCATATTCTAATAGTTATCATGGATTGCATGACGACTCGCAATATTGAATTCGATATATGGACAAAGACATGATACATAGAGGAAGACCATGAAACTATTCGATTGAATACTGATAATTCTTCCAGTGCTCATTCTCACCTTGTTGATTAAAACGAAGTATGTTCGACCTCTTGCATCTCAATGTGACAATGTTCGCTGTCGCCACGAGAGTGATTCATACTGGTTTGATGGTTCGTCATTGCCAGAATTCATGCCCTCAAGTTTTTAAATTGCCGTCTCGTTGATTCTGATTGGCGAGTATAGTATGCATATAATCACAGGTATTATCTTATGATGAATACATTTCAAAACAGATGCTTGGTTTTGCATTTGAGCATAATGTCAAATCTACATGTAGATTTGTATTTATGACATTGTTATAACGGGTGTGGTTATATATCTCCTGAGATTCATATGCTGATTTGTTGACAAGGTAGCTTATGACTCTCACATCTTCAAGCATCTGATACTTTTCATCAATATCATGTGTAACATAGTGTCACAACCATAGTTGTGACACTATGTGAAAACACATCCGTGAAAGGTCGGCCATTTGTGTTAACGACACAGCGTGGTAAGCGAGATATAATGCACTTATGACACTATGATGTTATTCAAATATACACAGCGTAGGACCCTAGGTATTGCACAGTTTGCACTTGTGACTGTATGGCTGTACAGAATTCTTGATGTATGTTAGTTATGATGATATATATCGTACATATGACATTATGAGACTTAGATATCTGGAATTGTTGTTAGTTATGACAGTATGTACTTCTGAACCGGTACTCTGCCAAACTTGACACCACGCCAGAAAAATAGAGAATAAAATTCTAAGAAAAAGTATGTAAAAAGCTCAAAAACGCAATTTTGTCACTTATGACACTCTAAAAATGAAGCGACGATATGTTAATGTATGATTGTATTTAAATTAGAGCTGTGAATCATAATGGTTAATAAAGCAACTAATATGGGCCCCTAACTATTCTAAAAAAGCACCATTACGAAATACTCAGTATTAAAGGCTTATACCCTCATTCTAAAAAAATAACAATTATCAAAGCATGGAGTCATGAGAATTCATGATCACATCAGATTGTTGAGATTAAAAATGATTACTAATAATATTTAAAAATTAATTTAAGAATTAAATAATTAATCACTACTAATAATTAATAATTAATCCTGTACATTTTGTTTCGCATGTTTTTAGTGGTTGTAGCTTTGGTTATAGCCAATGACGTTTAAGTTCCCAGCTGTTGAACGTCATTGGCTGCATTTACCTAAGAGATCATTCCATTGGATGTGGTGCACGGAGCATTAGCGACCTCTGCTGTACCAAACCTGAGTTGCCTGATGTTTGGACTGAAATTTGTTCGTCACGCTAGAATCGTAAGACCCTGCTTAGGCCGTATACAAAATAAGTTACTTTCAAATACGGGTAAGGCGCATTTGCAACTCCTTAGAATCATTTCAATACCGGTGATTCAACGTCGATATTACGCTAGGTCCACACATAATAAGGTAATTGTGTGATAATGAAATCTTTATGAACCACTAGTGACTAGGCCTAGGCCTAGGCCTATGTCTATTGTTATGGCGCGACTTGCTACTTTTGGGGTTATTGTAGGCGGTCGCCCACCAGTCCTCTAGGTCACATGTAGGCCTAGGCCTACAAGATCTGAGACCAGGCCCACCAGGCAGGTGATCTTGGCCTTGTTTATTATTTGAAGCAGGATAACTTCGGGTAAGCCTATGGTATTTTGGTTATTGAGTCTTCAAAGTTCAAATTCAGTTAGCTAGAAGGCATTTACCCTTATCATCAATACTACTGATTAAGCCTACATAAATATGCTGCCAATACAGAAAAGAAGACAGTGCATAATTATTTATTCAACTTGGAAAAAGCATGTCACCCCTCATGTAGGCCTACAATAAGAGTGACCGAGACGCGTGGCCGAGTGGTAATACACTGAACCGTCATTCGGGAGACCGGGATTCGATTCCCGCTATGGTCGACCATCATGACAGGGGTTTTTCGTGGTTTCCCTCTGTCATTCAGGTTGATACTGGGATGGTTCCTTAACAACAGGCCACGACCGACTCCTTCCCACCATCCAAAACACCTAATAAAATAACCTTTCATCTCATCATCCCATCATCTCATTCATCATGCACCGACGCCAATCGATCGTCAGTGTTGGGGAAGTTCCTCAAATAAAGGAACTTTTAAAAGTCAAGTTACTTAGTATTTGGAAGGAACTTTTGAAAGATATAGTTACTCCCCCCAAAAAGGAACTTTCAAGTTCCTGAAAATTAAAAGTTCCTTTTCAAAAGTTACTTTTGCAGAGAAATTATAGGATATGATTTAGGAGTTGTATATGTCCTGCGCCATCGCGAAAAGCATACATCGATAATTAATTAAATTGATATTTCTTAAAAACAACAAATACATGTCACTACAGTTGCTTATCAACTCAATTTGATGTTCTTCATTAAAAATAAACATTTTTGGAAATTTTCAGCTAAATTGATTGAGCCGTAGCAAAGAGAAAAATTAAAATCTGACATTTTGTAAGGCTGTTTGAGTAGGTCATCTGTCCGGTGGAAGAGTCAAAAATTAATATTACACATTTCTTAATTTTTGTTTTAAGACATATTGAAATTTTAAAATACACATTACTGGTAATTTTCGGTTTATGTTATCATCCATTTCTGGGAAAAATTAATACGTCAAGCTCTGTGAAGTTTTTAAGCGTTGCCTTCACTTATCGCTCATCTTATAGCATAATTTTTGCGTTTTTCTAGTTAATAGGCCTACTAGCCTCCAATACAGTTACGTAATCTGGGTTGCTTAAGCACCGGGTGAATTATGCTATTTATGTAGGCTTACTGATTCTTGAAACTTTATTCCAAGGTAGACCTTACATTATAGACGACAAAATAATTCCACAAGCTAGTTCCATTTATAGGCCTATTACTTTAAAGGCATAGTTCAATAGAACTATATGCAGGCATATAAAAATCAAAATTTCTCACCATAATGTGTTTCTTTAGATTCGAGCAGGATCTTGTTGATGCGCCTCACCTTCTTCATGGGCAAACATAAACGGCACACGGCAGACAAATTATTGCCAATTATTTTTTTTGTTCTGAACGAAAAAATGGCTTGTTCGAAGCCCACGGCAAAACATTGTTCTCGGCTGTCAGTGCCATATTTCACCAAAGTAAATATTTCAACAACTAGCCTAAGTACGATTTCTAAAATTACGTAGGAATTATAAACTATAGAACGTAATTTAACTAATTAATTAATGCATTACTTGCACCAACGTTTATAGTTCACAATATAGTCTATGCTTGCACTTATAAATAAAGAAGTCACACAATTTAATGAACAACTGAACCACAGAACACATGTGTTGTCACTAGTTCAGTACACTTTGGAATGACGTTCGATTGTTTTAAGAAAAGTGATTCTCCAAATGTTGCCCCCGCCCCTCGATGGTAAATTGTTTCATATATTTGGATTTTCCCGTTTGTCTAGTTTGTGACATCTGAAATGATGACGAAACTGTCGGGAAAAACTCATACACCTACCCTCATTCATTGCTATAGGCACCACCAAAGTTTAGCCATCTGCGTAGTGCGATCCAAGCCCTATAATTTCGTTAGTGTTGATGAGTTTGCGAGTATTAGGATTACAGAGGCCAACATATTTTAAAGACGATGAAACAAAAACTGGAATAGATTCTGTTCATGAAATAAAATGAAGGTAATTGTATAAAAAGAACTTACGAAGGAACTTTTAAATGTTGAAAGTTCTCCAAATTTAGTAACTTTCAAGTAGAAAGTTATCTCAAGAAAAAAAGGAACGCGTTCCTTCAAAAGTTCTCGAAGAAGTTCCTACCCAACACTGTAGATCGTAGCCATCAGTATAGTGCGTCGTTAAACCCCAATGTATATATATATCTCAAACCCAGATAACCAATTAAATTGGGCCAGGGGGTGTTTCCACCAGTTTTTCTAGGGCAGACTTCTCATATCAATCGGTTCCTGCCAGTTCCGACTTCTTCCTCCTCTTCTTCACTACTGCTAGGCCTATCCTCTGTTTCTTCTTCTCTTCCTACGAGTTCCCTCCATCGTTCGCTATTCTCCCACAATCTCTCGTCTTCCACTTCTTCCCATTTTTCTCCTCGGTTGACTACCCCGAACTTGACTCCCTCTAGTCACCTTTCTCTTGGTCTTCCAACTCTTCTCTTAGCTCCATTGTTTCCGCTATCTCAAACATTGCTCTCGGTATTCTCTCCTTTTCCATTCTCCGCATATGCCCGTACCACCTAAGTCTCTCCCTTCCCAATTTAAATGCTAACCTTTCCACTACCACTTCCTTCCTTATATTACTGCTTCTCTTCTTCTCCAACTTTGACACTCCTGCTACGCTCCTTGCAAACTTCATTTCTGCTGCCTCCATTTTCTTTTCTTACCAGTTGATTGACCATGTAACTGCTCCATATGTCAAGATAAGCAAGTAGTACCCATTATAAATGAGTATCTTCCCACTCCTTGGAAAATCTTGGTTCCAAATCAGCTTCCTTACTTTTTGAAATAGCCCGTCTGCCTTTGCTATTCTCTTATTCACTTCTAGCTCTACTTTTGCCGTATTACTGACAACACTTCCCAAGTATGAGAACTCTTCTACTTCTTCCAGTTCTTGACCTTTCAGCTGTACTTTTTCTTCAATCTTTCTCTTCTCTCTGCTCATCACCATTGTTTTGCTCTTATCTACGCTAATTCTCATCCCAAACTCCTCTGTCATTTCTTCCCATCTTTCTACTTTCTCTTGCACCTCGTCTCTACTGTCTCCCCATAACAAGATATCATCAGCATATATCATTGTCTTTGACCCTGGGCCTTCCTTCTCTGGTTCCACTTTTCTGATCATCTCATCCATCACCATTACAAACAACATAGGTGATAGGACACTGCCCTTCCTAACTCCACTCCTTACCTCAAACCACTCCGTCCTGCCTCCATTTGTTTGCACCGAAGCCTTGCATTCTTGATATAAACTTTTCACACGGTCCATCATCCCCACATGTATGCCCTTTGTCCTGAGACTCTCCCACACCCCAAAAAAACAATATATATAAAAAAAAAATGTGCAATAAGCTTTTGACATGATATTTTTGCCACTGATATTGGTATGTTTCATATTTATCAATTCTTTATTTCTGCTTCGGGCGAGTTCAGTGTATTCCTGTCTTCTTCATTTTGAGCTCTCGTCTTTAATGGGTTAAAACATTACTGTTGAAACAGAATTGCCCCAGCAGAACACGTGCTAGTAGTTAGATATGGTGGGGTTGCATGACCCCTCAATATTTGCAAATTGAGTTGTATATTGTAGGCATACACATGTTTTTCAGATTAAGCTTGTCTGGGAAAATAGTCAATTACTACGTTATCTCAGGGAGTGGTTGCAAAATTATAGACGTAACAACCAGAGTGTAAGAAATCCAGACATTTTAGACATTTTGGGTCGAAAGGCAAAACCAATCAACGAGCCATTTTTTAGGCATTAGCCTAATCGTCTTCTAACTTGAACCTGTCTAGTTTTGGATAACAATCGCCCAGGCAGTTTTCCAGAAAACGATGATTGAAATTCTGAAATATCCGTAGAAATAGCGTAAGAATAAAATCCATAGGAAAAATTGAAATTTTGAAATGTGTGAAGGAGAATAATGACAGGTAGACAGTGTTGGGCAATGAACTTTTAAAACGAACGCTTTCTTGTGAACGCGTTAATTTTTTTCGAACTTTCTGATGAACGCGTTACTTTCATGCACCAGTAACGTGAATTTTATGAACGTTCGATTTTCCGCGATCTTTTAAGGTGTAGAACGTTCGTTTGAAAGTTCATATTTTTTTGGTTGGTACTTGCACATGATAGTAACAAGATTGCACTTCATTTGTTTCCGTGCCGAGTGCCGATCTATTGGCCGAATGTATGTCTTGATCAAAAATATTGGTATAATATACTACTTGACATGTGGTGATTCCCCTGCTCGGGGACGTTTTGTCACGTGCACCGAAACCTGCCCTATAGCTTGCTTTGTGTCTTACAAAAGTTGAAATTTATGGATAATAAACCGTGTTTGCCGTGTTCTTGAAGTCGCTGCAGTTTACGTATTCATAGGGAAGTGAAAGTGCATGCTATTTCTTTAAACTATACGTTACGTTATCGTGTGATTCGTGTCCGTATCTCAAGATCTACAATGACTGATCAAGAGGACATTTCACATTGTTGATGAACTTCAGGTGGATGAGAGCGTGGCTACATATTAATAATAAAATATAGCTAAAAATAAAATACGGTACCGCATTCACTTTCATTACGCCTTTAGGTTTAGTACGGTCCCAATGACTCGCGCACATGTTAGACTCCTATAATGACAAAACATGTGTGTGCCTCCGCCCGAGACTTTGGTCAACGGTGGGGACTCGCGCATAATATTTTTCCTCTTTTTTTTCGAACTTTTAAACATACTTTTGTTTTTTTGAACTTGAACTTTTACCCTCGAGCCAAAAATTCGAACTTGAACTTTTAAAAAGATCGTTTTATTTGTAACGAACTGAACTTTTAAAAAGATCCTTTCAAAAGTGAACTTCCCCAACACTGCAGGTAGACATGTTTTGGGTTGCCTGAATCTGACTCTACTCCACAGAAATTGTACCGAACTGAAACTTTTCCACTGTAGGTTATATATATATATATATATATATATATATATATATATATATATATATATATATATATATATATATATATATATATATATATATATATATATATATATATATATATATATATGTATTTTTTTAATAACATCGAAACTTGATACAAAATCATTGTTCCCCAATTAAGGCTATGGATGAAAGATATGATCGTTTGGATGGGGCACCACAAGGGCGATCTTACCACCCCATTTTGATTATTTAAAACTAATGAACTTCAACACCAGGACTGCTCTGTCTGTGACCATAATTTTTCGCCGTAGATAAAAGTCTTTCATTATAAACACACAAATTGTTGATATCTTCCACTTTGAACTAAGTCTCTTGGGCAATGATCACTTCTTTCCATTAACAGCAGATGTAAAGTTAATCATTATACAAAATGGACAAAATAAATGAGTGATAGGCCTATAATGTTATAATTAGACCTATCACTCTACTAATTAATGGTCGTGGCCAATTAGTACCTCATCCAAGCATTTGCTTCAAGGACTGTGGGAAACCACGAAAAACCAAGTCAGGATGGATAAAAAAAGTGTTTGTTGGTCTTGAGCTTTTTATTTCAATTTCTTCTCTTCTTTTCTTCTTTTCTTGTAGTGTTTGATATTTTTTTCCTTTTTTTCTTTTTTCTTCTCTTTCTCTTCTTTTTTTTTCTCCATATGATATATGTATATGAATGTATATATGATGTATATGATGTATATATACCTATATATATATATAAAAACAATTACGGTAATAAAACTGTACCCCATGGATATGTCTAAACTGAAACTATACCACCTTCCAACTCACCCACAAACGAAGCCGCCTCCGAGTAAACGTAGCAGCAGGTGGTCATATATAGTCGCTTCACCAAAATAATTGAAACAGGCAGAGTATCTTTTTTTTCAGATAATTAATTAGATGAATCTGAACATTTTTGAGAATACAATTTATTATTGAAATTATGGTGACTAGACTGACCTGACGTAACCCTACCTAACTTGACCTTACAATAAAGCCGCTGACCTTCACCGCTACACTCCACCCATGTTTCAATTATTTTGTGAAGCGACTGTATATGAACGCCTGCTGCTGGATTGACTTGTTGGCGGCTTCCTTTGAGGTTGAGTTGGCAAGTGGTACAGTTACAGTTTGGTTGAACTTCCAAGGAGTACAGTTTTGCTATTGTTTTCATTTATAGGCCTATATGGATACAGTGGAAAAGTTTCAGTTGGGTACACTTTCCGTGGGGTAGAGATTTGGTAATCCCCATTTTTTGACAAGTCTTATGAAAAGCAGTTCTACAAAACCAAGATTTGTAGATTTCTGTTACATTCATTCATTTACACATGGTTGACCTCTTCATTCATCTTGAAACCTATTCCATCGGCGCAAATAACCTCGTTGTTGAAGCGCCGTAAAACAACCCAAATTCAAAATTGAAACCTATTCCCAAGTTATTTCAATAGGTTTACAGATATTCTGTTTCTCAGCCTGAATAGGCCTATACGAGAAATGCTAGTTTGCTACGTCTGGTATAGGCCTACCTACATGTTGATTTAAATATTGATAAAAACAATGGTACCAGTAGCCTATCATTGCATGTTTCTCTGCCATTTGGCTCATTCAGTCTATACTCTGCCTTGGAAACTGCATTCATGTTGGGCATGGGTTTGAGTGTGAGGCATTGATTGCTCTAAACAACATTCATCCGTCACCTGCTCATTCGTACCTTCAAATAATTGACTGTTAGTGGGGTCATCATAATATGTTGATATGTAGGTTACTGTAATTACTCATCCAATATTACATTCGACCAATCAAGATGAATAGGTAAAATATTATTACCGTAGTTATATTATTGTCAAGTTGACAATTAATGTTTGAAAATGTCTTAGCATTAAAAAAATATATGAGGCAGGCATTACAGTTATGAGATGAATAGGTCCTAGTGTGTGTTTATTCTGATACTAATTCTGATATTTTGTTGATAAATTTGTTGCAGTTCTAAGCAATTCTATTTCCCCTTGATTCTAGTCAGCAAAATAAATTATCCCCATTTCTACTTGTCTCTCTCTCTCTCTCTCTCTCTCTCTCTCTCTCTCTCTCTCTCTCTCTCTCTCTCTCTCTCTCTCTCTCTCCTCTCTCTCTCCTCTCTCCTCTCTCCTCTCTCTCTCTCTCTCTCTCTCTCTCTCTCTGTCTTCTTTAAAAAGATTATAATAAATTATTGAATTCGGCCCAATATAATTCGGTTTAAAATTCCTTCATTTATTAATTTCCATCTCCGTGGTGAAAACTGTAATTTACAGAAAACAAGAAGATAGTTAGTTAGACATGGTGTCACAACTCTGAATAATCAATACTAACTGCTGTCCATTGTTGTTAGTTTGCTGGAAGTATCCACTTTCCTACTGATAATAGTGTTTTCTCTTGTATTCAACTAGGTTCCTCCTTCGACAGCAGAAGTTAGACAAGAATTATCTGAAATGACGTTTTCTTATCCAGAAGCCCGGAGAGATGAGAGTATAATCGAGGATTACCATGGGACCCAGGTATTCGTTTGCAGTTCATTTCATATTTATTCTGTTCAACAAATCAATACAAACTAAGAGCTATCAGCCTAAAGGTACGTTCATAGAGCCACGGCAAGACGAATTTGCCGTGCCGTCAAAATGAATGAGCCAATCACAGACTTGCCGGGCTTGTTGTTCACTGTGGCCTTGAAAGTTGAACGAAGTTGAACATTTTGCCGGACGACAGACTTGCCGTGATGACGTAGACGACATCACGGCCACGTTTATACTCGAACTGTATGTTCTGCGTACAAACTATCGACTGTCAAGCTCGATCACTATCGACGTTGCCATGGTTATCGCATCGATTCGATATATAATAGCCTTGAGTCGGCGATAGTTTGTCGTGGTAGTATGAACGGTACCAATCATGTGACGTCCAACGACACCCGACAAGATTGCCGGCCGGCAAAAATACCATGGCTCTGAATGTACCTTAATTGGATGAGCGAAGCGAAGACTCAATTTCACCATACCCCCCAAAAAAGTGCCTTTTTTTTTTGTTTGTTTGTTTGTTTTTTTTTTTTTTTTGTTTTGTTTTTTGTTCGCGCTCCACAGGTCGGACGAAAATTCAAAATCAGTTGAAACTTGGCACACACAAGTATCCTTATCCAATTCGATACTGTATAGTTTTGAGGCGCGATTGGTTGAACCACTTCTGAGAAAACTCATTCCAAAGTTTGCAAAAATCCCATTAGAATAACCCAGAGGAAAAAATTCGTGAAAAATATTTCATCTGAGAGGATTCAAATTCTCAGGGAATCTCAATCTAATAATGATACACATTATTTCGAACTTTCATTTAAATCGGATCAGCCGTTTCGATGTAAAAAAATATATAATGTAATTTGTGTTAATTATTCAAAGCTATTAAGATACCTATTAAATCAAAGCAACAAGTGTCACCACTTGATTGTAAACGATTAAAACAAAGCCTTCTTCATTTATTTATAAATTAATAATGGAAAGTAAGATGGCAGTGATGTAATGGTTTGGATCTCAAGGTGTATATATATATATATATATATATAATAACCAATCCAAAGATAAGTTGATATGTTCCAGCTCATCCATCAACGCGGAAACACATAACGCGTTTGCCTAGTAATAATGTAGTGAAACCTCTTTGCATCGTTCCTGGATCCATAATTTTCTTGCTTCTGTCACTAATTTTCTTTCTCCCTACTATACGGTACCTGTATGTTGAATTTTCCCGCAGGGATGGTTTTATTTTTCTGTCCCTTAAAAAATGACAGATAGAGATTTCACTGTTGATAATTCATATCGTTGAGCTCGTGGAGCTAATCTTTGGAGACGCTCAAGCTTAATTACCGTACCGAGATGTGGAGCGAATCGATTCAGGAAACTGGAGATTGGTTCCCGTCAAGGTCGACCATCCGGACAGTGGTTTTCCATATGGTCTCCCTTGGTCATTGAAGTGGTATTGAAAAGCAGGCACTGAATGTTCCTCCCCACTGTCCCCAAAAACCCAATACAGTAGTACGAATTGACTTTCCATCTTGTCTTCGCGTCATCTCATTCACCACTCATCGAAACCAATAGATCTTCGTCATCACAAATTCATTACAGTGTGCCTTTGAACCTGAAGAACTAATTAAATTTCTCGTAGGCCTACTTGAATTTAGATTTTGTGTGTGACCAAGATGAGTGGCTAGCACATTGAACTGTCATTCAGGAGATAGGGGTTCGAATCCCGCCATGGTCGACCATTATGACAGGAGTTTTTCGTAGTTTCCCTCTGAGGTTCAGATCAATACTGGGAGGGTTCCTTAACAACAGGCCACGACTGACTCCTTCATACTATCCAAAAACACCTAATAAAATAACCTTTCATCTCATCTTCCCGTCATCTCACTCATCATTCACCGACGCCAATAGATCGTAGTCATCAAAACAGTGCGTCGTTAAACCCAATATAAATAAAATTGATATTTTGTTGTTGGGATAAGGGATCAGCAAACTATGTACTGGTATAGATATTAAACTCTATATAATGTAGCATCATCATTAAAACTAGATATACCTGTGCAAATAATCAGAAAAGTTAGTCACAACATTGCTATGCAAACAAGTCTTGACCAAAATGGAAATGAATCGACAGGAATTATAAGAGAAATGAAAGTGGAATTGACCATGTCAAGTAATATACAGTATGGCAGTAGGTGCACAAAATTGATGTGAATGTCAAGGAAATGAAAGATTTGCCTACATCAACAGAAATAGTCCTTGAACAAATCTGCTGACTAGCTAACGGAAGTAGTTAACTACCTTGGTAAGCATACATGTCAGCAGGTCAAGCTGTACAAAGTAAATGCCATCCTATTCGGTCAAAAAAGAGAATGTAGATGGCGTTGCGAACAGCCAAGATGGCTGTCGTAAGGGGGATACATTAGCGTTTAGTATGGTCTAGCAATAGAAATATTGCCCCAGACTAATCGTGTTTTCTCATTTATTTCATGAACTATAATGTAAAAATGCATAGTCATATTGAATGCGATGTTGGGTAAAAAGCCTTCATAACAGACCGGCAAAGCAACGCAACCCTCGATACATCTTGATGTAGATGTTTAGAAACACGTGAACAATTAAACCTGTACGCATTGAATTGTTACTAACCTACCGATCCATCCTGAAGGTTCTCGATGCGTACCGTTGGTTGGAAGATCCCGATTCAGCCGAGACGAGCAAGTTTGTTGAGGCGCAGAACTCCCTCACTCGTCCATACCTCGAGGAATGTGTCGATCGTAAGGAGATCAACTCTCGCCTGACTCAGCTGTGGAACTTCCCCAAGTTTTCCTGCCCATACAAGCACGGCGATCGTTACTTTTTCTACAAAAATACAGGACTTCAAAACCAAAGGTGAGCTGGAGCAGATGTAGCTTGGTTCTAGTGTGTGTTGGTTGAACGTTTTAAAATAGATGGAGAAGAAAATAATTTATTCTTGATGGGTGTTCATCTTGATGGTGAATGACCATAAAGGTCCAGCTAATTATAAATTTGGAATTATATAATAATGCTGAAAGTAAAACCGAAAAAATAAAATTGAGGTGATAAAATATAAAAACTTGAATATTGATAGTGAATGTGGTGATGATGAATGAGAAAAATAAATGCGAACGGGATTTAAAGTTGAAGTAAGGAGCGTGGAAGAGATGTTTATATGGAGAATATGAGGACATTTGCGTAAGTTCGTAGTTAGACTATTTCGTGAATGAGGATATTGTATGATTTTATAAAATTATTTACAAATGTGGGAATAGGTAGTGCTCTTGCTCCAAGAAGAAGCCGTATAATGTCCCAGCTCCCAGTGTTCCTCAGAAATTATATAACGTTTCGTGAGGTCAGAACCTCTTTCGACCTCTTTCACGTGGTTCCCCCCTTTACAAATTTACAAACCAACTAAATTGTAAATAATTTTAATTTACAAACTAAATTTGTTGAATAAAGACAACTGTAAAATGTTGAATGTAAACGTGTCTTGGAGAAAAGTGAAAAGAGTAGTGCCTACCATGTTTGGCAGGCTGAGCGTGTGTGGGTGTGAGGGGGCAATTGTTCTAGTAGACCATGAGGCATGGGATTCAATTGTAAACATCATTTATAAATCACCAGCTCATTCATACCCCCAAATAACCTAGCTGTTAGTTACGTTGTTAGCATATAATAATCAGTAGGCATATAGAGATTTCCATATTCTCAATCGATTCAATATTTTATAATTCAATATTTAGGTATCAAACTGAAATATTCGATACCTCAGCAATATGAAAAACTGAAATAAGAAATAGGAAAGTAGGCCTACAGTACTTGACAACAGCCCTGAAATGAATATAAAAAAATCAATACATTTGTCATATTACACCTTCCCTAGTCATGGTCATGACCATGTCCCTGGTCATGGTTTCCTAGTTCATGGGGGTTCAGTCCATGGTAGAGGAAAGAATTCTATCCACCCCCAGCGTTTACTTATAACTGCACAAAATACAAAAATACAAATGGTCAAGACTTATCACTTTCAGTTTCACATTTGTTTTTCGATTTCATATCGATTGTAAATTAAAAATTTCTGTAGGTCTATATTTCGATCATTATTCAATATTGAAGTTCGTATATATAGTCTGAAATTTTCATATTGAACGGTAACTCTGATGTAGCAAATTAGAGATGGGAGTGTCCGAGTGTATCTGTCTCTTCACTTCCAACAATTTCAGCATGTTCCAAATTTGAATTTTGTTTTTAATTGTCGATTGTGTTTGTAGTGTGTTGTACGTCCAGAACACATCCCAGTCCAAGCCCCAGGTGTTCCTCGACCCCAACACCTTGTCTGCTGACGGAACTGTGGCCTTGTCCGGAACTGCTTTCTCGGAAGATGGAGCCACGTTTGCCTACGGCCTCAGTCAGTCCGGCTCGGACTGGATCCAGATCAACTTCATGGACGTCGCCACACGTGAGATCTTTCAGCTACATTCAAGCGTTAGGAGATCAGACGACTGGAAGCCGCTGGTTCAGTGGGCTACTCTTGTTCGAGAGCGCGCGGCAGTTGTTTGGCAAAATATCAGTTTTCTTTTGATGGCTGTTGTCCGTACGAGTATGAGATGTCAAGATTCTAATACAGTGAAATCTGTATCTATTGTTTCTCAAGGACTGTGATGAATGAAAATTCATTCTGGAAAACGATCCATTCAGGAAAATTCAACATCGGTCATATTAGAGTAGGGTGAGACAAAATAAATGATAGAAGCCGAAAACGATGGATCTGGGATCGATGCACTGAGGTTGACCTGTACAGGAGAAACACAGATCTCTTTAATACCTTCAAAATTTTTAGTTGTCTAAAATTGCAATATGACACATTACAGTAGAACGTCAGTTACACGATTCTCATTTATACGATTTTTACATTTATACGACTTTTCCGGGTGGTCCCAACCATTCTCCATAAGACTAAATGTTAAATTTCTTCCATTATACAACTCATTTATTCATGACTTTTCGTTTATACAACTGAATTTCTTGTCTCCTTCCAACATTTTCAATAATTCCAGTCAGGTGTTCATCATAAAGTCGTAAAAACCGCAAAACCAACACATGCGTAAGCACACCTGTTTTTCCTAGTAAAAATACCACCTTATCATGACTTCTTCACTCCTACCCAGGCTTTTCTCACCCCAAAAAATATTTATAGATATTGACTAGTCCTAAATCACTTATATTCATGAAGAGACGCATCATTTTCCTAAACCAATCATCACTCTTTAGAGCAACAGGACCTCCAACCTCAAGGTTTGGAAGCACACTGCCAAGAATGTTGCAATCACACTGGCACATTTGCCCAGCCAGTGATAGCTGATTTGTGTGGGAGGGGGGGAGGGGGTATGCAAGGCATGTGCAGGAGCGCATTTCTTTCATGTCAACAAAAAGTGATTTCAAAATCGAAGTATTTTAAAAAGGCAATGATGATCGCTTTTCATTGTTTGAAGTCAAATGTCATTTCAATAATATTCCCTCTCTAACAGGAACAGAAAAACAAAAAAATGTAATTCTGTCATGTCATGTCAAACATTTGAAGTAAATGCCACACTAGGAGTCGTGTGGACAGTGTTAATTGGTTGCTATGAGCATTGGTAAATGTCTGCGTCTGTCTCTCACAAAGCACATGTCATCTGAGAGCTGTCAAGGACATAATGACATGCTGTAGTGGTGCGAGGGTTGGTGAGGGGGCGGAGGGGAGAGCTGTGACGCGTCTTCACTTACAGACCAGACCAAAAACATCATACACAAGAAAATAAAGACCAAAAAAAAACATTGATTATGCAGTGGGTAAATGTTTGAACCCAGATTCGTTAATAAATCATTTATACGTTTATCCATTTATACGATTTTTTTCCTCAGTCCCCTGAAAGTCGTATAAACGACGTTCTACTGTATATTTATTTACAAATCAAGACAATCAGGCCTTATGCAAAGTGGTGAAATTAATGGACAGTCAAGATAATGGATATATCCACTACAGAGTGAGGGATTTTTCATCTCAATTATTCAGTCAACGATATAAATATAAAACATCACACACGCATGGGCTTTTTTGTAATTTGTCAGGTGGCTTTGCAATGAGTTTCTCAATTAGTCATCTGACAGCTTTGGAAAGTATTTATTTGAAAAGAGCAATACCAATCATATATGTCCGACATTTACAGATCTATGTGACTGTAGTTTGCCGAAATATAAAACGTCTGAGTTGCAACATATAAATCCCGTGATTAGCCCATTACACAAACTCTTTAATTGTGTGCCATATCCAATAGCCAGTTCACACGAGGCATTGCAATGCTAGTGTTGCAAGGCTAGGGTTCCAATGCCAATGCTATTGCTATTCACACACAAGTTTTGCAATGCTGCATTGGAGTTTAAGCCACAGCTTGTATTCTGTACGTTTTGAGTAATGTCTTGAATACTTCGCAGGCTGTGGAATTGCAAACCAATAGGAGTCCTGTTATTTTTGCGCCAAATATGTTGATACTTGATTCTGACAATAACCTATAATATCGTCTCTTACTGTCAGGTTTTGTTTGTACTGGGCAGCTTGAAGATATTACAGTTATCAATATATTGATTATTACTTATTTTAAGTTATTATTGGATTGATTATCACTTATTAGTATTATTATCATTATAGTTATCAGTTATATAAGCCTAGGCCTAAAAGATGAGTGAAAGCGACAGTGACGATGCTGACGATGTTATCGATAATCGATTTTCGTAGTCGATCGACTATGAAATACTGATCTCCTATTGGTCAACGTTCCAAAGCTTGGCAGTCCAATGCTAGGTTTTAGAACCAAGCTCTAAAAGTTTTTAGCCCGTCAATGTTTTGTTGATTCAGACGAAAGCATTGGAAGGCTAACATTCCAAAGGCGGCATTGCAATGCCTCGTGTGAACTGGCTACAACAAAGTTACAAATGGTGCAAATCACTTATTTAATCTTGTTGCTTGCAGGAACAAAGTACCCGGAGGTGCTTGAGAAAGCAAAGCTGACATCCATTTCGTGGACCCACGATCACAAAGGGGTCTTTTATGGTGTAAGTAGCTTGAAATGCATTATTGTTTATCATTTAGATCAATGTATCAATGTCACTAACATCGAGCCAATTGCACACTATGTGGGCCTATTATATAAAAGCTACTACCGGTATTATAACTAGTGATAACGTCAATTAATCTAGAATCGATTCTAACGTTGAACGATTCTCAAATCGAAAAATCAATTTTTTTTATTCATTGTACTTTTTCACGTCGCAATACGTACTCATTTCGTTGTCTATATTATTTTGTATTGTTGAGATTTTACTATCTGGACACTAGCTATCCCTTCGGTTAGGCCTATGTTTGACAGCCGAATGTTGACTGAAATACCTGAATGGTACAGTACAGTTCAAGGAAGTCTCTAGCAGCTATTTTTCATGTAGGCCTAAAACGCTGCGGGAAGGTTGAAAAAAAAGTTGAAAATTAAACAACTTTTTTTGAGGGTGACATTTTTTTATTTTTTTTCCAAATTATTTTCAATCGATTCTGGAGCTTGGAGAATCAATTCCCGATTTTGAGAGTTGATGTCATCAATAATTATAACCAACAGTTTCTATGGATGTCCATGGTTGCATTAAATCCGTGCATGCGTGATTGGGGTTGTTGGATTCAAGTACAGTAATACCTCGTTCACACTAGGATAATTAACTGCAGTTAGCATCATGGATGACACCGTTCTTAACTGAGTTTAAGTGTTCACACTGACTGCGATGAAATGGTTGTTAATTTTTATATTGCATTTCAAAGATTTACAGATCTTCTGTTGATATCTTGCCTTGTTTTTGAACAAAGCCATCTTTATAATTCAAATGATATGAATAATAGAGAGGGCCTTGCTTTGAACCAACAATGTGACGATACGAATGATGTTGCTCTTTGAGAAGGCGGTGAATTTTGATTGCAGTTAAGCTAACTGAGTTCAAGGAACTTAGTTAAGACATAACTAGAGTTAACTACTAACCAGGTTCCGTTCATAGTATGACTTAACTAACGTTATCTACTTAACTGTAGTTAAATTCTGTGATGTGAACGAGGTATAAAGAAAACCCTCTTTGATTCAAAACTCAGGACACTTTAAAGAAGATATTTCGAAATGGAAAAGTTCAAATGAACGGAAAACATGACAATGTTATTAGGATGGGTAGTAGGCCTACACGTGAAAACCATTGTTCATAGATTTCCATATGTTGACCGTGTCTGGTCGCCTGTTGGCCAGTACCAAGTATAACCGAAGTGACCTGAAGATGCGGGGTGCCAAATACGGCGTCAATAAATCACGCAATATACTGGCGGGTACCAACAATTCTTTGACGTACTTTAGGCCTTGAGAAATCGTCGATAAAACACTCATGGAAAAAAGTATTTACCGGCACATGTAGCTGAGTGGTTAATATGCTCGCTTCATGTGATCCGGGAGGTGAAGGGGCGTATCGGACCCGGTTTTATCCCCGCTACCGTCCATCTTTACAGGGGTTTTTCGTGGTTTCCCTCTAGTCTAGGCTAATGCTGGGATGGTTCCTACAATATAGGCCACGACCGCTTCCTTCCCACTGTCCTTCCCAGTACCTAAGAAACCTTCATCTCATCATCTCATGAATCATTCATCCCACGCCAGTAGATCTTAGTTATCATTATAGTGCGTCGTTAAACCGAATATAAATACAGTGAAACCTAGAAGTCTTTGACAAGACTTTCGTTCGTCTGACTCGAGACGGCCGAGCGTCAATCGAAGCCGGCCATATATGACGACCCCACCCACTCGTAGGCTAGTGCGCATCGCACTTGCTCACGCGATCTAGAAAGTTGACAATGCAATGTTGCCACGTTTTAGCGCCAAGATTCGAAATTTTCGAATCTTTTATGTTGGACCGAATCCGAATCTGAAAGTGGATTCGGATTCGATTCGAAAAACATGGATTCGCACACCCCTAATATATTGTTTTACTTGATGTGTGAAGCAATCAATTTGCCAATATCATTATTATTCAGCGTTCAGAGACTTGTCAATTTGACACATTTAGCCTAGAGACCCTAGAATTATGTTTTGGAGTAACAGCTGACTGTATTTTCTCATTTTCCAATACATTAGCATTTTCTATGAGCAAAAATTAAAAATTGACCCTATTTCTCAATCTGTCTCCCAGATGTCGGTACAAGTCCCATGTCAATATGACGTCATTTTGTCAAGATATAAAATGAAACATTTTGGAAAGTGCCAGCGGCTTGTGCAGCACGATCGCGGTGGACACATATGTGCGCCCGCGGCCGTTGAGAGTAGTTAAATTCTATTGAATTGTACGTGTTTGAATGAAATACAACCAACCAAATGGCGAGGTGATGAATGTCGACGTTGCTTTCAGCGCTATCCAGACCAAACCGGCAAGACTGACGGCTCGGAGACAAACCTCAACCGGTTCCAGAAGCTATACTACCATCGCCTCAATACTCCCCAGTCCGAGGACATCCTGCTGGTCGAATTCCCTGAAGAGCCCCTCTTCCGAATGTGAGTACACCAAGGGCAGACTGGGAAGAAAGGGGAAAGAAAAAATCTTAAAATATCTAAATAAATCTACCTAATTCATTCATTGATGGATCATTTGAGTAAAATTAACTGAACCATTTCGATCGAAGTCTCGAAGAAACTGTAAACCAAGATGCATAGAGGGTTGCGTTTGCTTGCGGCCGGGAGATGGTGCCTTCACTTATCTTGAAAACACGTACCATACCGTGAGGACTTTTCTGTGTAATATGGATCGCTGCTCTATCTGGTGTATTTTTGTAGAAACGGCTGATAAGCTGGCAAACTTGATGACAGCGAGTCAGCCTTGAATATATCGTTAGTTCCTTCTATCACCACTTATCTACGCACGGTCAATAGTACTTTAAACGTGGACTGTGAATCAAAGCATATTTTCAAGATGGGAGGGATAGGAAGTGAGGACACCATCTCCAACAGGCAAACGCAACCCTCAATGCATTTTGATGTAAACCAAGATGTATTGAGGGTTGCCGGTCTATTATGGTGGCTCAACTCCCTATCCCACCAATGTGGAAAATATGTACCAATTCATCGTCCAAATCTCTGAACCTACTGATCGTCATTTATCCAGTAGAGATACAAGGAACTGACTTTGTTTACAAAAGTATATTTACGTTGGCTCAGCTGTAACGACAGTCAACTGAAATGCTGATATAAATTTGAGGGTCGCATGAAGCATAGTTTCATATATTGTACACTAGGTAGAGCAGCGATCGGTAGGTTCAAGGACGGTACCACCATGTGAGCTCGATACATTTTCCCATGAACTAAGGTCGAATTGAGCGTATCTAAAGCTATGTTTTCATGGTTAGCGTCAGACGGAGGCGGTTTAAAAAATTCGCCAGTCACCTTTGCTGTTCACAAAGTCGCATCTCTATTTATCAACTTCTGATTTGATTTATTCTACTCCAATATATAATCTGAGTTCAATTCAGGCAGTAAAGTGATTTTTAGAATCGTATCAGGTTGTACGCAAATACAATAATAATGAATATTTGAAAAGAACAGTTTTGGAGGAGGTAGTATTTTGACATAACCCTACTTCTTGTATGAGTGACGTAACTTGAACTCGGCATTTTTTTTCCAAAGTTGAATTTATTTTATCTCTCGCAGCAGCAGTCAACAGGTTCAAGTGGCAGAATTTACGGCTTTGTGGCTAATCAGAATTAAAAACCACCTGCTTTGAGCCATGTTTTAAACTGCTTAAATGTAAGAAGGCTTGCTTTGCCGAATTTTGCCACAATAAAGATCTTGGGCCTGTAATAATAATAATGATAATAATAAAACTTACCTAATTGTTTGGTGTTCAGAGGGGCTTGCGTTAGCGATTGTGGCAAGTACCTGATCGTGTCGCCGCAGAAGGACTGCCGAGATAATCTGCTCTACTTCTGTGACCTGTCTGCTCTTCCCGACTGTCAGATCACCGAGAAGCTGAAGCTGACGCCGATTGTCACCAAACTAGAAGCTGATTATGAGGTGGGCTATCAGTGGGCTCGCCAGTCGTGCTCATATCGCAACCGTGGGACTGGATTTCAATTAATAATGACGCAGTTTTCCCCCAATTTTGATGAAAACTTTTTTTTCAATATCATTGAAAACTTGACACAAAGCCATTGTTTTCCTAAAAAGGCAAGGGATGAAAGTTCGGGATCGTTTACACGGGATACCACAAGGGCGATTTTACCCCCTCAGAGAAATAGTTGGATATTATAGAGCTGATTGAACACATTGTACAAATTATAGTGATGAGTTGAGAAATGAAAAACAATTCAAAAGTTGTGCCAAGAAAGAAGTTTTCAATCTTCTTTTTGAATAAATCTTCAATTTCTATTGAAAACTAAAAATCATAATTGATTAATTTTTTCTTGAGAGACTGGGCCATGACATAGGCAGGTGTTACCTGATTCTGTAATGCAACATGAACAGACGGGGGGGGGGGGGGGGGGGGGAATGCTCACGTCACGACTCAACTTGGGAAAGAAGGCGGTCCCTGGCGGAAAAATGGATTGATTTTAATATCTAAAATTTGGAAGATGATTTCTAGTTTTCTTTAGAATTGGTGGAAAAGTCAGTGTCATTATCCATTAAAAGCCAGACCCAGGGTTGTGTGGACTTTTAAATTTCGGACATTCATCATTTTGATTGTTTCCTGAAAAGTTTCGTGAAATTTATGGCTACGGTATTTACTCGCATATAAGTCGCAAGTATATTTAGAAATTTGAGAACTCAAAACAGGGGTGCGACGAATAAGCGGGTACGACTTATACGCGCGCACAAAATCTCCAAAAATGAAAGTCAAATGCATCAATTCTCGTCACAGTCGAGCTTGCTATTTTCACGTCATCAAAAAGTAACATGCGTCTCATAAAGGTAAGTGAGAAAATAGGTCACATTTTGAGATAAAAACAGTTGCCGTGAAACACTGCCGGTCCTCCAATGTTAGAGCTTAGGGCGAACCCACAATCGTCATCAGAATTCATGCACAGACGGTCGTCAGTGCTGAAGCAAACATGAGACTTTTAGAGTCTTGTGTTACACTGAATAACAAGACAAACACTTCAACACATCTGTTCGATCATCAAAACAGTTGCTGTGAAACACTGGTCGTCCAATGTTACAGTATAGAGCGAACCCCCAATCAACCCCCAATCCTCCTCAGAATTGATGCACAGGCAGTCATCAATGTTGAAGCAAATAAATACATATAAATATGTTTACATTCATTTTTATCTAGCCTCTTCCTAGTGTTGAATGAGTAGCCCCCTATAGACAAATCAGCCATACATAGCATTGTTGATTGATGATAAACAGATCTGTCAAAAGTGTTTCTGTTGGTCATCAGTGTAACATGAGACTTTAAAAGCCTCATGTTACACTGATTACCACTAGGAACACTAGGAAGAGTCTAGATAAAAATGAATATAGGTAAACTTGGGAGATATTTATGTAATCATGGTGTGCTCTGGGGCCCATTGTCACACTCCTCTCCTCGGGTATGTTAGGCAACCTGTCCCCTTCCCACCCTCGCGGTTTAGTTGAGGCCCCTCACAATGGTTTCTCATGTCTCATACCAAGGGTTTCGGAACAGAGAGCTAAACATTTCAATGGCGATGTAATTTTGACGTACTGGAGACTTTTTTTTCTTAATAACATCGAAACTTGATACAAAATCATTGTTCCCCAATTAAGGCTATGGATGAAAGATAGAATCGTTTGGATGGGGCACCACAAGGGTGATCCTACCACTCCATTTTGATTATTTAAAACTAAAGAACAACACCAGGACTGCTGTCTGTGACCATAATTCTTCGCCGTAGATAAAAGTCGTTCAGTATAAACACATGAATGTTGATATCTTCCACTTTAAGTTAAGTCTCTTGGGCAATAATCACTTCTTTCCATTTCCAGCAGATATAAAGTTCATCATTAAACAAAATGGACAAAATAAATTAGTGATAGGACTATAATGTTATAATTAGGCCTATCACTCTACTAAATAATGGTAATAATACTAATACTAATACTGGAGATTGCAGGTGCGACTTATACGACCATACAAAGGGTTTTTCAAAAAATGACTGTCAAAAACAGGGGTGCGACTTATACATGGGTGCGACTTATATGCGAGTGAATACGGCAATTTTTTTATGTTTTATGTTTCATGTTTTTGTTTTATTCACCGAGCCTCACGTATTTTTAGCTACTCTCAGGTCCATACATTTCTGTGTAGCTGTACAGGAATTGATGGTAGGCCTAAACTATTACAGGTTGATGTACATCGCAGTACCCCATTGTTCCAACACTGTGCTGACTGCCGAGTAAAGTGAAGTTATGTTCCTCAGGTCTGCCAGCGAGCTGAAGTGTAATTGAAAAGTACATCATGTACTTCACTCCATCTTGAGCGTTGTTACCTGGTAATACATCAAGTGTTACATTAGCTCAATCAGTGAAATTGTAATGAAATGTATAATTTCATAAATTTCCAAATTCACCTCCACTCTAAAAAGTTGCCGTTATCTCATCTTGAACTGAACATTCAATTCAATTGAACCCGATATCAATAAATGAATCAAATGTAACGTCTCCTCTTTCAGTACGTGACCAACGTAGGTGCCGAGTGTATCTTCCGCACGAACAAGGATGCTCCCAACTACCGCCTGATCCAGATTGACCTAGAGAACTGCGCGCAAGAGAACTGGAAGGTGCTCATTGATCAGCATGAACGAGACGTGCTGGATTGGGCTGGCCCAGTGGACAACGACAAACTAGTTGTCTGCTACATTCACGAGGTCAAAGTAAGTTGATTGATTAACTGGATATTTCTCCGTTTTGTTATTCAGTTCGAAGGAGCATTGTTCGCCGCCTTTCGTAGCTTGGTCAGTTGAGGCTCCGCTTCAGAAACTGGAGTCACTGTTGTACAAGGGTTCGAGTCCCGCATGAGGTGTGAGTTGTAAACGTCCTTACATTCATCATCACTTCATAGTTTCATCATCACCTGCTTATTCGTAGGCCCAAGTAACCTTGCTGTTGAGGGAGCCGTTAAGCAAACGATAATCATCATCCAAAGTGAGTTACTTTTAAGGGGGACCTACTGACAGCATAACATTTTCAGTGTCAACATAACACATGAACGATCACAATGACTTTCCAGATGAGCATAAGGTAGTGAAACTGCTTTACAACATTCAGAGAAGTATCTTTGAAAATACTGTCGATTCATAATGAACGTTCACAATTTGTTACGTATTATTTGTATGTAACGGTACGCTGTGAGGTAAATATTGAGTGTTACTGTTACATGCAAGTGATCTTTCCAACTTTGTTACTATACAATTTGAGTCGTTAGCATTTTCAACAAATATTTCCTACATTGGAGGATTTTTTTTGTATCCTGCATGCTTCAAGGTTTATTTTGTATTTGTATTTGTATTTATTAGCTGTTGTTTACAAAGTACATTGTGTTAACATTGTCAATAAAAATTAGGTATAAGACCAGAAGGTACAGGAATAATGTGAATAATTGATAATATATGTCAGTGAAATTCCCTTGGCGGGAACTTTTTGCCGTGTGGAGAGCGCAGACACCTCGATTATCTCCATAGTTCTCCGCTTCGTCTCTATGCCACCAGCCCACCATTATTATAACGTTGAAAATAGAAGCTTGAAAAATAAAATGCTTTGCCTACCATGTTTTCTCTATAGGCCTAAGATTACAACCTATATTTGTTTTTAATGTCAATTTCTGTACTTCTTGTTCTAACTACTCATCTACAGACCATGTCTGTTTTATGGCGATTGCTCAACGCCTAAAGTACAGTACGTATTAAATTGTTGGAACGCATGCCCGTTTATTTTGCAGTTTGTGGATGTAGTATCTTGCGCTGCACGCTTTTGTGTCACTTTGTTTACGTTCGGCACCAGCCATCAGCTGACTACACACGGACAATACGCGGGAAGCTGCAAACAGCGTTGTACCGACCTTCGATTGTACAGTAAACCCTCGTTAATCCGAAATTCAAAGGACCCCAAAAAGTGATTTCGATTCATAAAAATTCGGATTAACCAAAAAACTCCTTTTCCACGAAAATCATCACACTTCCCGGTTAGAATTGAAGCAATTTCGTATTGAGCGCGAGAGAAAGCTAGATGCCACATGTGCAAGGAACCGAATCACTGATCGTGTGTATTCGGCTATCTTCGACAACAAACGAACGTTAGATGGCCAGCTTTCATTGCCGCTCGGCCGTTCCGAGTGATTGAGTGTTCCGAGCCAAAGACCTTAGTATCTAACCCAACGAAGTTAGATACTAAGGTCTATGGAGCGGCCCGAGCGCACTCTGAGTCGGATGACGTATTCAGTGGCAGTGAACAGCTGAGCTGGCTTCGGCCTATTGTTACGCGTTAGATAAAAAGGATGGGATTTACGAAAATAATGATCAATTCAAGGAATTCACTCGATCTATTTCAGATTATCCAATCCGAAAACAGTGCTAAAGCAATTGAGGGGTCGAAATATTAGTTCGAATTACGGATTAGCTGGAATTCGGATTAACCATATTCATTAACATTGAAGTGCCTATACCTTCAGCCGGGGACTGACTTCAAGTTCGAAATATGTCAACTTTCGGATTAACCGAGTTTGGATTAACGAGGGTTTACTGTATACTGATCAGTCACCCTAGTAACATTTGCCATAATTTCTAACAAATTTAAGGGAAAAATCGTCAATTCGATTTTTTCAAATTCAAAATGTACAGTACTGAACTGTATTTTTCATAATCTTATTATCATATTATTATTATATTAATATTAATATTAATATCATATTATAATATTATCATATTTTTCATAATATTTTTCATAATATTTTTCATATGTGTAAACTGGAAGTTGATTTCCAATCAAGTTGTTTGACGTGAGACCAACAAACAAAACATTGTACATTCATTCCGTCCTCGTTCATGTTGGCATACTGAAATTTTTTTACCAATTCACAGAGTGACCTACGACTGTGCGATCTGAAGACTGGAAACATACTGAAGACATTCCCGTTGGACGTTGGAACTATCGTCGGATTTTCGGGCAAAAAAACTCTCTCGGAAATGTTCTACGAATTTACATCGTTCTTAACGCCTGGCATCATCTACCGATACGATCTAACGAAGCCAGAAGTAGAACCAACGGTGAGCACAATGATTTAAAAAACAAATGTGTATGTGGTTGATTTTGTTGAAGTGCTACAACAAGAAAATAGGTAATTGGTAATGCCACATAATATGTAGTTTACTCTTATTTGCTGAACAGTAGGCTTATTTTTGTCGATACGGTACTATAATGAAAATAAAAGTAACCATAAAAATGATTGAATTACACAGCACTATAAAATATGATGGGTATGCGGGCCCATATAGGTAGGATAGAGGGTAGATTTATCATCGTTCGATGAGCACAATAAAAAGCAAATTTGAAACCTCTACTTGGTCTCGCAAATTGCTATTTCAACGTGTCCTATCCTGGCGGAGACTCGGACTCAGAATTAGGTTGACACGCACACCCCTATTGATATGGTCAAACTTCTTTAATTGTAGTAGGCCAATTTGTCACAACTTATCTCGTCATAGACGTGCTGTTCGGTCTGCTCATGTAACTTCGGTAGGCTGGGGGGAGGGGGAGGGGGGGGGGGGGGAATTTGCCGATGAAAAAAAATTGAGACTGGGTGCCACTTAGCTCACACAAGAAATAATACAATAGAAATATTTCTTAAGAAATAAGAATAAACGAAGACTTGATAAATCTGAGGACTTGACTGCCAAAGATCCACAGATTCTCACTTCTCAAAATCCTCGACTATAATCCGACCATCATATATATGTTGAATAATCCAACACAAATAGTGGAAAACTGTATCTCGCAATACACCAACTTGAACTCTCTCTCGAGATGCGTTCACTAGCATTACCCAGACTGAGCCAAACTCAAAACACTTCTATCCACGTCTCTGTACCATGACGTGTCATAACTACCCCTGCTAGGTATTCATGACCCGTATCGAGGGGAAAGGAGGCGAAAGGTCAAATTCCCGTAACCAACTCACGAACGTGACACCCACTTTTCTTACTAAATAAAGATTATTCAGCGACCAATTTTTATTATCATCCTCTGCTTCTGAAGGTAGGGGCTACAAATCACTTCCAAGTCTTTAACTTGCCAATTGATTTGTTCTCATTATTTTTGAGTTGATAAACCAAGGGTGAAAGTTTGGTCTTCATCAGAAAGGGGCTGATATATCTGGGGGCAACTTGCTGGCTTAAGGGGGTAGCCACAGTATGGAATAGGATAATTAAGACTAAATGTAGGAATCTTTTCCTGCTCAATCAACCACCATAAATCATTGAAACTTGCACACTATATCCATCATTCCATTGCTCACACATGATCAGAAAAAAAAATTGGAAAAAAATCAAAATAATAATTTTAATATAATTTGAGTAATGTTATGTTTTTTCAAAAATTCAAAACATGCAGCCACAAATCATAAGGTTTAAATTTCGAAAATGCATCTATCTGGTTGGATTTTAGTGGATATTGTTCGTCATACACACTGTTATCGTGTGAACCTCCAGAAAAAATCTATTGCAATTTTTAGTTATATAATGAATCATTTCATATCTAATACAGATTATATATGATTTTGAGGCCACACATTCACCCCTGAATATTCATATGTACTGATTATTTCATAGTTTTACTTCACACGATAATGACAATAAAAATACACATTTTGAAACAAATTTTTTTCAAATCAGACCAGTAGTTTTTTAGTTATGTTGTTACAGGTCAGAAAAAACTTGGTTCTTGGGAAAACGTACCTGAAGTTTCATTACTTATTAATTACGAATAGGCAGAGTATGCATTACCATCTGTGTTGCATTCAAATCTTGAAATGAAAAAATTTAAAAAAATACGTGAGCTGCGGTCATGAATTTTCCGAATTATTGTTAACAAATAGGCCTACTTCAATAAAAATGGAAACAATTTGTTTTTGCCAAAAAAAAATTTCATGCTGGGGCTACCCCCTTAACATTTAGCGACGTCTGATAGTGTAAAGTTTCTTTTCCAAACTTGCTGACCATCCTGGTACTCCATCCACGTGTTGCTAACGCAGATCATAAGCTTTCTTGTTGGTTTTGTATGCATGTTGAAGGCATCCCTCCACCTCAATAAAAAGTTTTTGGAATTCTTCAAATTTTTCCGCATATTCTTGTCGAAGAAGAATCTCGATCTTCGCTTGAGGATGAATCCTTCCTTAGCTTTTCCCAGACAACATGATTTCTCGGCCGAAGTTAAGAAAGGCGGAAATGAATCCTGTTACCTCGTGAGTAGTCGTCCGAATAGCGCAACCCAACTGAATACGATTATTATTCCACTTGTGGTGGTTATCTTTTACATAGGTCGCCATCAATGTCTTGATAACACGATTAACTCTTTCGATGGATTGACCTGTGGGGGACCGTTCGCATTATATAGTACAGAAGATTCATATTTCTGCAATAATTGTTGATACTGTATGCTAATTGTACTGTGTTCCATTGTCACAACGATCAAACTGGGGTGCTCCAAACATCAGAAATACGTCTTCCGTATACTTCACTGCAGCTTGCGTCGTCGCCTGACATACAGAGTAAAACGAACAGGGTAAATTTTGAGAAGTATTCGTTCATTACTAAGAGAGAACGATTTTGTTTAGATGATCGAGGAAAGAGATCTGTCAAATCAGAGGAAATCGTCTGCCAAGGTTTGGATACAACAAGTCTCTTTCCCATCAGACCTGGCTGGTTTTAGTTGCTCTACCTTTTGAGTAGCACATTCTCTGCATTGAAGAACATATTGATTGACATCATTATTCATTCTAGACCAGGGTCATTCCACATAAAATCAACTGAGCCAAGCATCGTCATTTCCCTCACCATCCTGATTTACATGAAATTTATACCAGTTGTTTCAAACACCAAATTGACCAATCGTACAAATTTTGGGTTCTGAAGCCCTTGAACCAATTCCAAATCAGGTGCGCTTCGCACCTCCAAAATTTGCTACTTCTAAACCATTCAATGTAGAGACATATTTACTCTCCATAATCAAGCTCTGATTTGACAGACATTATTGGTAGGGGCGTGCGAGCACTCGAATTTTCGAGTTCAAGTTTCGAGTTCGAGTTCAAGTTCAAATTCAGCTGAACTCGAAAATTTCGAGTTTGATTTATTTTTATTCTTTCAAGGAATTTTTTCCCCTTATTTTAGAGTTCAGAAGTCGCTACTGATATGAAAATAACGACCTAACATTGGTGAAAAACACGTTTTTCATTTTTGTAATTTGGCAGAACATACTAAACTTAGGAAGTGTTTGAAATTGACCCTCTATAGTAATTTGTCGTGCTTATCCGCCTATACTTGAGTAGTGAAATAGCTCGTTTTGTTGACAGTTATTACTAGGGATGTCAGAGGGTAGGAAAATTCCTTCCCGCCTTTATTACCCAACTCCTAACCGGGTTTCCCTCCCGAAAAGAAAAAAATCGTGAAGACCCCATATCACCTATAGGCCCTATTCATAAAAAGACGCGTCATTTTCCTTAATCCAATCATCACTCTCTAGAGCAACAAGACCTCTAACCGCAAGGCTTGGAAGCACACTGATGAGAAATTGAGAATGGTGGAATCACACTAGCACATTGGTCCTCCAGTAACAGCTGATAATGATAGGGGGGGGGGGGGGGGAGTATATACATATATACATATATACATATATACATATACATATATACATATATACATATATACATATACATATATACATATATACATATATGCATATATACATATATACATATATACATATATACATATATACATATATACATATATACATATATGCATATATACATATATACATATATACATATATACATATATGCATATATACATATATATATATATACATATATACATATATACATATATACATATACACATATATACATATATACATATATACATATATAATATATATATATATATATATATATATATATATATATATATATATATATATATATATATATATATATATATATATATATATATATATATATATATATATATATATATATATATATATATATATGTATATATGTAACTGGTCCCAATAGCGCTGTCCTAATTGTTCAAGAAGAGTTCTAATGAAATAGAACAAGACTGACAGCTTGGTGGTTTTACCATGTAAGCTTGATATATCTTGATGTACAGTATATCATTCGTATGTAATAACAGAGAGCTACTATTTCATGAAGTTGATGAATAATAATTCAACTTTCACAATGGATTGCTGCAATGCCAACCTTGCACATTTGCATTACGACTCAACACTAGCAATGGAAGATTCACTATTGAAAGACTGGCATTGCAGTGTCCCCCGTAAACAGGCTATGAAGGATTACTAACGTACTAAGTATTACAAAAGCCATGTGACTTGTTCAATTACGCATATACTGTCATCATCGTTCTATTTAAATGTTGGTAACGGAAGTGTTGGGTATGATTTTCAAGTATTGCAACGTGATGGTGACTAATGCCAGCAATATCAGGTCAACAATCGAATAGGGCAACTGTTTCTAAATGTTCGTCTTGTTGTTGTTCCATCAACTTTGAAATATTCCAACAAGTGGAACACTTCTCTAAAAGAGTCGAAGTCGGTCAGATAAGCTGTGTGCATCGATTCTAATTGAAACACTGAGACAAGTGGCCGAGTGGTTAATTCACTGTAACCGACATTCAAGAGACCGGGGTTCGATTCCCGCCATCCATGGTCGACTATCCTGACAGTTTTTTTTTTGTGGTTTACCTCTGTCATTGAGGTCAATACTTGGATGGTCCCTGAACAAGAGGTCACAGCCGACTCCTTCCCACTATCCAAAAACACCTAATAAAATAATCTGTCATATCACCATCCCATCATCTCATATAGGTCTATCATTCACCGACGCCAATAACTCATAGTCATTGGTATAGTGCGTCCTTGAACTTAATATACATTTTATAAAACTAATTGAAACGCATCTTCTTTTCAGGTTTTCCGAGAAATAAAAGTGGAGAACTTTGACTTGTCTCACTACGAAACGAAGCAAGTGTACTATAAGTCGAAGGACGGTACTCAGATACCGATGTTCATCGTGAACAAGAAGGGCCTGGTCCCGGACGGCACCAACCCGTGCTTGCTCTACGGCTACGGAGGATTCAACATCAGCATCCAGCCGACGTTCAGCGTTACTCGGCTCGTGTTCATACAGCATTTCGATGGAATACTCGCGATCCCAAATATCCGTGGAGGGGGGTAAGCAGGGCCGTATTAACGCACAGGCTGACTAGGCTGCAACCTAGGGCGTCAACATTTAGGGGGCTTTATTACATTTATGAATAAGTTTCATTTTTTGATTCAACCCATATGCTTCACATGTTGAACTGTTTCATTAATAAGTTTTTAACGTTAATACATTCTTTTAGTCATGTCCCCTGAAAAACGTATAAAAGAGGTTCCACTGTACAGTGAAACCTCTACGGATCGTTCCCAGATCCATCGTTTTCCTGCTTGTATCATTCATTTTTTTGCCCCCCACTCCCATACAATCAATGCTAGATTTGGTCCCTTGAAAAACCATGGATAGAGGTTCCACTGTACTGACAAATTCATTGTCAAAAACAATGTTTTCACATTTTTTGACAGTTCAAGCAAAGAGCCAAACACGGCCCTGATTGTATGGATGTGAGTGTCGCCAGTGCGTGAAGACGTGACGTGTGGTTTGGCTTGCAGAGAGTTCGGGGAGGCGTGGCACAACGCCGGGCGGCTGCTTAACAAGCAGAACGTGTTCGACGACTTCCAGACGGCAGCCGAGTACTTGGTGGCCAACAACTACACTAGCCGCAGCAAGCTGACCATCCAAGGAGCTTCCAACGGCGGCCTGCTGATTGCTGCCTGCATCAACCAGAGGCCAGATCTGTTCGGTGCGGCCATCGCTCAAGTCGGGTGCGTATTCGGCCTTACATCTATTATTATTTTTTAAAAATAACGCTGGAACTTGATGCAAAATCATTCTTCAGGATGGTCTCTGGAGGACAACAAAATGTATTTTAATTTCTGACATTGAGATGACGATTTCTATTTTCCTCTTGAATTAGGGAAATTCAAATAAATAACGTCATTATTAATTGAAATCTGGTTTAAAATCTCTTTCCAGTCTTGAAGGACATCACAACGATGTTCTTCAAGACTGGAAGGTTCGCAAACTTTTTCCGAACTTCATGATTGAAAAATATAGGCCTACAGACGAAAATGAGTTACTCGGTAACTGGACGTAGTTCTGACGTGCTCGCGCTTGTTCCAGTGTGCTTGACATGTTGCGATTCCACAAGTTCACCATCGGCTCGGCTTGGGTGTCCGACTACGGCAGCTCGGACGAGAAGAAGCACTACGAGAACCTGATCAAGTACTCTCCGCTCCACAACATCAGCGCTCCGAAAGGTGCGGAGGAGCAGTACCCGGCCACGCTGCTGTTCACGGCTGATCACGACGATCGGGTCGTGCCGCTACACTCCTTCAAGTTCATCGCGGAGCTTCAGCACGCTGTGAAAAGCGCGCCGGCCCAGGTAAACAAACGGCGTGTAGGACGCTGATGACTTGGGAGTCAACGACAAGAAGTGAAATCGAAATGAATTGATTTTTTTGTGGAAGCGAACATTTTCATTCCCAGTTTATAAGAATTGAACTGAAATGGAAGTCATTTTTTTCTCGATTTATGAGAACTGGAATCGAAACCGGTACTATTTCTACAATGACGGAGAAATAGTAATCAAAATTTGAATAATTTATAAGGTCTCTGAGGTGAACATACGTCTGGTAGGGTGGCGATGACTAGAGTCAGGGACAAGGAGGGAAATCGATATTTTTGTATAAGCAAAATTCAAATTTGTATTCCCAATTTATGAAAACTGGAATCAGCAAACTGGAATCAGTGAATTGGAACATGAGAATCATCAGCTTATTGAACATCGTAAGTTTCACACGTGTATAATGAAGCGATTCTCTTTTTTCCAAATACAGCTTGAAACATAAACACCGTCTTAACTTTCATTTTGTAGCATAGGGATTGCCAGATGTAATGAAAAAACAAACAAATAGGCCTACATTACCGTTATTTTCAAATTGATGTTTATTGAATTAATGGCAAAAACATGAATTGTGGATAACCCACAGAAAAAGGGAATAATTGCTACTGGTACTTGTTTGCACCAATAGATTAAATCCAGGTAGACATACTGTTTTGATAATCACAGCTGTTATTTATTATTGTGAACATCAGTTGAGGCTCATTTCTAGAGGTGATAACATGGTGGCTGTTTACATCGAACATGGTCTGATGTCATCAAATTCTATTGGTAAAATGAAAATATTTGATGAAAATTAGAATCACAATCGAAATTATTGCGTCGAGAAGTGAAACTAAAATGTCTATTATCGGTTACAGAAATGAGAATCGAAATTGGTATATGGAATCAAAATCAAGATTGAAGTGATCCACCCCTACCAGTTGAAGTGACTATTAAAATGAGGTTACTATTTTCCAGCGCAATCCGGTGATGATTCGTGTGGAGACCAAGGCAGGCCACGGGGGAGGAAAGCCAACTGCCAAAATGGTAAGTACCTGTATATGAAATCAATCTGCTGTGAATTGAGGGGCTGAGAGGAAAAGGCATCCAAGTGACGTGCATTTTCCAAGGCTGTACGAGCAGAGCTTTTTGAATTTTTTGCGAGTTTGACTCATTTTCAAACGAGAATTTTAGTTCGAGCAAGCTTAATTCAAGCGAGAAAATTCAATTCCATTCAGAATTGAATAGAAGAATAGAGAAACAAAACTTTTTTACAAGTTTCACACATTGTGAAATTTAATCTTTCCACTCTCGCTCGTTCGAAATAGTTCGATACCCGAAAGTATTTTGAGATTTCATACCAAATCGTGACCCCTTAATGAGGAACGCCTCCATTTTGGCCGGCAGAGAAATTTTTGAAATTCAAAATATTTTAGAAGTGATTTGACAGGTTTTCAAGATGCAAGAAATGTTATGTTCAGAATATATATTGAGAGTCCTTGTTATGTCATCGGTACTGCCTGGGCCATCCCTGCGTGTGCACCCTGTGCAAGAGTCAGTTTGGTTTCACAACATTGAAGTGCATGTCTCTTCAAAGTAGTTTGCTTGGGTCTCCTGAATGTGGCTCTGCCCTGGAAACCGTCGGTTAAAATCTGGGTCTAGCTTGATGCTACTCCAAGGGCGATATTCCTGATAGGTGGCTCTTTCCTCATTGATAATGTTAGGTGTTGATTACTATTGTTGTCAATAATGAAACAGACTATGTCAGGGCTGCCACCAACATACATTTTAAATCCTATTCAAGTACCTGAAATATCCTTGAAAATCCTTGACACAAGTAAAAATTGTTTTTGCGCGGGTCGATCATTTCATTTACGAAGTGGACATAGATACGAATTTTCGTGTCACGAAAATCTTGATTCTTATGGTTCCTAGGTAAAGAAGAGAACTTTCACTCATTTGGTTATAACAATTAATCGTTACATTCATTTTTGTTGAGTTAGGTCAGCTAGATTAGAGGAATTAATAACTAGTGTCACTACTGAAAGAAATTCATGGCTGTAGGCACTGCCTTTTATTTAATACAGTGAATCTTCTTTCCATCGTTTTTCAAGGGACCAGAAAAATAAAACCATCCATACAGGAAAATGATCCATCTAGGAAAATTTAACATTGGTCATATGGGTGTCGGGTGAGAAAAAATGAATGATACAAGCAGGAAAACGATAGATCCAGGAACGGTGCATAGAGGTTTCACTGTATGTCTGAATTATAAATCATGTCAGACTCAAAAATAGAAACCTGAATAGCCCAGTTTGTTTACCAATGAATAAACGTAAGCGCTCGCCGAGTAGGTCGCAATTTGTACATAAATATAAAGACTAGTGAGAGGAAGTACCCAAGTGGCTATGAAAAGGTGAATCTGATGGGTAAATTTGTCATACTAGTTTGTAATTTGTCATGCTACCACCCCTAATTTTGCAATTTTTTTTCTGAAAATAGTGTTTCCTACACATTGAATCTATCAAAAAAATGCACCTGACGCATAAAACTGTTATCCTAAAATTGATTAAACCTTCTAAACAGTATGAAATTACAAGAACATTGATCACAGTCAGCCATTTTTGGAGGTTAGAACACCAACCTTGACCACTAATCCCAACCATTTGGTACTAAGTAACACAAAATAATAGGGGTGTACGAATCCATGTTTTTTATTTCAAACCGAAACCGAATCCGAACCAAATCTTCATAAAAAATACCGAATCCGAATCTTTTTAACATGCATTGTTTAAGCGTGATAATGGGACAAACGACACTGCTGATCAAGTTAGACTTGATCCAGGAAGTGAAAATCCTATCTCAGCATTCTCTTCTCATAATGACTAGAAACTGCGAGGTATTCCACTGAAAACACGTTTAATAAATATTTCATCATGAAGAAGCATCATTTTCTCAATTTCCATCATTTTTATTTAACGCACAGTTATAAACATCGTAGCTGCTTGCTGCATGGCATCTGTCATCCTACTACTGCGTGGTCGTGACGTGTGTGGTCTAACCTTGACAAGGACGAGACCAAAGACCTTAGTATCTAACTTCGTTAACGAAGTTAGCTACTAAGATCTTTGGCGAGACTTTCGTTCGTCCGACTCGAGACGGCCGAGCGCCAATCGAAGCTGGCCATATATGACGACTCCACCCACTCGTAGGCTAGTGGGCATCACACTTGCTGACGCGATCTAGAAAGTTGACAATGCAATGTTGCCACGTTTTTGGTTCCAAGATTCGAAATTTTCGAATCTTCTATGTTGGACCGAATCCGAATCTGAATTCGGATTCGGATTCGATTCGAAAAACATGGATTCGCACACCCCTACAAAATAACCAAGGATTTACGTCGTCAGCGTAACAAACAAAATGAGCGTGCTAAGAACAAAGTAAAGCTATGAATAATTTCGTGATGAGCAAACTATGTGACAGAAAACGACTTAGGCCTACATAGGCCTAGCCCTAAATAATGTCATTATGTCAGATGTATTTTCTCATAGCCACATGCGTACTTTCTCCCATTCAACATTATATTTCTGTACAAATTACGACCAAGCCGGCGAGTGCGTACGTTCATACATCGATAAACAAATCAATCAATTAGTTCACGAAATTCTTTTTCATCAACATCGCCATTGTCATCGCTTGCAATGACAGCAGGGTGCGTTCAGAAAGAGAAACAGCTGTTTAACTTGTAGCCGATCTGCGCAACTCGCACCGTGACACGTCATTCGCGCCTCCAAGGCCGTTTTTTGATATAGCACAACAACTTACTTAAAAATGTTCATGACGGCAGAATGTTCAATACACTGAATTGCATATTCTACCCGCTAGCGGTTACCAAATAATTCACCAAACTATACTTTCGGAGCGCTCATTTAAAAATGTCAAATATTTCGCATTTACCGATTTTTAAACTGAAATTTCGAAAAATCCGTGTAAGAAGATGAAAATCCTGTCATCCGTTTGAGACCCTGAAAATCCGTAAAAACGGATAAAATCCGTGAAAACGGCAGCCCTGGACTATGTATTACAAAATTTGACCTTGGTATGGATGTCTTGGTGGATGGATTATTCAGGAAAAAATTAGTTTATATTTGTTCCTGCAAATGTAAATCTTGGTTTTCATAGCGTTCTAGTTTTATTTGTACTTTTTGATATGAATAATTGGAAGGTACTGATATTGATTCATCGCGATCTTTCTGTGAAGCCGTTTTCTCACCTTGGATGCATATCATCGAATACAGTGAAGCCTCGATGCATCGTGCCCGTATCGTATCCGTTGTTTCCCCGCTGTCATCATTAATGATTTCTCACCCTACTCGCATATAATCAATGATGAATTTCTCTTGATAGATCATTTTCCTGCATGGATAGTTCTTCCTGGTCACTTGAAAAATGAAGGATAGAAATTTCACTTTAGTTGTCATACTATTTAAAATTTACAATTTAGTTTGTTTGTTTGTTTATTTTTAGATTGAGGAGAGTACAGATCTCTTATGCTTCCTTGTGCAATCCATTGGGATCATTTTCAAGAAATGATGCGAAGAAACCCCGAGACATCACTCCCAAACGACGAGCAAGTTGTACCCTTCGTCCGCGCTCATTTATTTCATACGTCACTTATTTTAGCTGCAGAAATTCGATACAAACACGATTTTTTTTATATGAACTGTCGGGCCTACTTTTGTAATCACTGGACGTTGCCTGCCCTTCAGAGATTGAGAAGGTTGTGATTTGTGTAGACCAAAAACGTTCCCAGCTTTATTTTTGGTACTCGTACCTAACATTTAAAAAATATGTTAAAAATTGATGGACCGATTCATCAATTGGACTGTAATATTTATGTATTGTTTTAACTTTTAAGCTTACATTGTTGTATAATAAATACTTCAAAACATATGATTTTTCTATGCTTTATTCAAGAAGGGAGAAATACTGCATCTTTGTAACGACAAAAGAAAAAGGTTTCGATCGGCCGTCTCCCCTATCCCACAACACTAGCTCCCAGAGGGCGCATTCCCGTACGATTTAATCTGGTTTTAGTGATATTGGTACTAACTTGGTATTCCTAAAAAGATAGACCCGCAAATAATACCAGAAAGCAGGATTAACTCAAACCTGCCAAAGAGCGGGCTTAGCGTGTTTTAAGATCCACCTCAAGATTTCAAATATTAATTTAAATATCTGATATAATTAATATCGTTACGGAAATACGATTTCTAGAATAAGAACCGAAGGCAACGGAATGTGAATGTATTCAAATAATTTTACCATCAGTTTTATTATTACTAATTCATTTGCCAGAATTCTTTTCGAAGCTGGTATACTTATGTTGTTCTGAGAACAGAATTTCACACTGCAGAACAGTTGCATCGTTAGCGCGGCTGCATTCAGAGGAAGACGGACGGGGTTCGATCCCTCAAAGGTCAAATTTTTGTTTTCTATTTAATTTCATCGAAAATTGTGCTTCAGGCTGAGATTAGATTTAGTTCAAGTTTCGTTGAAATTGGATGATATTTAGGTACATTTCAGCTGATTTGTAACAACATTAGTCAAAAAACTGTTTTACCGACGTACTAACCTACGCTTCCCTTAAACCTACTATAATACTCGTACAGGAATACGAAGTTAAACCTCTCTAAAACCGGAATCAACACGGTAATAACTTAGACTAGGATTATCTAGATAAAACCGATTGTACAGGAATGCACCCCCAGGTGATTTGCTACATCTCTCGTGGGCACAAGCGTACCTGTAGCATAAACTTGAGTGTAAGTTGTTTGTAGTGTTGTGTTGTCAACTAGCTGCGAGTTTCTTAATGATTTAATATAGATTTTGGCTTCATCTGTGTTAGGTTGAAGAAATTTCACTACTGTACGCAAGTTCCAAGGTACGATGACCCTTGGGTAGCCTATGTTCACTAGCACAATTGATGCTTCTCATCACCCCACTGCTTGTTGGGACAGTGATTGTATGTAAGGAGGTAGTGAAAGGTAGACATGTAAAAATAGCAATTGCTATAAAAGCAATGAAATCTGAAATTGCAGTTACGTACAGTAATGCATTTGTTCAACATTTCTTCATGTTTCAATACATCTGATGTTGTTTGATGATGTTTTTGAAAAGGCGACAGAACGCTACAAACATCTGATTCCGCTATGTTTCAACGTATTGGCAATATAAACACAATATTTTGAATAAAAGCTTCATAGATGTTTTTTTCCAAACTGAATCAACTGAGAATTGTTAACAGGTGAAGTCATTCAGAGAATTTGTTAACACTTGATAAAGATACACATAATACCATATTTTCATGCGAATAAAATAATTTAGTGAAAGTTTTGTATTCATCAAATAGATCACATGAATGAATCACAGAACCATCTTGCCGAGGGCGAGATTCACGGCCTTCTAGACTTAATAGATGCGAAGAAATTTTATAAAAGTGAAGGTGTGTAGAGTTTTCGAGTATACTTCATATAGGTCTACATATTTTGCTCATCTAACAACGCATATGGAGCGTTTGCCTAGCCTCAGAAGATTTACTTCGCCTGGCTTCCCATGCATCCTGTAAAATATTTTATCGAGTGATACATCCGGGAATGAGGCTCAATATCTTCTAACTAGGAAAACGCCATATATGCGTTGTTAGACGAGCGGATAGTAATAATATGTCGACTTTTTTGCCAAACTTTTGCCTACATTCTCCAATTGGGTGACATTCAAGTTGGAAATGGGTAAAAACTGCTTCGAGTGGTACCAATTTAGCACATTTTATGATTTTTCTTAGAAATGGCTCACCCGATCGAGCTCAAAGTTCTCAGAAATGTGTATCATAATGAAACTCAACTTCACGCAAAATTTCATTTCTCTTGAGAATAATTTTTTTTCCGACGTGTTATTCTAATGGGTATTTTTGAAATTTCTAAAATTCATAAAAAAACAAGTTATCATACGATAATGCCACAAAACTATAAAGATCTAAGTTAGATGAGGAACCATGATGAAAAAAAGTTTGAAGTTGATAGCTGTAGCCGTTTGACCTGTGGAGAACCGAAAAAAAAAAAAAAAAAAAAAAACCATAGAAACGAACATCAATTTTTTTCGGTATGTCAAATAGAATCCTCGCTAAAGCTCGTCTAAATATCTACAAGACGATTACTAGGCGTTTTTTATTTCAAAATAATATTGGACATCATTTTTTCATTTTTTTTTCCACAATTTTTATATGTCAAAATATAATCTTGTTCATGAACGACGGATATACTTCAAGACAGGTCACACAATGTTGCAATAAAACTGATTCTCTGCTTCACTCCCTTCTACCCCCTCACCATGTACTCTCTAGTGCACTTGTCGAACCCTAGAGAGGGCGACAAGCGAGGTGGGTTGTGATTGGCTATCGGTCAGCCAACACCTGCAGTGGTCGGCGTATGTACTACGTACATCCTTACATTCAAAGGAGAGGGGAATGAATGGAGGCGAGCATGGGAATTTTAATTTCTTGAAATAGGAGTAAATGCACAAAATATTGTCTTGGTTTGTATCAGGCCAACAGGAGAAGAGGTACAATAATCACTTGTATGATTCTGTAGGATATGAGATATATGTTTTCACAATGGAATGTTCGTAGAACCGCCTCAACTTGATTATTTTAGAAGCATCAAATTCTTACAATTGTGGTTGGTAGATGGGTTTCTTCTTCAAACACAAGTGAAGCACACATATATATCATATGGGAACTGAAGACGATTACAACTGTTCAGCTGTTTATATAGGCTGGTATGACCATATTCAGAAGATTGAAATCGGAAAAATGCTTATTGAAGTTTGAAGTCGAAACCATTCCACGCCTAATTGTATGGGGGAAGGGATCCAATATAATATACGGTAGGTCTTGATACATATTTTCTGATTCACATTTTGTTTGTAATTGATATTTATTGTGCAGTTGTATGAGGAACAAGAAACATCATCTCTGATTTACCTCATCGTTGAAATACAATATGGCTTTCATTTTTGAATAATTATAATACATTTATTTAATTTGAACCAAATTACACTGTACATGGATTGGATGATTGATAAAGAAAATATATACACTTTACATACGGCAGACGTAGGGTGATCGTATGAGAATAAGGAAAATCCGGGACAATGCTAAGAAGTTCCAAGGCCAAGTCAAAATCATTCCACGCCAAATTGTATGGGGGCTTTGGGGGGATCGGTAGGAACAACCGCCCGGTATTTTTTTTTCAATTTGAAGATTTTGAGTTATGTATTGAGTGTTTTTTTAGTCACGTCAAATCATGACTATATTATTTCTATACGGTATAGTAATTGTAGCCGGCACAGTAGCTGAGTGGTATCTCACTTGCATCATGGACTCGGGAGGCATTGGGCATATCGGACCCGGTTCGATCCCCACTACTGTCCATCTTTAGAGGGGTTTTTCGTGGTTTCTCTCTGTAGTCTAGGCTAATGCCGGGATGATTCCCAAAATGTAGGCCACGACCGCTTCCTTTCCACCATCCTTCCCACTACCCATAAAACCTTCATCTCATTATTCCATCATCTCATTAATCATTCTTCCGACGCCAATAGATCGAAGTCATTATTACAGTGCGTCGTTAAAACCCAATATATTTAAAAAAAAGGAATTGTATACAACTTTATACCCTGTAGGATAGAACATTTTATTACATTTAATATATTAATATATATTATATTATTATTAATATAATTAGGATAGGTGTATTATAAGAAGTGTGTTATTTGAATTTGATGGAAAATTTGAAGTGATTCAGCAAATATCGCAGCCTTTTCAAGTATGGCCATTCTGTGTGTAAATTATTGTTAAAAACAAACTTTCGTGTCCTTATGATTATACCCAACTACCCGCTCACACTAAACAGACACTGCTAAATTGCAAGAGATGATTGAAAGGGATGAACCGTGGGGATAATGAGACGGAGAAATCACGTCTGTAAAATGTAAGGTGGTGATGGTTGGTCTTTTGAATGTGATAGAAACGCAACGAAAGCCTGCTTTGCGCCACGGATCAACAATCAATTTCCCCAACTCGCCTGAAATTCTACGAAATAACTTGTGTAGCGTCAATAGCAGTTTTTAGAATTGAAAATTAAAAATTAATTCAAACAAGAAGAGTTCGAACGTATTCAAGACGTATGAACAATACCCAGTTATATATATTTCTTCAAGTTTGATGAAACCGGGACATTTGATGGTCCTGACAACATTTTTTGGGTTGCCAGGTCAGGAAGTTCAAAACAAAAACAATCTGGTATAGTCTGTCTCACCACTCTAGAGTAATTGTTGCTATCTCATCTATCAGCTTAAATGCCGAATAGGTAAACATGTCAATCATAACTTCAACAGTCACAAAGGAACTCTTCTCACGTGCATTTTGAGGACAAGTTTGTGACAAGGTAAGGGTTGTGCTGCAACGTTGCTACATCGCTTCAGAAATATTATTGAAGACGATACTGTGTATTGTAAAAGTGGTTTTTCAATATAATTTGAGTAAAATGCAACACTGTATGAGTCTGATGAAGTATGTAGAGATGATTGACATTTTTATATACCTACTTTCTTGCCAGACAATAGATAGATGAATAATAGATAGACAAAGAGATAGATAGATGACAAACGACAAATAGATGAGCAAACTACAAAGATCTCCGACACTTACTCTAGAGTGGTGAGACAGACTTTAACCCTATACAGCCGTCTCATATGCACTTATCTACCTCTCATTCTAATTGCGACACTTGAGGTGTATGATTTGAGGAGATTAGTACTTGGGCGCCTGCCAAGAATTTAATCCCCAACGTGGCTAGCCGATTATATGGTATATTTTCCAATGGAAACTAACATTTTGAAAATGTTTTTTTTTTAAATCGGTTCTGTGTACATCGTCTCTCAGCATCTAGAAAAAGGAAGAAAGTTTATACTCACAACAATTTAAAATACATATTGACTAAGAATATGTATCAATTAATTTATGTGTATATTTGATTGGATGAGTCACTGTAATAATGACAAAGATATAACTGCAATAGAACAAATGTTTCAAGTGTCACAAATAAATTGGTCTCTAAACTTATTTATTTAGATGGAAGAAGCATTGAGAATAAAAGAGAAACAAAATTTCTTGGAATTATAGTTGATAAAGATCTAACATGGGTTAGTCACATAAATGAAGTATGTAGTAAGGTAGCATCGGGGTGTTACCTCGTTGAACGAATAAATGAAATATGTGGTTTCAATACAGCTAAGCTTGTCTACTATGCTCACATTAACTCTCATATTCAGTATGGTATCATTCTGTGGGGACACTCTCATCTAGTCAACAGATTATTTGTACTTCAAAAAAGAGCAGTGATATACCTTGCAAAAGCTAGTTTTGATCCCTGTGCATATATATTTTACAAAGATTCATGTAAACCACTTTTTAAGAAGTATTTTAAGTTTGCTATCCTATTTATATTTTGAATACAATATTGTATGTAATGGACGACAAATACCTTACTCATGATTTTAACGAGGAACACAATTATAACACTAGACAAAATAACATTAAAGTGATAACATATAATCTTTCTATTTTAAAAAAAGGATCCATTTATTCAGGAATTCAATTCTACAATTCTTTGCCCTTGACGATAAAACAAGAGAAGGGAGATTACTTTCAGATCAATATTATTACAGTGTAAAAGAGTATTAAGACGACACATGAGCTGTATTTTAAATTATGAATTCCTATTTTCTTTTAAACTCATATGTGTGTGAATATGTATGTAATGTATTTGGTATGTCTTGTATGTGTGTATGTGTTGTATGAACTGACATGTCAAATGACAATAATCAACAATAAAAAAAATAAATACAAAATAAAAAAAAGTGATCAACAATGACAATAAAATCTTAATAATAATAATAAAATATATTGGAGTCAGTGAATGATAATTATCAGATGATTGGTAGATGCTTGTTGTGTCTTGAGTCTGGGAAGGAAACAGTCATGGTATTAAGGACTTGAGGAAGTAAGGAACTATCCTGGTGTTCACTTTAACTACTAAGGTAAACCTAATTTTCAAAATAAATAGTTATCTTGACTTTTACAATATTGATATTACCGGTAGGTCTACATAGATAATCACTGGCACTGATGAGACTCACACCAGATAGAGACAAAAATACAAATAATTGCCTACAATGTTGAAAAATTTCAATTTCATCTGCCAAGGTAATTAAACTGATTGAGATGTTGAGATATGTTGAGATGAAGCCTGAAATGTTCACATTTTTTTTGAGCCAAATAATAATGTTAATTGACCATTACTTTTCACCAACCTTAATCTACACGTTAATGAACAAGTTCTAGGGTTTTTCTCCCGTTGTTGCTAACGGATTGGGAATAGATGCTGGAACTTCAGGGGCTGTATATTGTACTATAATCTTCTGGGTTTGTTCCATTAATTCGACTTCAACTTCATCATCAAATATTTTCAAATGTTTCACGTAGAACCAAACGCCAACATCGAATAGAGTGCCGATTGTGACGAAACCTGCAAAATAAATTGGATTGTGAAGCGCTGCGATCCGTGTGTGGTTAAGTTGACCTTGTGGGGTACATAGATATACGATAAGGCCGATAAGGACGATTTAGGCCTATAATATCACCTTACCCTCAACGAGATACATTACTACTGCAGCCGATAGCGACATATGCTCGTTCTATCTCGGCGGCCATATTGGACATTTAAAAATAGAATCTAACCAATGCATTCTATATTATCACTAATGTTAAATATGGTGGAAACTTCCCGGTTTGCAAAGCCTTTAGTGTGAAGCTACTGCCGAGACAAATATGTGCGCCTTCTTCATGTTGAGTAACGTATCTCGGTAATATCTATGGAGACTTCTTACCAGCTGCTGTGAAGTTCAATAAATATCTGAGTGTTTCGCCATTATACAGCCAGCAGTTCCCAGTTCCTAGACATGTTTTACCCCACACAAGGCAGGTTTTATCTAAAACAAAACATGCAAGCAATTATCAATGTGAGAATGCCATTCAAAGTTAGTCATTAATGTATTGTCTGAAATGTTAGTAATTACCTAAAATGTACCCGAATAGAATTGGAGATGGTATAAAGGCACAGAGAGACATCATGGTTAAACCAAAGCCCATCGCCACCGGTTTATCTTTTTCTTCAACACACCTTGAAAGAAAAACACAACTAGGCCTATTGTAAAAAGTCAACTTTCAGCATTCAGCAAATCAGACCAACAGATGTCGCGATTTAGCTTTATACTTTTCGTGAGACAGAAATCACAACAAGCCTTTTCAAAGACCAAGAAACAACAGAAACATCAACAAATGTCAACAAATCAACAAGCAAATATTACATATCATTAATTATGTGCCTTGAAGATATTTGTCGCATGTAAGAGTTGAAGATGCGTTTTGTCTTGACTATTACTGATACCACAGTCCTGAATAAGACGACAAAATGAATGTCGATCTGTAGTAATGGATTGTGTTGATTGTTTTCTCTTGTTCTACTAATTACTATTGCTTGATAACTTTTCATTGTAATTCACAAATTTCATGTTCATGAGTTTTAATTGTTTTCTTCTATAAAAAATAACTTTTCATCCCTTTAAAAACAAAAGGTAACGATTTTTTCACTGTACCTGCACCAAAAATGTATTACACACTGATTTCAAAGTATATTATCTATATCATTGGACTAGTAGTGAATGAAACCACGTTGAGTCAAAAACATTCATTAGACAAGTTTAGAATATTTTTTCAAAGGACTTCACATCCCAGAAACGAGGTTTTGAGTAATATAGACGATATTTATTTTCCTAATTTTAGAGGAAACTAGAAATCATCATCTCAATTTGAGAAATCAGATTTTTATTTGCCTTCAAAGACCATGAGTCATGATGTAGGCAATGTCCATGTCACGACTCAGAAAAAGAGCCGGGTCCTGGAGAACAAATCATTACATTATAATTTTTTTAATCGAGATGATAATTTCTAGTTTTCTCCTAGATTAGGGAGGTAATATCGTGAAGCTATTTTTGAAATCCAGTTTCAGGGTTGTGACGTCCTTCAATTTGAATAGTCTATGTTTGTGTTAGTCCCTGCATGTGTCAGTGAAGAGATGGAAGTTGTTACCTTACAGACACCAGGAAGTTAGAGGCCCAGCCCCACTGAACTAGATTAATTGATGGACACCAGGAAGTTAGAGGCCCAGCCCCACTGAACTAGGTTACCTGATGGACACCAGGAAGTTAGAGGCCCAGCCCCACTGAACTAGATTACCTGATGGACACCAGAAAGTTAGAGGCCCAGCCCCACTGAACTAGGTTACCTGATGGACACCAGAAAGTTAGAGGCCCAGCCCCACTGAACTAGGTTACCTGATGGACACCAGGAAGTTAGAGGCCCAGCCCCACTGAACTAGGTTACCTGATGGACACCAGGAAGTTAGAGGCCCAGCCCCACTGAACTAGGTTACCTGATGGACACCAGGAAGTTAGAGGCCCAGCCCCACTGAACTAGGTTACCTGATGGACACCAGGAAGTTAGAGGCCCAGCCCCACTGAACTAGGTTACCTGATGGACACCAGGAAGTTAGAGGCCCAGCCCCACTGAACTAGGTTACCTGATGGACACCAGGAAGTTAGAGGCCCAGCCCCACTGAACTAGGTTACCTGATGGACACCAGGAAGTTAGAGGCCTGGCCCCACTGAACTAGATTATTTTACAGACAGCAGAAAGTTAGAGGCCCAGCCCCACTGAACTAGGTTACCTGATGGACACCAGGAAGTTAGAGGCCCAGCCCCACTGAACTAGATTACCTGATAGACACCAGAAAGTTAGAGGCCCAGCCCCACTGAACTAGGTTACCTTACAGACACCAGGAAGTTAGAGGCCCGGCCCCACTGAACTAGATTACTTTACAGACACCAGAAAGTTAGAGGCCCAGCCCCACTGAACTAGATTACCTTACGGACACCAGAAAGTTAGAGGCCCAGCCCCACTGAACTAGATTACCTGATAGACACCAGAAAATTGGAGGCCCGGCCCCACTGAACTAGATTACCTGATGGACACCAGAAAGTTAAAGGCCCAGCCCCACTGAACTAGGTTACCTGATGGACACCAGGAAGTTAGAGGCCTGGCCCCACTGAACTAGATTATTTTACAGACAGCAGAAAGTTAGAGGCCCAGCCCCACTGAACTAGATTACCTGATGGACAGCAGAAAGTTAGAAGTCCAGCCTCACTGAACTAGATTACCTTACAGACACCAGAAAGTTAGAGGCCCGGCCCCACTGAACTAGATTACCTGATGGACAGCAGAAAGTTAGAGGTCCAGCCTCACTGAACTAGGTTACCTGATGGACACCAGAAAGTTAGAGGCCCGGCCCCACTGAACTAGATTACCTTACAGACACCAGAAAGTTAAAGGCCCGGCCCCACTGAACTAGATTACCTTACGGACACCAGAAAGTTAGAGGCCCAGCCCCACTGAACTAGGTTACCTTACAGACACCTGAAAGTTGGAGGCCCGGCCCCACTGAACTATATTACCTTACAGACACCAGAAAGTTAGAGGCCCAGCCCCACTGAACTAGGTTACCTGATGGACACCAGGAAGTTAGAGGCCCAGCCTCACTGAACTAGTTTACCTGATGGACACCAGAAAGTTAGAGGCCCGGCCCCACTGAACTAGATTACCTTACAGACACCAGAAAGTTAAAGGCCCGGCCCCACTGAACTAGATTACCTTACGGACACCAGAAAGTTAGAGGCCCAGCCCCACTGAACTAGATTACCTTACAGACACCTGAAAGTTGGAGGCCCGGCCCCACTGAACTATGTTACCTTACAGACACCAGAAAGTTAGAGGCCCAGCCCCACTGAACTAGGTTACCTGATGGACACCAGGAAGTTAGAGGCCCAGCCCCACTGAACTAGGTTACCTGATGGACACCAGGGAATTTGAGGCCTGGCCCCACTGAACTTACTATCAAGGAACGGCAAAGTAAAACATCAACAGATATTGATTCAATTCATTTTAAAGTAATTAAACTCACCCATCAGCATATTAGTGCACAGCTGTCATTTCTCATTAATAAATCATTAATGACTGGCATTTTTCCAAGTAAATTAAAAACGAATAGTCTCTGATACACCGAAAATATTGTACACCAATAGACTCGTACACCGAAAAAATCATACACAGAGAAAATCGTACACCGAAAAATCATACACCGAAAAATTCGTACACCAAAAAATTCGTACAACAAAAAAAACGTACACCGAAAAAATCGTTCACCGAAAATGTTATTTCACAGAGTGACTGTACTCGGAGGCACGATCCGAGTAGAAGGACGATTCAGGGTGGAGCTACTGTATTGTTTTTAAATAGTGGGGGACTATTCCCCTTACGCCAGAATAATATACTAGCAAGTATGAAAAGATCGTTCTTTTCGGTGTAAGGTTTTTTCGGTGTACGATTTTTTGGTGTACGATTTTTTCGGTGTACGATTTTTTCGGTGTACGAGTTTTTTGGTGTACGAGTTTTTCGGTGTCGAGTTTTTCGGTGTACGAATTTTTCGGTGTACGATTTTTTCGGTGTACAATTTTTTCAGTGTACGAGTTTTTCGGTGTACGAGTTTTTCGGTGTCGATTTTTCCGGTGTACGAATTTTTTGGTGTACGAGTTTTTCGGTGTACGATTTTTTCGGTGTACGATTTTTTTGGTGTAAGATTTTTTCGGTGTAAGATATTTTCGGTGTGAGATATTTTCGGTGTGAGATATTTTCGGTGTGAGATATTGCGACAACAGTGATGATGTGTGTCTGAATTTACAAGTGAAAACGAGAATAGTACTTTCCAAGCTGTTTTTGCTGGATCTCGAACGATTACTGAATGTCACAAATTTATTGATATTCTAGTATTGATATTCAACTCGGAATTGATATATTTGATTGGATCAATCTCAATGGTAGAAGAAGAGGGTAGAAATTGGGCCACAATAAGTTCAGTATAGAATAGGACAGTCAATTATATTTTGTTCTGATGTTTACTGTGCTGACCAAGCTCATAAACAACCGAAGTTCTCGATGCATTGCCATCCAGATATTTCTGGTGCTCTCCAAAGCAATCACTGCATTCTACAAGTGATGTGATCAACTGATCATTCATATTTTAATGAAAATACCCAAAAATAAGAATTTTTCAATTTTTCGATCTTGTGGTACACTATATAGGGAATGAAGTTCGCTTCATAGGGTGGTAGAACCAATTTGGATCTGCACTTGGTGATTTCCAATTCTGAAATATTATCCATTGTAGCGTTTGAAATTCAAACAATCAAAACTAGATATAGCCTGGTTTCAGGGGTAGTTTTTGGGGAAATTCAAGCCAATTTGGCTTTGCCCCCTCAGTTGATTTGAAATTGCAATGGTATTTTATAGTGTACCAAATTGTATGCTAGTAACAGGAAATAATAATTCGGTGAATTTGTATTCTTACTGATCACACGAAAATTGCATAGTCTCTTTCCAGGGGTAGTTTTTGGAAATACCCGGGCGAATTTGGCTTTCCCCCTGGTTGATTCGTAATTGTCATAGTATTTTCTGGCTACGTGCCGAATTTCGTGCTGTTAAGGGGACAAGCCACTGAAAATCACGATTTTTTTTTTTATTTTCATGATTTTTTTTTTCATCATCATTATTTTTATTCACACTCTATTGAAGAACCTCGACATGTTTTGTCTCATTTGGAGACTTCTGTTACACTATCAAACGTGGAGATGTCATATTTCAAGCCATTGTAGTGAATGAAGATCAACAATTTGAATTGCCTGCAACTCCTTTTCAGTGATGATACTTGAAGAGCTGATTTTTTTGGACACCAGGAAGTTGGAGGCCCGTCCCCACTGAACTATGTTACCTTAAAGACAACAGGAAGTTAGAGGCCCGACCCCACTGATATAGGTTACCTGACCGACCCCAGGAAGTTGGAGGCCCGACTTCACTGAACTAGGTCACCTGACAGACACCAGGAAGTTGGAGGCCCGTCCCCACTGAACTATGTTACCTTACAGACAACAGGAAGTTAGAGGCCCGGCCCCACTGATCTAGGTTACCTGACAGACACCAGGAAGTTGGAGGCCCGACCCCACTGAACTATGTTTCCTTACAGACAACAGGAAGTTAGAGGCCCGACCCCACTGAGCTATGTTTCCTTACAGACACCAGGAAGTTGGAGGCCCAACCCCACTGAACTATGTTTCCTTACAGACACCAGGAAGTTGGAGGCCCGTCCCCACTGAACTATGTTACCTTACAGACAACAGGAAGTTAGAGGCCCGACCCCACTGAGCTAGGTTATCTGATGGACACCAGGGAGTTTGAGAACTGGCCCCACTGAACCAGGTTACCTTACAGACAACAGGAAGTTAGAGGCCCGACCCCACTGAACTAGGTTATCTGACGGACACCAGGAAGTTGGAGGCCCGTCCCCACTGAACTAGGTTACCTGACAGACACCAGGAAGTTGGAGGCCCGACCCCACTGAACTAGGTTACTTGACGGACACCAGAAAGTTGGAGGCCCGTCCCCACTGAACCAGGTTACCTTACAGACAACAGGAAGTTAGAGGCCCGACCCCACTGAGCTAGGTTATCTGATGGACACCAGGGAGTTTGAGAACTGGCCCCACTGAACCAGGTTACCTTACAGACAACAGGAAGTTGGAGGCCCGGCCCCACTGATCTAGGTTACCTGACAGACACCAGGAAGTTGGAGGCCCGACCCCACTGAACTAGGTTACTTGACGGACACCAGGAAGTTGGAGGCTCGGCCCCACTGAACTAGGTTACTTGATGGACACCAGGAAGTTGGAGGCTCGGCCTCACTGAACTAGATCACCTGAAGGACACCAGGAAGTTGGAGGCCCGGCCCCACTGAATTATAGGTCACCTGACGGACACCAGGAAGTTGGAGGCTCGGCCCTACTGAACTAGGTCTCCTGATGGACACCAGGAAGTTGGAGGCCCGGTCCCACTTCACTAGTTTACCTGACGGACACCAGGAAGTTGCAGGCTCGGCCCCACTGAACTAAGTTACTTGACGGACACCAGGAAGTTGGAGGCTCGGCCCCACTGAACTAGATTACCTGAAGGACACCAGGAAGTTAGAGGCCCGGCCCCACTGAATTATAGGTTACCTGACGGACACCAGGAAGTTGGAGGCTCGGCCCCACTTAACTATGTTACCTGACGGACACCAGGAAGTTGGAGGCTCGGCCCTACTGAACCAGGTCACCTGATGGACACCAGGAAGTTGGAGGCCCGGCCCCACTGAATTATAGGTTACCTGACGGACACCAGGAAGTTGGAGGCCCGGCCCTACTGAACCAGGTCACCTGATGGACACCAGGAAGTTGGAGGCCCGGCCCCACTTAATTATAGGTTACCTGACGGACACCAGGAAGTTGGAGGCTCGGCCCTACTGAACCAGGTCACCTGATGGACACCAGGAAGTTGGAGGCCCGGCCCTACTGAATTATAGGTTACCTGACGGACACCAGGAAGTTGGAGGCCCGACCTGTGGCCCCACTGAACTTCAGGAGGCACACCACGGACAGGAACATGTAGAACTGAGTGCTGCAGTCGATGGGACAGGAGCCGGGAGTGGCGAATCCTCCCGCCCATCCACCCTCCGTGGTGTTGCCGCTTGGAGCTAAAGACGTGGTTTCACTGATGCAACTGCAGTTGATGAAAATCTACAAACAAATAATCTCGATCATCAAGAGTCCAAATCTGGTTGATTCAGTAAATATAGCAAGAACTTTTATGTGGTCCATTTTTGTTTGTATTAAAATAACTATGGAATTTTAATGAGGTTGAAAACAGCTCAAGAATTTCCATTTGATCTATTTCATGGTTGGAATTTAAAAAGATGAGGATCATGAAAAAATCATGATTTAATATTTTTTCCAGCAGGGAAATTGTGTTCCTCCCTGAGTCCTTCCTTCCCCTATTCTTTTTCAATAGTTGTTCAAAAAACTCCATGTCATGACTCGGGTTACCACCCAACCCCCTCCCTACCCTTCATAAGTAATTGTACCAATAGACTAGCGGTGAAAAGATTGATATACCAATACATGCAGCTCAGTTCAAACACACTCTTTCCGTGTATTGCGGGAAGTGAGGGGCGTATCGTATCTGGTTCGATCCACTCCACCGACCATCTTTACAGTTTTTTTCGTGGTTTTACTCTGTAGCCTGGGCTAATACTGGGGTAGTTCCCACCCTATAATATAGGCCACGACCGCTTCCTTCCCACTATCCTTCCCATCCCCTAAGAAACCTTCATCTTATCATCCCATCATCTTATTAACCATTCAACCGACGCCAATTGATTTCAGCTATCATTACTTATCGTTATCAGTATATATTCATGCATTCACTGTTTATATTTACTTATAATCTACAAAATACCACTTATGTGAGTAGCATTTTTTTCGAACGTTCAAATGAGAAAAGTAATATTTTTCTTATCATTACAATTTATCATTATTGCCATTATCTTTTTTCATTATTGTTCTCATATTACTTAGGTGTTGATATAATTATATGAATGTGTCTTATTTAGTTCGGGTAAATTGTTGTTGTTGTTGTTGTTGTTGATGTTGATGTTTTTGTTTTTGTTGTTGTTGTTGTTTTTGTTGTTGTTCTTGTTGTTGTTATTATTATTGTTATTGTTGTTTTTATTGACACTTCTATGGAGAAGATACATGTTTTCAGTTTTCTACACAAGACCTCAGACTCAGAGAGCTCATTTGGCTTGTCTGTGGCATGAACCATATAAACATAACAAATCATAAAACAAACATGATCACAAAATGTGTAGCGCTTCTGTGAACGTGTATTTTGTTGTAATGATAAATGTTCGTTAAAACGTCCAGTTTGTCGTTGAACCCAATCTAAATGCAGATTGACCTTGGTATTGTTCGGCAGAGTCTGCTCCTGGGTACAGCCGGCGTGGCAGGCCGAGATGTACGTGGTGACACGGTCTTGGGAACACACTGGGGAGTACTTGACGTAGTCGCAGCCGCATTCCTTGTTACAAGACAGCTGGGTGGCCAACCTGGTGACAGATTACAAACAACAACATCGAAACCCGAAACCAAATCTTAGTTCCCCAATTGAGGCTATAGATGATGATGATGATAATAATTATAAATAGGGTCGTCCAGATCTGGGAGTGCGAGCGAGGGGTAAACAACTCACGAAATCTGGTGTACATTTGTCATGAAATCTTCCTGAAATCCCTTGAAATCATCTTGAAAACCCTTGAAATCTGAAATCAGGTGTACACCAAATTTACTAATTGTTTACCCCTCGAGTGCGAGAGTTTGTAACGCGTGTGCGTGCGCACCCCGGCCTGCACGTGCTTCGCCGAGACGCTTGATGAGGAGAGTGGAAGGGGGGAGGGGGGGAGGAAGAAGGAATGAAGGGGGAGGGAAAGGGTTGCCGGAGTACTGAGAACCAAATTTGTAAAAATGATCAAACGTCAGGTGCAGGGCAGTGGTGAATTGACGTGTTCATGTTTGAAACATGAGGTGTCATGCTAGTTGTGCTTAAAGTCTTCCAGATCTGTCTGAGAGTCCGAGAGTCTGAGAGTGCGTTCGTAACGCTGGTGCGCGCGCACCCCGGCACGGGTCGGCACTCGGCAGAGGCGATGAGCTGAGAGTGGAAGAGGGGGGGGGGGGGTAAAAGAGGAAAGGGGAACTGTGTTATTCTACAAGATTCGATTCGATGGAGAATTACGTGCTATTCTAGGCGATTCGATCCGTGTTCTTCCAGGGAATTGGCGCGCAATTGTGTTAATTCATTATTGCATGTTTTTTTGCAACCAGGGTACCGAGAAATTGTTCAACACAGCAGACTGGCGATTTGTAAGAATGATAAAATGTGAGTGGGCAGTGGTGTCGACCCTCATGTTTCAAACATGAGGGATCAGGCTAGTAATAATAATGATATAATCAATTTTATTTCATTAAAAGCATATATATGTGAAGTATTTGAGGGTTGGTACGGTGTCGTTGACCTGCATACCTCCCTGCTTGTAAGATGAAAGCAAAGGAAGCCAGTTTATGTTCCCTCAATCTTGCGAGTGGTTTGGTGTCTGTGTAAGACTAAGTTGAAATAAAGCATTAAATATAGCGTTAAATAATAAAGTTATTTATCCATCGATCATAACACAAATAATGTTACATTGGCGACAGCGGCGGAAATAATATAGATCCGATCACATACAAACAGTGAGTATCGAGTGTTCTACTCTCGCGCGTTTTTATTATATTTATTTCTGTGACTGTGGACCTGGGTGATTTTATATTATGTGGTATTAGTGGTTCGTTGTATACAGTTATGAACAATAGTGCACTATTTCGCGCGTTGATTAGAAATTCTTTTTCGTGTTACATGGTTGTAGCGTCTATTATCGCTTTTCAGAACTGAAAGACCAGAATCCGCGAAACTAAAATCTCCAGTGGCGTAGTGTCGGGTACTATATTTCGTGTGTCAGCGACGTGAGGTCTGGTAATCTATTAGAGACTGACATTGTCACGAGCAGTATTTTGCCAATTGAATCATAATATTACCAGCGAAGGTTCAAGACTATTTATAAGAATATACATCATGTCAGCTGTTATGCCAGAAAAGGTTAGCAGAGGTAACTGGCCGGATTATCTGTTACAATTCAATTTGGTTGGTGAGCTGAATGGATGGACAAAGGAAAAGAAGTGCTTGGTTTTAGGCATTAGTTTGAAAGGTAGTGCTCTGGCTGCCTATATAGGCATTCCGCTAGCCACTCGTCAAGACCACGATGAGCTCACCTCTGCTTTGGAGAAGAAGTTTTAGCCGGTCGAGAGAGTACACCTAGAGAAACTTTTGTTCTCTGGGAGAAAATGGGAGAAAGGAGAGCCATTGACCACTCTGGCGTCCTTCCTCAATGACCAAGTGACGAGAGCCTACCCATCGCTGCAATCCGATGCGCAGGCAGAACTCGCTCTGGATCGTTTCGTCGATGCCCTACCAGCAAATATTAGGTTACCGGTACGTCAAGGAGCGCCAACCAGCATCGAGACTGCACTTAGCGCGGCAATGCAACAAGAAGCTGCTTTGGAAGTTGAAGTTACATCTCGAATCACCCCCAGCAGAGTACATTCAATTGGTGGTGAATACGCAGGCTCAGAGGCAAACAACGTCTCCTCAGTAACTAGTTCAAGTGCATTGGAGTTGATGCTTAAGGAGAACGCCGCTGCCATGCGAAGTATGACGTTAGCGGTACAAAACTTGGTCTCCAACCAAGAGAAACCACGTCGGCAAGGACAACCGCAAAGACCTTGGACACGGGGTCCCAGAGGATGCTGGACTTGTGGAGAAGATGGCCATCGGTAGTCTACCTGCCTGAGGAACGGAGGCTATATCCAACCCGTTCAGTGGCAAGCACACTTTCCCCAACAGATTCTCCAACAACAGTTCCCTCCTAACTCGATCCAACCTTCAGCCGCATTACACCCGCAATTTTCTCAATCTGTCCCCGCCCCTCCAATGTCGGGAAACGGCCAGAGGCCAGCCACGTAGTGGACTGGCCTTCAACTGAAATAACACCTGTATGGAATCAGGTGTGATCAATACGGTGACGACTTCTAGTGTTGCTTATGTGAGAGGTAAAATTGGATCAATGGATATTCAAGTACTAGTCGACACAGGAGCCGCTGTTACACTTCTACACAAGGACGTTTAGAGGTCGGCACTTGACTCCAGCAACTTACGTGAAGGAAATCACCAGATCGTCAATGCTAGCGGAGCACCCATTGTGCCATACCGAGAACTGGATGTCAGTTTGACTATTAATGGTGAGGAGTACATTCAGCCAATGATCGTAACAGGTGATATAACGCAACTTTGTCTGTTGGGGGCGGATTTCTTGCAGAAACATTCTGGAGACGTGCTGATGTCGTCAGAGCAATTAAAATTGGGAAAAACTTTGACAGCATTAAGCGGACGACAAGAACAATAGATATGTCACGTGACAGTTAATGAGACAACTGTCGTCCCAGGGGGACATGAGATGCTCATCAAGGGCAGACTCTCAGAAATGATGGGTGAGTACGGTATTTTGGAACCATCACCATCATTTACAGAAAAACATGAACTTTTGGCTGCCCATGTCCTAGCTCGTGGAAATATGGGAGATATCCCTGTAAGACTTCTCAACTTGTCAGATAAACCTGTCACCATCTACAAGGGTACCACTATTGGTGAGTTTTTAGAGTGGCTTCCGCCGTGTGAAGTTGCTGGTGTAGCAAACAACTTTGTCCAGCTGGCGTCTCCAGCATCGGTTTTATTCAACGTGGACTCTTCACACTTGTCGCGAGAAGAAGATAAGAAGTTAAAAGACCTCCTGGATTCATACCCGAATGTTTGCTCTTGGACCCCTGATGATCTAGGGAGGACGTCACTTACCTATCATCGCATTGATACTGGAGATTCTATACCTTTACGCCAACCTCCAAGAAGAGTCCCCATTCACCGTCGGGAGGAGATGCAAAACGTTGTGAACAAGATGCTGACTCATAACATCGTTCAGCCATCGACGTCCTCATGGTGTTCTCCGGTAGTCCTCGTCAGGAAGAAGGATGGGTCCGCTCGATTCTGTGTCGACTATCGTTGGTTGAATAGTTTGACCAGGAAAGACGCGCATCCTCTTCCTCGAATTGAGGACATGTTAGACTCACTTTCTAACGCGAGGCTCTTCTCGACCCTAGATTTAACGTCCGGCTACTGGCAGTGTGAAGTTGCCCCGGATGACCGTCAGAAAACAGCCTTTGCCACTGGTGATGGGGGTTTGTTCGAATTCAGAGTTTTACCATTTGGTGTTTGCAATGGGCCCAGCACCTTCCAAAGACTTATGGATGTCGTCCTAACTGGACTACAATGGCACACCAGCATGGTATATCTTGATTACGTCATTGTTTACGGTCGGGATTTTGAAGAGCACTTGAGTCGACTTCAAGAGGTGTTTGAACTGCTAAGGGGAGCCGGCTTGAAGATTAAGCCTTCCAAGTGTAGATTGCTGCAGCCTGAAGTGCCATTCTTGGGGCATATAATTTCATCAAAGGGGGTGGCCACAGATCCCGCTAAGACGGAGGCGATTGAGAAGTGGCCTATATCCAAGACTGTTGAAGAACTTCGGGCCTTTCTTGGTACCACCTCGTATTATAGAAGATTCGTGGGACAATACGCTACCATCGCAGCACCGCTTCACCGGCTAACTCAGAAGGGAGTCCGCTATTCATGGGATGAAGACTGTGATAATGCGTTCAAGAAGCTTAAGGCCAGGTTAGTAACGAGCCCGATATTAACTTACCCAAATTCAAACTTGAGTTTCATATTGGACTCGGGTGCTAGTAATACTGGAATAGGAGGTGTCCTCAGTCAAGTCCATGACGGCCAGGAGCGCGTCATTGCCTACTTCAGTCGTTCACTGACAAAAGAAGAGAGGGGATATTGTGTCATTCGCCGAGAAATGTTGGCGCTCGTAAAATCAGCTCTCCATTTCCGGCATTATCCCTATGGAAAACCATTTCTAGCCCGCACAGACCACAATTCTCTTCGTTGGCTCCAGTCGTTCAAGGAGCCTGAGGGGCAGGTAGCTCGGTGGTTAGACCAGCTCGCTGGATTCGATTTCAAGACACAGCATCGTCCGGGAAAGTTGCATGGCAACGCGGATGGCTTGTCAAGAATTCGAGAAAAACAACAGGCAGCAGCAGTCACCAGTACTTGGGCCCCTCAGTGGGGGTTAACTGAGCTGAAGAAATTGCAGCGGGAAGATGCGGCTATCGGACACATTGCAAAGTGGCTGGTCGCTGGTGAAAAACCACCCCACAATCAGGTTTCACCTCACGGTCCCGAGGTCATGAGTTTATGGGCTCAATGGAGTCGTATCTCTCTGATGGATGGGTTATTGTATCGGAGGAGGAAGACCCACCGGACAGGCTTCAGTTTTTCATACCAAGAGTTTTAAAATCGGAAGTCCTGAAAAGTCTCCACACCAGCAATGTCGGGGGTCATCTTGGATTACAGAAAACCTTGGAGAAAGTTAGAGAGAGATTTTATTGGCCGGGAATGCGAGATGGCGTTGATCTGTGGTGTAGACAGTGCACAGGATGTGGGAGCAGAAAGGCACCAGTACCTAACACGAGAGCCCCTCTTATCAGTTATCGTACGGGGTACCCATTTCAAAGCGTGTCACTGGACATTCTTGGTCCATTGCCTCTCTCCCCTCGAGGAAATAAATACATCCTTGTGGTAGCTGATCACTTCACGAAGTGGGCGAGGCGTACGCTTTACCGAATCAAGAAGCTGCGACTGTGGCAGAGAAGCTAGTTCAAGAATTCGTTTGTCGTTTTGGTGCCCCAATTGAGCTACATAGTGACCAAGGGAGACAATTTGAATCTCATCTATTTCAAGAGATGTGCCGCCTGCTAGGAGTGGTGAAAACTAGGACATCGCCATACCACCCACAAGCAGATGGAATGGTGGAACGTTTCAACAGAACACTACTTGCAATGCTAAGCCAATTCGTGAATGAGCGTCAGACGGACTGGGATGCCATGCTGCCACAAGTCATGATGGCTTACCGTTCCAGCCAACACGCCTCCACCAAGTTCAGCCCATATTTCCTGTTGTTTGGCAGGCAAATTCAGCTACCTCTGGACGTTATTTTTGGTACTCCTGAAAAATCATCGAAGATCGAAACATCGTACTTCCAAGGCATGCGCGAGACATTAGCGGTGGCTCACCGTACAGCTCGGGAAAACCTAGGAAAAGCCCAAGAAACCCAGAAGGCGAGCTATGACCGTAAATGCTCAGGTCAACCTTTCAAAGTCGGGGATAAGGTTTGGCTGCGCAACACTGCAGTAAAGCGGGGACAAACGACAAAGCTTCATCGTTCCTGGAAGGAACCTTATGTCATCGAGAAGGTTCTGTCTGATGTGACCTATCGGATTCAGGCTCTCTGGCAGGGAAGGCGAGGGAAACGAGACGTTGTCCATTTCAATCGCCTGAAGCCTTACGAAGCCCAGGAGGAAGGAACCGATGTGGTACCAGATGCTCGTCAACAAGCGACGCCTAGGCCAACAACTCCATTCAGGCGAGAAACAGAAGCGTCTTCAGAAGAAGAAGTGCAGCCTTTCTGTTTAGTCACACTTCCTGACGTAGACGACGGCGACCATCTGAATCTACCTGATCCGGATCTTGAGATCCCTATTGTTGATGAGCCATCTCCGGATAATCAACTACCAGAGTTCTAGCGTGCAGCCGCAAGGGCCAAGAGTGCCTTGGCGAGATGGAGCTGCGGGACCAAACCATCAAGCAGCGGAAGTGGTGGAGAGGATGCCACCACGATATCCAATGCGCAGCCAGACGCAGCGGATATCCTACCAAGCGGGGTTTTAGTTTAATCCTGAATTTTACTTGTAATAGAGACAGTTAAGTCACGGGTCAAGTCTTGTTCACAGGGGGGGATAATGTGGAGTATTTGAGGGTTGGTACGGGGTCGTTGACCTGCATACCTCCCTGCTTGTAAGATGAAAGCAAAGGAATCCAGACTATGTTCTCTCGAGCTTGCGAGTGGTTTGGTGTCTGTGTAAGACTAAGTTGAAATAAAGCATTAAATATAGCGTTAAATAATAAAGTTATTTATCTCTCGATCATAACACAAATAATGTTACATATACAATTCCACTTGAACATAAATATTGTAGGTGACGGGTTAATACAGAGTTCACAAGAGCATAGAAATGCAGGATCGTTGAAAAAGTGGGATGAAAGGTAGGATTGCTCGGACACGGCACCACAAGGACAATCTCACCACCTCAAAGAATATAGTGAATATATATATATATATATATATATATATATATATATATATATATATATATATATATATATATATATATATATATATATATATATATATATATATATTCATATATATATATATATATATATATATATATATATATATATATATATATATATATATATATATATATATATATATATATATATATATATATATATATATATATATATATATATATATATATATATATATATATATATATATATATATATATAGGCCTATATATATATATATATATATATATATATATATATATATATATATATATATATGTTTATATATATATATATATATATATATATATATATATATATATATATATATATATATATATATATATATATATATATATATGTATATATATATATATATACATTATACATTATATATATATATATATATATAATACAGATTGATCATTGTTAAGGAAGAGTGGTTGCACGAATGTTCAACTCTAACATCATATTAAATATGTTCCTCTTCCTTATTCTTTCAATTTGATGAGAAAATTATGTTCATTGAATAAAGAAAACAATGAGTAACATCGCTAACATCAGTAAAACTTGTGAAGCAGCCATCTAGAATTAAATTTTCTTCCAAGATTGTCAAAGAACAATAAAAGATCTTAAACTAAGCCCAACTGTGCCTATAACGAATGACCTTGGGCAACGGTCCACCACTGTGATGTGTACTTACTCGCCCGATGCCAGCACCGAGCCGTGATTATTGTTAGCAGGGCAGCCCAAGTACGCGTACGATATCATGCCTGCTACTGATAAGGCTCCGACGAACACATTCCAGAGAGCTAGGTGACGAGCCCGAGGTCGGCACTTGGTTATGACTAGCCCACTCAGAAGAATGCCGATCGCAGAGAATATCAGTCCCACGGTGCCTGGAACAATCCACAGATATTAGACACACTTGATGCACACAAGGGGACGTCCATAAAATATGTCACACCTTTTTAGGCCACTTTGATCCTCCCTCCCTCCCATGTCACATTTGGTCACAAAACCTATTACCCTCCCCCCTTTAAATACGTCACAAATTCTCATACCCCCCCCCTCTGACCAAAAATTGAAATAACCAGGCGGCAAAGGTACAAAAAAATCAAAATATTCATTTCTTTCTTTGATTTTTGAGTAGTCAAACTTGGTAATTATTTGATATGCATCTGCTGTTTCTAGGGTGGGTATAAAAATAAGAATCTATAAGAATGGTGAGAAATCCACGGAACAAAATAATGGTGGGCTACGTCACAGAGTTGCCCGCCCCCCTCCCTCCCTTGTAATAACTTGTCACAAATTTTGACAACCCCCCTCCCCCCCTAAGCTGTGACGTAATTTATGGGCGTCCCCCAAGATGCATTGAGGGTTGACTTGGTTTGCCGCACGGGCAGACGCAACCCTCAATACATCCTGATTTGGTGCTTGACAAATAGCAGGTGACCTTAATATGACCTATGTCTGATTGAGACGAGAGGTCGAGTGGCTAGCAAACTGAACCGCCAGTCAGGAGACCGGGGTTTGATTACCGCCATGGTCGATCATCCTGATGGGGGTTTTTCGTGGTTTTCATCTATCGTTCAGGTCCTGGGATGGTTCCTTAATAATAGGCCTGGACCGACTACTTCCCACTATCCGGAAACACCTAATGAAATGAACTTTCATCCCGTCATCTCATATATCGTTCACTGACGCCAATAGATCGTAATCATCAATACAGTGCTTCGTTAAACTCAATTTACATGAATATATGAGTGTCTGTGTGTAATTATGTTATATATATATATATATATATATATATATATATATATATATATATATATATATATATATAATTAATGATTTTTAAAACTGTTTAAAAATTGCGACCTCCCCCGGGACTTGAACCCGGATCTCCAGATTGCCGGTCTGACGCGCTACCCATTACGCCAGAGAGGAAGATCTTCTTGAACAGTTTTATTTGTTGATATCTTTCGTACAGTCACACATTTCAAGACTTGTGGATCGCACCCCAAATTGACAGGAAATTGTACTGCCTGATCGACATCTCCCAGCTATCCCAGCTGTTGGGTCATGTGATTTCTATAGCTTCCTGGTTGACCACCAGTAGGTTATTATAATTAATGATTTTTAAAACTGTTTAAAAATTGCGACCTCCCCCGGGACTTGAACCCGGATCTCCAGATTGCCGGTCTGACGCGCTACCCATTACGCCAGAGAGGAAGATCTTCTTGAACAGTTTTATTTGTTGATATCTTTCGTACAGTCACACATTTCAAGACTTGTGGATCGCACCCCAAATTGACAGGAAATTGTACTGCCTGATCGACATCTCCCAGCTATCCCAGCTGTTGGGTCATGTGATTTCAATAGCTTCCTGGTTGACCACCAGTAGGTTATTATAATTAATGATTTTTAAAACTGTTTAAAAATTGCGACCTCCCCCGGGACTTGAACCCGGATCTCCAGATTGCCGGTCTGACGCGCTACCCATTACGCCAGAGAGGAAGATCTTCTTGAACAGTTTTATTTGTTGATATCTTTCGTACAGTCACACATTTCAAGACTTGTGGATCGCACCCCAAATTGACAGGAAATTGTACTGCCTGATCGACATCTCCCAGCTATCCCAGCTGTTGGGTCATGTGATTTCAATAGCTATCAACAGATATCAACAAATAAAACTGTTCAAGAAGATCTTCCTCTCTGGCGTAATGGGTAGCGCGTCAGACCGGCAATCTGGAGATCCGGGTTCAAGTCCCGGGGGAGGTCGCAATTTTTAAACAGTTTTAAAAATCATTAATTATAATAACCTACTGGTGGTCAACCAGGAAGCTATTGAAATCACATGACCCAACAGCTGGGATAGCTGGGAGATGTCGATCAGGCAGTACAATTTCCTGTCAATTTGGGGTGCGATCCACAAGTCTTGAAATGTGTGACTGTACGAAAGATATCAACAAATAAAACTGTTCAAGAAGATCTTCCTCTCTGGCGTAATGGGTAGCGCGTCAGACCGGCAATCTGGAGATCCGGGTTCAAGTCCCGGGGGAGGTCGCAATTTTTAAACAGTTTTAAAAATCATTAATTATAATAACCTACTGGTGGTCAACCAGGAAGCTATTGAAATCATATATATATATATATATATATATATATATATATATATATATATATATATATATATATATATATATATATATATATATATATATATATAATTATTAAATTGGGTTTTAACGACGCACTGTAATGATGACTTAGATCTATTGGCGTCGGATGAATGATTAATGAGATGATGGAATGATGAGATGGAGGTTTAATGGGTAATGGGAAGGGTAGTGGGAAAGAAGCGGTCGTGGCCTATATTGTCGGAACGGTAGCCGGCAATATGATTGCGGCAAAAAGAGCGCGGACATAAGTTCGCGGGCAATAATCTCGCGGCAATAATATCGAGTGTGGTAAAATGATCACGCGTGCATAAGGTCGCGAAGACAAAAATATCGCGAGCAATAAGAGCGCGGACAAATTATCACGGTGACCATATGATCGCGGGCAATATGATCGCGGGCAATAAGATCGCGGGCAAAAAGATCGCGGCGACAATATGATCGCGGCGACAATATGATCGCGGGCAATATGGTCGCGGGCAAAAATATCGTGGTGACTGGTGACCATATGATCGCGGGCAATAAGATCGTGGGCAAAAAGATCGCGGTGACCATATGATCGCGGGCAATAAGATCACGGGCAATTAGATCGCGGCGACCATATGATCGCGGGAAATATGATCGCGGGCAATAAGATCGCGGCGACCATATGATCGCGGGCAATAAGATCGCGGGAAATATGATCGCAGGCAATAAGATCGCGGCGACCATATGATCGCGGGCAATATGATCGCAGGCAATAAGATCGCGGCGACCATATGATCGCGGGCAATATGATCGCGGGCAATAAGATCGCGGCGACCATATGATCGCGGGCAATAAGATCGCGGCGACCATATGATCGCGGGCAATAAGATCGCGGCGACCATATGATCGCGGGCAATAAGATCGCGGGAAATATGATCGCAGGCAATAAGATCGCGGCGACCATATGATCGCGGGCAATATGATCGCGGGCAATAAGATCGCGGCGACCATATGATCGCGGGCAATAAGATCGCGGCGACCATATTATCGCGGGCAAAAAGATTGTGGCGACCATATGATCGCAGGGAAAAAGATCGCGGGCAATATGATCGCGGGCAATATGATCGCAAGCAATAAGAATAATCTATTGAATGAAGATCAACAAGTGGCCTATAGACGAATGATTCAAAACGATTAAAATTAGAGATGATGAATCGAGAAAGCCGTGACATATTTGATTTCAGTAGTATTTAAACGATCAAATAATACAAGGTTTGTAGATGTTGATTGAGTGGACAAATTATGTGTCATACTAGATTTCCATACTTCTAAGCTCATCTCACAACGCAAATCCCGCGTTTTCCTGGTTCATGACTACGTGATAAAACGATCTCAGGTCTTCATCTTGAAACCGTTGTATCCGTGTAGGCCCAAGGATGGTTGACCATGGCGGGAATCGAACCCCGGTCTTTAATTACTGTTTACCGCGTGTTTACTTGCGTGTGGTGGCTCTTCTGAAAGTTGCTGACAGTTAGTTGTTGGGTTGTTGGCACTTGGTAGCAGGGTTACTCATACTCGTATTGATAAGATAATGATGAGTGCTTGAACCACCCTTACGCCAAGTGTGTGAAATAGGTCAAACCGGGTCAAACCGACAAACTGTCAATCGAAGCTTCGTCTCTCGTAGGTAGCCCAAACTGCTTCAGTATTAAATTAAACGGAATTATCATGTGTTTGGAATGTAAGTTCGAAACTTACTGCTGTCGATAGTATTTAATACATGGAGACCGATACGCTAGTCGAAATTGACAGATCGAAACAATTGATCGTTAGTAGTCAAATATTGAAAGACGGGTAATTCCCCCATACGTGGAAGTATTTGTTCGCCTCTTTGTCATATACCGCGCGTTAATACTTGGGGAAATCACAAGAATCACCCCCCCCCCCCCCCCTCTCACTCTCTTTATTATTTGACGCACTAGCTCGCTTCACACTCTACGGTCTACGGTGTCAGATTTCCAAGAACACGTTATGTCGTATCATAATGTCGCTTTACATTTGCTGTTAATGAAAGAAGTGATCATTGCTCAAGAGACTTAGTTCAAAGTGGAAGATATCAACATTCGTGTGTTTTGTTTACTCTTAATACCAATGCTGATAATGTCCGGATATATATCACAGAAACGGTTTTTACTTATAATGTGTTCCGGACTTTCAGAAACTGCAAGACTTTTATCTGCGGCGGAAAAGTATGGTCACCGAGAGCGCAGCCCTGGTGTTGAAGTTCATTGGTTTTAAATAATTAAAATGGGGTGGTAAGATCGCCCTTGTGGTGCCCCGTCCAAACGATCCTACTTTTCATCCTTAGCCTTAATTGGGGAACAATGATTTTGTATCAAGTTTCGATGTTATTAAAAAAAATAATAATGTCGCGACTGAAGGTCGTCGACGACCTAAGACGAGATATAGCTATTAGCTACTATCTTACGAGACCTGGGGATGCATTCCTGTACAATTAAGTTAATACCGTGTTGAACCCGGTTTTAGAGAGGTTCAATTTCGTATCCCTGTACGAGTTTCATAGTAGGTTTAAGGGAAGCGTAGGTTAGTACGTCGGTAAAACAGTTTTTTGACAAATGTTGTAAAATGCTACCAGCTAAAATGTATCTAAATTCATCCAATTTCAACGAAACTTGAACTAAATCAAATCTCAGCCTAATGCACTATTTTTAATGAAATTAAATAAAAAACAAAAAGTTGACCTATAAGTGGGATCAAACCCTGCCCGCCTTGCGCTGCACGCAGTCGCGCTAATGATACAACCATACTGCCAACATGAAAGATATTCTCTCAGAACATCATAAGAATACAAGCTTCGAATGAATTCTGGCAAATGGATTATTAATAATAAAACTAATGGTAAAATTATTTTGATATATTCATATTCCGTTACCTTCAGTTCTTATTCTAGAAATCGCATTCCCGTAACGATATTCACCATATTAGATATTTAAATTGATATATGAAATCTTGAAGTGGATCCTAAAACATGCTAAACCCGTTCTTTGGCAGGTTTGAGTTAATCCTGCTTTTCTGGTATATATATATTTAGGAATACCAAGTTAATACCAACATCTCTAGAACCGGATCAAATCGTACAGGAATGCGCCTCCAGATGTTCACTCCTCGACAAGTGTGGTTAGAACTAGGGAAACGCGGGGTTTGCGTTGTGAGATGATGATAAAAGTATGGAATTCTAGTATGACAAATGATTTGTTCGCTCAATCCACATCTACAGACCTTGTATTATTTAATCGTTTAAGAACTACCGGAATCAAATATGTCACGGCTTTCCTGATTCATCATCTCTGATTGTAATCGTTTCGAATTATCTTTATTTGATAGGTTAGTTGTATTGCCCACGATCATATCGCCCGTGGTCATATTGCCCGCGATCATATGGTCACCGCGATATTTTTGCCTGCGATCATATGGTCGCCACGATCTTTTTGCCCGTGATCATATTGCCCGCGATCATATGGTCGCCGCGATCTTTTTGCTCGCGATCATATTGCCCGCAATCTTTTTGCCCGCGATCATGTTGCCCGCGATCATATGGTCGCCGCGATCTTATTGCCTGCGATCTTATTGCCCACGATCATATTGCCAGCGATCATATGGACACCGCGATCTTTTTGCCCGCGATCTTATTGCCCGCGATCATATGGTTTTGCGATCTTATTGCCTGCGATCATATTGCCCGCAATCATATGGTCGCCGCGATCTTTTTGCCCGCGATCTTATTGCCCGCGATCATATTGCCCGCGATCATATGGTCGCCGCGATCTTTTTGCCCGCGATCATATTTCCCGCGATCATATGGTCGCCGCGATCTTTTTGCCCGCGATCATATTTCCCGCGATCATATTGTCGCCGCGATCTTTTCGCCCGCAATCTTATTGCCCGTGATCATTTTGACCACGGTCATTTTGTCCACGATCATTTGGTCTCGGCGATATTACGTACCCGCGATGTTATGTCTCTCGCGGTATTATTGCCGCGACCTTATTGCCCGCGAGATTTTGGTCTATTAATTAATTCATCCATTCATTCATTGATACATCCATTCATCCATTTATCCATTCATTCATTAATTCATTCATCCATCAATTTATTTATCAGACTGTACAGGGGCATTGTTTGAATAATTTACTATTTGGTATTTTTTTTTGCATTTTCTCAGTTTTTGCCAGGTATATGTTCCAACTAATAATACAAGCCGAATTTGAGATGGCGACAACGAAATTAAGCTAGATTGTCGAGAGGAACAATGCGACTAGCCAGAATTTCATTTTCACCAGATTCTATAACACAATACATTATTAAGAATTTAAAATAGCAGTAACTCTTTTGAATTTTAGATAATTCACATGTTGTCATTTGTGATGGTGAACACTTATTTGAAAAACAGGACAAATGTGCGTCCCACGGTCGTCCTTCCCGAGACTCTGGGACGTTCAATCTAAATATGGATAATTCCGACTGATTCAGAATGGATGGCCCCATTAGCGGGCGCAGAACTTTTCAATAGGGACGAAAATCGATTAAACATTTTCTGGCAAAGCCATATTTTGATGCAAAATACATGTGGTCAAGTGTTATTACATTGGTATTCCAATATGCTCACTTCATTAGTGGAAATATAAACAGAAATTGTGAGCTTAGAAGGTAATTATTCACATTCGCGTTCAACTACTGGAATACAAATGATGAAACTAATTACTCGGCATGATTGTCATGACTACACAGAGCCAATAACGTACACAACAATCACGCGAGCTGATGATGGAGGGGCTCACATATTTCGCCCCGCATGAAATGTTCTGAATTGTCAATAAAGCATTTGAAGTGGTTTCATTGGTGTTTTGGAAAATGACGTTGTCGCAAGAAATGCTATTCTGTAACAATTGTTGGATGAGCGTAGCGAAGATTCCATTTCACATACCGAAAAAAAATGCGCTTGGTTTTTATGTTTTTTGTTTGTTTGTTTGTAATTTTGTGCGTGGCATACAGGTCAGGAAAAAATACCTATCGACTTGGAATATTTTCTACATTTTTCTGTCATACCAGAATAGGTTGGGATTGTTTTTCAGAAAAATCGGTTGGAACGTTTTTCCGGAAAAAATTCGGAAAGTTTGAGAAATCCTCATAAGAATAACACGGATGGAAAATACTTGAAATGTGGAAAATTTTCAAAAACTTCAACATTTTCACTGAATATGGAAAACATAATTACGGATATTTTCAGTCACTTTCACAACATTCGGAAAAGAAATCACAAAGAAAACAAAAAAAGCCATAAAATAAATAAAGCAAAATAAATTAAGCAATAAAAGTTTCCATTTTATTGAAGGTTGTGATCAATTGGTTTTGCAAAGTGCATATGCGACAGGTTGCAGCACTATAAATATCAACAAGTTGCAGGTAAGATTTTTGAACGTTTGAAGTATGCCTCATCCAAGATCCGTAGATGTGGATTGATCTGACGAAATATTTTTCATTCTAGATTTCCATACTTCTAAGCTCATCTCACAACGCAAATCCCGCGTTTTCTCTGTTAGAGTTCATTCAGTAGGCTTGTAGAATATCAAGTGTGCCCTTCCTTGTGGTGTATTAGGGACTCTGCACACCCTGTGTGCGCGCGCCTGTAGATGGACCTGGAGAGGCTGGATACTGACCTGTGATGAGACTTGAGAGCGAAGCGCTTTGCCTGTACTGAGTCTCAATGTACTTCGGCATGAAGATCCAGTAGGGCATGTAGCCCATGAAGTAGAACACCGAGGCGAGGTTATTGCAGATCAGTGTGGGGTTGACAAGCAGTCGTTTGAAGGTCACCATCATATCTAAAACAACACGCAATATCATCATTGGATGAGCGAAGCGAAGACTCAATTTCACCATACCCGAAAAAATTGCCTTTGTTTTTCGTGCTTCACAGGTTAAACGAAGATTCGAAATCAGTTGAAACTTGGCATACACAAGTGGCCTTATCTAATCCGATACTGTATAGTTTTGAGACGTAATCGGTTGAATCACTTTTGAGAAAACTCGACTCAAAATTTTCAAAAATCTCATAAGAAAAACCCAGAGGAAAAAATTCGTTAAAAATATTTCCTTTGAGAGAATTCAAATTTTTAGGGAATTTTAATATACAAATTATATACACCTCATTCCAAACTTTCAGTCCAATCAGATCAGCCGTTTTGATGTAAAAAAATATAGGCCTATGACCAATTTTTAAAATCACTCAAAGCTATTAAGAAACCAAATAAATCCAAGCAACAGGCAACAAATGGCAATGCCAAGCATTCTTCGATGCCCAATTTTGGAGCATAACTGTGGATAAGAATGTATCTTCTATGATTCTTCTCTGGCATTCCTATCCACACTTATGCTCAAAATTTGGCCATTGAAAAATGCTTGGCATTGCCTTCAGTGGCATGCTTTCAGTGGGTGCGACACAGTTCCATCTTTTTCTGGTAGTGGCAAAAAATCCGTCATGAAGAAATGGCTGCAGTTTGATGATGTAACACTTGTCTTCACTCAAATATCCAAGGCACCAGAGGAGATTTTTGAACATCAGTTTACCATCTTGGAAAAGTTGACAGTCAATCTCTTCGACCGTAGATGCCAAATAAACACACTGAATGAGTGCATGAAGTACCTCTTTACTAAGAAAGGTTGATGCCTTGAAAAACATTCCACCGACTTTAGCTGCTCTGTTTCAACACATTCAAAGAGTTGCATATCAAAGATGTCACGTGTGGGGGCAGTGATCGGTTCAAATGGCAGTCCTATTCCAGAACTGTCTTTCTGGTGTTGGAGAAGCACATCAGATGGATATAAACCCAAGTGGACAGTTCTTCCCGAGGTGAATTTAATACTGTCATGATTTAAATTGAAAACGGTTATTCCAAAAGAAAGCTTGAATGAAATGTACAATTTGTTGATATAACATTACTCCTTTTCAGATATCCCCTCAAAGCAAAGAACTAGTAATGTGTGGATGTAGCGTTCGTTGTGAAGTGAAATTTTGTAATTGTGTAATTAGCATTCCTTATGTGCTCGAACTTGTGTATGCGCGACATGACAGTGTTCCAGAGAAGATAAGACGTACCACCTATTAAGGGGGCGTTAACATGTTTTTTTTTTCAATTTCTTCAATGTTTTTAAATAATGTTTTTTGATTCATAACTATGTATTTTGTTCAATGATTTATGCGTCTTTTAAAATACCCACATAATCTGAGGTTCGTGTTAGTGCATTTGTTACAAAAGCTCTGGAGTGAAATGGTTTTACGCATCTGTGTATGTATAATTTATTCGCCGGTTATTATTATTTTCAATACTCAATGTACTTTTCATCAGAAAATACCTGACCAATTCACTCCATTTCTTTTTTTTAATTTGTATTGTTTGCTTGCCTAATCTGAGCGAGCCAGAATTGTGATGAAAGTAGAAATATCAGAACTATTCATTATTGATTTCTCTTTTTATACGATTAATTCAATATCATTGTAGAAAAATTATGATTGAAGATCAAGGCAAATTAAAAAATATATATTCTGCTCAGGTTGACCATGGTGGTTATAAAAACATGTGAAAAAATTGAGATGATTGCACAGATAGTTCTCCCAAAAAGGTACATTGAGCAAATAACAACAGTAGGATTATATTGTTGTTGTTGTTGTTGTTTGAAGTTGTAGAAGTCAACAATGCTATTAAAAAAAACTTCAAGTCATCAATCAGTAGTTGAACTGAATCTTAAGTTTGGCGACAAAAAAATGATTGTAAGAGCTATGAATTTTCAAGAAGACATCGGTTTAAATCATTGGAAACATGTTGATGCCCCCTTGACACTTCAAGTACTCTTCTACTACAAATCAACTTGATATAAAAAACATTTGTGTTTCATAATTTGTAATTTTTCCCATAGAAACCGAACAAACTGTTTTTGAAACGTAATTAAAAATGTTCACACACGTGGGATTTGCAATGAAGTTATTTTTAACTGTCATTCTGATACCATACGAGATCGATATCTGGTGCAAATCGAATTCAATCAATCTAAAATTATCGATTGAGTCATAATAGACCTACCTTGCTCATAATAGAGTAATTCAAAAATAAATAACAATCATTAGTTGCATGGTATTTGTAATTCAAGACTCATGAGCAATTACGTGTCTGTAATAATGTGATATTTTGTATTTTTAATGGACATTTTCGAAAATTTGATATGGTCAATTGAATTGGTCAATAAATGTGTCAATTAAAAGAAAAATGTTCATGTGTTATTACTTGTTTTTAAGAACTTGGTGATTTGAATAATGTTCAAGTCGAATGTTGTATTTTGATACGTCACACAATGAGTTTCATATCATTTCTGATTCAATCATGCCTAATTAATTAGTTTTGATTAGTATGTCCAGGTAATTAGACGAGCTTTAGCGAGGATTCAATTTGACATACTGAAATAAATTGGTGTTCGTTTTTATGTTTTTGTTTGTTTGTTTGTTTTTATGTTTTTTTGTCGGTTCTCCACAGGTCAAACGGCTACAGCTATCAACTTTAAACTTTTTTTCATAATGGTTCCTCATCTAACTTAGATTTGTATAGTTTTGTGGCATTATCGGATTGTAACATTTTTTTGTTATGAATTTAAGAAATTTCAAAAATGCCCATTAAAATAACACGGCGGAAAAAAAGAGAATATTTTTATTTTCAAAAAATGAAATTTCGCGTGAAGTTGATTTACATTTTGATACACATTTCTGAAAATTTTCAGCTTGATCGGGTGAGCCATTTCGAAGATAACCATAAAATGTGCTAAATTGGTACCACTCGAAGCAGTTTTTACCCATTTCTAACTTAAATGTCACCCAATTGGCGAATGTAGGCAAAAGTTTGGCGAAGACGTCGACATTCTATTACTTTTCGCTCGTCTAACAACGCGTATATAGCGTTTTCCTAGTGAAACAAGACACTAATTTTATATACAAAACTACCTCTCCAAATAGATAATGTGCAAAAGACAATTAAATCGCATGATTAATGAGCTAATTAGACTATGATTGTGGAAATATGGATCAGATATTTTTTTATTATTTTTTGTTAGTTGTCGGGACAAAATGCTTTGATTTGATACCCAACATGACACAACCGCACAACTATGATCACTTGGAATTTTTTAGGCCCCTAATCAGCTTATTATTAGACGAGCTTTAGCGAGGATTCAATTTGACATACTGAAATTGGTGTTCGTTTTTATGTTTTTTTTTGTTTGTTTGTTTTTATGTTTTTTTGTCGGTTCTCCACAGGTCAAACGACTGTAGCTATCAACTTCAAACTTTTTTTATCATGGTTCCTTATCTAACTTAGATCTGTATAGTTTTGTGGCATTATCGGGTGGTAACTTTTTTTCTTATGTTTCTCATTTTTTCTAAAATAATAATTATTTTTTTTTTAAATTGAAATTTTGTATGAAGTTGAATTACATTTTGATACACATTTCTGGAAACTCTCAGCTTGATCGGGTCAGCAATTTTGAAGAAAAAACATAAAATGTGCTAAATTGGTACCACTTGAAGCAGTTTTTTCCCATTTATAACTTGAATGTCACCCAATTGGCGAATGTAGGCAAAAGTTTGGCAAAAAAAAGACATACTATTACAATCCGCTCGTCTAACAACGTATATATGGCGTTTTCCTAGTTTTATACAACTAGGAAAACGCTATATACGCGTTGTTAGACGAGCGTGAAGTAATAGTATGTCGACTTCTTTGCCAAACTTTTGCCTAAATTCGCCAATTGGGTAACATTTTAGTTATAAATGGGTAAAAACGGCTTCGAGGGGTACCAATTTAGCACATTTCATGTTTTTTCTTCAAAATAGCACACCCGATCAAGCTGAGAATTTCCAGAAATGTGTATCAATATGTAATTCAACTCCACACAATATTTCATTTTTTTTGAAAATAGAAATTTTTCAATTTTTTTTTCGACGTGTTATTCTAATGAGTATTTTTGAAATATCTAGAATTCATAAAAATAAAAGTTACCAACCGATAATACCACAAAACAATACAGATCTAAGCTAGATGAGGAAGCATAATGGAAAAAAGTTTGAAGTTGATAGCTGTAGCCGTTTGACCTGTGGAGAACCGACAAAAAAAACAGAAAAACAAAAAAACAAAAAAACAAAAAAACAAAAAAACATAAAAACGAACACCAATTTTTTTCAGTATGTCAAATTGAATCCTCGCTAAGGCTCGTCTAATTAATCACTCGCAAAGTTCTGGGAATTCATTCTGGAGCCATAAATTTTTGAACTTCTCATACAAAAATCAGTATGCAAATTTGTATGCTGGTATCACTATTTGCAGTATAGTTGGAAGTCTGGACCCCACTGCTGTTACCTAATGTTCCCCGCCAACCTTAGGCCTCAGTCTCGTTTCACACGGTATAGTATGGGAATAGAACGTTAGACTTCCTAGCAGATTTCTGTGTGTATCCACATGAGATGATGGTACCGAGCGACCGTTCCCTCTCCCTCATACCACTAACGCACGGGTGGTTCAAGCCTTCATCTCTCGTGTTTAACATATATCCACATGAGATGATGGTACCGAGCGACAGTCCCCTCTTTCTCATACCACTAACGCACGGGTAGTTCGAGCCTTCATCTCTCGTGTTTAACATATATCCACATGAGATGATGGTACCGAGCGACAGTCCCCTCTTTCTCATACCACTAACGCACGGGTGGTTCAAGCCTTCATCTCTCGTGTTTAACATATATCCACATGAGATGATGGTACCGAGCGACCGTCCCCTCTTTCTCATACCACTAACGCACGGGTGGTTCGAGCCTTCATCTCTCGTGTTTAATATATATCCACATGAGATGATGGTACCGAACGACCGTCCCCTCTTTCTCATACCACTAACGCACGGGTGGTTCGAGCCTTCATCTCTCGTGTTTAACATATATCCACATGAGATGATGGTACCGAACGACCGTCCCCTCTTTCTCATACCACTACCGCACGGGTGGTTCACGCCTTCTATTTGCGCAAATACAAGTATTATTAAACAACTACTCGGCTGAGAAGCAAATCTTATCACTAGACTCACTGAGTATTAAGTCTCGAATTAGAATTACTTCGACACATTTTTCATTTAATTCTATTCCAGAAGAGCTTTGAGAAATATTCAATTACACATGGTGAGAATAAAATGTAGATTCAAGTATGAAATATTTGCTTATTTATACCCTATACTAACTTTCTTTTTGTAATCAGTTACGGGTACTATATCTCGATCAGCATATATGTTCTGTAATACCTCAAGAGATCTGTATGGAATTTGTCCAGAATTGGTTATGAACTAGGAAAACGCTATATACTCGTTGTTAGACGAGCGGAAAGTAATAGTATGTCGACTTCATTGCCAAACTTTTGCCTAAATTCGCCAATTGGGTAACATTTTAGTTATGAATGGGTAAAAACGGCTTCGAGTGGTACCAATTTAGCACATTTCATGTTTTTTCTTCAAAATGGCTGACCCGATCAAGCTGAGAATTTCCAGAAATGTGTATCAAGTGGTTATTCAACCTCACACAAATTTTCAGTTTTTTTGAAAATAAAATTTTTAAATTTTTTTTCCGCCGTGTTATTCTAATGGGTATTTTTGAAATTTCTAAAATTCATAAAAAAAAAAGTTGATATCCGATAATGCCACAAAACTATACAGATCTGAGTTAGATAAGGAACCATGATTAAAAAAAGTTTGAAATTGATAGCTGTAGCCGTTTGACCTGTGGAGAACCGACAAAAAAACATAAAAAACAACATAAAAACGAACGCCAATTTTTTTCAGTATGTCAAATTGAATCCTCGCTAAGGCTCGTCTAATAACTGTTCAGGAATGAGTTTGAAAGCTTCAAAAACACTGCAAGAAGGATGGTGGGAGAAGTTGAGAGATGCGAGGCCTGCAATTCCAGTATAGGTGTTTCCAGAAAGTTGATGCATGAACCCTGAATAGAGACGTATAGTCCTTGAAATCAAGTACCGAACAGAACTGGTCTAGATAAACTGTAACTTTTAATCACAGTTCAGTTGATGAATGATTAAAAAATTTTCTACTCTGTAAGTGAGCTGCCCTATTACGGGACTTTGGAAAATACACCGATATGCACTTTAAAAATCATATACATCTATAATTCCACTAAAACAAACATCAATCAATGCTAGACATCTCGATTTGAACACAATTGATTGGATTGTAATTATGACTCAGGACTCAGGACTCGAGACTCAGGACTCGAGACTCAGGACTCGAGACTCAGGACTCGGGACTCAGAACTCAGGACTCAGGGCTCAGGAGTGTTGATTAGGAAATGCTGGGATTCAGATTGACATATTGTGAACATATGAACTTACCTTTCATCGATGGTTTGTGTTCTGGTTCTGCTACTTTATTCTCGCTTTTCAGTTTCTCAGTCTCAATCATTTTCCGGACGGCAGCTCTTGGCAATGTCTTGGGAAACAACGCCATGAGCGAGGCGAAGAGAAACAGTGTCACTGCCATCACTATCCACCCTACACACAACAAACAAATACACAATCTGGTTAGTATAAGTGGTATAATGTCACTCTTTGCGAATTGCCATACTTTGAAACTGTTGACAGTTTTGAAAACAAACTTCTGTCTCGACTTTTCTAATAGGTACGGCTGGCCATCGAATCTCAGTTCACGAACGAGACGACTCCTGAAGATGAACAGCCGTAGCTGTTCGAAACGTTGGTACAGAAAGTTCTTTTCAGAACCATCAACTGTTTCAGATAAGGGAAATCCGCTAAATGTGACATTGCTATCAACCATCGGCCCTCAAGACCTTCACTTCACAATAATGTTTATATATATATATATATATATATATATATATATATATATATATATATATATATATATATATATATATATATATATATATATATATATGAATATATATATATATATATATATATATACATATATATATATATATATATATATATAGACATATATATATATATATATATATATATATATATATATATATATATATATATATATATATATATATATATATATATATATTTATGGATATATGTATATATATATATATATATATATATATATATATATATATATATATATATATATATATATATATATATAAATATGTATATATATATATATATATATATATATATATATATATATATATATATATATATATATATATGTATATATATTTATATATATATATATATATATATATATATATATATATATATATATATTTAAATATATATATATATATATATATATATATATATATATACATATATAGATATATACGTATTATAAGATGATAAGGTGAGTTCTTCGGTTGTGCCACGTCCTGTAGTTTCTTGAAAACTACGTTTCAATGGGATTTCACCCACCATCTTCAGGTTCCATCGGTACGTTCGTTCCGATCTGATCGCTGATCAACGTATCGGCAGGACCTGAAGACGGTGGAAGAAATTCCAACGAAACGTCGTTTACAAGAAACTACAGGACGTGGATCGGCCACTAGAATCTTCAACACACACACACACACACCCACACACCCACACACACACACACACACACACACACACATACATACACACACACACACACATATATATATATATATATATATATATATATATATATATATATATATATATATATATATATATATATATATATATATATATATATATATATATATATATATATGTACATATGCATCGATTCTATATTTGAACCTGAAACAATGAAATTGCATATTTTCAGTTGGCTTACCATGAAATTCGCACCTGTTATCAAGGTGACTTGACAATGGAAGTTGACCAGCAACAATAACATAAAACAAATAGCATGACAGTCAACAATGTCATCGCAATTGAAGTTATGACATTTCCCATTTTAAATAACTTCGAAAATAAACATCAAGGCAATAGAGCTACAATCAAAACACAAATTGATCTAAATATCTACGTCTAATCAATTTCATAAGCGAGCCTGCACAATGAAATAAAAGCGTCACAAAAATGTATTTTAATCTTCATGTGCCTAAAAATTCTAGTTACGTTTTTTCCCCGTGGGATGGTCGCTAAGGATGGTAGGCTATACTCATCACAGAAACGAAAATCGATTCTGTAGTCATATAAACATAGCGGTAATCCAAAATCAATTGACATTTTGAATCGTTTACTTGTCCTAATTTGGATTAAAAACTGGGTGTTATATGTGCACTTAGGCATATTACATATATCATAATTTTCATATTTGATCATTTTGCCTCTCCATTGAGTTCTCTCAATGAGTTCTCTCAATTGAGTTTTGTCACTTGACCAAACTCGAGTTTTTGACATATTTCAACAAAATTAAATCACAAATATATGATAGGATTCTATTGAAAATTGAACCATTTAACGTCATAAATGGGTCTATATATTTTGAGTAGTATACTAGCAAATGGGGTTGCCTGAATCCCTACCCCTTGGAAAGTCGTCACTCGTTCAAGTCGTCACTCAGAAAGTCAGTTCTTATATATGATTGAATGTATTAATTGCATCTCTACCCCTTGGAATGTCTGTTCCATGGAAACTCGTCCCCCGCTATTTGAATATACGAAAACAATTACTGAAACTGGGTTCTGTGGAAAGTCTTCCCCACCCAAGGTCGTCACCAATAATATTAAATCTCTCGTTGCCGCAAGTGTTTCGACTGGAATTAAATACACGTGTTCATATATATAGTCGCTTCACAAAATTATTGAAACAGATTTCAGTCGTAAAACTCGCGGCAACGAGAGATGTAATATTATTGGGTGGTGACGACCTTGGGTGGGGAAGACTTTCCACTTGACTCAGTTTCAGTAATTGTTTTCGTATGCTTAAATAGCGGGGGACGAGTTTCCGTGGAACAGACATTCCAAGGGGTAGAGATGCAATTAATACATTCAATTATATATAATAACCGACTTTCTGAGTGACGACTTAAACGAGTGACGACTTTCCAAGGGGTAGAGATTCAGCCATCCCAGTCAATGTGATTTATATTCAGAATATAAGCTCGAAAAGCATTGAGGCTGAATTTCCAGTAATTAGATATTATATCAAGAATACTTGTATTCGCGAAGAGATAAAGAAGCGAAACATCCGTGCACTAGCGGTGTACGATAGCGAAGACGGTCAATCGAGATCTTCTTCTTTCGTGGATACAAGAATTATATAACTCTTCAATTTCAAAATGGCTACACTCAATTCTCATTTGTCATCTCATCCCCACTTTTGTGTGGATAAGTGCAACTGTATGACGTGGTAACCCGTCTGAGCCAATGATGATCGTGTAAGTGGTTTCCCCTGAGCCGATGGCTTTAACTAGTGACCTGCCCACTTCCCCTGCGGGGTAAAAGTGTCAACCGGAAGACATCACCAGGCGGCCATCTTCAGTCTTTCCACTCGCGACTCTAAACGTACAACATGTCTTGGAGAAGTGCTCCAACGCACCATTACCAAATTGTAAGTCAAGAATTCTCTTGTGCATTTGTAGTGTTCATTTTCGAAGTGACTTAAACTCTGTGGATAGTAGTTCTGAATAGGAAATCAGTACTATTGTGTTATAGTACTTTACATTTGAATTTGAATGGGGTATATATTTCCATATATCTTTTTAAAATAGTCTTCAAAAGTTAAACCAAATAGTCTACAATTTTTCTTGTAGCATGAATATGAACTAAAATTTCAATTTTTGATTTGGTTTACTTTTCAATTGTTTAAATTGAAGTCTACCTTTCAAGAAATCATTATGGACAGATTTTACCTTATTTAAATGAGAAGGGGGATTGTAGGAAAATTCTCAACAATATTCAATTGTATTATACATAACGATGATACCGATCTCACACAAGAGCTATATCCCAAATCTTACTGATCAGCTATATATGAGCAAACAGGTGGTAACAACAATTATCAATTTAATGAAAACCGAAGTGTGTAGGGCCTATTGTACGTGATAAATCGAAATCTCCGAAGTTTTTGCGTTTTTATGAACTGCGTTCGAGCATCAATCTCCGTTCAATGATAACAAAAGTTTGTGCATCAACTTTCAGACAGTTCGTAATACATAAAGATTTTCGAAGTGTGCCATTGCAATTATCAACAATTGCTGAAAGTGTGAACAGTGTACAGATGCATAAGTTCGTCGGAAAACTCTCAAGGTGACACGATTTGAGGACAGTGGTAATCACGAGATTGTGCGAGATTTTGGATGTCGCTGAGCACTAGCAGCGAGATTCTGCGAGACTCTATACGTGAATCTGCGAGACTCTACGAGACTGCGAGATTCTCCGAGATTCTACGAGATTTTACTTCAAATCACGACAAGACAAAGCGGTGAGTCAAATATTTCCTGATATTCAATTTAATTTCAATTGATTTGTTGTTTTTTGTCCTCTAATGTGTGAACTGCTTCACCAATTGACGGTAACATCACCAGAGCTCGATGACGCTGGCAAGTTCGATGGACAACCACTCATCGTACTCACTAAAGGTCGTACAAGCATTACCCTATCAAGTAGAATCAAGATGGCGGAACAGATTATCTATAATCTACATCATAGTTAAGCTCGTTCAAATGTATTACTACTAAAATATCTCATTGTTATTTATATTCAATTACTAATATTGTTTCCAATCAAATTTAATGGAAAAATACAAGATCGTTTTCGCCGCAATCTAAAATTGTAGCAAAATCAACTGCCGATTGAACCTTGCATTCTGTGTTCAGGGTTCGATCCCCTAACAAGATTAGAAAAATTAATTATCTATATTTCAAGTGGTTTGAGCATAGGGATATGGAGAAAATTGATGCTCATTTTAGTTGGACTACTTGAACGAGATTACATATTATGTAGAATCTAGTTAATGTATTAAAATACATTGTAGCCCTGGAACTAGATTGAAATGAATAATGACGATATCTAACCTATTTGCATAATTTTAGAGGAAAATAGAAATCATCATCTCCATTTCAGAAATGATAATTAATTTCTTCATCCTCCAGAGACCATGAGTTATGACGTAGACATTACTAATTCTATATAGGAACATAAAATGATCGAGTAATGTCCACGGCACGACTCAGTGAAAGAGCCGGGTTCTAGAGGACAAATGAATAAATTTTAATTCGTGAAATTGAGATGGTGATGTTTTGTTTTCTCCGAAATCAGAAAAATAAATATCGTCAATATTGTTTAAAATCTAGTTTCAGGGTTGTGATGTCCTTTAATGTTCACTTACCGCCATATTGAAAACCTTCCAAATTTATTGAATATTAAACTAGTGAGTGGGGGGCCGTTCCCCGTGTGAAACTCACCCAGCCACCAGGCGCCCAGCCAGCGAGGGTCTGCCCTAGTTATGGTCGGCGTCAAGCTTGGGGAGATGTAGTATTTCAAGCAAAGCGACGCGAGTGCGTAGCCAATGGCAGGGCCAAGCATGCGGAGGAAGTAGGAGAAACCTAGAACAATAATTACATACGCTGATGAGTAAACTGAAAAGTTGTCCATTTTGAGTACAGCTTGAAGCAGAAATAAAAGTATCTTTGCTATACCTGGGCAAATCAGTTGACCATGTTAAATTGCATAGGATTCAACAGGTATCAAACGACAGAAACAGACTTTTACTTATGCTTCAAGCCCTACACACCACTGTCAATAACCTGTCACTGTCAATAGCCAAAGTAGCTATTAGTTGAACAGGAAGTGGGTTTTAGATTGGTTTCACTTAAGATTAAATTAGTATAGAATTTGTGTTCGGTTAGGTAAGTTAGATCGGGCTAGTTTGAGTTAGGGTAGGTTTATTAGGTTAGTCAGATTGGGTCAATTAGGTCAGTTGACTGCGCGCAACAACAACAACAACAACAACAACAGCAACAACAACAACGTTCACATGTGGTGACATAGACCGATGGCACGATGTTCTCTCGTGTAGTATGATTATTTTACTATTTTTATTATTCCTTCCCAACTTTGAATCTTGATTTGGTGAAAGAGGCGATCGCAGGAAGAATTGATCATCGATGCCGTTGCATAGGAAAGCGTATATATGCACGCAATGTCCGTCATATTTCATAATGTTCGGGGCTATCCGTAGCACAGAGGACATGACAGCTGCCTTTTTCTGGTCTACAGATTAACTTTAATAATCTTGACCAGCCAATATACCGTTAATTCAAAGCATATTGAAACTTGATATAGGCCTACAATAGACTCTGTTCTTTGATACGCCACCAGAGAAGGAGGAATATCATTATTAACCCAGATTCATCTTTCGTCGCTGGCTTTGTGTACGTTGATCAGGTTCTTTTATTGATAACTGGACATTGGAGCCTCAATATGAATCTTTGCGTTGAGATAAACACACCCGAACTGATCAAGTCACCTCAGCATGCATTGATGGTTGCGTTGGTTTCCGGTTGGAGATTGTGACTACTAATTTGAAAACGTTCCATTTCCTTAGTACTTTTCTGAGAACCACAGATCGCTACTCTATCTAGCGAGGGGTTAACAACTCGTACAATTGGTATACATCTGATTTCAAGATTTCAGACGATTTCAAAGGATTTCAAAGGACTTCCATGAGATTTCAGTAAGATTTCAAGGGATTTCAAGACATTTCACAACAATTGCACACCAGATTTCAGGAGTTGTTAACACCTCGGTATCTGGCGTTGTTTTGTAGAAACGGCTGACAGACTGAAATACTTGATGACAGCTGTTATTAGCAGAGGCGACGTGAGTGTGAAGTCATTTATTTTTATCAGTAGGCCTACTACCTACGCACGATCGGTATTTT
>OZ023327.1:10347488-10407762 GCA_964007535.1 Brachyptera risi | reverse complement strand
GCCCTATCGATCTATGGGTTATTGATGACGCCCCCATCGATCTATGGGTTATTGATGACAGCCCTATCGATCTATCAGTTATTGATGACAGCCCTATCGATCTATCGGTTATTGTTGACAGCCCTATCGATCTATCAGTTATTGATGACAGCCATATCGATCTATCGGTTATTGATGACGCCCCTATCGATCTATCAGTTATTGATGACAGCCCTATCGATCTATCGGTTATTGGTGACAGCCCCATCGATCTATCGGTTATTGATGACAGCCCTATCGATCTATGGGTTATTGATGACAGCCCTATCGATCTATCGGTTATTGGTGACAGCCCCATCGATCTATCGGTTATTGATGACAGCCCTATCGATCTATCAGTTATTGATGACGCCCCTATCGATCTATCGGTTATTGATGACAGCCCTATCGATCTATCAGTTATTGATGACGCCCCTATCGATCTATCAGTTATTGATGACAGCTCTATCGATCTATCGGTTATTGGTGACAGCCCTATCGATCTATGGATCATTGATGACAGCCCTATCGATCTATCGGTTATTGGTGACAGCCCTATCGATCTATGGATCATTGATGACAGCCCTATCGATCTATCGGTTATTGGTGACAGCCCTATCGATCTATCGGTTATTGGTGACAGCCCTATCGATCTATCGGTTATTGGTGACAGCCCTATCGATCTATCGGTTATTGATGACAGCCCTATCGATCTATGAGTTATTGATGACTGCCCTATCGATCTATCAGTTATTGTCGACAGCCCTATCGATCTATCGGTTATTGATGACAGCCCTATCGATCTATCGGTTATTGATGACAGCCCTATCGATCTATTGGTTATTGGTGACAGCCCTATCGATCTATCGGTTATTGGTGACAGCCCTATCGATCTATCGGTTATTGTTGACAGCCCTATCGATCTATGGGTTATTGATGACAGCCTAACGATCTATCGGTTATTGTTGACAGCCCTATCGATCTATGGGTTATTGATGACAGCCTAACGATCTATGGGTTATTGATGACAGCCATAGAAAGCATGCAGACATGATGGAGTTGGATCCAGTTGTGAAAGAAGCGTAGAGATTATTATCGGTCATCATGGACATTCAGCCTCTTCCGAAGCACAGTCAAATATCGCACTGCGTGAGGAATCGCAGTCAGGTCGGGCATGGGTTCGAATCCCGCCTAAGGCATGTTTTTCTTCCAACGTCTTCCTACATATCATCACTTCATAGCTCCATTATCACCTACTCATACGTATCCTCGTATAACACAGCTGTCAGTGGGGTGTTTGAGCAAAAATAAAATGAAAATAAATAAACCAAAAATAAACAGAGGTGAGGGCTATTCGGGCCTCGCACCGATATTCACCAGTGGCCATCCTTACAGAGGTTATTCGTAGTTTCCCTCTGTAGCCAAGGCGAATCCAGTGATGGTTCCCACAACAAAGACCACGACCGCTTCCTCACACTACTCTCCCAATAATCTAAGAAGCCTCTATCTCATCATCCCATGCCATTCCATCATCTCATCAATTATTCATCTGACGCCAATATATCTCACTTGAACTTTTGCGTCCTTAAAGACCCAATAAAAAGGACTGAGATATAATTCAAGTCCTATTGTAAACTGATATGATGCACAAAATACAAACCTGATGAAACTGAAGTTAGTAGTCCTGAATATTGAGTCATCAACGGACATTGAAATATGATGAGACACAATACTACAGCCAGTTGAACAATGATTTCAAACTGATGTTGTGTCATTTGCAATGAAGGGATCTGCGTCAAATATTGAGAGTCAACGCTGCACGTAGATGATTGGCTTGTAAACTAGCCTATACAAAGTTGGCTTGTGAGCTAGCTAATACAAAGTTGGCTTGTGAGCTAGCCTATACAAAGTTGGCTTGTGAGCTAGCTAATACAAAGTTGGCTTGTGAACTAGCCTATACAGAGTTGGCTTGTGAGCTAGCCTATACAGAGTTGGCTTGTGAGCTAGCCTATACAGAGTTGGCTTGTGAGCTAGCCTATACAAAGTTGGCTTGTGAGCTAGCCTATACAGAGTTGGCTTGTGAGCTAGCCTATACAAAGTTGGCTTGTGAGCTAGCCTATACAGAGTTGGCTTGTGAGCTAGCCTATACAGAGTTGGCTTGTGAGCTAGCCTATACAAAGTTGGCTTGTGAGCTAGCCTATACAGAGTTGGCTTGTGAGCTAGCCTATACAAAGTTGGCTTGTGAGCTAGCCTATACAGAGTTGGCTTGTGAGCTAGCCTATACAGAGTTGGCTTGTGAGCTAGCCTATACAAAGTTGGCTTGTGAGCTAGCCTATACCAAGTTGGCTTGTGAGCTAGCCTATACAAAGTTGGCTTGTGAGCTAGCCTATACAGAGTTGGCTTGTGAGCCAGCCTATACAAAGTTGGCTTGTGAGCTAGCCTATACAGAGTTGGCTTGTGAGCTAGCCTATACAGAGTTGGCTTGTGAGCTAGCCTATACAGAGTTGGCTTGTGAGCTAGCCTATACAGAGTTGGCTTGTGAACTAGCCTATACAAAGTTGGCTTGTGAGCTAGCTAATACAAAGTTGGCTTGTGAACAAGTCTATACAAAGTTGGCTTGTGAGCTAGCCTATACAGAGTTGGCTTGTGAACTAGCCTATACAGAGTTGGCTTGTGAACTAGCCTATACAAAGTTGGCTTGTGAGCTAGCCTATACAAAGTTGGCTTGTGAGCTAGCCTATACAGAGTTGGCTTGTGAGCTAGCCTATACAAAGTTGGCTTGTGAACTAGCCTATACAAAGTTGGCTTGTGAGCTAGCCTATACAGAGTTGGCTTGTGAGCTAGCCTATACAGAGTTGGCTTGTGAGCTAGCCTATACAGAGTTGGTTTGTGAGCTAGCCTATACAGAGTTGGCTTGTGAGCTAGCCTATACAGAGTTGGCTTGTGAGCTAGCCTATACAGAGTTGGCTTGTGAGCTAGCCTATACAGAGTTGGCTTGTGAGCTAGCCTATACAGAGTTGGCTTGTGAGCTAGCCTATACAGAGTTGGCTTGTGAGCTAGCCTATACAGAGTTGGCTTGTGAGCTAGCCTATACAGAGTTGGCTTGTGAGCTAGCCTATACAGAGTTGGCTTGTGAGCTAGCCTATACAGAGTTGGCTTGTGAGCTAGCCTATACAGAGTTGGCTTGTGAGCTAGCCTATACAAGGTTGGCTTGTGAGCTAGCCTATACAGAGTTGGCTTGTGAACTAGCCTATACAGAGTTGGCTTGTGAACTAGCCTATACAGAGTTGGCTTGTGAGCTAGCCCATAGGCCTACAAAGTTGGCTTGTGAACTAGCCTATACAGAGTTGGCTTGTGAGCTAGCCCATAGGCCTACAAAGTTGGCTTGTGAGCTAGCCTATACAGAGTTGGCTTGTGAACTAGCCTATACAGAGTTGGCTTGTGAGCTAGCCCATAGGCCTACAAAGTTGGCTTGTGAACTAGCCTATACAGAGTTGGCTTGTGAGCTAGCCTATACAAAGTTGGCTTGTGAGCTAGCCTATACAGAGTTGGCTTGTGAGCTAGCCCATAGGCCTACAAAGTTGGCTTGTGAGCTAGCCTATACAGAGTTGGCTTGTGAACTAGCCTATACAGAGTTGGCTTGTGAGCTAGCCCATAGGCCTACAAAGTTGGCTTGTGAACTAGCCTATACAGAGTTGGCTTGTGAGCTAGCCCATACAAAGTTGGCTTGTGAGCTAGCCTATACAGAGTTGGCTTGTGAGCTAGCCCATAGGCCTACAAAGTTGGCTTGTGAGCTAGCCTATACAGAGTTGGCTTGTGAGCTAGCCTATACAAAGTTGGCTTGTGAGCTAGCCTATACAGAGTTGGCTTGTGAGCTAGCCTATACAGAGTTGGCTTGTGAACTAGCCTATACAAAGTTGGCTTGTGAGCTAGCCTATACAGAGTTAGCTTGTGAGCCAGCCTATACAGAGTTGGCTTGTGAGCTAGCCTATACAGAGTTGGCTTGTGAGCTAGCCTATACAGAGTTGGCTTGTGAGCTAGCCTATACAGAGTTGGCTTGTGAGCTAGCCTATACAGAGTTGGCTTGTGAACTAGCCTATACAGAGTTGGCTTGTGAGCTAGCCTATACAGAGTTGGCTTGTGAGCTAGCCTATACAGAGTTGGCTTGTGAGCTAGCCTATACAGAGTTGGCTTGTGAACTAGCCCATACAAAGTTGGCTTGTGAGCTAGCCCATACAAAGTTGGCTTGTGAACTAGTCTATACTAAGTTGGCTTCTGAACTAGTCTATACAAAGTTAACTTCTGAATTAGTCTTCACAATGTTGGCTTGTGAACTAGTCTATCTAAGTTGGCTTCTGAACTTGTCTATACAAAGTTGGCTTCTGAACTAGTCTTCACAAAGTTGCCTTGTGGACTAGTCTATACAAAGTTGGCTTGTGAACCAATCGATACAAAGTTGGCTTGTGAACTAGTCTATATAAAGTTGGCTTGTGAACTAGTCTATATAAAGTTGGCTTGTGAACTAGTCTATACAAAGTGGGCTTGTGAACTAGTCTATACAAAGTTGGCTTGTGAGCCAGCCTATACAGAGTTGGCTTGTGAACTAGCCCATACAAAGTTGGCTTGTGAGCTAGCCCATACAAAGTTGGCTTGTGAACTAGTCTATACTAAGTTGGCTTCTGAACTAGTCTATACAAAGTTAACTTCTGAATTAGTCTTCACAATGTTGGCTTGTGAACTAGTCCATGCTAAGTTGGCTTCTGAACTTGTCTATACAAAGTTGGCTTCTGAACTAGTCTTCACAAAGTTGCCTTGTGGACTAGTCTATACAAAGTTGGCTTGTGAACCAATCGATACAAAGTTGGCCTGTGAACTAGTCTATACAAAGTTGGCTTGTGAACTAGTCTATATAAAGTTGGCTTGTGAACTAGTCTATACAAAGTGGGCTTGTGAACTAGTCTATACAAAGTTGGCTTGTGAACTAGTCTATACTAAGTTGGCTTCTGAACTAGTCTATACAAAGTTGGCTTGCGAAATAGTCTATACAAAGTTGGCTTGTGAACTAGTCTATACAAAGTTGGCTTGTGAACTAGTCTATACTAAGTTGGCTTGTGAACTAGTCTATACAAAGTTGGCTTGTGAACTAGTCTATACTAAGTTGGCTTCTGAACTAGTCTATACAAAGTTGGCTTGCGAAATAGTCTATACAAATTTTGGCTTGTGAACTAGTTTGTACAAAGTTGGCTTCTGAACTAGTCTATACAAAGTTGGCTTGCGAAATAGTCTATACAAAGTTGGCTTGCGAAATAGTCTATACAAATTTTGGCTTGTGAACTAGTCTATACAAAGTTGGCTTCTGAACCAGTCTCTACAAAGTTGGCTTGTGAACTAGCCTATACAAAGTTGGCTTCTGAACTAGTCTATACAAAGTTGGCTTGTGAACTAGCCTATACAAAGTTGGCTTGTGAATTAGTCTATACTAAGTTGGCTTCTGAACTAGTCTTTACAAAGTTGGCTTGTGGACTGGTCTATAGAAAGTTGGCTTGTGAATTAGTCTATACTAAGTTGGCTTCTGAACTAGTCTATACAAAGTTGGCTTGCGAAATAGCTTATACAAATTTTGGCTTGTGAACTAGTTTGTACAAAGTTGGCTTCTCAACTAGTCTATATAAAGTTGGCTTCTGAACTAGTCTATGTAAAGTTGGCTTGTGAAATAGCCCACACATATTTTGGCTTGTGAACTAGTTTGTACAAAGTTGGCTTCTGAACTAGTCTATACAAAATTGGCTTGTGAAATAGCCTATACAAATTTTGGCTTGTGAACTAGTTTGTATAAAGTTGGCTTGTGAACAAGTCTATTTAAAGTTGGCTTGTGAACTAGTCTATTTAAAGTTGGCTTGTGAACTAGTCTATACAAAGTTAGCTTCTGAACTATTTGGCTTGTGAACTAGTCTATACAAAGTTGACCTCTTAACTAGTTGGCTTGTGAACTAGTCTATACAAAGTTGGCTTGTGAACTAGTCTATACAAAGTCAGCTACTGAACTAGTTGGCTTGTGAACTAGCCTATACAAAGTTAGCTTCTGAACTAGTTGGCTTGTGAACTAGTCTATATAAAGTTGACCTCTTAACTAGTTGGCTTGTGAACTAGTCTATACAAAGTTGGCTTGTGAACTAGTCTATACAAAGTCAGCTACTGAACTAGTTGGCTTGTGAACTAGCCTATACAAAGTTGGCATGTGAACCAGTCTATACAAAATTAGCTGGTGTACCAATCCATGCATAAATCAATATTTATCGAGCCCTCCTGGTGTTTCAACTCAGCTGTCAATCTTGTTCTATTTCATGAGTACTGTCTTTGAACCCACCGATCGCTGCTCTACCTAGTGTACAATATGAAACGTCATGTCTTCTGCAACCCTCAAATATTGGCATTTCAGGTGACTGTTGCTACAGCTGAGCCGACGTAAACGTAATTTTGTGAACGAAGTCATTTCCTTGTATCAGTACTAGATCACTCACTATCGCTAGGTTCATAAATGTGGACAGTAAATTGGTAGATGTCTTCAACATCGGTGGGATAGCTAGCCAAGCCACCATAAGAGATCGGCAAACCAACGCAACCCTCAGTACATCTTGGTGTACTCCAAGACACCAGTCTCTACATAGACAGCTTGTGCACTAAAGTGTATCCATTCTCGTCATTGTTGTAATTGTCGTTGAACGCGTCGTTAAACCGAATGATTGTTCGCGTCGTATTGGCAATGATAGCTTGTGTGAACTAGTCTTTCGAAGTGGAACGAACGAGAAGACATTTTAATCCGAGCAATTGTTGAGCTCGCTTAAACCCCTCGCCTCCGGCAAAATAAATGAATCTCGAAGAAAGTCGCTTTCTTAGTCGAGAATAAATTTGAAAGAAAGCTTAAAAGATTTTCGGGAATAAAAGATCGGAAAATGCCGCTATGACCTTACAAGCTTTTAAAGGAATATAACAAAGATCTGAGTTGTGTTTTGTTTTCTGCACGGAGTGGGTAGAACGTAAAATAGGGATTATTTTCACAATGGAAATAATAGGGAGTATTTTATATGACATCCGTTTTATCTTGATAATCAGTCGCTCTAAATAGTAGAAATGGAAACGAAAAAGTATTCTTATTATCAACGTGACTTATATATCATAGATTGAGAGGTTGGAAATGTGTATCTGTTTTTCTACGTTAATGTTAACTAAGCTTAGAATGGTATTCTTGCCATTGGCGTACGCAGGTCAATTATAGTACGGTCCATTACTTCACATTGAAAACACATTTTCTAGCAAAGTTATATATTCATGCAGTGCGTACGTAACTGGATGGTATCCCATTGTTATCTCAATTGGCCTTTCAACAGTCGAGAACATAAATAAAAAAAATGATCTGCGTGTAATTACTAAAATAATAACAGGGCTGGCAAAATGATTGCTCTGCCCAATATTTATGACTAACCCTAAAGGAAATGAAGTCAATAGCGTCCACAATCACAAGCCGATAATGGAGAAGGATCTTATTGTGCTGGAATTATGGAAATATTGAGGAATTGAAAGTGATTTTTCAGCTTCTTAAGAACCACGTTGATGCAAGAAATGTTTTTTTGTTATACAGAATGAGCTATATTCAGTGTCGCCTCCATTGTGGTGATACGGCCTATACGTACCCTGTGCGCGCATTAAGAGGCCGCAGGCGCTCTACACGGGCTCGTTGTTCGCTCGCTTCAGACTCTAGTTTAACATGCATCGTGTGCTAGGCGCCACCCGTAGACTAGCCCGCCGAACTCAGATTCACATAAACGCCGTTAATTCCCTAGCTCACACTTCTGATATATTTCATATTCTATGTTTTTTTTCCGGTATTAAAAAATGTGTATCTAGGTTTTCGTAAATTAGAAATTTTTCCATTTTCCATTTGAAGAATTTGAAAAATCACAAATTTTTGTTTCAAAATTCTGTATTCACGGTAACCTTCGTTTTTCAATTACTAACAGAATGCGAAAACACTCATATTGATATCAGAAAAATTACGGCCGTGAGAGTTTGCGGCGTGAAATACGAGCGCCTGCGGCCTCTTAATAGTATTAACTATCAAAATAGTCACAGAGTAAATCAGCATATTATGAAGCGTTAATAGCGAATATTCACTCACAAATCACGAGGAGATATATTTTCGTTTATGAAGATTCTATTCAATATAGTTGTATTCGTAATTTTGAAGAATTGCTCAAGTTTATATCCACTATCATCTATGATATATCAAGTTAAAAAAACTGCCACCAGACGTTTATATGAGTCAGGAGCTATATCAAAATGTATAAAAACATGGTGATGAATATAGGCCTACTATCCCATACAAATCAAATAACTAGCTGAGATTAACTCAACAGTAATTGTTTTTCTGAACCTGGCCCTTCCACTGATTTTATGTTATTCAAAACATTGGCTCTATTCTCGGTCTTTATTCTAGATCTTTGTGAAATGGTGCTACGACAAACACCCGTTTGGCTCAGTCAGCCAAGGCATTGGAACTGAGGTCACGTTGGCGTGAGTTCGAGTTTCACCCCTCATCATCAATCTTCCGCTCTTTCGTACCCCCTAAAATGGTACAGCAGTTAGTGGGGTCGTTCAATCACAGTATCAAGAGTAACCAACTCACATTGTGACATTTCAAATCAACGATTTTGGTACCTTTCCGGAGGAAAATATTGCAGTGAAACTGCTTCACATCATTCATGGAAGTAAATCTTCTAAAATATTGTCTATCCATAATAAACATTGACCATACGTTACGTGTTATTTGTATGTAACGATACGCAGTGAGGTGAAAATCGATGATAACAATATCGCATGTTACTGTTACATACAGTTAATCTTTCCACACGTGTAATCATAAAATCTGACTGTTCCAATTCACTTCAATCACACATATCGCGTTTTATGATCATTTATATACCTGACGAAATCACCCTGGCGGGAAAATTTGGTCCTTAGTTCCTGGAACGCTTCAACAATTCAATTAATAAGCTGTCTAGACATCACTATATCTCACAGCTTGATTTCACTCGCTTGACAAGCTTTCCATTCATACGAGGACGCAGAATTGAAGATTGTCTTTGATTTTCACTCGCGAATCAATTCACTAAATATTCACAAATGAGGAGATTACTTCTCTATGCATCGTTAAAACAATAGACCGCTTTTCAATACTGAGTTGTGTACTTGAAGTTCTATGATGATATGCATTTCCGATGAGTGATCTCCCAATGACTGGTTTACTGTTGTTTTATTCATTGTGTAGTTGTGTTGGAGGCTGGGCTGTACCACAGTGTGCGGTTACCGGGCTCAGCCTAGCCGAGCCTATAACTCAACCCAAACAAGCCGCAGCACTTAACGAGTTAACGAATACTATTATAATTATAAGACGATTGTCTTAGTATTATTGGGACAGATAAAGTGCTTGAATACATTGTCAGAATGGTACACATACTCGCTCATTCTACGTTAGAGTGGGATTGTCTTCATAATTATCATGATGTTATTGTTTTATTAAGATTACATTCTAACCTGAAATAGATTGTTATCGTATTGATAGTTTTTGGCGTATTTTCTCAAACCTGTGATGAGATTGTATTTGTATACACCCTTGAGTGGTCACGATTTAAGAGTCCATGGGAGTCGATTTAGCGAATTTTTTTTTGGTGATAACTTTTGAACGGTATGATATATAGAAATTCAAATAGGGATTGAACACATATGATTTAAAAACCCGGTCTACACGATGGTTTGCAATGAGCGAGATTGAACCTCTCTTTCAATCGGCCGATTCAAACCGTGTGTGTTGACTGGCTCCCATTGCGGTGTCACACGTTTCAGATTCAATCTTTGCGTTTAGAGCTTGCTTCCATAATCAAGCATTGAAAGGGCCGATTGAAGGTCAGATTCGCTCAGTAGCCAATGAGAATGCATGATTTCTGTGACGTCACAGCAGAACTTCGAATAGCAGCAATAAGAATGCCGCCATAAGTGTGGAGAAAGAAGAGTGATTCTAATCGATTATTTCAGGAAAAATCCTATTCTATGAAATCCAAAACATCCTATAAACATAATTATGATTAAAAAACGCGCTCATGAACGAATTGACCCGGCTACTCGATTATAATTACACTGGTGATTGGTTCAATATATTTTGCCTGGGCTAGGCTATCTAGACCTAACCCCATTATTAATTGTTTATATAATACTGAAGCCAACTAGGCTTAACTAGTGAATCATAAATTATTGTGAGACAGTTTACTCAGTTTGGCTCAAAAAACTTTGAGTCTCAGTATTGGTATGCAAGGATTAAATGGAATGAATCCGCAACTAACCTCAATTTCAATTGGACAGCTGTGTTCAGTGATCTCTATAACTAACAAGAGATCAGTGGCTGTGATCCATGCAACAACACAGGATCACACCGCCTTTGGTCTTGTGCGCTGGGACCTATCGATTACGGTTAAGGAGGCTATGGTCTGCTGTGATTGGCCTATTTGAAAGTAGCGCCCGCCTATCTCCACAGTCCACATTGCAACCTGTATGTTTCATATTATTTTACCGTGTGGATAGAGAAGTATCTCCCTTTGAATCGGCCGGTGGAAAGGGAGGTTCAAACTCGCCCATTTCAAACCTTCGTGTGGACCGGCCTTAATACTTTCAAGATGATAATATAGAATATAACTATATAGCCCAACTCATTCCGCATAATTGTCAAGCGTATATAAGGCTTAATTTTTTTTTTTCAGCTGTATATACGCTCCACAATAATGGGAAATGAGTTATCTATAGTTATAACTTATACCATCATGGAGGTAATAAAATTACCTGTGTTTCTTCCGTATTAGACTTGGTATATGTAGTACGTACCGCTCAAAATGTATCGGCAAAAAGCAGATATTTCGCTAAATCGACTCCCGTGGACACTCGAACCGTATTGGCCGATCATACTATCGGTATTTTCCCAATTGACAGTTTTTTCGTTCAAATAACATTTTGAACGGATATTTTATAATCAAACCATCAAAATAACTCCCACCACCATTCGCTCGACTGTTTCTATAACCTGTATCTATGACCACTATAAAAAAAACAGAGAAGCAATTTCTATGAAAAATCGCCAGAAAAAAATGTGAAAGAAAATCAAAGAATCTGTTTCTTGCCTTTCAACAGCCATTTTATAATTGTTATAATTAATGAATGATATCTTATTCTTCTTCTTCATCATAACATCGAAACTCGACACAAAATCATTGTTCCCCAATTGAGGCTATGAATAAAAGGTAGGATCGTTCGGACGGGGCACCACAAGAACGATCTTACCGCCCCATTTTCTTCATTTCAACTATTTTCATTATTCAATCATTCAAATCATTTCGAATGACTACAAATCATTAGTCTGATGATAATCTGACAATTAATTTTAACAACACTAAAAATAATATAAATATATGAACCTAATCTTATTTCCGTTGCAGCAGCATTGAGATCGTAGGCTACCATATATATATATATATATATATATATATATATATATATATATATATATATATATATATATATATATATATATATATATATATATATATAAATATATATATTTATTACCTTATACCGAGATATGTCACTCCTACAGCCGATGGCGATATATGCTCTTTCCAATCTAGGCGACCATATTGGACATTTTGAAAATATAATCTATAAGCAAGGCATTCAATATTATCACTAATATATGTCAAATATGGCGGAAACTTTCTGGTTTGCAAAGCGGTGTAAAGCTACTGGCCGAGACACAGATATTTACGCCTTCTTAAAGTTGAGGAACGTATCTAGGTAATATATATATATATATATATATATATATATATATATATATATATATATTTATATATATATATATCTAAATATATATATATATATATATATATATATATATATATATATATATATATATATTTATATATATATATATATATATATACATATATCTAAATATATATATATATATATATATATATATACATATATCTAAATATATATATATATATATATATATATATATATATATATATATATATATATATATATATATTTATAAATGATCGCACCGAGATCCATTGAGGGTTGCATTGGTTTGCCGGTTGGAGGTGGTGACTTCACTATTTCGAAATCACGTTCTATTTCCTGAGTACTTTTCTGAGAACCAAAGATCGCTGCTCTATCTAGGGTTGTTTTGTGAAAACGGTTAACAGATTGACAAACTTTTGAGATGACAGATGTTATTATAGCTAAGCTGACGTGAACGTGAGATTAGTTCCTTTTATCACCACTTCACTACACACGAACGATAGTTCTCAAGTTTGTGGCCCGGTGAATTGGTACATATTTTCAACATGGTAGGGATAGGAAGTGAGGACACCATCTCCAACCGGCAAACCAACGCAATCCTTAATGCATCTTGGATCTCACCATGTGCTCCATCGCACCTGAATGTTGCGAGATGCAGATCCCGACCAAGGTACTGAAATATACATACGGGCACTATCTTTCAAGACGCATCACCACTAAACCCAGACTAATACCACCAAGATTGTATTGCAATACACTCGCGTCGAATTGAATACCAAATTGGGTGGTTTTCGAGTAGCCACAAATAGGATTATCTTGCGTACGGTATAACGCCTCCCCAATAAGTGCTTTATGCCATCTGCCAACCATCAATCGCATCAGTAGATCTTACGCAAGGAAAACGACGTTCAAGATCTCGTTATACAGATACATTTTTTTTCGAAACTTGACTCGTACATGTATCAATATAAGCATAAATTATAGTTCTGGGTGTTTCAGTCGTTTTTCGAAATGATTTTAATCACTCGATATTTCAACAGTTCTATATGGCTGTCTTCCTCGAAAGTGAGAATTATTTGAACTTACAACAATATACAAAAGCATACAAGATTCAAAATATAGAAACAACACAGATTTATATGAATGTATATAACTTTATATGATTTCATTTGATTATATATATATATATATATATATATATATATATATATATATATATATATATATATATATATATATATATATATATATATATATATATATATATATATATATATATATATATATATTTATATATATATATATATATATATATATATATATATATATATATATATATATATATATATATATATATATATATATATATATATATATATATATATATATATATATATATATATATATATATATATATATATATATATATATATATATATGTATTTTTATAATATGAGTCGTGAAATCATTTATTGAAATATACATATATACAATACATATATAAATATCATGTGGATATTTTTCTTATATATATATATATAGGCCTATATATATATATATGTATATATATATATATATATATATATATATATATATATATATATATATGTATATATATATATATATATATATATATATATATATATATATATATATATATATCTATATCTATGTTCAACTTATATATAAATATATATATGTTTTGACGAATGTAAGCCTACTCCAGGGTTGGGTGAAACATTGTGTCGTTTTCTCAGGTTGACCACGTTTGCTCTTTTGTTTTCCAACGTTTCGGCAGGATGTGATCTGCTATCATCAGGAATTTTTCTCAAGTTTCTGATCCCACTTTTAATTACCGAACGTTTGTATTATATGCCCAACATATATCCACACATATGCATTTTCCCTCTTTTGAAGAGTTAACTTGGCCCAAACTTTTTATATCACCCTGTTTATATGCCAAAAAGTTTGGCTCCCTGTATTCAAAAGTTTTTGTTTTTGGTGTGGATCAGATTCATTTATTAAGCTAAATTTAATCAAAATGAATAGTTTCACGAGAAATGAACAATACGAAAATATTTTAATAAAATGGATATAAGTTTTACACCAATGCAGAATGTTGAGAAAACACTCACTTTGACCGCCACGCGTAATTGCCTATGTAATCTACGCGAAACTCGGTTCACACGCAATTAATAGGAGATCATGCTAGTAATATGACTGGTTGACTTTGTTTCATCTAGATTAGGATAACTGAGCTCTTATCCACATAAGATAGTGATATCTTTTCAAAACAGCATCTAGATGAAAGATAAGAAGTTGGACAAATAGTCATTCAGATAGTTTCTGATAGTTGGAAAGTATTTGTCGTGACTCGAACCCGCGCTTTGCATGAAGTATTCACGGGTTTACCGCCACATCGCTTTTAGAGCAAACGAATGTAACTCTTAGTAGAGTTTGAATATATCTTGACAATGCACACTGGTTTTCTAAATAAGTGCCTCTAAATTTTAAAGATAACAAAATTATCATCTGGATAAAAGTACAAGTAACACGCAGAGATTAGGTAGATGAGATGAAAAAGAAGTAGAAAAATCTAGAAAATGAACTCGATAATTTTATCCAGATAAATCACAATAGTGAATACGAATCTGATGAATGAAGCACAGATAATCAAGCTACTCCCTCGATTATCTGTGGAAAAAAGATCAATCATATCGGGTCTGGCTCGAGTTGTTTTCCTGCACCTCCACCAATGAGACGAGGTGACCACGTGAACCTTCACATTGACGTGTTACCACAGGTCAAGAGGTCAATCATATCGGGTCTGGCTCGAGTTGTTTTCCTGCACCTCCACCAATGAGACGAGGTGACCACGTGAACCTTCACATTGACGTGTTACCACAGGTCAAGAGGTCAATCAAATCGGGTCTGGCTCGAGTGGTTTTCCTGGCGCCTCCGCTAATATGACGAGGTGGCCACGTGGACCCCTACATTGACGTGTTACCACAGGTCAAGAGGTCAATCAAATAGGGTTTGACTCGAGTTGTTTTCCTGGCGCCTCCACTAATATGACGAGGTACTTGACCGATGACCACGATCTATTGGCGTCAGTGAATGATATATGAGATGGTGAGATGAGAGGTATTTTTTATATCATATGCTTTTGGATGGTGGGGAAGAGTCATCGTGGCCTGCTGTTGACAATCTGTTGGAACTATCCCAGTATTGACCTGAACGACAGAGGGAAGCCACGGAAAAACCCTCTCAGGATAGTCGACCATGGCGGGAATTGAACCCCGGTCTCCTGAATGCCGGTTCAGTGTATCAACCACTCAGCCACTCGTCTCAGTATATATATATATATATATATATATATATATATATATATATATATATATATTTATATATATATATATAAATATATATATATATATATATATATATATATATATATATATATATATATATATATATATATATATATATATATACATATATATATATATATATATATATATATATATGTCAACTTGGATACTGGATGCATTCATTGTGTTTTATCTCTCGTTATTTACCTTTGTCAGCAAACTTCTGTTACTTACATTTAGTGAATACACTCTGCATGTTCTTCATATAATAAACAGAGTCTAATTGTTAACTGGAACAACTGTCTATTCTAGTAAAGATTGAGACTAATCTGTTCTATTGTTTGTAACATTCTGATTATCGTTTGTATCATTCATTCCGAAAGTTTCGATGTTATTGAAGAAATTTGAAAAATAGTAATAATCTGATGTTGATAATAATAAACTTGTTCTGTACATCCACTCATAAATTGTGTTATTCTAGCATTTTCTAATCTCAACCGTTAATAGAATCTGATTTGGCATAGCTGTTACATAGGCCTATATAGTCTACTACATCCAAATGAAATGGAAAAGTTCATTTTTACAGGGAATATCATGTGTCCATATTGCACCCGGCCGTAATGATGTCAATAAATCAGTTTGGATACTTATTAAAATCCGAATATCAATAGAGATTCTATTTGTTGGGATTCTTTGGTATGATTAGTGAGAAGATTATGAATTGAAACCAATCTTTAAAAAAACACTTCTTGACAGTTGAATTGTTGTGATATAAATAAAATAGGTCTTGATTATGTAGTTTGAACTATACGGACAAATATTCTAGTTAATCAAGCAACCACGAGTAGGACGGAGTCAGAACGATTCCTTCAAAGTGTAGGTCCAATGTGGGAGAATTCAATCGATATGAAATCATTCTATGGTAAAAGAGCTCCAGCTATTTTAATGAACATTTTTCCCCTAAGAAACCTTGTTTTTTCGTTCTATTTGCATGGTAATATAATATAATATATATCAGGACCCCATAAGAAAAATCCCTTTTCATGCTCATTTAATTTGAAATCCTTCAATGATCTTTTCCCTTTGATTTGAAACTACCAAAGCGATCAATTTGTGTATTTTTTTTTCAAAAATAAATATAAAAAATGAAAATAATCGCAGCGTCTTATAAAAATAAAGTACATATCTCTTTTATGAGGGATTATGTCCTTTCTGAAAAGTATTCATTTCAATCAGTATTTTTGATTTGCAAAGAGCACAAAGATTATTATTTCTTCGATAAAATTTCCTTTCATTTCTTCACAGAAAAAAAAAAGTTATAAATCTTTTGCTCCCATCAAATACACCATTGATAATATTTATCACGGAAAAAAGCTTTCGTTAATATAAAAATATGTGCAAAGACATTCTCTAAGCCTCTTATGAATATGCAACGACATATTTCCTGCTAAACCTCCAATCTAATGGCCGTATTAGTTCTTTCAGCAAAACTCTTAACTAGAGAGTAGTATTAAAAGTTAAAACTTATCATCATTAATGGGATAAGAGAGTGAGGTACCGGTATACAGTGAGGGCACGGAAAGCGGAATGTGAGGCCCGCTATTGTCACCCGTCACCTCCCACTTGACTTGAACTGCTCGTTCAGATAACAGACAAGATACGTAACAAGCATCACATGCACTTTCTTCATCATAGATGAGAGAAAAAAAAACACTTATTTGATTATGAAAACTTCGAATTGATGATTGATGTTCAATATTTTTTTTTTCAATGTTTACTCTCTGTACTACATTATTCGTTTGCTTATTGTTCAACTATTTTTATTATTGATTACACAAATATTAGTCAGCCCGCACGAAAGAATTTCTGTTCTTACGCGAGCTCCACACCATTTATTCCACACAACATAGTAAAAATGGTTCACATAGCCAAAATTACATCTTCCTATTGTTTTTTTCATTCAATGATCTGAATATTTGTGTTATCATTGTTTATTATGTATGTAATTCAAAATGGAACCAAGGGGGTGGGGGGTTGACAGATGCAATAACAAAAATAGGAATTCAAAATACGTCCGATGTGACGTAGCATAACAACATGGGAAAAACGAGATACATTCTTCATGGCTGGAGGGACCTCGGCGCCAACATATATATATTTATATATATATGTATATATCTATATACATATAGTTGCAAGTCGTTATATCTTGACGGGGCCGTCACGGATCGAGGCCCCGGGCTACCTCACACTAAGAGTTTCAAGTTTCATCAATGTGATTGGAGACGCGTCAACGACGAAGATCCAAAACGACTCCAACTGATCGCTTACTCATCAGCGTAGCACATCACGATTTCCTTGCTCTCACTCATGATGACAAACATTGTGAAAAAGCGATATATATCGTTTGAGTTCATGTCATAGAAAATAGTAAGTTATGTGAAAATAATGTTCATTCATACTTCTTTTCAGTGTAAACGAACTCGCGCCGTCTCCAAGTGAATTATTGATACTAGAACAAATGACAAATTATGTAGTTCGTTTCTGTTCCATTATCACTCCACCTGAATAAGGTGTTGGTAGGTTCATTCACACTGAAAAAAAGTATATAAATGAATGTTCTTGAGTATTTTCCCATAACTTACTATTTCAGTATTTTGGGTCTGTTGTTCATTGTTGTTTCATGTATTGTTTCTGTTCATTGTTTGTTGAATGACATCGTATTCCAATCATTCTTCGGAGTGGTAAGATCGCCCTTATGGTGCCCCGTCCAGATGATCCTACCATTCATTCATAGCCTCAATTGGGGAACAATGATTTTGTATCAAGTTTCGATAGTAAAAAATAGAAAAAAGTATTCTAGAAACTTCCTAAAATATATCTTTCATTGTTCATTCATTCCAACTACACATTACGTTGATGATCAAGATATATCATGTTGATGACTAAGATACATTGACGTTTACGACTAAGATAAGGTGGCGTTGATGACCACGATATATTACGATGATGACTAAGATATGTTGAGTTCATGTCATATTGTGTTGATGACCAAGATATATTGTGTTGATGACCAAGATATGTTGTGTAGATGACTCAAGATATATTTTGTTCATGATATATTGTGTTGATGGCCAAGATATATTGTGTTGATAACCAAGATATATTGTGTTGATGACCAAGATATCAGCAGAGATGATGAGCAAGATAGCAGGGATCAACGATATCACCTATTTCATTCATTTTGTATACTAATGATCCACCAACTTGCATAAGTAAAGGTGAATTAACTCTGTACGCTGACGACACTACCCAGGTTTTAACCAATAATGATTTTATAACACATGACTCCGAGATTTCAGCTGTGAACCGAATTATTATGTGGTGTGACAACAACGATCTATGTTTGAATAATAAGAAAACATCAATAATGCAATTCAACTCCTGTAACAAACATTGTGACTCGAGTCCTTTAATTTATCTTGAAGGTAAAAGTATTATATCATGTACAGAAACTGAATTTTTGGGGCTGATAATAGACAGTAAATTAAATTGGGCCAGCTATATTGATAATGTGCGAATAAAAATTGCATCAGAATGTTTCCTTATGAAAAGACTAATGCAGGTATGCAATTTTGAGTGTGCTAAATCAATATATTTTTCTTACATAAAATCTAGACTCAAATATGGTATCATCCTCTGGAGGTTGTCTCCTCATACTGACAAGTTGTTTTCTTTACAAAAAATGAGCTTTACGCTACCTTGCTGATGCTAGTCTTGATTCAACGGCAGTTATTTTTTATGAAGACTCATGTCGATATCTTTTTAAGAGATTTAATATTCTGACGCTTCCATGCTTGTATATTTTAAATGTGATCATGTATTTTTTGGGGGGTAATTTTAATACCAGTCATGTCAGCGAGTTGAAATCAAATCATGTACACGGAACTGGATATAAAAATGACATTAGATTTAAAAAATATCGACTGGAAATGTGTAATAAGGGCCCCATATTCTCTGGTTTTGAACTATTTCAAAGTCTTCCTCTCAATATCAGGAAGATAGTGAATAAAGACATTAGCAAGTTCAAGAGAATCCTCAAAAATATTTTATTGCAAAAGTGTTTTTATAGTGTTGATGATTTTTTCAATGAACAACCTGAGTGATCTTTCAAAATTAGTTTTTAATTCGGTTCTCATCTATATTCATATTTTTGTATTCAATTTGTACTACTTTTCCGATATCATGTAATATGATCAAGATTGAAGCAATAAATGAATTATTATTACTATTATTATTGTTATTATTATGATTATTGAATTATGTATATTATTATATGATATATTAATATAATTTTGTTGGTTCATCCTATTTTGTTCATTCTCACACGTTCTCGTCAATGTGCTTCATTGTATTGTTAGTATATTTTATTATCAGGAAGGTATTTTATTTTTTCATTGCATTATATTTGAGTGAATTGTTATTATATATCTCCAAAGATAAACCCCATGAGGGTTTCGTGGAACCTCACAAGAGTACCCTTTATTGTTTCAACGCTTTTATTTGGAATCAATAAAAAAAAAATATATATATATATATATATATATATATATATTATCATTATTATTATATTTATTTATTTCATTCTCATCATACAAGTATATGAAAACATTAATCACACTACGGGTAAATAAATTACATACTTAGCATTCATAATTAAATACACTTAACACTTTCCGAACTATTCTAGATGTCTCTAATAAAACTGAACGTTGAATTTTGTGAATTGTACTAAAAGGTATGTTCATTTTCTTCATGCATTCCGCCTGTTCCTTATGTACCAGCCCATTGACCGTCACCACGACGGGGAAGATGAGGACTTGCTTTAATTTCCACATTGTTGCGATTTCAGTGGCCAGTTATACTTGGGTTTCTTGGTTACACAAGCTTGATTGATGTTATGATCGTTTGGGTGTGTCATATCTATGAGATGAGCAATTCATATATTCATGTCTTTGTAAACAATTATTGAATCAGGACGGTTATGAGGAATGATTAAATCAGTTATGACAGAAATATCGTAGAAAAGTTTAATTCGTTCGTTCTCAAGAACAGGCTCTGGTTGATAGTCATAATACCTAGACTGAGATGTAAGAAGACCGTGAGCTTGGGCAAGATGCTGAAGTATAATCTTACAAGATAGATTGTGTCTGTGAAGATATTCAGTATTGACAATACTCGAACAGCCCGAAGTAATATGTTGAATAGTCTCTGGCTTCGTATGACATAATCTGCATGAGTCATTATCAATGGTCAATTTCTGAATGTATTCTTGATGATTTTTGGTTGATATATCTTGGTCTTGTATAGCAATAATGAAACCTTCAGTTTCACTATACAAGCTTCCTTCTTGCAGCCACTTCATTGAAGATAACTTATCAGCCATATCTAAATTTTTCGTAAATCTTCCATGTAGCGATTTCGCCCTCCATGTTGAAACAAAATCTTTCTCCTCTATTTGCTTACTTACACATTCTGTGTTATACAAATCTAGAGGCGAAAGATTCAGGTCTAACTTGACGATGGCATCATGAAGTGGGGATTCTTGTTGTTTCTTATAGAAATAATTTCTTAATAACAGAATCTGTTTTCCATGTAACTGCTGAAGATTTATCAACCCTCTTCCGCCTTCTACTCTTGGAAGGTACAGCCTTTCCATTGCCGACTTCGGATGGTGACATCTATACTGAGTCAGTTTTACTCTGATCTGGCGATCAAGGTTTTCGATCAACTGCTTCACACCATTCAGAGAAGTCACTTCTGAGATACTGTCCACCCATAATAAACATTCACAATATGTTACATGTTATTTGTATGTAACGGTACGCTGTGAGGGAAAAATATATTGCATGATTATGTAGCAAAAATATCGAGTGATACATTTTTCATTTTCATTTTCATTTTTGAATCATTATATTCTTGTTTTTTAACCATACATTTTGCACTTCATATAACATTTTGAATCATTTTAATTATTGTGATGTGATGATAGTGGAACAAAATACTATTTGGAGAAGTTTTGTTCTTAACCAAGTTGAATATATATATATATATATATATATATATATATATATATATATATATATATATATATATATATGTTAACGCCGGTCTTTTGAGACCAGCTAGCTCGTTTTCCCTAGTTTGTCATTTGAACATGAAATCATTCGTTTGCGTCATGGAATGTTGTTTATACATGCAAGCAGTCGTCCTTCCTTCTCATTGCTGGTTGGCTGGTGGGTTGTCACGCCATGTGTGCGTCCAATCACAGCTCGCCATTCTCGCGTTGCCTGACTAAGCTAGGCCTCGCAGCTCAGTTTTCTGCTATACTCGATTGAGACCGGACGTCTCGAAACGGCTCTCGTCGAGTATTCAGTTCTATCCCATACTCGTTGGAGGCCAGACGTCCTGAACCGTCTCTCTTCGAGTATCCACTCAGTTCTTGTCCATACTCGATTCAGTTCGGACGTCTCTTAGTCGCTCGTCAAGTGGGTGAATTCGCTCATATTCTCGACCAGCTCTTGTTGTGTGAGCATCTCCCGTCCTTCTCTACTTTGTTAGAGTTCGGACGTACTGTACATTATTTCGCATGTACGCAGTTGTTGTTTCTCTATTTTTCGTTCTTCTTGAGTCGTTAATAGGACCTCTTTCCATACTTTCTTGTTTCTAATTCTTCACATTTGTTTTGGTCTTTATCATTTACGAAGTTGGGTGTTTTGTTTTCTCTCAAGCTTTTGTTTATTGTTTATTCGAATGGTGTGCGGGGACACCACTCAGGTTTGATCTATTTTGTTTCGCTTTCTATTTATTCTTTGATTTGGTCAATAACAACGTCAAGTCGACGTAGACCAAATACGTATCGTTTTGGGGTGAGGCATAATCCGAGTTTGGATTATGCTCGCCTGATTATTAATGCCAAGTCGGCATCCGAATACAGTCCACTGGTCTCTCATCGCCATCTCTAGGATCGGCGGTAACAGTTTGGTCCCTGTGAGCCAAAGATTATTTTTGGTTCCAATTTCTCGTCATTCGTGAGGCGGAATCCATCTCCGGATTCTAATTTCGTTCTCTTGTTGGAATCCATTTGTGAATTCCATTCTTTTCACCACGCGGAGTCCATCTCCGGATTTCAATTGCTTTTACTTGTTGGAATCCATTTGTGGATTCCTTTCTTTGCACCACGCGGAGTCCACCTCCGGATTCCACAGTCATTTGTGTCAGCACCCGCGATCAGGCATCGCATGGGTGACTTCTTTGTCCTCCGCACTGAATCGGCTTCCACATAATTGGGTTTCCACGGTGCAATAATTTATTCTGTTTGTTTGCGAGTTATTATCAACAATTGATTCAACTTGTTTTATAGACATTCAATTCTTGAATTTTGCATTGTTCTTTTTCTGTGCATTTCGGCCGTATTTCTCCGTGATATTTCATATCATTAGTTTTTGGTCCTTGTTCTTGTTTCGTGTTTTTGCAATCTGTGGTTATTCATTCGCTACAATGGCGTCTAAAATCTCGAAACAACAAGCAGTGCTCACGGCAAAGCGAGAGCGGATATTCGCTTCATTACAACGCTCCTACGATGCTTTCAAAACGCTTGATAGTGCCAAAGCTCCGTTGTACAAACCTCGCTATGACAAACTTGACGTTTTGGAAGCCAACTTTGAGGAAGTTCAGAGAGAAATAATATCTTTGAACGCTCAGCTTGACGAAGGCGACGATGCCTTACCGGTCGACGCTGTTGAAGCCAGCTTCGAGGAAATGTTGTACGCGACTCGTGGGCTGTATCTCGCCGCCGTTGCCGCGACGACGCCTACTCCGCCTCCGCCGCCAAATCAAAATGGTTTTCAAGCCATCTCATTGCCGACAATTGCGTTGCCGGCATTCTCTGGTGATATTACTCGATGGACGGAATACTATTCGCTATTTAAATCTCTCGTCGACGAGAACAACGACCTGAATCAAGTTCAGAAATTCCACTATTTGAGGACCACCCTCAAAGACAACGCCTTGTCTGTCGTCTCCGGGTTTCCGATTACGGAAGCCAATTATTCTGTGGCATTGGATGCTCTTGTCAGTCGGTATCATAACCCTCGGTTGTTAGCCACCACGTATGTTCAACAGGTTTTAGAATTTACGCCTCTCAAAACCAATTCACATTCTGGGCTGCAATCATTTCTGAAAGTTCACAAAACTTCGATTGAAGCGTTGAAAGCTCTGAATATCGAAGATTTGTCAGATTTTCTGCTTTTCACGTTAGCACTGACAAATCTCGACACATCAACGCGCAAGGCTTTCGAACAGAAACATTCTTCGCACAGCACTCCTAGCTACGCGTCGTTGATCAAATTCATTGAAGAGCAGTCCAGGACGATGGAATTGTGTGGTCTCGACAAACAAGCAGCTAGCTCTTCAAAAGCTATTCCTCCTTCCACAAGGCGAATCAATTCGTTGTTAGTTGCGAATCCTCCGCCCGTCAGCTTTAAATCTCGCGAGCAGAGCAAATCAGCAAGCTCGACCACGAAACAATCTTCGTGTCCAGTCTGCAAAGGGGAGCATACTCTATACTCGTGTTCCGTATTTCGGCAACAGTCCGTTGACGACAAATACAACACGTTACGTCGTCTGCGACGCTGTTTCAACTGCATGGGCGCTCATCTCAGACCGCAATGCACCTCTAAGAGTGTTTGCGGTACTTGTCACAGTAACAAACATCATTCGCTGTTACACACTGCACGAATCAACCCCTTGACTCGTGACACAATAGCAACCGAAGTCTCTTCTCATCCGGAGACCACCTCGCCTCATCCTCAAACTCTCGCTTGTCAAGTCAAGACAAGCAAGCCAGTGCTACCCACAGCTCTGTTGGGCACTGTTCGCGCCTTGATCCGCGACTCTCACGGTCAACTGCAACCTATCCGTGCGGTTATCGACTGTGGTTCACAAATCTCTGTTCTCACTCACTCGTTCCTTCAGAAGCTAGGATTGAAAATCAATCCTTGTCATTCCGAACTCTCTGGTATTGGTCACGTTAGTGCTCGGGTAATCGGGACTGTTCAATGCAGCATCGCTTCCCGGTTCACCCCTGCAACCTCTCTCAGCGTACAAGCCTACGTTATGCCTGCGATAGCGAGTCAACTTCCAACCATCACCGTTCCGCTTGAGGTGTTTGAACGTTATCGCTGTCTCTCTCTTGCCGACGACCGCTTTCATGTGCCCGATCAGATCGACTTTTTGATCGGCGCCGATTTATACCCTGATATTCTTGAAAAGTCAGGTGATATTGTGATGAGTGGCAGTCCATCTGCCATAAACACGGTCTTCGGCTGGGTGGTTTTGGGTCCTATTCGGTGTTTGGATGCCGAGTTCCAGCCTCCGCTCTCTCTGCTTGCTTGCACTGGTTCTCCATTGGATCGTACTCTTCGATTGTTTTGGGAATCGGAAGAAGTTTCACGTCCTCTTCAAGTTGATCCGGACGATGAACTTTGTGAGGAGCATTTTCTATCTACGCACTCACGGAACCCTTCCGGACGCTATTCGGTAGCACTCCCTTTCAAGAACACATCCTCTCCTCTCGGATATAATCGTGAGGCCGCCCTCCAGAATTATTTGAGTCTGGAGCGGCGACTGAAACGCAATCCTCAGCATGATGCTGCGTATCAAGCATTCATGCAAGACTATATTCAATCGAACCACATGCAACTTGCAAGCACCTCTTCGAACTACGTGATTCCGCATCATTGTGTGCACAAGATTACCAGCTCCAGCACGAAGCTGAGAGTGGTATTTAACGCCTCTTCTCCAGATGAGAGAGGCGCCTCTTTGAATCAGCTGTTACTCAGTGGTCCCAAGCTTCAGAGCGAACTCCCGGGCGTTTTAACCCGATTTCGTTCTCATCCCATCGCAATTTGTGCTGACATTCGTCAGATGTATCGTCAGATTCTGGTCCAACCATCTGACCGCAAATATCAGCACATATTTTGGCGACCCAATGCAGACTCTCCAGTAAAAGAATATGAGCTCAACACGGTCACGTATGGGCTCGTACCGTCAGCTTTTCTTGCTCAACGAGTGCTGAAGCAGCTCGTGCACGACGAAGGGGCTCCTTTCCCCAATGCTTCGCGTGCTTTAATATCTCACATCTACGTGGATGACATCGTGTCTGGCGCAGCAGACGTCGCTCAAGCTCGCATTCTTCAATCGGAATTACAGGCTATTCTAGCTAGTGGAGGTTTCGAACTCCGAAAGTGGGCCAGTAACCTCCCAGAAGCATTGAGTGCACTTCCGGAGGATCATCTAGAGACTCCAGTCGTGTTTTCGGATGACGATCAGGGCATCAAGATCCTTGGTCTGTTCTGGGATCCCCGATCGGATGATTTCTCATTCCACACCTTACCTTTCGAAGGCGTGGTAACGAAGCGCACGGTCTTGTCGTACATTGCGCGCATTTTTGATCCTTTGGGATTCCTCACCCCGCTCGTATGCTGGATGAAGATTTTTCTTCAGCAACTTTGGTTATCGCGGGTGCAGTGGGACGACGTTTTACCACCGCTTCTTGCTCAAAGGTGGTTGGACGCGGTAGCCGAGATCTGTCTTCTCTCGAACTTCCGAGTTCCACGCGCATTTCCTGCTTCACAAGGCATACATCGACTTGTAGGCTTTTGTGATGCCTCCGAGAAGGCCTACGCTGCGATACTTTACCTTCACACAACGAATCATGCAACTTCGCATATTAGTTTGTTGCGAGCAAGGAGTAAAGTTTCCCCGGTCAAACCCTTGACCATCCCTAAGCTTGAACTCTCTGCTGCTTTGCTTCTAACGCGTGTGCTGAAAGATACTCTTCCCTCACTCAGCACTCTTGTCGTGGAGTCAGTAACCCTCTACACTGATTCGACTATTGTGCTCGCGTGGCTTGCCACCCCTCCACATCGACTGAAGACATTCGTCGCCAACCGAGTAGTGGAGATACTCGACAACTCCACTCCTACCAATTGGGCACACGTGGATTCCGAAGAAAATCCCGCTGACTGCGCTTCTCGTGGAATACTGCCTTCTCAGCTCATGGAATACCCGTTGTACCTCTCGGGTCCTTCTTTTCTCAGGAGTCCCCATGCTCTGTGGCCTATCTCTGTGCCTTCCACTGATTTATTGTCTGAATTGCCAGACATTAAGCCTTCCATGGTCACTTTGGCCACAACGGTCAAAGTAGATCCTCTCCTGGTGAATTTTCGAAAGTTTTCCACACTTCTCAAAGCACAACGGGTCTTTGGGTATGTAGTTCGATTTGCCCGTCTCTTATTGGCGAAACGATCCAAGATTCGCCCTCCTACGGGTTCTTTAAAACCTGTGGAGCTGCAAGACGCTCTTGAACTGATCATAAGAGTCACTCAAAACCACTTTTATGTAACCGAGATCAGCCAACTTGCCAAACAGGGACAGGTTTCATCCCGGATCGCTTCGCTGAAACCTTTTCTCGAACCCTCGGGCTTACTCAAGGTGGGCGGAAGATTGCGTCACTCTTCTCTTCCTGAAGAGGCTCGGTACCCAATCCTACTCCCCAAAGAAGCTCACCTCGCATCTCTCATTTGCGATGCCTTCCACCGAACGTCGCTACATTCCGGCCCGAGAACGGTACAGGCGCTGATACAGCAGCGTTACTGGATCGTTTCTCTGCGCGGTTTGTTGAGGCAGCGCATACACCAGTGCATTACTCGCCACAAGTTTCGCGCAAAGCCTATGCAGCCTCCAATGGCAGATTTGCATTCATTCGTGTATTCTTTCTGTTCAAAGCACGCATTGGTGCTTTGATCATTTCTTCATGTTAACTTTCTTGTTGTTCTCTCTTTTTCCATTTTTTTTGAAAAGTCAGCGACCATTGGATAAAATGGTTGCGTTTTCTCCTCAATGAATCGCTCGGATCATGTGCGATTTCTTTGCTGTTCTCCGATCCAATTGGGAAGCAATCCAATTACTCGGTGAAAATCTTTTTGCTCACGTTGCCTATGAAGTTACAAGGCTTCTTACGAACAGTTTGCTGTTCTAATTTCATGTTCCTTATTTTCCGTATCGTTTACCTCAGCTTTAAAATGTTCATTTTGGTGGGCGGTATGTTAACGCCGGTCTTTTGAGACCAGCTAGCTCGTTTTCCCTAGTTTGTCATTTGAACATGAAATCATTCGTTTGCGTCATGGAATGTTGTTTATACATGCAAGCAGTCGTCCTTCCTTCTCATTGCTGGTTGGCTGGTGGGTTGTCACGCCATGTGTGCGTCCAATCACAGCTCGCCATTCTCGCGTTGCCTGACTAAGCTAGGCCTCGCAGCTCAGTTCTCTGCTATACTCGATTGAGACCGGACGTCTCGAAACGGCTCTCGTCGAGTATTCAGTTCTATCCCATACTCGTTGGAGGCCAGACGTCCTGAACCGTCTCTCTTCGAGTATCCACTCAGTTCTTGTCCATACTCGATTCAGTTCGGACGTCTCTTAGTCGCTCGTCAAGTGGGTGAATTCGCTCATATTCTCGACCAGCTCTTGTTGTGTGAGCATCTCCCGTCCTTCTCTACTTTGTTAGAGTTCGGACGTACTGTACATTATTTCGCATGTACGCAGTTGTTGTTTCTCTATTTTTCGTTCTTCTTGAGTCGTTAATAGGACCTCTTTCCATACTTTCTTGTTTCTAATTCTTCACATTTGTTTTGGTCTTTATCATTTACGAAGTTGGGTGTTTTGTTTTCTCTCAAGCTTTTGTTTATTGTTTATTCGAATGGTGTGCGGGGACACCACTCAGGTTTGATCTATTTTGTTTCGCTTTCTATTTATTCTTTGATTTGGTCAATAACAACGTCAAGTCGACGTAGACCAAATACGTATCGTTTTGGGGTGAGGCATAATCCGAGTTTGGATTATGCTCGCCTGATTATTAATGCCAAGTCGGCATCCGAATACAGTCCACTGGTCTCTCATCGCCATCTCTAGGATCGGCGGTAACAATATATATATATATATATATATATACATATATATATATTTTATTGGACTTTAACGACGCACTGTAATGATTACTAAGATCTATTGACGTCGGATGAATGTATAATGAGATGGTGAGATGATGAGATGAAGGTATTATGGGTAGTGGGAAGGATAGTGGGAAGGAAGCGGTCGTGGCCTATATTGTGAGAACCATCCCGGCATTAGCCTAGACTACAGAGGGAAACCACGAAAAACCCCTGTAAAGATGGACGGTGGTGGGGATCGAACCGGGTCCGATATGTCCCTTCACCTCCCGGATCACAAGAAGCGAGTGAGCTAACCACTCAGCTACTGTGCCGGTCCCAAGTTGAATATATAGGCCTATAGTACATACACGTGATTTTTCCACCTTTGTTATTATAAACTTTCATCTTATTTAAACTTTATCAACTTTAATCTTTCAACTTTCATTTTCGATCAATGTTGTCTGCATCAGATGATGTATATGTTGATTATGTATCTTCCAATAGTCAAGTTTTATGATCATTTCTATCTGTGAAATCCCCCTGGCGGGAAATTTTACCATTTGAAAACTCGAGACGCTTAAGTGGAAGCAGTGGGTTCTGTTTACTCTAGGGACTGTTGATGCAAATACTCCAGTTATATCCTCTGATTAGTCAACACACTTGACCGAGGTTGGGGTCAACGTATGGTTGTGGTTACTCATCTGGAAACACATGCTTACACAAAATTAACTATAACACTATTGTGTATGAGTAATATGATTGCAACTATATTTTATTATGATGAATACAAAATACTCGACAATGCATTCATATCCGAATCCGAGCAATTTATCTGAAACATCAATAAACTAAATATTAGATCATATACAAGTATCCGGTAGAAATTGAATTTCCGGGATAGAGGGATAAAATAAAGTCATGAATGCAATAGCGCTAATCATTATAATGTTTCAATTACGCGGGTAATGATATAGCTTACATTGTTAGTTCACAATGAAAAAAATAATTATAGCACTATTGCTCTGAATAAAAACTCATATCATATTCACAATACTTTCAATAATTGAGGAGATCATTGTAATCATTCGAATACAAGTAAATTATCAGGTTACCGATAGCGATTTTTAAATTTTAAATCATTCTAAAATATTGTTGGACCTTCTTCGTAATTCGATTCTTGAAACTTCACACGGTGTCAAGTCTCGGTAACTGACACGAAATGCAGTCTCACTTATACAGTAATATGGATGTGATACGGATGTAAAAATACACTCGTTGTGAAGCTTACTAGGCATTCATTATTCACGGAGACTCACTCGTATCAACAAAGTCCTCCAGAAATATCGTAATGGATTAATCATATCAACAATTTGTCATTACTCATCATTCAATTTACAACGCTACCTGCTCGCTTCACTAGTTCTACATTGAAATACATCAGAATCATTTCAGTAATGAACACATCCTTTAAGTGATTTTAAATCAATAGATTATTTCATGTGACGAGGGGAGGGGGGGGGCACGGAGTTCATACAGACCCAACAGGATTCGAAAAGAATGAAGGCCAAGGTAAAGAAGTAGACAAAGAGAAGAAACTCATACAACCCGACTATTCCGTAATATACAGAAAAATACAATGCAAACAGTATCATAGTAGTTGGTTTTACAGTGGGTTTACGACGTACTTCACCAAATTTTGTAAGCAATTCAAAATGAAGAAAGCAACAATAAACCACCAAAGCATGCTGGCCTTGAAAGGTTCAATTGACATCGTTAGGAATTATCTGTTTGATTAACAGTATGTCTTAATCTGATCTTTATAAAACAAACGCTTCTATGTTCAAGAGTTTGACAGTTGTTTCATTGAGTTACTTGATTTGTTCATCATAATTTAATTGTGTTTCAGATAATTTCTCTATAGTGTATATATTATTTACCATTCACTCATTCGTAATTATCACTACAAATATCGTTGATTTTACTTCACGATAATATTACTATCATTATGACAATGTTTTTTTCTCTAAATTGATCATTTGTTGCTTTTGTTATGCTGTGTCCAAGTGACAACCGGATTGTCGGCAGTGTTTTAATAAAATCTCATATATATATATATAAACATGTGTATATATATATATATATATATATATATATATATATATATATATATATATATATATATATATATATATATATATATATATGTGAATATATATATATATATATATATATATATATATATATATATATATATATATATATATATATATATATATATATATATATATATATATATATATATATATATATATGTATATATATATATATATATATATATATATATATATATATATATATATATATATATATATATAAATATATATATAAATATATATATATATATATATATATATATATATATATATATATATATATATATATATATATACATATATATGTACTCATTTATATATATATATATCATATATATATATATATAAATATATATATATATATATATATATATATATATATATATATATATATATATATATATATATATATATATATATTTATATATATATATATATATATATATATATATATATATATATATATATATATATATACATCCGAATGTAACGAAACAAAAAATTAGTGACATTTTTTGTTATTTGTTAATGACGCGGTATTTGATATTGTATTTGCGAAGGTGTTGCAATGTTTATGATGGCTGACGCATAGCTATAGTGGAGTGGCTCGCATAGGACTGGACATCAAAGCACAGTTATTGGCTTGGCTGGAAGGGTCGAGGGTCACAGGACAAAACATACTCCAGCTAATAGCATTGGAAATTAGGTCTCACGACGACTGGTAATTAACTAATGTGGATTCATTCAGTCATAGTTCAGAGGCGAGTAGATTTCATAAAAATGGATCCGAATTATAGAAAAAAATAAATTCTGTTTGGTGGAAATGGAGGATATACTTGCTACCTCTGTAACAAGATTGTATATAATGCACAGTTGAATATTATGTGGGCCTATGATTCAAGAAATAGTAGGAATATATTCGTGAAAAGGAAATATTCATGCACGGAAGAAAATTCTATTTTTCACGAAGGAATGAGGATTTTCAATAGAATACTCATAGTGGAATGAGAGATGCAAGAAATGCATCTATATTCAGAGGTAGTAGGACAATTTGCCAGCGGACAATTTGCCAGGCTGGGAGTCAGGCAATTGTCATGGGTGAGGACAATTTGTCAGCCAAAGTTTGAGGGGGGTACAATTTGCCAGGCTGGGAGTCAGGCAATTGTCATGGGTGAGGAGAATTTGTCAGCCAAAGTTTGAGGGGGGTACAATTTGCCAGGCTGGGAGTCAGGCAATCGTCATGGGTGAGGACAATTTGTCAGCCAAAGTTTGAGGGGGGTACAATTTGCCAGGCTGGGAGTCAGGCAATTGTCATGGGTGAGGACAATTTGTCAGCCAAAGTTTGAGGGGGGTACAATTTGCCAGGCTGGGAGTCAGGCAATTGTCATGGGTGAGGACAATTTGTCAGCCAAAGTTTGAGGGGGGTACAATTTGCCAGGCTTGACTGTGGGGAGGGGGGGGGGGGGGATTTGCCAGAAAAAAACTGGGGGGAGTACAATTTGCCAGGATTGACTGTGTGGGGAGGACAATTCACCAGACAAAGTTTGGGGGGGGGAGGACAATTTGACAGGCACAGTTCGATATATTGTAAGGGGGAGGACAAATTGCCAGGCGCGTGTTTCTGACCTATTACTATTCGCTCAAAGTTGTACGAATTGAAAGAATGAAATATTTTCCATCACACTGATAATCAGGAAATGAGATCAAATTGTTCATTCATTCATTCATTCATTTTCATTTTCATCCGAGTGGATTACATTATAGAATGGAACATTTTTAAGTGAATTATATGAACCGTCAAGGATGAAATAAAAGATTATGAAATCCACACAACGTACAAACAAGAAAATATACATGGATTGATATGAATGGTAGATGCTGTTTTTTATAAAAACCTATAGCAATCACCAAGTGAAGTATTGGAATTGAAACAACTATAACAATCAAGTCTATATAAAAAGTATATTACAATATTAAAATCAGAAAGTTATAGGCCTAATTGAATGTAAAAATTGAAAATTGAAATTCAATTGGTCAATGGTTATAGTTTAAAGTGTCAGTTTATAATATGACATGAAGGTCATGGATTTTGATTACTTCGAGAGACATTATTTAGACACTGTATTTAGATACTTCGAGAGACATTATTTAGACACTTTATTTAGATACTTCGAGAGACATATTTATATACGTTTATTCACATGGCCTCACCAATTCGATTAAAACGTTACCAAATAATTGTTGGTCATATACAATTATACGATTGTGTAGAATTTAATCTTTTTCCCAATGTAGGCGTTGAATATAAGTTCAAATAATGCATATTGACAGTCAATATGCATTATTTTAACTCATATTCAACGCCCACATTGATGGAAGATATATGTTCCACACAATTGTATAATGATTGTATATTACCAAACAATAATTTGGTAACGTTTCAATCAAATTGGTGAGGCTATGTAAATGAACTATTTGATCACGTAACTTGATTATCAATGTGATGAACCAGGAAAACGTGGAATATGCGTTGTGAGATGAGCTTAGAAAAGTGGAAATCTAGAATAGAAAATATTCTCCCATCTCAATCCACATCTACGGTCATTGGATTACTTCTAACGTAAACAACCTTACCTGCATTTTATTTATATTTATAGAGCTGCAATTTGTCGCATTTTAGTCGCACTTTGTAAAACCAATTGACATCAATATTCAATAAAATGTATACTTGTATTGCGTTTTCTCTGTTATTTCCTATTTGATTGTTGCGCAAAGTCACTGTAAATATGCATGATGGTGTTTTCCATATTCAGTGAAAATGTTGAAACTTTTGAAAAATTGTCATATTTCAAGTATTTTCCATACGGGTTATTCTTACGGGGATTTCCCAAACTTTCCAATTTTTCTTACGGAAAAACCATTCAAACAATTTTCTGAAGAATAACCACAACGTATTTTGATATGACGTCAATACGTGAAAAAAGTTTCGAGATGAATAGATTGATTTCCCTACTTGTGTGCCGCGTACAAAATTACAAAAAAAATAAAATAAATAAATAAAAAAAAACAGAGCCCAATTTTTTGCGGTATATGGAATGGGAATCTTCGCTACGCTGATCTGAAAATATTCTATTCATCAATCCCGTACAACTTTAGCAAAAAGTCATAGTTTGAAAATAAGCGCCTGGCAAATTGTCCTCCCCTTTGCAATATATCGGACTGTGCCTGGCAAATTGTCCTCCCCTTTGCAATATATCGAACTGTGCCTGGCAAATTGTCCTTCCCCCCAAACTTTGTTGGGCAAATTATGCTTCCGAAACAGTCAAGCTTAGCAAATTGTCCTTCCCCCCCGAACTTTGTATTGTCCCCCCCCCCCCCCCCCACAGTCAAGCCTGGCAAATTGTTTTCCCTCCTAAACTTTGACTGGCAAATAGTCCTCCCCCCATGATCCAGCCTGGAAAATTGTCATTCCTCCCTAAAACAGGTGTCTGGCAAATTGTCCGCTGGCAAATTGTCCGTACACCATATTAAATTAGGATAAATCGTTGTAAATTGATCAAAGATAATGTGTTAATCCCAAATCCATATGAAAAGAGTGGCTTTTGGGTCTGTCACCAGTTTGTCAACCATTTCAGTTTCCTAGCGATAAATATATGTTCATATATATATATATATATATATATATATATATATATATATATATATATATATATATATATATATATATATATGTTTTAATATTCGCATGCTGAAAAAGCATAATATTGAAACCATTTATACTCCCGATAATAAACTACAAAGTAAATTCAGATCAGTAAAGGACAAGATACATCTGGAGTCATGTGGGGTATATAAAGTGCCATGCGAGTGTGGCCTTGTTTACATTGGTCAAACTAAAAAACCCACTTCCGATCGACTCAAACAACATAAGTACCATGAACGGACCAAGAATTCAAGATTGTCTGCCATTGCTAAACATCATATAGAAGAGAAACACAATATTCTATACGAAGAATCTGTAGTATTGGATCGCCAAGAAAAGCGGTGGCCGAGGGCGATAAGCGAAGCCATTGAAATTATAAAACATCCACATAATTTCAATGGCGAAGATTGTGGATATACCCTATCGCCTAGCTGGACCACTGCACTTGGCGAATTGCGATATCAGCCCAGACTAACAGACAGGATTGTTCTCGAAGCAGATGGAACCATGAATGAAGGAAGGCGACCATACTATTTGAGGAGTAGGATCAATCTGATAACCTAGCCCAGCATGTGTGATCCAGGACACTGTGATATAGTCATCTAGATTCATAGGTGTGCATCAAGCTTATTTTTATTTTTATTGTTATTTTTATTACACCTTTCAAGACATTCATTGAAGATGTGTTTTTCTGCATAAGAATCTGTTTTTTGGTTCCTATTATTTATCATTTATATAATTATTTTCATTTTTAGCCCTCGAAAATGACCACTATATTGTAGTCGAAACGTCGGGCAATTAAATCAATATTTATTCGTCAACGCGACTTTTAATTATCCATAAAGATTTGATTATTAATTATATATATGAATGTATATATATATATATATATATATATATATATATATATATATATATATATATATATATATATACATATATATATATATATATATATATATATATATTTATATATATATATATATATATATATATATATATACATATATATATATATATATATATATATATATATATATATATATATATATATATATATATATATATATATATGAATATGAATATATATACATGTTTATATATATATATATATATATATATATATATATATATATATATATATATATATATACATAAGCACAATGTCCACTGAAAAATTGAGCCTAAAGAAAACATTCTCAATGTCAATTTTTTTATATGCATTTTATTCACACATGACTCATAGAAAAAATTGATACAAAAATTCAAAATACAAAATAATCATAATCATTCAGATATGTGAAGCCCGCCTAGCGTTAATACCTTGTATGCGGGCTAGCTAATAGACATGGACAAATAATAAATTCAGCAGACAAACATATACATATGAGAATGATAATGACAATAATAATAATAATAATATGAGTGAAATATATATATATATATGTATATATATATATATATATATATATATATATATATATATATATATATATATATATATATATATATATATATCTGTGTGTGTATATGTATATCCATATGTGATGTATATGTTCACATATATGAATGATTATGCAACTTCAACAGTGCAAGATACGAAATCATTGAATACATCACAAGATGAACACAAAATTGATCCAAAACGCCAGTAACTCAATATTTATAATAACACGAGTGGAAAGATCACAAGCTATCGGTACGATTGCTATACCTCCCAACATACCTCAATACATACAACTTACATGTATAGCCTATATTGTGAATGTTTGGTACGGATCGACAGTATTTTGGATTTATCGTCAGTACATTCAGTTTTATTCATTAGAACTATTCAGTATTCTATATGAAATACTTCTCTGAATTGTAAAAAATCAGTCTATGACTACGATATAGATTCAACCGGAGAGTCATGGCAAACGTTTATATGTCATGTTGACACTGAAAGTGATGCGCTATGACATGATTGTGAGTAGGTTTTCCTCAAGTGTGGTCAAGCTTGCTAAAAAACATTGAAATCATGTTGAATATAGACCCGAATTAGAATCGAACTATCAAACATATTGCAGTAAAATAATAAATAAGGCAAGTGAAATGTTGCATTTGATGGGATTTTTATGTTACAACACGATTGATCCCGTCCCTTAAGATTTTCTCCGAGAAAAGTGGACTCTTATGAAGTCCTTACGCTTGCACTCTTACCCCCCCCCCCCTCCCCATCCCAACTACCCTCTTCTCATGCAGCACTGAACTACCCCCTGAGACCATCTAATTCCTCTTTAATGGGGGTGTAACCCTTCTACTTCTTAACCAGTCAAACGAAAAACCATTTTGAATTTTAAATTAAGCCATCATAAGAAGAGCAAAAAATGTCTTCTAGCCGACAGAACATGCAAATTGAGTGAGATAATTCTGGTCAATCAGGTCAAGTGTTAAGGGTATTATTCCGAAACAATATGTTCTGTGTTTTGTTAAGATGTTTTATTAAAATTGATTGATTAAAAGTGTGCTTTTTTATTTGAATTAAAAAATATTTCCGATTAATGATTGATGATAAGTTCAGACTTGTGATATTATGTGAAAATGTTCCATTATCGTGGGCTGAGATTCCTCCGAACATTACTTTGGGTTACATTTGATTATGATGTTAATATGCGACATTTTTTCTCACAAGTTCTGATACTAGTATAAAAACATGGTGTAATTTTTCTCGTTTTCCCTTTTAACGATTTAAGCCCCTTACTTAAGAAAAGACAAGAGTATAGGTTGAGTGGAAAGGTTGAGGAGGAGGGGGGGGGGGGGGAGCAAGGAGACTATAGGAAGAGGGTGGACCTTCACCCAATGTTCAATATTTTCTAATCTTTTCAAAAGAGTCTTTCTGATTAAAAGGGATTAGCGAAGGAATAACTAAAGCTCGGAAGAAAGCTCATGTTACACGGTGACCAAGTTTATTACTTAGCTATCCACAATGCGTCTTCAGAGTTATTTTAGAACAAGAAATTCAGTATTGTATAATCATAAATATATTATATTACCTGCCACCTTCGGTAGCTCGGTCAGGTGAGACACCGCTTCAGAAACTGAAGTCACCGTTGGGCGAGGGTTCGAGTCCCGCAAAAAGCATGGATTTTTGTAAACGTCCTCTCACTCATCATCACTTCATCGTTCCATAACCACCTACTCATTCGTACCCCCATATAACCTAGCTGTCGGCGGGGTCGTTAAGCAAACAATAATCATCATTATTACTTTATCAAGATACGTTACTCCTGGAGCCTATAGCGACATACGCTCGTTCCGATCTCGGCGACCATATTACACATTCAAAAATAGAATCTAAGCAAAAAATGTTATATTATCACTAATGGACCCATATGTCCAAAATGGCGGTCTGCCGCCAAAAAGCAACTGCCGAGATACAAATCAGTGTGGCTTTGCCTTAGCTGAAAGAGCCAGTTGGGCTGCTTTACCACCCAGCCTATTTATATGAACCATCATATTCCAGTGGAGTTAGAATATCTTTCTTTCCGTGTATACAAATGGAAAATACATATTTTTAATAATTTTGTGCTTCTTTTCAAAGTGACGTGAATCTCTTGGCGATGTAACTTTTCATTACGTGATGGGATTAAAGTTTTTTTCTTGACGAAGTGATACGTGCTTTCATTTCGTTTATTCGCGATGCTGTAACCGTGTGGGGTGACACTCAGGACCCATCTCCTCATCTAAGATGACCCATCTCGTCCAATCAATGCATTTACTAATCAAGGGTGATCAAACCGAGGTGAGAGGCGACGATCTTCAAAACGTTCATATTGTAATAATTGGTATAGCTTTGTTATTGTATAAACAAAATGGGTGAAGATGGTCGATATATTTTTGATAATAACATTGAAACTTGATACGAAATTATTGTTTTCCGATTGAGGCTATGGATGGAATGTAGGATCTTCTGGACGGGGCATCACAAGGGCGATCTTGCCACCCCATTGCAATAATTTTAAATCAAATACAATGAATTTCGACTCGAGGACTACGCGCTGTCTGTGACCATTACTTTTCGCAGCAGATATAATCTTCAAGTTTCCAAAAGTCTGGAACTCAACATAGGCTTAAAGCTAGGTTCCCATGACGATTTTTTTCAGGTGACGTCCGTTAAAACTTCGGATGGCATAGTTGGTTTAAAATAGATCACGTTTCCCATACCGTATTTTCTCCGTCACATAAGGTAATGCTTTCTATCGGCAAGAACTAGAACTTTTCGGAGGCAACCATCGAAATCAACATGACACTCCCTAAGGACCCCTATTCCTGAGATGAATGAGATGTAGAAAAATAAAAATGAGTGAGAAAACGATTATCTCACTTAAAATGGCCGATTGGTAATGGTAAATCGGCCATTTTGAGTGAGACAATCGTTTTCTCACTCATTTTTATTTTTCTCACATCTCATTATATCTCAGGAATGGAGGTCCTGGCAGGTATATTCTCTAATTGCCTCGATGAACATTTCGGGATCGAAACTAATCATTCAAAATGAATAATTGTTTATATTACATCGAAATATAAAACAGCGTGTGATTTAGCTCGCAATTAAAACCGTAATATCGAAATAAAACGGAAGTGTGACGATGCGATCCTACATTCGACTGTTTGTAACCGGCACAGTAGCTGAGTGGTTAGCGCAATTGCTTCGTGTGACCCGGGAGGTGAAGGGACATATCGGACCCGGTTTGATCGCTGCCACCGTCCATCTTTACAGGGGTTTTTCGTGGTTTCCCTCTGTAGTCTAGGCTAATGCCGAGATGGTTCCCACAATATAGGTCACGACCGCTTCCTTCTCACTATCCTTCCCATTACCCATGAAACCTTCATCTCATCATCCCATCATCTCATTATTCATTCATCCGACGCCAATAGATCTCAGTCATCATTACAGTGCGTCGTGAAAACCCAATATATATATATATATATATATAATATATATATGTTTTCGATTACTTTTCCCCTATCGGATAACTGATCGACTGAAAAACTGACCAACCACTCATCTCTACCACCCATGGTGATTCAAATACACGATAATTGAATATTTTACATCCATTTTGACTGCCCTACTGGTAATCTGATCTACCATACGATTGATCTACTCGCCTTTTCTACAACCCATGCGAAAATACGGACAGAAAATAATAATAATGAGAAGAAATTGAATTGAAATTGTCAACTCACCTACCACCCATCTGATCTACCATACGATTGATCTACTCGCCTTTTCTACAACCCATGGGGAAATACGGACAGAAAATAATAATAATGATAGTAAATTGAATTGAAATTGTCAACTCGCCTACCACTCATCTGATCTACCATACGATTGACCTACTCGCCTTTTCTACAACCCATGGGAAAATACATACAGAAAATGATAATAATGAGAATAAATTGAATAGAAATTGTCAACTCACCTACCACCCATCTGATCTACCATACGATTGACCTACTCGCCTTTTCTACAACCCATGGGAAAATACATACAGAAAATAATAATAATGAGAAGAAATTGAATTGAAATTGTCAACTCACCTACCACCCATCTGATCTACCATACGATTGACCTACTCGCCTTTTCTACAACCCATGGAAAAAAACGTACAGAAAATAATAATGATGCAAACGAATTGAATGGAAATTGTCAACTCACCTACCACCCATCTGATCTACCATACGATTGACCCACTTGCCTTTTCTACAACCCATTGGAAAATACGTACAGAGAATATTAATGATGAAAATAAATTAAATATGGAATTGTCAACTCACCTACCACCCATCTGATCCACCTTACGATTGACCTACTCGCCTTTTCTACAACCCATGGAAAAAAACGTACAGAAAATAATAATGATGCAAACGAATTGAATAGAAATTGTCAACTCACCTACCACCCATCTGATCTACCATACGATTGACCCACTTGCCTTTTCTACAACCCATTGGAAAATACGTACAGAGAATATTAATGATGAAAATAAATTAAATATGAAATTGTCAACTCACCTACCACCCATCTTATCTACCATACGATTGACCTACTCGCGTTTTCTACAATCCATGGGAAAATACGTACAGGAAATAATAATAATGAAGATAAATTACATTGAATTCACAATAAATTCATTCCGGTATATCAGTTATCTGAAAAGGCAGTTGGAATATATAGAGAATGAATGATTAAAAATTATTCATACATGGTAGGCCAGTTGACTGGTTGGACAGTTAGCGAGTAGAGGAATAGCAGAACTCCCAATATCTGTATATATATATATATATATATATATATATATATATATATATATATATATATATATATATATATATATATATATATATATATATATATATATATACACATATATATATATATATATATATATATATATATATATATATATATATATATATATATATATCAATATATATATATATATATATATATATATATATATATATATATATATATATATATATATATATATATATGTATATATATATATATATATATATATATATATATATATATATATATATATATATATGCATATATATATATATATATATATATATATATATATATATATATATATATATATATATATATATATATATATATACATATATATCCAAATATATATATATATATATATATATATATGATAATATTCATATATATATATTCAATATATATAAATGCTACTCTCGAAAAGGACTTCTTCCGCAAGATCTTGAGTTGAAAAGCATCACCCACCTGAAAAGCCCTGTACGATCGGCCACCGCTGGATCTCAGTACTTGTTGTGTCGTATCAACGCTTGTCACCCCTGAAATAGTAGCACGTCTTTCGCTTCATTATCACAGAAAACTCTTGGTTAATCACAGTTTTTACAATGAGAGCACGTACCCTGTCTTAATAACAAATAATTCTTTCAAAATTCATCCTTGCCCCCGCCCCCCTTCCTCCCCCCTCCCTCCTCCCATTCTCCCCATCTGCCAACCAAACGAAAAATATATATTCTAATTAATTTTCAAATAAAAAATCTCGTTGAAAAATTAAACTGGGTTTAAATATTAATAGGAAGTTAAGATCTCGGGAATTTTTAAGTTAACTAGTTTTTGATTCCAAGGCTTTGAAGACTCACACGGTGACGACACTGGTGTCGGGCTTGTTATTCTGTCGGCGATGTCATGCAGGGAAATGTCATGTAGTTCAGAGAGCTCGCTCGATCGGGTGCAAACGGAAGCGAGATCAGAAACTTAGCATCTCTAGCTGTCAAATCGAGCGTTGTGGGGGAGGGGTGGGGGGGAGGTGGCGAGGGGGGATCGATTTCTTCAATCAACATCGATATCATGCGTCTGATTTGCTGTTCGATAGTAGCAGTTGTTTCATGTGTAGGCCACACTTTATTGCACTGTGACACTCTATTTAGAATAAATAGGCAGTCGCTATTCATCGGATCATCGGGTTACATCACCACATGCGGACGTTATTGTCGTTGTCGTTGTCGTTGTCGTTGTCGTTGTCGTTGTCGTTGTCGTTGTCGTTGTCGTTGTCGTTGTCGTTGTCGTTGTCGTTGTCGTTGTCGTTGATGATAATGATCCAACACAATGATGATAATAATTTCACCATCGGAGACTGTATGATATACGTCATGAATTACATGATAAAATATAATATACATTGTTCAAGAATAGCTGGAAGCTGAAAAAACCTACAACAGAGTGAAAAGCATTTCCACATAACAGTTTCTTAACTCTAGATTTGAATGTGGGTATGCTGGAAAGTACTACATGTATCATCCTTACGGTCCATACAAATACAATGCACACATTGGGCATATTGTATGCCATGAGCACGATGAAGTGATTTCAACATACATCTTAATAATATAAAGAAGGTGTATGAACTCGCGTCTTCAGAGTGAAATATTTCTGGGATCAGAATCTGACTCCAGGGTCCCGATTGTCTGTAGCCCAACTGTCGCTTTTAAATAGAACTATACACACGATCAACAATGCTAAACAATGCCACCGCGGTACGGTAGCCACTTTTATCTACATCTAGTTCACAAGGGAATCGGCTAAATCGCGACAGGCAATCATGACATTTGGCTCTGAACTGACCGCAAGAAACCACAAATACTGTCCATGTTATTAGTATGGGAGTCGGTACACCTTCTTCATATTATGATGAAGTTTGTTGGAATTATGGATTTTGAAATTTTGAAATTTTGAAATATTGGAATTATGAAATTTGGAATTATGGATGCTATGGAGCGTGTGTCCGATTGGAACAAATAATGAAATAAATGAATGGAGTGACTGTTCCGCAATAAAGGTTGAGGGTGACAGTGGTAGTACCACAGTGGTAGGACCTTCCGGACGGAGCTCCACAATGGTGACCTAATATTCAATTCGTTGTTAAGAGGCTACTTTAAATCTCACAACGCATGAGTGAAACCTGCAGAGAACAGTCAAAACAGGACAAAAAGGGCCAACGCATGCCTTTTGGCTTACAGCACATGGTGGGCAAACGGTGGGACCATTTAGTCCAATTCATTTTGCAATGAAACCACAATGAGTATATCTGTGCATCTAGATTAATGAAAAATCATAACCCTCTATTATATCACTCTGAAAAAATCGTGAAAAAATGAAAAACTTGTAGAAACATGTTTATTTTTGACAATTTTTTTCAAAGGGTTGAAAACGTACCACGAACTATAGCTCTTCGAGCGAGCACTTATTGAATACTGTTGACCATTTAACCGACAACTGCATATTGATGCGATGATTGGTTTTCCATTGCCAACTTGGGCCCCGAACGTCCGCAATCAAGCCGGTAAGAAGGATGTGAAGAGGCCTCTTAACAATCTGAAATTAGTAAACTGAATTTCACTTTATTTTTAGTATTACTATATACATGTTCCAGCCGTATTCATGTTATAGCCAAGAGACAGTCGAGGTACAACTCAGAAGTCTGTGCACGCTTGGCTTTTGTCAACGTTCCATCACCCATCACCAGGATCCATTATCAACCATCCACTCAGCTGTTGGTGAGGTCGTATTGGTTTCAATCCAATTGAATCAAATTCAATTTATTAACATGTCACGAGAAATGTTATGTTCGAGAAACATAAAGTACTCATATTCAGACAATACCCATTTTATGAAATGACAAATATATTGAAATGATTAAATCCAATGAACAATTGAGAAGATGTACATTGATTCAGTTTATGTGAGAGGAATACTGAGCCGCGAGGCAGAGATAATTATAATATGAAGCCCGGATAAGAAAAGAAGTTATTGTGTTTAAGCTGACATATTTATTCATATTTATATGGGGTAAAACGACGCTCTGTACTGATAAATACGATCTATTGGCGTCGGTTATTGATATATAATATAATAGAAAGATAAGATGGAAGGTTATTTTATTAGGTAGGCTATTTCTGGATAGTGACAAGGAGTCGGTCGTGGCCTGGTGATGAGGAGCCATCCCAGTATTGACAAGAACGACAGATAGAAACCACGGAAAAACCCTGTCAGGATGGTCGACCGTGGCGGGAATCGGAGGCCGATCACCTGAATGACGGTTTAGTGTATCAACCACTCGGCCACACGCCTCAGTGCGAGCTGACCAATATCTGTGTAATCACAAATCAAATTCGGTCAGAAATAAAGCAGACAGATATTGTGGGCCTAATACACACAATACCAGTGAGCAGTTTCTCGAACTGGAGGCAAAGTATTCTGACTCTATCTGTACCTCTGTCTCTGTTTGTGCCTCAGCCTCTGTATGAACCTCGGTCTTTATCTGCACCTCTATCTCTATCAATACCTCTATCTCTATCTGTACCTCTATATCTATCTGTACCTCTGTCTCTATCTGTAACTCTATCTCTATCTGTACCTCTATCTCTATCTATACCTCTATCTCTATCTACGCCTCTGTCTCCATATATACCTCTATCTCTATATGTACCTCTATCTCGATCTGTGCCTCTGTCACTATCTTTACCTCTATCTCTATCTATACCTCCATTTCTATCTATACCTCCATTTCTATCTATACCTCCATTTCTACCTGTACCTCCATCTCTATCCTTACCTCTGTCTCTATCCATACCTCTTTACCCATCCCTACCTCTGTCTCTATCTGTACCTCTGTTTCCATCTATACCTCTTTACCCATCCCTACCTCTGTCTTCATCTGTACCTCTGTCTCTATCCATACCTCTTTACCCATCCCTACCTCTGTCTCTATCTGTACCTCTGTCTATATCCATACCTCTTTACCCATCCCTACCTCTGTCTTCATCTGTACCTCTGTCTATCCATACCTCTTTACCCATCCCTACCTCTGTCTTCATCTGTACCTCTGTCTCTATCTATACCTCTTTACCCATCCCTGCCTCTGTCTTCATCTGTACCTCTGTCTCTATATGTGCCTCTGTCTCTATCTGCACCTCTATCTCTATCAGTACCTCTATCGCTATCTATATCTCTGTCTCTACCTGTGCCTCTGTCGCTATCTGTACCTCTGTCTCTATCAGTGCCTCTATCAGTCTATATGTCTCTATCCGTGCCTCTGTCTCTGTTTGTACTTCTGTCTCTATCTGTACCTCTATCTCCATCTGTGCCTCTCTATATCCATACCTCTGTCTCTATCCGTGCCTCTGTCTCTGTTTGTACTTCTGTCTCTATCTGTACCTCTATCTCCATCTGTACCTCTCTCTATATCCATACCTCTGTCTCTACATGTGCCTCTGTCTCTATCTATACCTTTATCTCTGAGTATTTATCTGTCTCTATATGTGCCTCTGTGTCTATCTGTGCCTCTTCCACTATCTATTCATCTGTCTCTGTCAACCCTGTGATTGTTGTTTTTAAGACGAGATCGGCGGAAGAAAGTATCGACATATTCTCAAGTGAGTCAAGCGAACTAGTTTCCCTTTTTTCTGGTGTTTTCCAGTTCAAATACAAAAATATAGCCCTAGTTATTTTGTTTGCACATTCCTCGTTCTGAGGGAACGGAATAATATATTCCACTTGATGTGGTGCGTCATATCAAACGAAAGTAAAGGACTGCTGATTTTTATCGTTTGAGATAAAAGTTACGCTGATTATATTCTTCAAGCTTGTTTTACTTGGAAAATACGACTCCAATTAGTTTTGTTTTACAGAGCCCCATTCCAACAACCATGCCATATATTATCAAGGGAGTGCATTTTATACCTCTCAAATATAGATGACATCATGCGCTCAAGGTTTGTTTCAATGTGTATGCGTTTCGAGTTAACTGAAAGTTATTAATTATTTGTCTGTAATTGGAAATTAGGACTGCTTCAAATGACACTCTGTGAGAGAAATATCTTGAAAACATTTGTGTTCTGCATAACTTGAATTTTTTATTGTATTGTTCAAATAACTCTCATTGCAATATTGTACATTTATTATTATATTTCGGAAAAGTAGTTTGGAACGCTGTTACCTCTCTTATTGTGGGCTTATCTGTTCTCTAACAAGTCATGTCTTTTCACACTTGCATTCATATTGGATACCGTGCGAATGATTAAAATCATATATTCTTTTCAAAGTCATTCGAATTTCATATTCAATTTTTAATTCGTATAATGAAGGAATTACCATTGTATCTTCAAAGGCTTACATAATGTACTGTTATATTTTGTATGATTAAAATGGGGTGGTAAGATCACCCTTGGAGTACCCCGTCCAAACGGTCTTACTTTTCATCCATATAGCCTCGATTGGGGAACAATGATTTTGTATCAAGTTTCGATGTTATTAGAAAAAAAAGTAATACAGTCCCAGTTTTCCTTTTTCAACTTGAGATTACATGAGGTCTGATTTAACGAGTTATACATAATTTGGTGATGACTTTCGAACAGTATGAGATATCACAATTCTGATACAAGAGAGATACAGATAATTTTAATATTTCTAAGAGAGGTGAAAGGGCATATCGGACCTGGTTCGATCCCCGTCACCGTCCATCTTTACAGGGGTTTTTCGTGGTTTCCCTCTGTAGTCCAAGCTAATGCCGGAATGGTTTCCACAATGTAGGCCACAACCGCTTCCTTCCCACTATCCTTCCGATTACCCAAAAAACCCTCATCTCATAATCCCATCATCTCATTAATCATTCATCTGACGCCAATAGGTCTTAGTCATCATTACAGTGCGTCGTTAAAAAAACAATATAAAAAAAAGGTGGACAATTTTCAAAAACTTCAAAATTTTCACTGAATATGGAAAACATAATGACGGATTCTTTCAGTGATTTTCACAACATTCGGATGGGCAATAACAAAGTGAACGCAATACAATAAAAGTATACATTTTATTGAAGGTTGGGATCAAGATGCATTGAGGGTTGCGTTGGTTTGTCGCCGGGAGACGGGCAAACGCAACCCTCAATGCATCTTGGTTGGGATCAACTGGTTTTGCAAAGTTTATGCGACAGGTTGCAGCACTATAAATATCAACAAGTTGCATGTAAGGTTTTTGAACGTTTGAAGTAATCCAAAGTCCGTAGAAGTGGATTGATCTGACGAAATACTTTTCATTCTAGATTTCCATACTTCTATATGAGCTCATCTCACAACGCAAATCCCGCGTTTTCCTATAAATCAATTGATGCGAATTGATCAATTGGAGTGAACTGAATGGCTGTTTGTTTTACACATGTATTCAGCTTACAATTAGTGGCAATTATTTCTCATTGGAATACACTGATGACTTTTATCCCAAGCATCGATTCATTCAATTTTATGAAAATAAATATTCAATGTTCACGATCAAATTGTTTTTCGTACTTGTACCCACCTCGTCTACAAACTAAAGAATCATTGCGAATAATTTGCTAACGAAATTCTCTGCGAACTTGAACATTCAATACATCCGAAAGACGTGAACCCAGTTGTGTTTCTATTCCAAAATCTCGTCCATGAAATAAGAGTGACCAACACTCGAAATACTGTTCGATACAGATTCAGTGGTGATATTTCATTTGTGTTTGGTATGTTTGTGAAAATCCTTCTTCTTCAGTAAAAGTGATTATATCGGCAGCCGCAATATTAATCGGACCATCGGTTTACATCACCACAGGCGGGCGTTGTTGTTGCTGTTGTTGTGAGGCAGCCGCTATTCATCGGACCATCGGTCTACGTCACTACATGTGGACGTTGTTGTTGTTGTTGTTGTTGTTGTTGTTGTTGTTGTTGTTATTGTTGTTAGACAGCCGCTATTCATCGGACCATCGGTCTACATCACCACATGTGGACGTTGTTGTTGTTGTTGTTGTTAGACAGCCGCTATTCATCGGACCATCGGTCTACGTCACCACATGCGGACGTTGTTGTTGTTGTTGTTGTGAGGCAGCCGCTATTCATCGGACCATCGGTCTACGTCACTACATGTGGACGTTGTTGTTGTTGTTGTTGTTGTTGTTGTTGTTATTGTTGTTAGACAGCCGCTATTCATCGGACCATCGGTCTACGTCACTACATGTGGACGTTGTTGTTGTTGTTTTTGTTGTTGTTGTTGTTGTTGTTGTTGTTGTTGTTAGACAGCCGCTATTCATCGGACCATCGGTCTACGTCACCACATGCGGACGTTGTTGTTGTTGTTGTTGTTGTGAGGCAGCCGCTATTCATCGGACCATCGGTCTACGTCACTACATGTGGACGTTGTTGTTGTTGTTGTTGTTGTTGTTGTTGTTGTTGTTGTTGTTGTTGTTGTTGTTGTTGTTATTGTTGTTAGACAGCCGCTATTCATCGGACCATCGGTCTACGTCACCACATGTGGACGTTGTTGTTGTTGTTGTTGTTGTTGTTGTTGTTGTTGTTGTTGTTGTTGTTGTTGTTGTTGTTAGACAGCCGCTATTCATCGGACCATCGGTCTACGTCACCACATGTGGACGTTGTTGTTGTTGCTGTTGTTGTTAGACAGCCGCTATTCATCGGACCATCGGTCTACGTCACCACATGCGGACGTTGTTGTTGTTGTTGTTGTTGTTGTTGTTGTTGTTGTTATTGTTGTTAGACAGCCGCTATTCATCTGACCATCGGTCTACATCACCACATGTGGACGTTGTTGTTGTTGTTGTTGTTGTTGTTGTTGTTGTTGTTGTTATTGTTGTTAGACAGCCGCTATTCATCTGACCATCGGTCTACATCACCACATGTGGACGTTGTTGTTGTTGTTGTTGTTGTTGTTGTTGTTGTTGTTGTTATTGTTGTTAGACAGCCGCTATTCATCGGACCATCGGTCTACGTCACCACAGGCGGGCGTTGTGGTTGTTGTTGTTGTTGTTGTTGTTGTTGTTAGACAGCCGCTATTCATCGGACCATCGGTCTACGTCACCACAGGCGGGCGTTGTGGTTGTTGTTGTTGTTGTTGTTGTTGTTGTTAGACAGCCGCTATTCATCGGACCATCGGTCTACATCACCACATGTGGACGTTGTTGTTGTTGTTGTTGTTGTTGTTGTTGTTGTTGTTGTTGTTGTTATTGTTGTTAGACAGCCGCTATTCATCGGACCATCGGTCTACATCACCACATGTGGACGTTGTTGTTGTTGTTGTTGTTGTTGTTGTTAGACAGCCGCTATTCATCGGACCATCGGTCTACATCACCACATGTGGACGTTGTTGTTGTTGTTGTTGTTGTTGTTGTTGTTGTTATTGTTGTTAGACAGCCGCTATTCATCGGACCATCGGTCTACATCACCACATGTGGACGTTGTTGTTGTTGTTGTTGTTGTTGTTGTTGTTAGACAGCCGCTGTTCATCGGACCATCGGTCTACATCACCACATGCGGACGTTGTTATTGTTGTTGTTGTTGTTGTTGTTGTTGTTGTTGTTATTGTTGTTGTTAGACAACCGCTATTCATCGGATCATTGGTCTACATCACCACATGTGGACGTTGTTATTGTTGTTGTTGTTGTTGTTGTTGTTGTTGTTGTTGTTGTTATTGTTGTTGTTAGACAACCGCTATTCATCGGATCATTGGTCTACATCACCACATGCGGACGTTGTTATTGTTGTTGTTGTTGTTGTTGTTGTTGTTGTTGTTGTTGTTGTTGTTGTTGTTATTGTTGTTGTTAGACAACCGCTATTCATCGGATCATTGGTCTACATCACCACATGCGGACGTTGTTATTATTGTTGTTGTTGTTGTTGTTGTTGTTGTTGTTGTTGTTGTTGTTGTTGTTATTGTTGTTGTTAGACAACCGCTATTCATCGGATCATTGGTCTACATCACCACATGTGGACGTTGTTGTTGTTTTTGTTGTTGTTGTTGTTAGACAGCAGCTATTCTTCGGACCATCGGTCTACGTCACCACATGCGGAAGTTTTTGTTGTTGTTGCGCGCAGCCTAAACCAATCCGAATAGCCCAATCTGACTAATTAGATGAGCGTAGCGAAGATTCCATTTCACATACCTGAAAAAAATGGGCTCCGTTATTTTTTTGTTTTCTTTGTAATTTTGTGCGCGGCATACAGGTCAGAAAAAAATACCTATCGACTCAAACTTTTTCTACATATTTCTGTCATACCAGAATGGGTTAGGAATGTTTTTCAGAGAAATCGATTGGTAGGTTTCTCCGGGAAAAACTCGGAAAGTTTGAGAAATCCTCATAAGAATAACACGGATGGAAAAATCGTGAAATGTGAACATTTTTCAAAAACTTCGAAATTTCCACTGAATATGGAAAACCCAACTACGGATATTTTCAGTGACTTTCACAACACTCGAATGAGAACTAACAAAGTAAACGCAATAAAAGTATCCATTTTATTGAAGGTTTGGATCAATTGGTTTTGCAAAGTGCATATATGCGACAGGTTGCAGCACTATAAATATCAACAAGTTGCAGCTATGATATCAGTAACGTAATTGATAGCCATAGATTGCAGGTAAGGTTTTTGAACGTTCGAAGTAATCCGAGGTCCGTAGATGTGGATTGATCTGGCGAAATATTTTTCATCCTAGATTTTCATATTTCAAAGCTCATCTCACAGCGCAAATCCCGCGTTTTTCTAGTCTAATGAACCTAATCTGAGATGAATAGCCCAAACTAACTCATCTAACAAAATAAACATTCCAAACTCATCCAATCTAAACTGAAACCAATCTAAAACTTGGTCCCGGTCCGGCGAGTAGCGAGTCTGCAGTACGGATGTGTCGTGCTGAAATGGTCCATACTGTTGCACATGTATCTGTATAGTAACAGTGAAGGAGATGAGGGCATGCAGGGATGCTGTTGAGATCTCAATGAGCATAGCAGGGTAGGTTAATGGGTGATATTCCAGATTATTAAGAGGTAGTTAAATAATCCCTTCAAAGCGAGTGAATGAACATTACATTCTCGGGGGGGACTCGGTCTGTCCTCTGTATTTACACATAGCATGCTTTGCATGTACACAGTTAATACATGTATTACAGATTACTAATAATACACAGGCCTCCGCAACCGTTATACAGATATTATTCACAAAGTACAAAAGGTAGTAATTAATTGATATATTAGTTTAATGAAATGGGTTGTTGGAAATTGAAAACGTTATATGTACAAAATGAGAAACTACTTAATACATGTAAATTTGAAGATGATTACAGGAACTTTCAGGCTATTGACTAATATTGTATGAATTGCAATTTTGATGGAATACGTTTTGTTGTCGTGGCAAAGATATAGTGAGTGAGTGTAATTTGGAGGTTTTTGAAGTTCGAAAATGATTAATCTTGTCCTGCGGTAGCGAGACGAGATTCAAGTAAGAGGCCACAAATTGCTGCTATATCAAGACCCACTCTGAACCCAACCATTATCAATACTGATTGTTTTATTTTTTGATCAAATCACGTTTTATTTATAGGCCTATATTCATGAAAAAAATGCTCTATCAAATATTTGAAAACGTTTAATAATATGTAGATTGTTGTGAATGTCGTGAAACATGTTCATAGCAATGAACATTCAGAACTAAAGTTGCTTTCCCACAGCTATTTTGACTTTTATCGTACTGAGACGAGTGGCCGAGTGGTTTGTACACTGAACCGTCATTCAGAAGACCGCTGTTCGATTCCCGCCATGGTCGACCATCCTGACAGTTTTTGTCTGTGGTTTCTCTCTGTCGTTCAGGTCAATACTGAGATGGTTCTACACTGTGAAAGAGAATCGGCTTTTTTGACACCGATTTGACTCCAAAAGTGAGTCTCAGAAGGTCCACACCGGATTGTAGTCAATTTGGGTGTCAATATACGATTTATCGAGTGAGTCGAATTCTTCATTCGAAAGGAGTCAATATTTGACGGTGTCAACTAAGAAAAGTTTACTCCAATTACGGTGTCAAATAGGAGTCGTTTGGGATATCAAAATGACGTCACTTGCCCTACTCATGGGTGTTAAATAATCCTCATCTTACACAGAAAGGAGTCAAACAAGTATCACTCAACACTGTAAGGAGTTGAACTCTTAAGAACGTGACAATTTTTGGTGTCAACTTGAGAATCGCGGCCCTTCAATGGAGTCAGCAACTCAAGTATGACTATTTTGGGTGTCAAACTAGAAAGGGAAGACTCTGTAAGGAGTCAAAAGTATGATAATATACTCTGAAAGGAGTTGACCTCACTGAAACGTGACACTTTCTGGTGTCAACTTGAGAATTGAGGCCCTTCAATGGAGTCACCAACTCAAGTATTACTTATTTGGGAGTCGAACTCCGAAGTGAAGAAAAGGAAAAGAAAACGACTCTGAAAGGAGTAAAAAGTATGAAAATATAATCTGAAAGGAGTTGAACTCACAGAAAAGTGACACTGTTTGGTGTCAACTTGAGGGTCGCGGTCCTTCAATGGAGTTGAATGAAAAAAATCACTCTTTCGGGTGCCAAATTGGAAAGTGAATACTCAGAAAGGAGTCAACTTAAGGATGAAAATACTCTGAAGAGAGTCACACTCAGCAATTGTGACTCGTTCAGGAGTCAATTTCAGAACAGCCCTTTTGACATAAAATTTCGTTCGATAAGTCAAACGACACTTTTTATACTTGAATTCACCAACAATGAAGCCTCGAACCACCCGTGCGCTAGTGGTGTGGGATAGGGGGGACGGCCGCTCGGAACCTTCAATCTCTCTTGATACAAGTTACACACGAGAGATGAAGGTTCAAGCCACCCGTGCTTTGGTGGTGTGGAATATGGGGGACGGTCGCTTGAAATCTTCTGTATCTCGAAATCACAAGTTACACACGAGAGATCCTATTCTGTGAAAATAATATCAAGCCCGGGTCATTAATTATAGACTATCAGTTCAGTATAGTATGGAGCATAGTTATCACAAGCCATGTGACAAGTCGATAGTGCTGTGTGTGCACCGATACAGACACGTGTACGAGGCGCAGTAGCAACTAAGATCACAGAGACGCGTGGCCGAGTGGTAACACACTGAATCGTCATTCGGGAGACCGGTGTTCGATTCCCGCCATGGTCGACCATCCTGACAGGGGTTTTTCGTGGTTTCCCTCTGTCGTTCAGGTCAATACTTGGTTGGTTCCTTAACAACAGGCCACGACCGACTCCTTCCCACCATCCAAAACACCTAATAGAATTACCTTTCACCTCATCATCCTATCATCTCATTCATCATCCACCGACGCCAATAGATCGTAGCCATCAGTATAGTGCGTTGTTAAAACCCAATATATATAAAAAAATAATAATTACAAGAATGCCACAAGAGTATACTGGCATGTCAATTTTGCACGGATGGGAACAACTTCTTTGTTGTTCGCTAAGGTTTCTACTGAGTACATTTAGTGGTGCATTTGTCCTGGACACTACCCGAGTCAATGTATAGTCGGACTACCCAAGCAGATCCACCCACGCACCAGTTTCTGGATCCTGCTACATTAGTGTGCGTATACATTTGATTGCTACGCGACTTTAAACATATGGACTGGCTATTGCACAATGAAGTGAAACATAGGCCAAAACCAGATAGACAAAATGAAAGGGGTATTCCCTTCTGAATTGATAATGGATGAATTTGATACCAGAAAGATGTACAATGAAACATTAGGCATATCATTCATAGTTTACATAGAATTAGAATGTATCCTGAAATTACTTGACATGTTACAAACATAGACGAACGGTCGATAATACCCAAAATAATTATAAATAAAACATAGAAATCAGACAAATAGGAAACATTGTGGATTGCGTTGAGAATGCATCCGGAGAGGTAACAATCAATCGCGGTAATGTGCGGTAATAGGCCTTCGTTATCGTGGGACGATTACGAGCGACGACGCTCTCCTTCATTATACAATGAGATTATCATGAAGGTGAAAACAATTGGGTTACGAGGCCTATTGTCGGGATGGCTGAATCTCTACCCCTTGGAAAGTCGTCACTCGTTCAAGTCATCACTCAGAAAGTCGGTTCTTATATATAATTAAATGTATTAATTACATCTCTACCCCTCGGAATGTCTGTTCGGCTGTTCCATGGAAACTCGTCCCCCGCTGTTCAAATATACGAAAACAATTACTGAAACTGGGTTCTGTGGAAAGTCTTCCCCACCCAAGGTCGTTACCAATAATATTACATCTTTCGTTGCCGTGAGTTTTACGACTGAAATCTGTTGCAATAATTTTGTGAAGCGACTATATATATGAACACGTGTATTTAGATTCCAGTGGAAACACTTGCGGCAACGAGAGATGTAATATTATTGGTGACGACCTTGGGTGGGGAAGACTTTCCACAGAACCCAGTTTCAGTAATTGTTTTCGTATATTTAAATAGCGGGGGACGAGTTTCCATGGAACAGACATTCCGAGGGGTAGAGATGCAATTAATACATTTAATTATATATAAGAACTGACTTTCTGAGTGACGACTTAAACGAGTGACGACTTTCCAAGGGGTAGGGATTCAGGCAATCCCTATTGTCGATTAAAGCATTCGATAATAAAAGCATTTACATTTACCTGCTGCAATTGAGTTCGATAGTGCGTATTCTTCTGCATTGTCATCTGAATGCACACTGACGTATTTCGTACATAAGCAAACACAGATTATAGTTCTCGCCATTGTGATCTCGATAAAACACGCATTTATATCGATGCGTGCCTTGTCATGCATGTTCATCTACTAAGAAAGTCAGTCATTATGGCGCATGGTGTAAATGTAAGGTCACGTAGACGTGGTGTCAGCAAGTAAAATGACGAGGATTCACATTTGAGTCTCTTCATGACCATGAGATTCATGTTGACTCCTATCTGAGTCATACATATGAAAAAGAGTCGATACGAGCAGTGTTTTATATTCAAGGCCAAATCACACAGTCATTGTAGTCAATTTCGTTTGACTCCATGATACCTCTAGGTTTTGACTCACTGAAGGAGTTGAAATGAGTTGACACCGGTACAAGTTGGCTATTGACGACACTTATTTTTCACAGTGTATAACAACAGGCCACGACCAACTCCTTCCCACTATTCGAAAACACCTGATGAAATAACCTTTCATCTCATCATCTCACCATATCATATATCATTCACCGACGCCGATAGATCGTAGTGATTATTACAATGCATCGTTAAACCCGATAGGAATGAATTTTTCTCGTGTACCGTTGCGTTCACACCACGTAGTCGATCAAGCCACACTAAGACGCACCCTGAAGATGATATACAGCACTAGGACCAGAAGACAAGATGTAGACGCATTCCACGCATGGTTTGTGAGCAACTTGGCGAATGAATTACTCCAACCCATGCCTAGCGGTGCCTTAGCTGCCTGAGCAATGGAGGGAGGGGAAGAGGGATCAAAATATATATATATATATATATATATATATATATATATATATATATATATATATATATATATATACATAAATATATATATATATATATATATATATATATATATATATATATATATATATATATATATATATATGATTTCAATAGCTTCCTGGTTGACCACCAGTAGGTTATTATAATTAATGATTTTTAAAACTGTTTAAAATTTTTAAACAGTTTCAAAAATCATTAATTATATATATATATAAATATGTATATATATATATATATATATATATATATATATATATATTCGTAAGAAACTATGGACATTCTATGAAATGGTTTTCAGATTTGAGAATTTTCACAAAAACCAGTAAATTGTAACACACATAACACACATGAACACATCCACACCATTAAAAGTCAATTAATTGATTCAAGCTCTCTCTAATCCCTACTTTGTATCATTAAAGAATATTATTCAACCATAATCAATCTTCTGAATATATTTCTTCATTGTATATAAGGCCTTTATATGATATTATTTGTGATATTATCTCCATAATTTTTGTGTGTGTGAATATTCAGTCATTTGTGAAGCTGATGACCAAATTCGAAAATTCATTTATTTTCTAACCATTAGAAAAGTATCAAGATATGACACATTTCTATTTTCAGTTGCATATTTTATTTTCTGGCCACTTCATTGAACTCTGACCTGTGTTCTACGTGACAGAAACCACTCGAATTTTGCTGATGCATACTCAAGCAATATAATTATGTTCTGTACAAATTATCTCAGAAAGTTTCATGTATCCTGCAAGCTGGGACAAAGTCTATCATTTGAAATAATTGCGTTTGATCTTTCCCACTGCACTGCGAAAGATGGAATGGATATTTGATATAATGTTATTTTTTTCAATGTTGACAGTGAAAAAAGCCAAGATGAGGTCTATAAATTGAAGCGCTATTCAAAAGACTTTTCCGAATGGCAAACAATCATTGAAGTCTCCAATTAGCTCAATATTTCTATCTGTATTTCATCTTTCTATCTCACAGAAACAACTCCATACTCGTTCAGTAAACAGCTTAGAAATAGCTAATTGGCCGCCGAAAAAAAACATCGTGATTTCAGCAATTCTATCAATAAAAATTGTGGAATTGAAAAACATATCTTCACACAAAATATAGGCTTACATATCCTCAATTATATTGTTTTTATCTTTCCATATTTATACCGTGGATGGAGTCTTCCTGGCTTTCACACTGTATATACACTAAGCACATTGTTAACATCTCATCTGTTTTATGGAAGCTCATAATTAATTTGCATCCGAATAATTGGAGGAGAGCGTGAATAAATTCAATACGAATCAATAATATTCATCTCATCAAACTAGAGAAACCACACACAATGGACGATTTAAAATTTGAAATTATGGTCACAGACAGCGCAGTCCTGGTGTCAAAGTTTTTCATCCTCAAATAATTATATTTTATATGGGGTGGTAAGATCACCCTGGTTGTGCCCCGTCCAAACGATCCTAACCTTCATCCATAGCGTCAATTGGGAAACAATTATTTTGTATCAAGTTTTTATGTTATTAAGAAAAAAAAACAATTGATGATTTAATTATTCAGCAAAATCTATTTTAGCGAACGCTTGGTTAGGTAACTTAATCAATACAAGGTTGGGTTGTTGATATGATAATGAATCTAGTGGAGAGAATGAGGGAGAAAGTGAGAGAGACATTAGAGGGGAGAAAGTGAGAATGGAGAACAAGTGTGAGAGGGCAGAGAGAGTTCCTTTAATTGGCCTTTAATAAGCATTTGTTTAGTGGAAAATGCGGTGTTGACCGGATGTGTCCTATTAATAGCAATATTACATTTCTCTTGACGATATTACCCTTACTAAATTGCTCTTACCTATAAACCTAATCTGATTAAGGAGAGTTCATTGCAATACATTTCATACATCTACTATACAGAGGGACGGAAGTTCTGTCAAAGACCTGCGAATTAGAATAACTTGATAGTATCGCTATACTCTTGGCAATGGAAAGGTTTTACTGGTATATTACCCACTTTTACGTCGAATCGTTGCTGTGCTCATTACAACGCTATAAACTACAACAACCAAAATACTTCATTATAGTCTGAACAGATACGGTACAGATGAAATTTCCTGATTTTTGAAAATCTGTGGAAAATTATTTATATTCCAATATGTCTTACAAAACGTTTCTCGATCGGCTATCTGGCAATTTTCCCAAATTTTGCAAAAGTGCCAAATATTCATTTTCCGTTTCTTCTCTGATATTAGATGAATGAAGAACTCTTATTTTGATCCATTTTTCAATAATAGATCTGTATGATCTATGGTATGTTGTATTGATTTGTCGATATATCCATATAATACTTTAATGGGTAGACCCAAAGACCTATACATGTTTCGTGATTACTTCTCAGAAAGCGGTCAAGAACCAGAAGAAAAAATTACTTCCAAGTCATATTTTTATATCAAGTTCAATTTCCAATGACGGGATGCAAGAATACCTTAAGCTGCGTTATAACATCAGAGTTGTGAGAAGTGAAGGTTGTTTCAAAATTGAGTGTATTGAATGAGCAAGAAGAAAGAGATAGTTGACAATAATTCAGTGAAATAGTTTTTATTTTATAGCAATGTATTTCAATATGTATTACCCGTTGCTGTTAATATTGTGACTTTGTGCTTTTAAGTGTATGACATTTTATAATCATCTTTTCATTGTTAATGTACAAAACAGACTGGTTTCGAAGATATTTAATAAATGGATAGTAATGATGATTACAATAATACAAATGATGATGATAATAATAATAATGGTACCTAATATCTTTCGTGCCTGAGAATATTTTGCTTTGCTCATTTTTTATTTCATTTTTTTCAGGATTTTTATTCATATTTCAACATCTAGATATATAAAAATAATGGGCCCATAGTAATATAGTGATAATGATAATATAGTAATAATATATATATTCTTTTATGTATTTATTTATTTATTTGTCAATTCAAGATTATACAGAAAAGTTCACAATATTCCACAAAGCCTGTAAACAGGCTTATCTGTGGTTTGCATTATAATTATAACACATGAAAAACATAACTGATACAAAATAATTACAGGTATAGTGATGGCGTGTTCAGTTTTGTGAATGATAATAATAATAATAATGATAATAATAATATTTTTTTATTTTTTTTGGTATTTATTTATTTATTTGTCAATTCAAGATTATACAGAAAAGTTCACAATATTCCACAAAGCCTGTAAACAGGCTTATATGTGGTTTGCATTTTAATTATAACACATGAAAAACATAACTGATACAAAATAATTACAGGTATAGTGATGGCGTGTTTAGTTTTGTGAATTATATTAATGATAATAATAATAATAATTTTTTTTTTTGTATTTATTTATTTATTTGTCAACTCAAGATTATACAGAAAAGTTCACAATATTCCACAAAGCCTGTAAACAGGCTTATCTGTGGTTTGCATTATAATTATAAACCATGAAAAACATAACTGATACAAAATAATTACAGGTATAGTGATGGCGTGTTCAGTTTTGTGAATGATAATAATAATAATAATGATAATAATAATATTTTTTTATTTTTTTTGGTATTTATTTATTTATTTGTCAATTCAAGATTATACAGAAAAGTTCACAATATTCCACAAAGCCTGTAAACAGGCTTATATGTGGTTTGCATTTTAATTATAACACATGAAAAACATAACTGATACAAAATAATTACAGGTATAGTGATGGCGTGTTTAGTTTTGTGAATTATACGAGTTTCAATGATATTAAAATGTGCCAATGTGACAATACAAATATGAGTTTTTCTTTCCATTCTCCTCATGATTCTAATTTCAAAATATATAAAAATTTCCATTCGACATGAAAAATTGAGAGAATATACATATATATATATATATATATATATATATATATATATATATATATATATATATATATATATATATAATATATATAGATATATATATATATATATATATATATATATATATATATTTATATATATAGATAGATAGATATATATATATATATATATATATATATATATATATATATATATATATATATATATGATGATTTTTTCATGAAACAATAACAAAATTTCTTGTTGGGAAAAATAATAAATAATAATAAAAATGATTTTTTTTTTCACTTGTATTCATTCATTTGTCAATTCAAGAATATACAGAAAAGTTCACAATGATAATAATAATATATTCATTATCCCCAATGAATCCACATAACAATCACTATATAAAACACTTTACATTATGTTATTGAAGGATGTTGAGACATCTCATTTTGAACAATAGATATTCATGTTGAATTGCATCTTGATTAAGATAAATCAGTTGATTTATTGACAATTAGCATATTTTAAAAGACATTCTAAGCCCACGCCACCATGTTGACAAATATTCATTCAAGGAATAATAAGCTAAGCGTAAAAGAAATTCTTGAATTCAGTTCCAAATTTTGATAATGATCCTAAATCATTAATAGCCTCTGATAATTCATTATGAAGTTTGAATTTCGAATGATATTTTGAGTTCACCTGTTCAGTGACTGACGACTGGTCTTGACTGGTAGATGATGAACACTATCAAGTAAAGAGATTGCAAGTTCTTGCTTCTTGGCGACTAAGTGTATCCATGACCTCTTTGGATGAACGATCTCTAATGAAAGCTAATCAATTGATTTACGAGCAAAGGCGGGCCCGGCCAAGTGACGAAGGGGTTGCTCTCCTAGCACTTTACAAGTCACGCTTAGAGCACAACACACAGTCAATAGGAAACGCAATTAGGGGAGGAAGAAGTGCATGGTAGCTCTTGAGCACAATCGTGTAGCAACTTACTGTCATCATTTATTAATTACTAATAATATAATAGTATTACATAAAGTTGGAAGATGTTCTGGAAGAGAAGTCTCTCCCTTTTGATGAGCACACAAGTACTTGATAGAGTTATCGAGCTATGGCAAATTCCATTGACTTTTAAATTTGGAATTATTTTTGTTTATTCATAATTCCATTTTGAAGATTTGAAGAAAATGAACAAGATTAATTTCGAAAGA
>OZ023327.1:10329988-10342488 GCA_964007535.1 Brachyptera risi | reverse complement strand
TGTTTGTTGTTTGTTTGTTTTCCTTGTAGCATTTGATTAAAAGTGACAAAAACATAAATTCAATGTTTGAGAAACATCAGGACTCGGTGCTTTCGATGTTCGTTAGAAGCTAACCAGCTGTTAACTTGTTAACTCTCGGTTAGCCAGAACAGCTCCTGAATGAAATCATTATGTTGCAGAGTCTTATAGTTGTTGTTATCAACATCGAAACTTGATTGAAAAAAATCTTTGTCCCAATTAAGGCTAAGCATGGAAGGTAGGATCGTTTGGATGGGGCACCACAGGGGCGATGACACCAGCCAGAACAATAATTAATACAAAAATAATGTATTCATCGAACGATGAATCTCAATGTAATATCTCGGGATCGTTAACAAATCGAGCATTCATACTGTGAAGCAAAAGTTTTGAATCTTTATATTATCTTGATCTTTTTTTCTTCTTTTTTTGAAATTCATCTTTTTCCTTCTCTCTTTTCTCTATTCCTGCATTTATTAAAATATTGAAAACTCTCGTTTTGATTTTCTCATCTTTTTTTAAATAATCAATCCCTTATTTCTCATTCATCCATCCACACGTTTATTTTTATTCGACATTTTCATTATGGGTCTATATATTCTCATCGTACGTTATTCATATTTTTATTGTATTCGTTCCATTATATTCAATCTATCAATTTTTTTCAATATGTTTTGTTTTCATTTGTTTTCCCGACATTATTTGGTCGTGGCCGATTGAATTTGTAGTTATACATTTCAGTATTCACTTCGATGACTGAGGGAAACCACGAAAATCCATCAGTCAGGATGGAAAAAAACAGTAAAATATCTAAGGAATATAAATCGGCCGTGTTTTTCTTACAAGTCGGGCGTCAAGACATGATAGTACAACTATTATTTTGCCACTCATCAATCAGATAACGAGAATGCGAAACAAGTAAATCAAGTGAAAAGAACACATCTCTCTGTGCACAATTACAATTTTGATGACGATTTTTAAAAATGTACACAGTATAGTATATCCATCAACTTTCATATGACTTATATACTTTCATACTTTCTGTGACGGTCACAGACAGCGCAGTACTGGTGTTGAAGACCATTAGTTTTAAATTATCAAAATGGGGTGGTAAGATCGCCCTTGTGGTGCCCCGTTCAAACGATCCTATCTTTCATCCATAGCCTTAATTGGGGAACAATGATTTTGTATCAAGTTTCGATGTTATTAAAAAAAAAAAAAAAAAAAATTCTACTATCTGACCATCTGTTCCGATATGGCTAGCCTTCTTCAAACATGATTCACTGTGCATAACGCAAGGCGTCCCCAGTCCCTAGTAGAGTAAAAACTTCCCACCAGGGTGATATACCAGTAAAGATGATCATAAAACTTCAACAATGCAATAATACAGAATCAACGAATAAAAATCAACGAATTCCGGAAATGCTGACTCAAACTTCAAAATGACAAACGTAAATAGATCACTTGTATGTAACAGTAACACTCGATATTTTTGCCATTGATTCTCACTTCACAGCGTACCGTTACATACAAATAACATCTAATCCATTTTGAATGTTTATTTTGGATCGACAGTATTTTATAAGACTCTTTTCTGAATGGTGTGAAGCAGTTTCATTACAATATGTTCAAACGGAAAGTCTCTACGATCGTTTATATGTTACACTGACACTGGAAATATAACACTGTGGGTAGGTTTCCCTTAAGTTTACGTGACAGTATCAATTTTGCATTGTCGAGTGCAAGCTCTACCCACGAGAGGTGAAGGCTCGAACCACCCGTGCGCTAGTGGTGTGAGTTAGAGGGGAACTGTCGCTCGGAACCTTCTGCTTTCATGGATACAAGTACATTTATTGAATTATTTTTGTGTATTCTAGTGAGTATCTCTCTTTTCTTTCTCTCTCTCTCTCTCATTCTCTCATTCTCTCTCTCTCTCTCTCTCTCTCTCTCTCTCTCTCTCTCTCTCTCTCTCTCTCTCTTTCTCTCACTCTCTCTCTCTCTCTCTTTCTCTCTCTCTCTCTCTCTCTCTCTCTCTCTCTATCCTTCTCTCTCTCGCTCTCGCTCTCTCTCTCTCTCTCTCTCTCTCTCTCTCTCTCTCTCTCTCTCTCTCTCTGTCTCTCTATCCTTCTCTCTCTCTATTTCTATATTGCATATTTCTCTATGCCTGATTGTACAGAAAGAAGGGTGAAGTACTGAAGAGGGTTATAGGGGAGAGATGTACGTAGACCAGATAAAGGGCGCACTAATGCCTTGAACTATAAGCCATCCGCAGACGACTTGCATTAGGCATATCTATAAACAAACATATAATCAATAACAAACATTACTTTATTTTTTGAATACATTTTTGATAAGAATCTCAGATTTTTTGTGATGGTATTATAATCGTTTGATGATTGCATAAGTGGTGATTATCTTTCATGGATAATCTTTCGATGCATCGGAGTGAATTTTTATCAGCTGAGTCAATAATCTGAATGCATGCCCAAGTTGACAGGTAAACTCTAATAGGCCACTTCAGACTTATAGAACAATATTAGAAGGTAAGATTCAATTACAAATGGATAATAATTATTCAGTACGATTAAATATTATCTCTCAAGAAGTAATATCACCTCAGTAATTGGTAAATAAGCGGTAATTGCCAGTATGGATATGACTGATTGTAGTTGCCATCTTATAACATATCTCAGGATTATTGATCTTGAGGTATGAATAGTTTCACTTTCGAACTAGACAATCGTACTTCCATGTTGTTACATGTGACATGGGATGAGTATTGGATCGACAAACTCAAGAGGCAGAAGAAAATGGCTGATTGCTTTCCTTGGTCCGCTTACCCGAATATCATGGCACTATTGTCGAACATTCCGACATCGGTTGTCTGCGAAACCAAAACATTTGTTTCTCTTCTTTCGCCGTGTTATTGTTATTGATATTTTCGGAATATAAACAGTCAATTTCTCAAAATCTACTCAACCGATTGTTGTCTGAATCAACTCAACCGGTTATTGCCTAAATCCACTCACTGATTATTGCCTAAATCTACTCACTGATTGTTGCCTAAATCTACTCACTGATTATTGCCTAAATCCACTCACTGATTATTGCCTAAATCTACTCACTGATTGTTGCCTAAATCTACTCACTGATTGTTGCCTAAATCTACTCACTGATTGTTGCTTAAATCTACTCACTGATTGTTGCCTAAATCTACTCACTGATTATTGCCTAAATCTACTCACTGATTGTTGCCTAAATCTACTCACTGATTATTGCCTAAATCTACTCACTGATTGTTGCCTAAATCTACTCACTGATTATTGCCTAAATCTACTCACTGATTGTTGCCTAAATCTACTCACTGATTGTTGCCTAAATCTACTCACTGATTGTTGCCTAAATCTACTCACTGATTATTGCCTAAATCTACTCACTGATTGTTGCCTAAATCTACTCACTGATTGTTGCCTAAATCTACTCACTGATTGTTGCCTAAATCTACTCACTGATTGTTGCCTAAATCTACTCACTGATTATTGCCTAAATCTACTCACTGATTATTGCCTCAATCTACTCACTGATTGTTGCCTAAATCTACTCACTGATTATTGCCTAAATCTACTCACTGATTGTTGCCTAAATCTACTCACTGATTGTTGCCTAAATCTACTCACTGATTGTTGCCTAAATCTACTCACTGATTATTGCCTAAATCTACTCACTGATTGTTGCCTAAATCTACTCACTGATTATTGCCTCAATCTACTCACTGATTGTTGCCTAAATCTACTCACTGATTGTTGCCTAAATCTACTCACTGATTGTTGCCTAAATCTACTCACTGATTATTGCCTAAATCTACTCACTGATTGTTGCCTAAATCTACTCACTGATTGTTGCCTAAATCTACTCACTGATTATTGCCTAAATCTACTCACTGATTGTTGCCTAAATCTACTCACTGATTATTGCCTCAATCTACTCACTGATTGTTGCCTAAATCTACTCACTGATTATTGCCTAAATCTACTCACTGATTGTTGCCTAAATCTACTCACTGATTGTTGCCTAAATCTACTCACTGATTGTTGCCTAAATCTACTCACTGATTGTTGCCTAAATCTACTCACTGATTATTGCCTAAATCTACTCACTGATTGTTGCCTAAATCTACTCACTGATTATTGCCTAAATCTACTCACTGATTGTTGCCTAAATCTACTCACTGATTGTTGCCTAAATCTACTCAACCGATTCCTGTTAGAATCTACCCAAACGATTGTTGTAAAGATCTACTCAACCGATTGTTTATAAAATCGACCCAACCGATTGTTGTTGAAATTTACTCAACCGATTGTTCTTAAAATCCTCTCAACTGATTGTTGCCGAGATCTTCTCAACCGATTGTTGTTGAAATCTACTCAACCGATTGTTGTTGAAATCCACTCAACCGATTGTTGTTGAAATTTTCAAAACCGATTGTTGTGGAAATTCACTCAACCGATTGTTGTTGAAATCCACTCAACCGATTGTTGTTGAAATCTACTCAGTTGATTGTCGCCTAAATCTACTTAACCGATTGTTATTGAAATCTACTTAACCGATTGTTGTTGAAATCCACTCAATCGATTGTTGTTGAAATCCACTCAACCGATTGTTGCCTGAAACTACTCTCCCGATTGTTGTTGAAATCTACTTAACCGATTGTTATTGAAATCTACTTAACCGATTGTTGTTGAAATCCACTCAATCGATTGTTGTTGAAATCCACTCAACCGATTGTTGCCTGAAACTACTCTCCCGATTGTTGTTGAAATCTACTCAACCGATTGTTGTTGAAATCCACTCAACCGATTGTTGTTGAAATCCACTTAACCGATTGTTGCCTGAAACCACTCTTCCGATTGTTGTTTCAAAATACACAGCTACAAAGATGGATACCATTAAAATGATTTGAAAAAGTTCCCCATCAATCGGTTTTGCCTCATGGCCTGCGGTGCACTCACCAAACAAACCAAACAAACCAAACAAACCAAACATACAAACAAACACATGATACACTTTTTGGATTGACCAGTGGTCTCCGTCATCACTCATCAGTATGATAATTACCCTTCCAAAGAAGGTATTTTAATACCGAGACGTGTGACCGAGTAGTTAATACACTGAACCGTCATTCAGGAGACCAGGGTTCGACTTCCGTCATGATCAACCGTCCTGACAGTTTTTGTTTGTGGTTTCCTTCTGTTGTTCAGGTCAATACTGGAATGATTCCTTAACAACAGGCTACGACCGGCTCTTTCCCACTATTCAAAACGCATAATAAAATGACCCTTCATCTCACCAACCCATCATCTCACATATCATTCACCGACGCCAATAGATCGTAGTCATCAGTACAGTGCGTCGTTTAACCCAATATAAATAAATGAGTAATATGAGAAGTAGGACCTATTGGTGCAGACTGATTGGTCAATGTGATGATGGGATGATGAGATGGAAGATTTCGTAGGTGATGGGGGTGATAGTACGCAGGTTGTGGTCTATTGTAGGAATCAGACTATAGAGAGGAAGAACAAGGGAAAACCCTATACAGATGGACGCTGGCGGGAATCGAAACAAGGTCCGATATGCCCCTCACCTACCCGTTCTTGATGCATTCATGCAATATAATAATTATACATCGAATCTATCTCTTGTTGAGTTGGATTACAGAGTCTTTCCGTTCGACAGAGTTTGTTCCGAGCACTCTTTAACTCTTTGTGCCCAAACTAATGACGACAAATATTGCACAACTTAAATGTAGGACACTGATATACTTTGATTTTTCTCATAATGAGTCTAACGACGCATTGTACTGATGACTACGATCTATTGGCGTCGGTGAATGATATATTAGATAGTGGGATGATGAGATTGAATGTCATTTTATTAAGTGTTCTGGATAGTGGGAAGAAGTCGGTCGTGGCCAGTTGTTAAGAGCCCTCTTTACATCTTGCCTACCGGCTTGATTGCAGACGTTCGGAGACCAAGTTAGCAATAGAAAATCAATCATCGTATTGACTTACAGTTTTCGGTTAAATGATCACTAGTATTCAATACGCGCTCGTACAAAAAGCTTCGGTTTGTGGTATGTTTTCAACCCTTTCAAAATAATTGTCAAAAATCAACATGTTTCTACCTGTTTTTCATTGTTTTCACGATTCTTTTAGAGTAATTGAATGGAAAAATATGATTTTTAATGAACGTAGAGGCACAGATATACTCATTTTTGTTTCATTGCAGAGATAATTAGACTGATTGGTTTTACCGTTCACCCACCATGTGGTGGGAGCTAAAGGTCTGTATTGACGCTTTTTGTCCTGTATTGTTCATTCGCTGCAGGTTTTACTCATGGATTGTGAGATGTAAAGTGGCCTCTTAAGGAACCATCGCAGTATTGACCTGAACAACAGAGGGGAACCACGAGAAATCCCTGCCAGAATGATTGACCATGACGGGAATCGAACCCCGGTCTCCTGAAGGATGGTTCAGTGTGCTAGCCACTCGACCACTCGTCTTGGTTTCTGAATTATTCCAAAATAACTGTTTCAATTGTTCCGAAAAAAAATCCACATTCATAAAATTTGAAATAAAAATCACAGCATGTGGTTAAAAATTATCGTAAGATATTCGTGAAGACTTTCAAAATGTTTGATTTTTCAGGAACTGTAATATGAGTGTTGTACTCCATATTATGTCCCCAGAATTCTCCCCCCCCCCCACTCTCCCCCCCCCCCCCTAATATATCCCCGGAATGATCCCCCCAATACGTCTCTAGAATTTCCCCCAGTGTCTCCCTGAAACGTCCCTGGAAGTGTCCTGGCAACCCTCATGGGCAAATCTCTGCCGATCAAACTCGATCTACTATATCGTAGCAAAACATCAAGTACCGTATTCAGTATTGAATCCAGGCGTACCTGCGGGGGGGGCTTTACTCCCCCGAGATAAAAATACTGAGCACTAGGTATATTCTATATAGTGTTCTTTGAGAACTTGTATTCCGGTTTTTAAAAATATTTCTAAGAACTAAAAAGTATTGGGAATTTACTATTTATTACTAAGGAGGAGAAAAATTTCATATGTTATTCAATTGTATTGTTATAACACCACATGTTCCGGTGACATGACCGAGGCACAACCCTTGACGGAAACAAATTCCAGAAGGACTCGTGTTGAATCCCAGCAAGTTTCAAAATTCGAAATTTAAAAATAGTGTATTTTTGTATATATATGATTGGCCTAATATGGGATATCTGTATGCCTAATTTTTTGTTTGTGTCCATTGCCACCCCCAGGAAAAATAAAAGCCCCCCCCCCACAACAAAATCTCTGAATTCAACACTGACCATATTACTTCTCGACAACATATCTCCTGAATCCTCACCCGGACCAGTTGAGGAATTAAGGCCCATTCACAACCAACTTCAACTCAAACTCAAACTTGAACTCCAACTCTAAAACTTTAATTGAGTTCACAACAAAAAGTTCAAGTCAATGAAATAACATCAGCTGTTGTAAATGCCGCCATTTTACAGTGTGAAATTCATGTACAACCTAACCTAAAATGGTACAATTTTTGTCACTGCTTGACTTATCATACAGTGCTACACAATTCACGTAGCATGACAAAAGTGTTTCATCTCTTTCCATTTAAAATTTTGAAGTAGGCTAGGTAGGCCTACTCATCCGTGAATATACTTTTGAGGTTATCTTGCCGTGGCGCGAAAACTCGATGAGATTCTATTTGACGTTCCTCGATTCAGGTGGCAGTGACTGATTATGATTGGTTCCTCCTAAAGTCAAACTGTATCTTTGGTCGAAATGTTTGGCATGATCATACTTCGAGGTAAAGTTGAAATCAATAAAGTCAGAGTCAAGTTGTTATGAACACTTCTACGGACATGCACAGTACAAACATTAAAGTTTAAGTTTAAGTTCGAGTTAAAGTTGGTAGTGAATGGGCCTTTAGATGTGCACTTGACTCTACTGGGACTCGTTCATGCTCGAGCGTCGTTACGACCAGATTATCTCAAGCCACTCGTTGAATAGGGCTAAGCAAGATTTATGGCTGATGTACAACGAATATGGATATTTTCATCCGTATATACAAATCCTCGAAGCACAAAAGATGGACTGGAGGATTAGTTTGAATATCATAAGATTTAGCCGAGCATACTGAGAGAGGGTTAAGAATATCTGGGCCTCGGACTATAGATGTGATATATTCTTCATTTATTGTAATTCTTATTTAGGTCAACATTGAAGCGGAAACAAGCGTGGAATAACAACAGATTTCACTGGGATATATGAATTCATATATATATATATATATATATATATATATATATATATATATATATATATATATATATATATATATATATATATATATATATATATATATATATATATATATATATATACATATATATATATACATATATATATATATATATATATATATATATATATATATATATATATATATATATATATATATATACATATATATATATATATATATATATATATATATATATATATATATATATATATATATATAAATTATATATATTTATATATATATATATATATATATGAATATATATAAATATATATTTATATATATATATATATATATATATATATATATATATATATATTTATATATATATACATATATATATATATATATGAATAAATATATATTTACATATATATATATATATATATATATATATATATGAAAGTATATATATATATATATATATATATATATATATATATATATATATATATATATATATAAATATATATATATGTATATATACATATATATATATATATATATATATATATATATATATATATATATATATATATATATATATATATATATATATATATTTATATATATATATATATATATATATATATATATATATATATATATATATATATATATATATATATTCATTCATTCATCTATTTACTTATTTACATCGGGTCTAACGACGAACCCTACCGGTGACTACGATCTATTGGCAACGGTGAATGATATATTAGATGATGGGATGATGAGATAAGATCTTATTTTATTGGGAGCCTGTAGACTGGACCCCGATATTGTGGCCCTCAAAAGTGTATCCAAATGTCGTGTGGATATAGTGGATGACAAACTAGATATACTGTACCCCAAAGCTTGTTAGACATACTGCACCCCAATATTCTGGCCCCCAACATAGTGGCCCACAAAACTAGAACACGGGGGTTCAGTATATCTTTTAGAACGACTGAATTGATATTGTGGACCCCAATAAACTGATACACAAAGATCTTCCATTGTTAACCTCGATAAACTGGACCCCGACATTGTGGCCCACAAAAGTTTATCAGATGTCGTATGGATATAGTGGACCACAAACTAGATATTCTGTACCCCAAAGCTTGTTAGACATACTGCACCCCGATATTCTGGCCCCCAATATAGTGTCCCAAAAAATAGAACACGGGGGTCCAGAATATGTTTTCAACGACTGAATTGGTATTGTGAAACTGATACACGAAGAGATCGGCATTGTCAGAGCGAAAACTGCACCCCGATATACTGGCCCCCAAACCGAGCTAAGCTGGTGCGCTGCGAGTGCGTTCAGCTCGGTTTGGGGGCCAGTATATCGGGGTGCAGTTTTCAGTCTGACAGTGCCGATCTCTTTGTGTATCAGTTTATTGGGGTCCACAATACCAATTCAGTCGTTGGAAAACATATTCTGTGTTCTATTTCTGTGAGCCACTATATTGGGGGCCAGAATATCGGGGTGCAGTATGTCTAACAAGCTTTGGGGGACAGAATATCTAGTTTGTGGTCCACTATATCCACACGACATCTGGATACACTTTTGTGGGCCACAATGTCAAGGTCCAGTTTATCGAGGTTAACAATGACAGATCTTTGTATATCAGTTTATTGGGGTTGATAATACCAATTCAGTCGTTCTAAAAGATATACTGGACCCTCGTGTTCTAGTTTTGTGGGCCACTATATTGGGGGCCAAAACCGAAGTATTTGTACAATTTCCGGGTTTAATCGAGTGGGCCACAATGCTGGGGTCCACTTTATCTTCTTCTTGTGGTCCAGAATATCGGGGTTCAGAAAACTGTGGTTCACGAGAGCGGTAACCATTTCATTGGGTGTTTCGGATGGTGGGAAGGAGTCAGTCCAGGCCTCTTGATAAGGAGCCATCCCAGAATCGACCTGAACGACAGAGGGAAACCACTAATAAACCCTGTTAGGATGGTCGGCCATTGCGGAAATTGAATTCCGGTCTCCTGAATGACGGTTCAGACTTCAGTGTATCAACCTCTTGGCCACTCGTCTCAGTTCATATGTGTAAATATATATATGTATATATATATATATATATATATATATATATATATATATATATATATATATATATATATATATATATATATTATATATATATATATATATATATATATATATATATATATATATATATATTTATATATAAATATATTTGGTATATGGATAGATCTGGATGAATGATGGATATCAACAACTGTTTGTATTGTGGCAACCGAGATGCGTGACCGAGTGGTAACACACTTGACCGTCATTCGGGAGACCGGGGTTCGATTTCCGCCTGGGTTGACCAACCTGACAGGGATTTTTTGTGGTTTCCCTGTCGTTCAGGTCAATACTGAGATGGCCCCTCATCAACAGGCCTTGTCCGTAACCTTCCATCTCATCATCCCATCATCTCATCCATCATCCACCCACGCCAATAGATCGTAGTCATCAGTATAGTGCGTCGTTCAAACCCAATATATATATATATATATATATATATATATATATATATATATATATATATATATATATAAATATATATATATATATTTAATTATATATATTTATATATATATATATGAATATATATATATATATATATATATATATATATATATATATCTGAATATATATATATATATATAAATATATATATATATATGTATATATATATATATATATATATATATATATATATATATATTTATATATTTATATATATATTAATATATATATATATATATATATATATATATATATATATATATATATATATATATATATAATGATAATACAATATACAATATATACATTAATATATAATATATGTATTATATATACAATATAATTATGGCTGTATCGATCACATTGTAGGACAGCCAGTAAAAGTGACAGTGGCTCACAGAAAACGAGAGAGAGGTGACGAATCTATTGTAATTGTTCATACTATTGAAACTTCAGCATGAAACAACAAAAGTAAATAATGTCAAGAATAAAATGTACTTCACATAAAACAACTGAATACAAACTTTGTACTTTTTCGCAATTATAACATCAGGATGAAGTAGAACATTTCATATAAGCTGTTCAGTGTTCTATATTTCTTAAGTACCCGTAATTTCTTACATTACATGGAATATAAAATTTCTGATGTTAGTTAGTTGGATTTTCCGCGAGTTCATCATTGTAATGAAATAAAATACAATATATCTCCAATATGTGTATATATATATATATATATATATATATATATATATATATATATATATATATATTTATATATATATATATATATATATATATATAGATATATATAATTATACATATATATATATATATATATATATATATATATATATATATATATATATATATATATATAAATATATATATATACATATATATATATATATATATATATATATACACATATATATTCATATATATATATATATATATATATATATATATATATATATATATATATATATATATATATATATATACATACATGTATATTGATATATATATTCATATATATATATATATATATATATATTCACACATATATATATATATATATATATATATATATATATATATATATATATATATATATATATATATGTATATATATATTGTCTGTAGAATAACCCCATTCTGCTATATGGATAAACTTATGAAAACTATTTCTATGTAGGCTACTTATACGTGCTTTTGTGATGTCAAGTTATTCAGTTGAGATTCGATGAAAACTACAGGCTGATGAACTTCTCGTAGAAACGAAAATGAAGATTATATTGTATGGGATGCTTCTCTCAGCTGACTTAGACTCACAACCTCCTCCAGGTTTTACATTTGAACCCCACTTAAGATTCACCTCATTCGGCTGAAAGTCGACTCCAGGCAGAATATTTATACCAGCTAGTCAACAAGAGCTTGTCATTCTGAGCGGTATTTCTACATTTCTCTTCTCTTCATGCGTATCTCTTAAACTTTGACTAGTTAATCCATTTTGAGTGGCATTAATGCCAACAAATACACAGCTCCCAAGTATGAATTTGAA
>OZ023327.1:10322488-10324988 GCA_964007535.1 Brachyptera risi | reverse complement strand
ATTATGTATTAATTCACTGTAAAAATTCATATCAAATCATTAACAACGGAAGAAATTTTCGAAAGGGTGAAACTTTGTTGCTTCGTAAAAAAAATCGATAGAGATTTGCTGTGCCGAACGTCTGAGTGCGTTGTAGGTGGTTTATCAAGCTGTCATGTTTGGCAAGTGCCTGGCTAACTGTCGTCGCGGCCGAGTCAGAGCGAGCAAGGGGTGAGGGGGGGGGGAGGGGGTGAAAGCTAGTGAAAGTGGGTGAAAGCGGGGGATAATCGCTCAGCCACTCCCACTAAACCCTCCCAAAGCTGCGCCTCATCCAAATCTAGCCAAGCGATCTACCATTGGCCACGAGATGCAGCATCCACGCAACAAATAACACTTCCTTTCCAAGGAACAAAGCTAGACAAAAACGAGCTGTGTCCTGAAATACCTGAACTGACTCGGAAAATATTTTCAATTCAGAGAGATAGTATTTTGAATAAAACCATCCTTGTGATTTTTATCTCATTTCCATTCATAAATCATTCTATTTTTGTTTTAGAACATATTTAACATCCTTTTTACATTACTTAACATTACATTTCGAATCATTTTAATTACCGCTATGGAAATTATAGCATTATTCTATGATCACTTAATAGTTGGCCTATGTTCTGCCAAGCACTAATACGTTCTGATCTGGCAGGAAACGGAATCACAAATACGCAGTGGCTATATATTTGTTGGACCGGAAGTAAGTTTTAGATTGGTTTCAGTGTGAATTAGATTAGTTCAGAATGTTTCTTCCGTTGGATCAGTTGTTATTTCAGGTTAGTTTGGATGGGTTACTTGACCATCAATTTTCGAAGTTATCATGATTATTATTTTATTTCAAAGATCTCCGTTCCAAAAAATAGGCTTCTGTCAATTAACAAATGACTAACAATAGTTACCATAGCAATACATCGAACTGGTGGACTACCGAATATTATGATTGGTCAATTCCAACTGGTGAGCATTGTTGTCTGTCTCTTTCAACAATGAGTGACGTCACTTGACAGAAGCCTATTCACCATGTATGCATAGAATAGGGACTTGAATTGAAATTTTAGTTCCTATAATCTAAATGCAAGCACAATATTTCTTCTTTCTTGCACTCAGTGATATATTTTCCTTTTCATCATGTGATGTTGTTGATTTAATCTGTTATATCTGTTGTGTAATGTTCCATGTAATATTTTGTGTATTGCAATATGTTGATTAGGAGGAAAGGAATATGAATAGAGATGAAGGAAGAATATAATTGATTGAGTCATATTGGGTTGATTCTAGTTAGACTGGGCTACCCAACAAAAAAAAAAAAAAAAAACGACGTCCGCATGTTGTGACATGGACCAACGATCCGAATAATAGCGGCTGCCTAACAACAACCACAACAACAACAACGACAACAACAACAACAACAAAAACAAAAACAACAACAACAATTACAACAACAACAACAACAACAACAACAACAACGATAACAACAACAATAACAACAACCACAACAGCAACAAAAACAACAACAACGACGACGACGACGACGACAGCAAAAACAACAACAACAACAACAACAACAACAACAACAATGCACGTTGTGAAGTGGACCGATGGTGCGATGAATAGCGGCTGACTGACAACAACCACAACAACAACAACAACATAAACAACAAAAACAAAAACAAAAACAACAACAACAACGACAACGATGACAATAACAACAACAACAACAACGATGACGACAACAACAACAGCAACAACAACAACAACAACAGCAATGCATGTTGTGACGTAGACCGTCGGTCCGATGAATAGCGGCCGCCTAACAACAACAACAACAACGCATGTTGTGACGAAGACCGACGGTCCGATGAGTAGCGGCTGCCTAACAACAACAACAAGAACAACGCGTGTTGTGACGTAGACCGAGGGTCCGATGAGTTACACCGAATACGTGAAGGAGCCAGAACACGTCCGCTCGGAATGAGAGCTGGCAGTGAACTGCCATAATAGTAATGATGATAATAATTATAATAATAATGGTTTTCACCATCGGAGACTGTACAAACAGTATGATATACGCTATGAATTACAACTATACATTTAATAAGCATTGTTCAAGATTAGCTGAAAGCTGACAAATCGTCAACAGAGTAAAAAGCATTTTCACATAACAGTTTCTTAACTCTGTATTTAAACGTATGTATGCTGAATATCGACTTGGTGTCTATTGGTAGGTTGTTATAAAACCGTGACATTAAATATTGCGGTCCTTCCTTATACAGCATAAGTCATTTGTGCACACGTAAGTCATTATGACGTCGTGTATCATGTTGGTGGATTTCATGGTTACATTCAAATAATTTGAAATTCTCTTTCACAAAAACGACTGACTTAAGAATAAGAATACAAGGTGAAGTACATAAGAATGAGATTCAAAAAGAGGTCCACAAGTTGTTGACTTATTAACATCACCAATAATTCT
>OZ023327.1:10309060-10322288 GCA_964007535.1 Brachyptera risi | reverse complement strand
TTTATATATATATATATATATATATAATATATATATATATATATATATATATATATATATATATATATATATATGAATATACATTTACATATATACGTACATGAATATGATGATTATTGTTTGCTCAACGACCCCACCAACAGCTAGGTTATACGGGGTACGAATGAGCGGGTGATTATGAAACTATGAAGTGATGATCAGTGATAGGACATCTACATCAACCCATGCCTTATGCAGGATTCGAACCCACACCCAACGGTGACTTTAGATTCCGAAGCGGTGCCTCAACTGACCGAGCTACCGAGAGTGGCACGTAAATTAATATTCTTTCATATATGGTTCAACTTGTTTCATCTCACTCAACTTGTCTCTCATTATCTATCACTCTTTGAAAAAATTGACGATACTCTCTCTCAAATTCATTTGAAAAAATCCACCCCCTCCCCCTCCCCTCCAAAAAGTATAGTTACCAGAAGTAATCTTTTTATTCGTCGAAAAATGAATTCCAGCACATCAATTATAACAGAAAAAAGGGATCAATCTCTGAGCGATTTCCAAAACGCGTCTAATAACTCAAAATACTATCCCAACATGTGTTCATCAGCATAAAAATCAGCCGACCAATCTCCACGCTGGAAATCGAAATCTGGGTGTCGCCCGACTATTCTACTGTGTCAGAACTATATCTGGTGTAAGATGTATCTGAATAAGTAAAGTGCTGGTGGTGGTGATGAGACTCCGTTAAAACTCAGGTGAAGAAGGGGTACCCGATGTAGCTGGTATATACTTGCGCGCTGCGTTCCATTCATAACAGTCGGCTTGGTGCGCTCGCCGCGTCAACATGGTTAGGCCCGTCGCACGCCACCTAGCCACACACGCCGCCACGCTCGCACTCTCCGCGATCTAGTCTCGTACCACTCGCCAATCTCACAAGCAGCCACTCTCAACGTTTACGTCAAGAAAGATTACGTGTTTTGAGTGAGGTTATTATTTTTTCATTTTTTTTTATATACACACATATATATATATATATATATATATATATATATATATATATATATATATATATATATTTATATATTAAATATAATATATATATATATATATATTATTTATATCCATATATATATATTTATATATATTTATATATATATATATATATATAAATATATATATATATATTTATATATATATCATATACAATTGATTATTACGTGGATAGTGAAATTGTGTATCAAATTTTAATTATAGATTGATACTGTTTAATAGAGAAACGATCTTGGAATTAGGTTTGTGAACACAACTCTGAAGATTGTTGATAGTGTAGACTGATGTGTTTGTGTGACCATGTGTAACGCATTTGGTATTTGGTCAGTCTAGTTGATTGTAGCCAGTTTGGTGATACGATGGATTTTCAAAGTGCAATGGAAACATTTGCTGAGGCTTGGGTTGCAGCGAATACGAAGCCTATGTCAGACGTTGGACCACCTCAGGTGAGAATTATAACAAGTATTTCTCATGGTAATATATCCCTAATTTCTCCCAATTGAATCACAATATATATGCCAGGTTCTGATATGAAAGTGAGAATATACATATATTATCTCATGAAATTGGAAATGTGCATTGAACTGCGAAAACACAGTTCAAAGGACGAGAAAGGTGAAAATTATGTCAGTGCTATTACAAATTCATAATAACTCGAATAACATTTTTCAACAAGCTAGGCATCCAGGGCATTTTTGAACTTGATTCTATTCAATCATTCAATATCTTTATTGGTGAAGAAAGGGCATTGTTTTAATTGGTACCCGAATAGTTCGGCCCTTTAGTGTAGATAGTCAATCTGTGACTAATTACGGGTTTATTATTGCGATTAGATTTGGTTGCTAGTACAATGCATACTTGTCATGTGATTTGAAAAACAGCTAGACTCGACTCGAATAGAAATATTTTGAATCGATTTGGAGAAATTTCAGTTTTTTGTGAGATGTCTTTTGAAAATTCTATTAATAGATGAAATGCGGATATTTTTTAATTGGAGTGGCTATTTTTCGCCAGGTGATTTCTTCCTGGTTTAATATATCAAAATTATAACTCTGGCGATGCAGATATTGTTCTTGCTTCCTAGATAGTGTTAAGTGAAAACTTCCTACTCATATCGCATCAATTTTACAGATTCACAGCTATAAAAAAACATCTAGTTGTAAACCTGTGAAAATGTTGATATCAAATGATAAAGCTTTTACCGAGGGGCTAACAGCTCCTGAAATCTTCCTTAAATCCCTTGAAATCTTCTTGAAATCCCTTGAAATCTTCATGAAAGCCCTTGAAATCTTCCTGAAACCTCTTGAAATCTGAAATCAGGTGTACACCAAATATACTAGTTGTTCATCCCTCGGATTTTACTTCACATTATTTTGAATGTATTGAAATTATCTATGTTTCTTCACCCGTTTCAAAATGTTGATATCTTGCACGGAAAAGTTATCACAACAAAAATAATATTCCACTAAATTGACCCCAGTGCACTCTTAATTGATAACCAACTAATTGATACCTGATTAACAGTCGGTAAAACTGGTTCTGAATATTCTGAGCGAACACATTTATCTATTTGTGAAAATGACGTGCGCTTGGGAAATTATTTTTGACGAGGATTATCGGGCAACTGGAGGAATTATTTCTGAGTACGAAAATACCAGTTCCTGATACCGATTAGTATTCGACAATATCCATTATTTAAACAAATATGTGATGAAAGTGATAAGAAAGATTGTTGTTGATTTCTGCACTATGGATGTAGAAGCTTTATTCAAATTGGTGCTATGAATGCGGGAGATTAGATAGAAGCAAATATCTATTTTTTGGTGATACCTTTCGAACGGTATGGGAAATCAAAATTTTGAACGAAAACACCGATATATCTAATACCTTCAAGATGATCTAATACCTTCAAGATGATGTGAGTAATGACTATTCATCTCATATCACATCATTGCCTGTCGTAAATGGTTAGTAGGCCGAGGTGTTTTTTCAACTGTATATACGCTCGAGAATTATGCAATGAGAAATAGTTATAGGATTTTTTAAGTATCAACAATGTCTGTGTTTTCTTCGTCTATTTTATAATATCTTAAGATATCTTCGTGGGATTCCGATATCTCAAACCATTCAAAAGTGATCACCAAAAAACTGATATTTCACCAAATCACCACCCATGCGCTTCATCATTACTATTCACCCCTTCCTTCTCACTTTCGAAGAAACCTTCATCTCATCATCCCATCATCTCATTAATCATTCATCCGACGCCAATAAATCCTAGTTATCATTATAGTGCGTCGTTAAACCTTATCCCTATTCCCTCAGAACATATATTAGCCTAGCTGGCAAAGCGTGCTATGGTCTCTATTCAGCTTTCGCAACTTACAAAACATGAAAGATTCTCTCCGTGCACAATGTGTTCAAAGAATTTGAATTTGAATAAAATTCACGCCTTTGCTGACGATGATTTCTTCATACACTGTATAATGCGTGTGTACAGCACTGTCTGCTGTTTCAGTGTGCATCAGGCGGCAATACATTTCCTTTAGCATGCATTTCAATGTGGCATGGTCGACTTTTTTATGTTACCGCAAGTGTACCTCAGGGATAACCACCCAACAGCGTGACATTTTTAGTGTCAACGTGATATATAAACGATAGTAGTGACTTTCCGTTTGAACATATTGAGGTGAAACTGCTTCACAGTATTTGTATAAGTATTTTATACAATATTGTCAATACATTCACAATATGTCACATGTTATTTGTATGTAACAGTACGCGGTGAGGTGATAGTTGATTGGCATGAATATCAAGTGTTCCCGCTAAGTACAATTAAAGTTTCTACCTTTGTTATCACGGAATTCAATTCATTAGCATTTTAGGGGGCGGAACTGATATTTCTTCTCTCTTTTCCTAATTATTTTCCAAATTCTTTCATTTTTATATAATCACTTTATTGTTGTAATTCAAATATCGTAATGTATGAATATGTTATATCACATACTAACTAAAACTATTTAGCACTTACTTTTATTTTCATGAAAGTCACAATGTATTAACCTTTATTTTGGTACATCTACAGTTAAGCCACTTTTGGTGGTTTTGTAGAAACTGTGAAGACTTTATTTAGTTCTGTATTTATTTTGTATACATTTGTGTTACGTAATTTTGTTAATTTTTATAATACCAATCAAATGAATTTGAACTTGACAAATATTGTCCGCATCTTATGATACGTATTTGTTAATATTTTATTCCTGCACGGTTCAAATTTTATAATCATTCATATCTGTGACGGAAACTTTCAGCCCTAAAGAGACTTTTGGGACGCGTTAATAGCTATATACTAAGTAGCATGTCGTATTATAGGTACCCTTCATACGGGGCCAGGCCAGCTTGATTTTCAGTACTATTTCAGGTCTACATTCAACTGCCGTTTAACGTGTTACAATATTAGTTTTATTTATCACATTTGATGGTTTTCGATAGGACATTATCGTACCGCCGTCCATTTATAATTCAACACATATATTATATAGATAACGTATATAGCTCACCGGTATGCTTTATTTCAAATTCAGTGATAGAATATATTTCCGGTTGGAATAAATGTATGTATTCTTTGAGTGTCTATTTAGTGTAATTTGTAAGTTCATCAAGACACGTATTATTTTTATGATCGCCAATTATCATCACCACTAATATGAGTGATGGGTACTTTATATTGTTGCCAACATAGCACGGGCTCTTACAGGCTTCTGCTTTTTCTTCTTTTACATACCCTTCAGACATTCAAAACTCATTATTGTTCTAGTATAATAGTTAAAAATATGAAAGTAAGTTCCCAAAGCCTTGGCCACATTGGTCGTTTGTAAAAATGGTATTTGCCATGAGACAGTGAAAAGTCAACACGAATTTGGGTTGTTAAACATCTATTATAATTTTTGATCGTTCAGATATCAAAATTGTAATATATTTATGAAGCACTGTGATCATAACACACTTATAAAATGATAGTGTGAAAATAAGTCCATCTGTCCATTCACACAATATGTGTTCGTCATTCAGCCATTTAGTCACTATACAGACAAATAGGCAGGTTGTTATCATTGGCTACTTGTTAGAACGTGCAATTAAACAAACACTTTATTCTCAAATATTGATTGTGATAAAGCAAGCAAATGATATAAGGATTTATACAACTTCATTCACTTGTGGCTATATTTATTTCTCATTTCAATTGTTTATTGTTTTTACCAACACTTCATGATGATGACTTGGATCTATTGGCGGTGGATGGATGATTAGATGACAGTTTAGGTAATGGGTGGGATAGCGAAAAGACAGCGGTCGTGACCTTTATTGAGGGGACAACCATCTCAGTATCAGAATATGAGCTACAGAGGTAAATCTGTAAACTGTGGAAAACCTGTGTAAAAATGGGCCGTGGTGTAGATCGAACCAAGGCACGATTTACCCTAATCTCCCGCGGTCACATGGAGCAAGTAGCTGTAGTATATACTGTAGTATATGGGGTAGGCAGTGGCGTAAATATCGGCGGTGCAAGCGGCGCTTTGGCACAGGAGCCCACGACTTGATTTACTTTGGGGGGGCCCACTGAGACTGGCATAATTTGCTGAGATGATGATTCATAATTTATTGTTTATAATTCATATGTTTATCCATTGATTTGTTCTATAAATGAGACTCATTGCAGGTTCAATTCTATTAATTGAACCTGAAAGAACAAGACGGATTCATTCTGGTGATGTTGTAGACACTTTTGCAAAGCAAAAAGTAAGGCGAAGGAATTTTAATAGCAATCAATAAGTGAGGGAAATAATTTATGTGCAATAAATGATATGAATATTCAAAGAAAATTTGAATCACATTTATAATAAAATAGATTTGAAGCACACGAGTACTTTACGGGACTTCGCCAAATATGGAAAAAAAGGGGGAGGGCTGATTTATACATTTTCCACTCCTGTCTCGTCGTGCCTTGTTACGCCACTGGCTGAGTAGGATGATGTTCCTATTGAGGGTAGGTTAGGTAAGGACAATGTAGAACAGGCTGGAACTTACCCTGGCCAATTTGCTGTCACGAACAATACCATCATTCTTGATTGAATAATTAGTTAACTTAAATTGGGTTCAACGACGCACTGTACTGATGACCAAGATTTACTGGCGTCGATGAATGATATATGAGATGATGGGATGATGAGATGGAAGGTTATTTTATCAGGTGTTTTTGGGGGCGCCTGAAGAGCGAATACTGGAATAAAGATACTACCAAGAGTGAACGTGGCTTGGCGTGTTTACCTAGAAAGAAGATGGCCTATTCGAGGAAACGATCATAACCTAAACCAAAACCCTTAACAAAAGCTTCTTTGTGCTCTAATCAATTCCCCGGAAAAGTAGCTCGTCCACGGCATTCCTACATGTCAAGCCCTCCTTAACTCTTAGTAGTATCTTTATTCCAGTATTCGCTCTTCAGCGCCCCCTGTTTTTTGATATTGGAAAGGAGTTGGTCGTGGCCTGTTGTTGAGGAACCATCCCAGTATTGACCTGAACGACAGAAGGGAACCACGAAAAAACCATGGTGGGGATCGAATCCTGGTCTCCTTTATGACGGTTCAGTGTGCTAGCCACTCAACCTGTCGTCTAAGGAATGTTACTTGATATTGTTTGCACGACTAAGACGTATTCTATCATCACGTCTCAAAAATATATTTCTGTCAGGTTAGGTATGTTCTCAATACAGGTAAGATCGATTAGAGTGACATTTACCCCTTCCCTCTGAAATGGCGACAATATATTGGTGTCTCGGTGAGATCCGTCGTTAATTGTTCTTTCCGGGCCGGAAGTGCTGTTACTTGGTCTATTCTTAGCTGACGTGGTGTGGAAGATTATCGCTGGATACGATTGGGATATACCTGTCTCGATAATGAATGGCAAAACCCAACAGGTTTCCCCCAAAGTGATTAGTAACTATCTGCCAATGAGGTTCCAGCTTTTAGATACGAGATTAGCTTGATCAGGAATCCAAATAGAACCGCACTCAAAATGTCAATCAGAATGGCTATTAAAGCAATATTTCGAAGGTGTTTTGGCGAAGAATTAACTATGGGCATTGTTTCAAATATAACAAAATAGTACTGAGAACAGTGGTCGAGTGGCTATAGCACACTGAACTGTCATTCAGGAGACCGGAGTTTGATACCCGCTATGGTGTCAACCATCATGACAGTTTTTTTTCGTGGTGTCCCTCTGTCGTTCAGGTCAATACTGAGATGGTTCCTTAACAACAGGCCACAATCGACTCCTTCCCACTATCCAAAAACACCCAATAAAATAACCGTTCATCTCATCATCCCATCATCTCATATATTATTCACCGACGCCAATATTTGTTTTCATATAGGGTTTTAACGACGCACTATAATGATAACTAAGATCTATTGGCGTCTAATGAATGATCGATGAGATGATGGGATCATGAGATGAAGGTTTCTTAGGTAGGCCTAATGGGAAGGATAGTGGGACGAAAGCGGTCCCGGCATTAGCCTGAGCTACAGAGGGAAACCACGAAAAACCCCTGTAAAGATGGACGGTGACGGGGATCGAACCAGGTATGCCCCTTCACCTCCCGGAACACATGAAGCGGTTGCGTTAACTACTATGTTAGCTACATGTGCCGGTATCGACGCCACCAGATCGTAATCATTAGTACAGTGCGTCGTTAACCAATTTACTAGGAAAACGCTATATACGCGTTGTTAGACGAGCGGAAAGTAATAGTATGTTGACTTCATTGCCAAACTTTTGCCTTAATTCGCCAATTGGGTGACATTTAAGTTAGAAATGGGTAAAAACTGCCTCGAGTGGTACCAATTTGGCACATTTTATGGTTTATCTTCGAAATGGCTCACGCACGATCAAGCTGAAAAATTTCAGAAATGTGTATCATAATGTAAATCAAATTCACGCGGAATTTCATCTCTTTTGAAAATATTTTTTTTTTCCCGTCGTGTTATTTTAATGGGCATTTTTGAAATTTCTTAAATTCATAAAACAAAAAGTTACCATCCGATAATGCCACAAAACTATACAGATCTAAATTAGATGAGGAACCATTATGAAAAAGTTTGAAGTTGATAACTGTAGCCGTTTGACCTGTGGAGAACCGACAGAAAAACATAAAAACAAAAAACAAAAAAAGAACATAAAAACGAACACCAATTTTTTTCAGTATGTCAAATTGAATCCTCGCTTAAGCTCGTCCAAAAAATAGAAAAAATGGACTGATTTCATGAATATACTTTCTATATATACATCGGTAATAAGTGTATTATTCATCAGGTGTGGATATGGCTAAAGATATGCCAAAATACTGTTTGCCTAATTGCCTATATCTATTGAAATTTGCCAGACCCTGACTTTGGATAACAATATCTTCAGTACGATAATGTGGTGTTGCTAATCTGCAGGCCCTATAATAATGTACACACGTGTTTAATGCCCTATTTCAGTTCACAAACGGGAGTTTTTAAAATCATAGATAGTAATAGTGAGAGACTTTCCCAAACTTGCACCCGTATTTTATTACCCTGTGACAAAGTGATAAATGACATACAATTTCATATTAGATCTGTCTTCAAGATTGATTTCAGTAGCCAATACAATTCCTTGGATTATATTTCAACAAATCTTCAATCGAGTTCCCTGAGGATATTTCTTCCAGGGATTTGTCCGCTTGCCGTGCGAGTCTATTTCCAATAATGCTTCCCTATTACACTCATTAGATTCAAAGAGTACATTGCGGTTACATTAAATGGTTCCATTCGGAATCGAAATTCAAATTATAAAATCTACGCACTTTTGACCGCTATTGTTTCGACAGAATATGCGTGAAGTGCGTCAACACACTGTCTGCTATTATCATCCCAATATGCTCACTTCATAAGAAATTGGATTTCTTTCCCACGTCATTTTTGTTTCTTACAACCAATTTGTTGTGGAAATTGATGTAATTCAATTCTTTGTTTGGATTAAATAATTGCCAGTGAGTTGACAAAATGCAGCAAAGTATCGTGGTTCATTCCTTGTTCACCAAGAGTTGTTTGTATTCATTCAATTCAGTTCACAATTTAATATCCTGCATTCCATCCTGGAATGATTCCATATCTCCCTGCATCTCTATTCACTCTCCACTACCATTCTCACCCCTTCCCTTGTACTTCTTTTTTAATCCCTTTCCAAATCTATTGCTTCATTCCTCTCATTCTGTATATTTATTCTTGACTAACAATTTCACATTCTTGCTATTTTATGTTCGTTTTGCCGAATTTTCCCATCCCATTTACTCAATCATTTTACTACCAGTAGTAGGTCTTTCTATAACTTTTTCCACAACATCCTTATCGTATCCTCATCCTCATCCTTATTTGGTCTAACAGGCACTGTACAGATGATTATGATCTATTGGCGTCGGTGAATGATATATGCGATGGTGGGATGATGAGATGAAAAGTTATTTTATCAGGTGTATCTGGCGGTAGTGGACTGTTAAGGAACCATATCCCAGTATTGAGCTGAAAGACAGAGGGAAAACACGAAAAACCCCTGTCAGAATGGTAGACCATGGCGGGAATCAAACTCCGGTCTCCTGAATGACGGTTCAGGGTATTAACCACTCGGCTGCTCGACTAAATAATAATTATTTGGTGCGTCAATGAAAAAGAAGAGGAAAATAGGAAAATTTGTTGAAACAGACAAAAATGAGAACTGTGCGAACATAATTATATGAAAATTTATGTTCAAATACTCGAACGTACTAAGAGGTCTGATGAAATATGACTGACGGAAATAAGGTCAATAAAGTATCCAATCACAAGCCGATAATGAGAAATGTTCCCATCTCACCCCACTGGGAATTCTATTGAATTGAATTGAAACCGATTTTATAGTTTTGCAAAAAAACGTTGCGGCAAGAAATTTTATTCTGAGATGATTGTATAGGAATGATTCAGTATGAAATATTGAGTTTAGGGCCTGGGCCGTCTCTGCGTACTCTGCGCCTGTGCGCACACGCCCACGCGCACACCTGTGAAACAGACATGACTTGAGGAATTCACTTCTAGAGGTGATAAGGTTCTAGGTGAATTTATATAGAACTTGCTTGTACGGGTATAAAGCAATACAACACCACCGACAGCTAGGCTATATGGGGATACGAATGAGTGGATGATATACTATATGAAAATACTGGAAAATACTTTTATTATAATAGTGAGTTTTTTCAGTATATCTTCTGTAAATATAAATATAAAGTCGTTGACTGAATTCTGTGGAAAAATGCGTAGTAAATAAGAGTAGGGGGCCCAAGCAAAAAAAACATTCTGACAAATTATCACCAGGAAAAAAATATCCCATGGGAAGTCAATTAAAAATCGTTCGCTAGAATTTCATTCAGGGTTTTTCAGGGTGTTAGTTTCAAGACGATTAGTTTTAAATAATCAAAATGGGGTGGTAAGATCGCCCTTGTGGTGCCCCGTCCAAACGATCCTATCTTTCATCCATAGCCTTAATTGGGGAACAATGATTTTGTATCAAGTTCCGATGTTATTAAAAAAAAAAAGAAAAAAAAAGAAAAGAAGAAAAAAAAAGGGTTTCATAGGCTACTTGAAATAATTCTGAAGACTGCTCTTGAAAGTGGAATAACTTGACTGGATACTTCCATCACACAATAGTTCTGTACTAGTGCTGATTGTGATTTATAATTACAACTAGGATCACCGTGAAAAGTGATTTAATCTATTTCCAAGGTACGAGTTGCAGGGCTTAGATTAGGTCTTAGACTTTGAGCAAACATATACCCCCCCTCCTCCCCCCCCCCCCCCTCGGCGGCGGAAGGTTTGATAATGGTTTTTAATAGGATTTTTTACGTTCTTTCCAATTTTGCTTGTTGGATGCTCGAAAACCGGTGGGTTTGGCTTCCAGGGGCATCCAAACTTGGCTGAAAAAAAATGATTTTGTAAAACAGACAAGGTTTTGGGAGTGATAAAAAAAGGTTATTTCAGGCATTTTTTCATCTGAATCATCATTCAGTTTGATTATATACATAATTCAGAGAGAAAAAATGGAACATTAGCAGCCATTTTGAAAATACTCCACAAGCCATGAATTTGACAAGAATTGGTTTTTGACACAATCTTGAATTTCCTCCTACAGAGAAGAAAATTATGAAAGTAAATTTTGGAGGAATGTGGTATAATCTTTCTATTTCTACTTCTTGTATTCAGCTACGTTGGTGGATTTGGCATCCAGAGGTGTCCAAGCGCTTGTCAAATTTCATTTTCTCAAATTCAATCGTTCCAACGTGAAACATTGTGAGAATATTTGATATTGGGAATCAAAGTATTTATTATTACCGAAGTTGTATCAGATGAATACATTCAGTTTGAAAAAATGATATTCGTCATTTTGAAAAAGTTAAATAGTGATGAAATTAGAGTAATTATGGAAATGATAATCGCATCGCGAAAGTTCTGAAAGTGAATGCTTATGGAGTTTTGTATACGATTCTTTCCGATTACTCTTCGATATTGGAAATGGTGGATTCATTTCAAAATGGTGTTCATCTCGAAGAAAATTGCTTCCGTATACGAGTTGTGTTTTCATTTGGCCTATATCTACATCACTGCATTGAATCAAATTTTGTATATAACGAAATGTCCCTGGTCAACATTTTTGGAAACGGCAATAAAATTACCAATATCAATGATCATAATTTTGTCAAATAATTGCTACAGAGAAGATGAACAATGACAAAATTCACATTTCATGATCATTTATTGATATCAAATACTCCATACACGATAATTGTTTCTAAATTACGGCAGAGGTCGAATCATTGAGACAGTTCAAGAGCGGCACCTCTTAATTATTTGGGTGTGGGGGTTTGCGTCGCCCCGTGATCTCCAGCTAGCTGTCACCGTGCCAGGAGCGATTTATTCGCTCCCAAAATGGTCACCCATGGCGATAAGGTCCGGGATGAGGGTGCAGACCAAGTTCGGAACGTCTCGGTGATGATAATCGAAGTATATGAAGGGAGTACTGAGCCTTGCGTTTCCACCAGTTCACCAGTTCAATTAGTAATATCACATTCAGTCCATTTCAGTAAGAGCTCACCATTCACTGATTTCCATCCATTTCCATGGGGCAGCGGCATATTCAACATCTTCAACGTGATCAACACATTCAACATCGACCACGGGCCACACTGACATTTCGTTGAAACATTTTCGCATAAGCAAGAATTATTATTTTCTCTTGAGAATTTCCCATTTTCCTCAATTCGACAATTAATTGAGAATCGATAATTATTCTATGCTTTTAATGTATCATTTTATTTTTCAAAAATAGCGAGTTTTATCATTTTTTTTTTTAATTGAATGTATTTCATCAATGGATTTATCATAATCAAGGACATGTTAATATTCATATATGTAGCATTGTAATGGGCATGAAGAGAAAAATATATGAGAAAACAGAGAAATACACGAGAAAACAGAGAAATCAATTATATAATTGAACGCCCCTGGAATCTAGACCCATGAAATTTTGTCAATCCAACAGGCATAAATGAACAGAATGTACATTAATCTTTCAGAATACACTTTCAGAACTTTCGCCCCCGAAAAAATAGCCAATATTGCTTCTGAAACAAATTTTCACCAGATTCATTACTTTCGACGTATTTTCAAAATGGCGGCGAATTTATCATTTTTTTGAATACAAATTCCTTTGAAATTAAATTTTCAATCATAGTATGTTGTTCCGTGCTCATAATAACTCGACTTCAAACTCATAATATATGTTCATTTTAATAGCAAATTAAAAATTTGACCCGAGTTTGGACATCCCTAGAGGTCAACCCCTCGGAACGTAGATATTCCAACAAGTATAAATGAACAGAGTGTACAATATTCTCTCAGAAAACACTGTTATAACTTCTGCTTTCAAAAAAGGGTGTCCACTATTGCCCATAATTTTTTTCACCAAATTTATCACATGTGACGTATTTTCAAAATGGCGGTGAATTTTCTCTTTTTCAGTAGAAATTCCTTTTGAATCAAATTTTCAATCAGAATATCAGCTAAGCGGATTAACC
>OZ023327.1:10286319-10298819 GCA_964007535.1 Brachyptera risi | reverse complement strand
CCGTCAGAGGGTTGGGGAGGTGGTGGGGTAGGGGTAATTAGGGAACTTGCCACCACGCATTTATGTGCAATTGCAAGATTTCAGATAATAATAATAATAATAATAATAATAATAATAATAAAATATACACATTCAATCTTGGCAAGTTATTGGCAGCCGCTATTCATCGGACCATCGGTCCATATGTCACCACACGTGGTATGTAATTGCTGCGCGCGCAGCCCAATCTAACCCAAATAATAACATCCAAGTTATTTAATGGACTCATCCTGTCCTAACTAAACTAAACTGATGAACATAACCGAACATACATCTCAAAATCATTCAATCTAAACCAGAATAAAATTCCATTTTCATTTTTTCACCTGATCTTTTACATTTCTAGGCACAGAAGTTTTTTATTTTGTGGTCGACAAAATACAAACATATTCATACTGTACAGGCTACAATCACGAGTCTAATAATGCAGTACCTGATGTGCCCATTATAAGATTATGAAATCAACATAGTAGAAGATTAAAGTCGAATAAAATGAAAAATCAAGCTATCAAGTAGATATAAAGATAATCCATATTTTCATGGCAGTAGATTGAGTGATAATTCATTTTTATATATGTGTCGTCCATTCCTAGCTGCATGTTAAAACCGTTCTCGATACGCTATGTATGGTTATCTTCGAGCTGATGTGTACCCCAATTGAAGGTTAGGAACACATTTATAATTACTCATAGATAAGTATGTAAAGCGTAAAAAAAAAGTACTCAATCAGAGAACTCAAGTTTACGTTTTTCTATTACTCTATCTAGAGATTAAGCGTGGAAAAATTATTACTGTTCGAATGTCATGTACACATAACTGCATATAGGCCTACTATTGATTTAGATGCGATTAATGAGTGTTAACCTATTAAATATACAACATCTTCCACAAGTCGGTATAAGATTATAAGGCATCCCAGTCTGCATAGAGCAAAAGGTTCCTGCTACATATCACAGTTATAAATGATATCAATACATCAAATACATCATAAGATGCAGACCGTATTTGCTGAGAATGCTAATTACTCACATTTATAACAATAAAACTGGAATGATCACTTGTATATAACAGTAATAACACTCCATTATTTTTGTCGTCGACTTTTTTCACCTCACAGTATACCGTTACATATACAGATAACACTTCGCCCGATGTGAATGTTTTCATTATGGATCGACAGTATTTGATAAGATACTCTTCTGAATGATGTGGAACCACAACATGTGTGTGCAGATAGAAAGTCACTGTGATCGTTTATATGTCACATTGATACCGAAAATGCTACCATGTGGATAGGTCTCCCTTAATTTATATTTATCAATATTTGGGAACTGACGACTTTCATCTGCGGCGTAGAAGTATGGTCATAGACAGAGCAGTCATGGGATGTTGAAGTTCATTGTTTTCAATCTAAAATAATTGAAACGGGGTGGTAAGATCGCTTTTGTGGTGCCCCATCCAAACGATCCTACTTTCATCCATGGCATTATTTGAGGTGGTAAGATCGCCCTTGTGGTGCCCCGTTCAAACGATCCTACCTTTCATCCACAGCTTTAATGGGGGAACAATGATTCTGTATCAAGTTTCGATGTTATTAAAAATAAAAAAATAAAAAAAAATTTGAGAAACAATGATTTTGTATTATTTAAGGCTGGTACACACGGTGGTTTGCAATGGGCAAAATTGAATGTCCCTTTCAATCGGCTCGTTTTAACTTTGTGAGGACTGCATCCCATTGCGGTGTCGCACGCTTCACACTCAATCTGTACGTTTAGAACCTGCTTCTATAATTGATTGAGGCTCAGATTGCCTCAGCAGCCAATGAAAATGCAGGATTGCCGTGACAAGAACCTCGAAAATGGCGTCTATAGCAATCGTATAAAAGTAGCAACATATTCTCTACATCAATCAGTCATAATTATACCTGCAATACACACGGAAAACCTTCTTATGTGAGAGAAAACGTCAAATATATCTGTCATTTGAACAATAAAACTATGAGTTGGAGCAAAGCACAGCTGTCAAAGAAAATGAGCGAAAAAAAATCGCATGCACGGCCTTCCAGTTCCTGACTTCTATTTCAACGATTTGGCCAGCATCTAGGAGGCCGATACATAAATCTTAAACACGGCCTTCTCTGTTCACATATTACCATTGGTCAATTACTTTGCAATATTAATATCACGATGTAGTGGTACCAACATACTTCATCATAATATAAAGAAGGTGAAGTGAAGTGAAATATTTCCGGGGTCAGAATCTGAGTCCAGGGTCCCGATTGCCTGTAGCGCAACTATCGCTTTTTCATGTATAACTGCAATGCTATACAATGCCACCGGCATAGCCACTCTTATCTATATCTAGTTCACAAGGAAATCCGCTAAATCGCGACAGGCAAGCAGGACTTTTGGCTCTGAACTGCCCGCGAAAAACCACAAATACCGTCCTTGTTATGAGTATGGAAGTCGGTACACGTATAGGTACCACACTACGTCGTGGTAATATTGTATTTTCAACTATATTAATCCGGCAAATGAGATGTCTTTCTCGCATTGCGATCTTTTCAATATTGTACCGTGCTAAGTGCTAAGAATTGCCCGTTAATCGGCCAATTCAAACCATCGTGTTTACAGTGGTGTATTCGGGCCAGGGCGGCGCCCTGGCACTTTAATTTTGGGGCAAGGCGCACCCCGGTACCTTTTTTTTTTGAAAACTATATTTGAAAACATATAAAGCTAACTTGAACCAGCTAACTTGTGAACGCACAATGTTAAAAATGATGCATCCTGATAGATGGAATCTGCCAATATTCATTTGCAACGTCAGACTTTACAATAATGACAAAATCTTGAAATGTAGTGTAGAGTCAGTTTGTAACATCTGTTGTACTACCTTAGAAAGGAATGTATTTACTGGGATTTGGTGCAATGAACTTAATAGTAACCGATCTTCGTACGAAACTGACCGCTAAGAATATTGCCTCGGTTTTGTTTATCAAACTAAATGAACCACCTCTAGTCAAGTTTGATCCTACACCTCATGTAAAGACTTTGGCTCCTTAGTCATCGATCAGCTGGCGACGCACAATCGCAACATGTAAGTTAGACCATGATGCATCCGCGGAGGATCAAGCTGCGAGAGATTTCTGTGGCGATTATTTTAGATGCAAAGGTAAACCACATCATTTTTATTTTCCATGTGAATTAGAATCTCCTAAAACCGACATTGTGGCATGTTACGGCTCACAAGTCCCCCCCCCCCCCTCCTAGCCGAGTTGGGATAGTGTTTTTTTTTCAGTCATCACCGCCTTGGTACTTTTATTTTTAAGAATACACCACTGCGTGTGTAGAGGCGTTTACTACAATCATTGCCGTCTGATACTGGAGAAAGGATTGCAATGAGTGACCCATTGAATGTTGGCTTGCAGAATCAGGCGATGGCGTTAACACGAGGCTGCAAGTCGCCGCCGTGCATCACGCCTCCCCAAACTGGTGCCGCGCAGCCCCTTGGAGGCGGCACCGCTCACACAGCAGGTGGCGGGGGCGGCGGGGGCAGCGGGTAACCGTCTGCTCGACGCGCCCAAAGACGCCACTTATGACGCCAATAAGTCCAACTGTGGTAAGTGAAAAGCTACATTCTAGCATGCGTATAGCATCTCCACAAGAGATTCTTTCGTTACCCGAGATCGGTTCGGCATAGGGAGGTTTAGTCCGTTAGTAGATATGGATTACGCTCAGATGAATAATTTTGTACTAGAGATTGTGTTTAACTGATTCAAAAATGAAAACATGACACTGAAGCAATTCTATCCATAAATAGTTATGAGGTTTTGCATTTCCTGTTGCACTTGTGATTAATAATAATGCCAATCAATGGAAGCGAATTGTGAATATGGTTCAATTTGAAGAATGGCCGGATCTAGTTATTGTTCAAAATTGGATACATATTCAAACGTGACTTGATAATCCATTCCGAGATTAATTTACAACATACAACATTTTTTAGAAAGATATCGAAATTTCACGGATTATATCTTGATTGATCATTAACTGAACCATATTTTGAAATGATGTGTACTCTTCCGTGTTGGACAACCTCCCTCCCCCCTCCCCTCCCCACCCAAGTGGTCTTCACGAATATGTTTCGTTTTCGCGAAGCTTTGATTCGTTGTGAAACGGCAATTAGTTACTTTTGACGCCCTCCGTAGCTTGGCGTGATCGTTTAGCGAACATTAATCTTATATTTGAAGTGGTTCGTCTGTATGTAAATGGGTTTAAATGTATAGTGGTGTCTGCGCGCCCCCCTGTTGAAAGCTCCAGAGCACATCAACCGAACGACGTGGAACAAACGCCAAAGTGCTTATGACGAGATGAAGAGGGAAATCAGGAGGGTTCCGAAGATTGCCGGAAAAAGGTCGACATTCGTCCGAAGTTCGGTCAACCTGTGTAAGGCTTATTAGCTCATTATGTGACGTGATATTTTCATTGTCTCTCTCTCTCTCTCTCTCTCTCTCTCTCTCTCTCTCTCTCTCTCTCTCTCTCTCTCTCTCTCTCTCTCTCTCTCTCTCTCTCTCTCTCTCTCTCTCTCTCTTTCTCTCTCTCCACACAAATCGTAACGGAATGTACACGAGACCGGGATTCGATCCCGGCCATGGTAGGCCACATGAACAGAAGTTTCTCGTAATTTTCCACTGTCGTTTAGATCGACATAAGAAATAGAAAACGTATCACTATTACGGCAACTATTTGCCGAGTTATCTTCTAGTCGATTGTAATTCGCAACGAGATTGACATATATCAGTAGCTGGTCTAGAGGACTTCTTGACAGTAGAAAGCTGCCATTTGGGTGGTAATGCACTATTTTTCACTGGTCTGTTCTGCAGTGCTTTCAAAATATTTTGCACTAGCATTTTTTTCTATATTTTAGGTAATTGGTTCACTACTAGCAGCGTACCAGCAGTTTTCAGGTTGACCCATGGCAGTTGCCACCAAAATGGCGGCCTTCAACTGGAAATTCTCATCCCTGCTGTTGTCTTACGGAGTGGTGCCTTATATTACACAATTTGTCACGTGTGAAGTACAAGTGAGGAATCTGAATTGTAATTCTTCTGAATATGTGTCTAGCACAATCAATATCATTCCCACAAATATAATAATTCGATGGCTTGGGTGTAGAAAAGGCAACAGACTTTTCGTGAGGAGTTCTGTGCATGCTGCGTCCTTCCAGGTCTCTGAATCATAAGCAAGAAGGGAAGCACTCGACAGTACCGCTTGAACTAAAAGTAAGAGTAATTTTTCTACCTTGCTAAACCAGTTGGCCTTGCATAAGATTTGACAGGTATCAGGGCAATAGAGAACCGTCTTTTACTATTGGTTCAAGCTCGACACCATCCTGTACATTTGGGCAAAATTAAGGCTTGAGAATTATTATCCAATCTGGGCCTTGAGTCAAATATTGCCGCACAATCGTAGAACATTTTGTTGATACATTTTGTATTGTATCTTAGTTACTCTTCTTCACAGGTTCTAGATTTACTTTACTGAGACGTATGGCCAAGTGGTGAATGCACTGAGCCGTCATTCAGGAGATTGGGGTTCGATTCCCGCGATGATTGACCATCCTGACAGGGTTTTTTCATGGTTTGTCGTTCAGGTCAATACTGGGATGGTTATTTGACAACAGGCCACGACCTACTCCTTCCCACTACCAAAAAACACCTAATAAAATAACTTTTCATCTCGTCATCCCACCATCTCATATATCATTCACCGACGCCAATAGACTTGTCAAGAAACTTCAATAATCTAGTTTTAATACACTTCTCCAAGAGTTTAGATAAGCGTGGTCATCAGCAGAGTACGTCGTTCAAAACTTAATATAAAAGAAAAAAAATACACTCAGTTTGACCTTAAATTATTTTATCATTTTTGATAACAATAAAATCATCATTTGCACCATAGTACGTATTTTCTCATTCATTTTCAAACGATTGCATTTCTAACTGTCGAATAAAGCACGGTAATAATTATAAATAATTGCTGCCTCTCGCCCCTCTCGCGGCGATGTGTAATGTAATCGAGCAGATATCTGGCCTGCTTGGAGTGCTAGCCCAGGTCACGATCACCTTCGGAGGGAGTTGGGTGTGTGTGTGGGGGGGGGGGGGGGGGGGGGGGTGAGGGGGGGGGCATTAGGCTTAACCCCGCGAACTCACACCACCGACATATTGGGCTCGAATCAACAGCTTCCGTAAAACTCATTTATTCAAGTTTATTCGAAACAATTGAGTTATTTCCACTGTTTCTTACAATCGACAGTAAAAAAGATATAGATGTTGAGTTGAATGAGTCCACCGAGCACTAACTTACGTTGTTATGGCGTGGGTTCGATTCCCGTATGGGGCATGGATTTGTGTTGACATCATTTGGCTTATACGTGTTCAGTCCTACCCCCATATGACTTGGTCAATGCTGGTCATGTAGAACTTGAAAGACAAGATCCAATTTTGACTACATTCGATGAAGCACTATTGACATATATATATCACCACTGTGTTGATAGAGGTATATATCAATATCTTCAATTGGATTAGTATCAAAATCTATCGAACCAAATCTGAAATCTTCAATGAGCTCAAAGTGAAGACTCAATTTGACCTTCCGTTCATTTAAAAGATTCGACTTTTTCGTTCAATGATGATAATAATTTCTACAGCTCTAACGGTGAACTTGATTATTCCCTGTCAGAGTAGATCTAGAACTTTGGAAAAAATACTTCACGATTATACACTAGAACAGCCTTGCAGCGAGAAAGAAATGCTCAATTCTAATTAGGATTAATACTGGACCACCCTCCTGGATTGTATCAATTCATTTTCATACCTAGTTTTCAGATTCAGTTACAAATAACTGAATAGTAATATATAGTTCAAGGGTTACCGAATATCCGAAGTGTGCACGGATTCACTCTCTTGTAAATGAGAGTCGAGAGAGATCATGTGGCGAGCGGTAGCTTGTACCCGACCATGTGTCGGCGTCCTATGTATATATATCTATATAGCTCTACCAGCGCTTATTATAGATATTATTTGGGTAACAATAATTCGTATGTATATGATATAATAAATTGCATCTCGATTTAACATTTATTTTTACCGGCGCAATATAGCCCCGTCGTTGACGCGCCGTTGAACCCCAATATTCAATCATTCATTAGTTCTTGCGACATACGCGTTCATCTCTCACAATTTTCAATCGTTCACTTTCCATCTCATCATTGTCACTTTCACTTAATTCTATATAAAACGTTGTGAGTATACACAATCACTGTAAATCCTATGGACAGTAAAAATATTGTCCAATCTGTATTTTTTGTTCGATACAAATAAACGTTTACACCGTGTTAAATAAACACGAACATCGCAGAGTCTTATCGCAGAGATGTTTGTCGGCGATTCTATGAGTTTGTGTTTGTTGATAACAAACAAACGTGCGTTGTGTGGTTTGTTTAACGCAGCAGGATTGGTTGAAGGTAGATATACGACCATTTATAGAGAATGGTTGTCAGTCTTGTGTTTCTGGTCAAACCTATAATATCGATATGAGCTTCTCATTATCAGGCTACTGCACATGGCTAATTGATAGTAAGCCACCCTCGGTAGCTCGGTCAGCTAAGGCACCGCTTCAGGAACGGAAGTCACTGTTGGACGTGGGTTCCGAGTCCCGCATAAGGCATGGGTTTCTGTAAAAGTCCTTTCACTCATCATCACTTCATAGTTTCAATCATCTGTTCAACCTAGCTGTTGGTGGGGTCGTTAAGCGAACAATAATCATAATTCAATTGATAGTATAACTAACTATATGATGCAGTTGCGAGTTGACTGATATGCAGCAGCTATTCATATTAGGATCTCGATTATAGCTCACATATTGAAGAATTCCGAAGGCTGCCTTTCGATTTCAATAGTAGAAAATTAGATCCTTTACTTTACTTCTATCAGATGGATATTGAAATATAAACATCGATTACTTGTATTCGATCGATTATTTTAAAGCGCCTATTCCCACCACATTGATGTTACCGTAGTAGTGGTTTGTATAAGCGGAAATCCTTCTTTAGCTTTTCGACTGGACGCCGAAGCACGGAAGAGCTAGTGATCCTATGTTCTGGAGAGAGAATATTTCTTTTCGATGGAAGATATTTAGCCAGCATCCGTCAAGACGCCCAGTCAGCTGATCGCTTTCAGCGGCAGCTCGCGGTTTAGGTTTGGTCGCTGTACCAATGCTGCTGGGAATTAGATAAAGGAGGTGTATTCTTGTTGGAACGGCATGGAGTGGAGATGGAGTGAAGAAGACGAGTTGGTGTAGAGATGGAGAAGACGAGTTGGTCGGAGATGGAGAAGACGAGTTGGAGTGGAGTTTGAGAAGACGTGTTGGGGTCGAGGTGGAGGAGACGAGTTGTAGTGGAGGTGGAGGAGACGAGTTGTAGTTGTAGTGGAGGTGGAGGAGACGTGTTGGGGTCGAGGTGGAGGAGACGAGTTGTAGTGGAGGTGGAGGAGACGTGTTGGAGTGGAGGTGGAGGAGACGAGTTGTAGTGGAGGTGGAGGAGACGTGTTGGAGTGGAGGTGGAGGAGACGAGTTGGAGTAGAGGTAGAGGAGACGAGTTGGAGTGGAGGTGGATGAGACGAGTTGTAGTAGAGGCGGAGAAGACAAGTTGGAGTAGAGGTAGAGGAGACGAGTTGGCGTAGAGATGGAGGAGACGAGTTGGTCGGAAATGTAGAAGACGAGTTGGAGTGGAGTTTGAGAAGACGTGTTGGGGTCGAGGTGGAGGAGACGAGTTGGTCGGAAATGTAGAAGACGAGTTGGAGTGGAGTTTGAGAAGACGTGTTGGGGTCGAGGTGGAGGAGACGAGTTGTAGTAGAGGCGGAGAAGACAAGTTGGAGTTGGAGTGGAGGTGGAGGAGACGAGTTAGAGTTGATGTAGAGGAGAGTTGGGGTGGAGGTGGAGGAGATGTGTTGGGGTGGAGGTGGAGGAGACGTGTTGGGGTGGAGGTGGAGGAGATGTGTTGGGGTGGAGGTGGAGGAGACGTGTTGGGGTGGAGGTGGAGGAGACATGTTGGAGTGGAGGTGGAGGAGACATGTTGGAGTGGAGGTGGAGGAGACGAGTTGGAGTCGATGTAGAGGAGAGTTGGGGTGGAGGTGGAGGAGACGTGTTGGGGTGGAGGTGGAGGAGACGTGTTGGGGTGGAGGTGGAGGAGACATGTTGGAGTGGAGGTGGAGGAGACATGTTGGAGTGGAGGTGGAGGAGACGAGTTGGAGTCGATGTAGAGGAGAGTTGGGGTGGAGGTGGAGGAGACGTGTTGGGGTGGAGGTGGAGGAGACGTGTTGGGGTGGAGGTGGAGGAGACATGTTGGAGTGGAGGTGGAGGAGACGAGTTGGAGTCGATGTAGAGGAGAGTTGGGGTGGAGGTGGAGGAGACGTGTTGGGGTGGAGGTGGAGAATACAAGTTGGAGTTGGAGTGGAGGTGGAGGAGACGAGTTGGAGTTGATGTAGAGGAGAGTTGGGGTGGAGGTGGAGGAGACGTGTTGGGGTGGAGGTGGAGAATACAAGGGATGCGGTGGGTCTTGCTTCAGATCGGAAAGATAAGAAAGCATATTTGTTGAGAATCGGAGAAAATCGAGAAATGTACGGCATTCGTTCTTAATCATGGGTGGAATGACATTGTGGTAAAGGAATGAAAAATTAATGCTGAATATTTGAGTGAATTATGAATAGTGGAAAATGTTATCAAATGCTGTATTGATATTATGATCAATTGAATTGAAAGATAATCACATGAGAATACAATTAAATTAATTTATGAGAAGACCGGGTTGATGACACTATGTCAGGATGATGTGAAAATTATAAATTGTTGAATCATATTAGTTGATTGAATAATCATCGATAGCTAAAGCCAATAATCTGAAGCAAGACTATAGCTCATCATGATTGGCCAAGAAGAGGTATTAAAGCTGAAAATATTTCTGACATATTATAGGTGAATAAGCGTCTATTCCTTTAGTCATTGGTTATTCATTGTCCATGAAATGATTTATTGAATAATCATTCAAATATATTATTTTTCAGTACTATTAGATGAGCGTAGCGAAGACTCCATCCCACTCTTATAGAGCTTTATCTGTGTTTTTTTGTGATTGTTTGTAAGCACTGCATAGGTCGCACGGTTCGACTGTTCGACATGATTTTGTTTTGTACACACAGACTTATCCAACTTAGATCACTGTATAGTTTTTGGAATGAATCGGTTGAATCAATTTCGAGAAATGTCATCTCAAAATTACTAAAAACCCCATAAGATTAGGCTGGGCAAGAAAATTTGGAAAATAAAATCTCTCCAAATAGAACGAAATTCTCTCTGAATGTGTAAACATTGATGATACACATTATCACCATTTTGTAAGCAATTCGAACTAGCCGATTTGAAGCAAAAACATTAATCAACTGCTTCAATTCGTCAAATATATAGAAATGATTCAGCAGAATCATTAAGTTGCCAATATTCACTGCTTTCTAGATTCGACATTTGCCCAACAATGAAGTTTTTTTCTATATGCGTCAAGGTGTGTAGAATACCAGAGTCGATAAAATAGCAAAGGCACAACTACTTCAACGACTTATTATACCTGATCCAGATATCTCGCTCGTCTTACAACGTATATGCTGCGTTTGCCTAGTTAGAGTCTTATCAACCCTAATATTTTGTATAACTATATACAGTGAGCTCTATAGAGTCTCGATTTCAATTATTTGCGACTGAAGGCCGAATACACGAATGATTAATTACATTTTTTAAACTAGGAAAACGCTTTACACGCGTTGTTAGACGAGCGGAAAGTAATAGTTTATCGACTTCTTTGCCAAACTTTTGCCTTAATTCGCCAATTGGGTGACATTTTTTAAGTTATAAATGGGTAAAAACTGCTTCGAGTGGTACAAATTCAGCACATTTCATGTTTTTTTTTTCAAAACGGCTCACCCGATCGAGCTGAGAATTCACAGACATGTGTATCAAGATTTAATTCAACTTCACAAAAAAATTCATTTTTTTTTTCAAATAAATATATTTCTATTTTTTTCCCGCCGTGTTACTCTAATGAGTATTTTTGAAATTTCTAAAATTCATAAAAATAAAAGTTACCACCCGATGATGCCACAAAACTATACAGATCCAAGTTAGATGAGGAACCACGATGAAAAAAAGTTTCAAGCTGATAGCTGTAGCCATTTTACCTGTGGAGAACCGACAAAAAACCATAAAAAAAACATAAAAACGAACACCAATTTTTTCAGTATGTCAAATTGAATCCTCGCTAAAAAAGCTCGTCTAATTATATTCTGAAATATTCTATTTACTGGGAAAACGCTATATACGCGTTGTTAGACGAGCTGAAAGTAATAGTATGTCAACTTCATGGCCGAACTTTTGCCTAAATTCGCCAATTGGGTAACATTTTAGTTATAAATGGGTAAAAACTGCTTCGAGTGGTACCAATTTAGCACATTTCATGTTTTTTCTTCAAAATGGCTGACCCGATAAAGCTGAAAATTTCCAGAAATGTGCATCAAGATGTTATTCAACTTCACACAAAATTTCAATTCTTTTGAAAATAATTTTTTTCATTTTTGTTTCCGCCGTGTTATTCTAATGGGTATTTTTGAAATTTCTAAACTCCATAAAAATAAAAGTTATCACCCGATAATGCCACAAAACTATACAGATCTAAGCTAGATGAGGAACCACGATGAAAAAAAGTTTGAAGTTGATAGCTGTAGCCGTTTGACCTGTGGAGAACCGACAAAAAAACATACAAAATAAATAAAATAAAAACATAAAAACGAACACCAATTTTTTTCAGTAAGTCAAATTGGATCCTCGCTAAAGCTCGTCTAATCAAGTCGGGTCTAGGGCTTTATCATTCTCCAGGTCACTCGATCATATTCAATACATTCAGCAGAACATTCAGAAGTAGTATATGTTTTCTGCCACTCAATCGACAACATGACCCGCCTAACTAGCCATGGTAAATTGAACAACTTTGGTGTACCTTTTCAAAAGAACAGGCAATGATAGCTCAATAATATTAATTTCTGTTATTGATGTGACTGTTATGAACAAATGTAGCCCCCCAAAAATATATATTTCTAAAATGTGTTGAATATAAAATTTTGGAAATCAACCCCAAAGGAGAAAATTTTTAAATACCAATGCAATTATTTTAATGTTCCAAACAAATTTTTCCACTGGTTTTTGCACTTCGTTCTTGAGGAACCGAATTTTTGAATCACTGTGCAATTTTCAGACAATTCTATTCCGCCAGTCCTAAGGAAAGGTACATTTAATGCATAAATTTACGGTTCTGAGATAATTCAAGTTGAATACGGACCTTGTAAATTCAACAAGCTA
>OZ023327.1:10278819-10281319 GCA_964007535.1 Brachyptera risi | reverse complement strand
TTCATTTTTTTTTTTATATTGGGTTTTAACGACGCACTGTAATGATTACTGAGATCTATTGGCGTCGGATGAATGATTAATGAGATGATGGGATGATGAGATGAAGTTTTTTTTTGTTTTTTTTTGGGTAGTGGGAAGGATAGTGGGAAGGAAGCGGTCGTGGCCTATATTATAGGAACCATCCCGGCATTAGCCTAGACTATAGAGGGAAACCACGAAAAACCCCTGTAAAGATGGACGGTGGCGGGGATCGAACCGGGTCCGATATGTCCCTTCACCTCCCGGATCACGAAGCAAGTGTGTGAACGTTCATTGGGGAACGACAGTATTTTATAAGATACTTCTCTGAGTGTTGTTAAGCGGTCCTACCACAATATATCCATACGGCAAGACCCTACGATCGTTTATATGTCACGTTGATACAGAAAATATTATGCTGTGGGTTGCTTGTGGGCCTTTAATTCGAATTGAATCATTCTCGATGATTGAATGCGAACTATATACAGAGAGACCGGGGTTCGTTCCCGCTATGATCGATCGTTATCACAGATTTGTCGTGGTTTCTTTGCCACCGAGGAGGATGATTCCTTGATATTGGAGCACGGCCGTCTCCTTCCCACTATCCGAACAGACAGAAGAGTTCGGTGCACACTGGTCCCACGTGGCTGGTCCATCAACTACGAGAACATGATGTCTTATTGAGCAAGACGACGTACACTTTGTTCATCACATAAGCATATTGCTATCCTTAAGAATCACTTTTACGGTCATCAACTATAGGTTCTTAATCCAAACTCTATGAGACGAAAGCTCTCCCAGTCGTTTTATTAGGCTGCTCGATTTGTTGAATACATTTTTATTGACTTCTAGATAATCGCTTTGAAAAGTAAGCATTATTGACCATGTGATTATTTGTTATTATTCCCACGAATATCGATAATTTTATTTCACGATAATATTACTATTATAATGGCGGAGCTAACTCTCATAATCAATTATTTGTTGCTATTGTTATACTGTGATTAAGTGGCAACCGTCTTGTCACAATTGTTCCAATTGAAAAAACAGAACTTATATATATATATATATATATATATATATATATATATATATATATATATATATATATATATATATATATATAAATATATATATAGATATATATATAAATATATATATATATATAAATATTTATATATATATATATATATATATATATATATATATATATATATATATATATTCATATATATATATATATATATATATATATATATATATATATATATATATATATATAAATATATATATATATGTATATATATATATATATATATATATATATATTATATATATATATATATATATATATTTAAATATATATATATATATATATATATATATATATATATATATATATATATATATATATATATATATATATATATATATATATATATATATATATACTATGATTATTTTCCGGATTGGACCGCTTACCGTAAAAAACAGGCAGAGTAGACGATTGTCTACGCATTGTCAAATCTTCGCAACGTTTCGAGTAGATGACACTACCCATTATCAAGCGCCATTCGTACATCAGTGGTGTCATATACTCGAAACGTTGCGAAGATTTGACAATGCGTAGACAATCGTCTACTCTGCCTGTTTTTTACGGTAAGCGGACCAATCCGGAAAATAATCATAGCATCATATATGTCCGCGAAAATTTGAGAAATAATATATATATATATATATATATATATATATATATATATATATATATATATATATATATATTTATATATATAAATATATATGGCCTTTGTTCGATCCTTGCCACCGTCCATCTTGACATGAGTTTCCGTAGTGTCCCTCTGTGGATCTGGTAATTCCTGGATGGTTCTTACATATTCAATATGGGCCGCGACGACTTCCCTCCCATTATCCTTCTACGGAACCTCTATATCATCATCCCACCATCTCATTATCCATTCATCCGATACCAATATAGATATTAGTTGATCAGTACAGTGCGTCGGTGAACCCACTATGGATCAATGCATCGAATTGTGAGTGGGGAAAACGGAACCAGAAAATCGTTAATGTTTGTCTTCCTGATCGACCAGACAATTAACAGGCAGAGGTGAAGAGCCGAATAACCGCGACTGTCTGTCATGAATCATGGGATCATAATTTAATCCGCTTCCTTGTGTCCAGTTGTAACAGTCCGCGACTGTACCGTATCACCAACATACCCAATGAGCGGACTGAGACGTGTGGCTGAGTGGTAATGCACTGTACCTACATTCAGGAGACCCCCGGGGTTCGATTCCCGTCATGGTCGACCATTCTGACAGGGATTTTTCGTGGTTTACCTCTGTCGTTCAGGTCCGGGATAGTTCCTAACCAACAGGCCACGACCGACTTGTTACCACTACCCAAAAACACTTGATAAAATAACCTTTCAACCAGGGACTGAGACCGTAACCATAACCGT
>OZ023327.1:10238819-10273819 GCA_964007535.1 Brachyptera risi | reverse complement strand
CTGATGGATTCATTGGATCGACCAACCCATGTGAACGCAAGTGTAGGCATGTAGAAGGGTATACAGTCACCCGAGAGGTAGACCAACGATCTGTCAAGATTGTGGTTGTTTCTGAATCAATGCGTCGATTTGAATAAATTAGTATTTTGAATTATATACTCGATTCAGGAAATTTGCTTTTCAATGAGCATTAAAATTGATTAAGATTTTTAATCCTACAGGGATCTTCAGTTTTCGTTGTAACAAGATCCTCTCAGTAATTTATGCCTGATAACTCATTTGCTTGAGCTAAGTCCTAATTCCAAATTGAAAAGGAGAGATATTTACGAAGTAAAACATCTGTCAATTCAATTTCGGACTGGTGAAATTTTTAATCCAACTAGCTTTATTGTTTTAATTAGTCATGTGCGAGTGGGATGCCTACATTGGAAGGAGTATCCTCTACTAATTAGACAACCATGGTCCTTCAGTTTAATCAATTATTGAAGGCAACTATGGGCTTATCCAGTAAAAAGAAGAATTCGAGTGTTCCTTGTAGATCTGGGTCGCTTTTTGTATCTTGACATATAAACCGTTTACTTGGCAATAGCATTCATTTCGTGCGAAGACATAATTAACCAGGTATACATATACACCCATTCACTTATTAAACATACCATCATTTACATACACTCTTCAACATATATTTTATTACTGCTGAACAATATGTATTTTATTCATAGACATCGTTTTCTCAGAGATAGGTTAAATGTGATAGTTGATCATACTAAAAAATGGCTGCACAGTTCAGAAAAATTAAGACCCCTATTCTGAGGCCCTACGCAAATCACTACATTTCTCAGATTTGAATGTATATTTTAGAAATTGAATAATTATAGCCAGTAGATAGTAGTTGTACACCAACTTGGGATGTAAACGCTGCATTCTACAACGATCTGGATTCAAATAACGTTCAATCTCATTGAACTCGCAAGGTTTGAGGTTTTCCACAGTATATTCAACTGAACAATCAGGAAGGTTGGGTCAAGGTTTGCCCCAAATCACTCGAAATTGTAGTGGATATGTTCCGTCATTTTTCACAATAGAAGTTAATAATGATATTTGATTGAATTATCATAATGAGCATGGTAAGTTCATCAATTACTTGAATTTAAATCGAAACTCGTAATATTTAAACCTACCAGGAGCTGGACTAGAGTGAAAATGGATGAAGTTTGAGAAATTGTAGAGGAATTACTGTATTTTGATAGTGACTTGTTAGTTTGTTAGCAACTGTAAATCCCGTCCGAGTAATTTTCAACCACCCAGTCTTAAGTTCGGAGTTATCCGTTAAACACCATTATACGGGGTGTTTCATGGTCCCTATTTTCATTCATTTATTTTTTATGTCTTGGTACATATAGGCGAAATTCGGCCGTAATTGACCGCCCTTCCACTTAACCTATTCAAAACATACAGTATTGATTGGAAACTGGAATAACTATATCCGCAAAAAAGTATTACACAGAAGTAAACTATATGATTAAATCATGGCAATATATAATGGAAAAATATCAATATTCGAATAATATTATTACGCTGTAATAATACACTAAGTTCAAACAATAAAATCATTTACAATTGAGCCATTGATATAGCAATTACAATTCCGTAAACCTAGTGATTATAAGAAAATTTAAAATCCCTCTAACTTAAAACTTGAAATGTAACTGATTGAAGGTGTACATCAACTGGAACCGCTGATATCACTATTGCTTCTCTAGAAAACTAGAACAGAAATAATAATATGGACGATAAGGCGCGAGAGTGTGATATAATACATTCGTGTATAGAAATCAAGAAATAGAATAAAACTGCATAGTAGTTTTTGTATTTATATTTTATTTATTCATTGATATTGGTCTTAACGGAGGTCTTCGACGCCCGCAAGGTAGTGTATTCTGGTGTACGTGTTCTGGGGCAATCGGAGACAGTAGTTAAATGCGTGCTATCAAAGACAGGGCCGTCGAGGAGTGCACCGACTGAAGACATATTGGCGTCGGTGGATGACGAATGAGATAATAAGATGACCAACGGATATTTTATCACTGGCTTTGGATAGTGGCACGGAAGCGGTCGTGGTCTGTTCTTGGGGACCAATCCACAGCGTAACATTTTCAGTGTCAAAGTAATATATAAACGATCGCAGTGGCTTTCCGGATGAATATATTGTAGTGAAACTGCTTCATACCATTCGGATAAGTATCCTATAAAATACTGTCGATTTCTAGTATATTCATAAAATGCTACATTTTATTCGTATGTATAACGGTACGCGGTGAAGTAAGAATCGATAGCAAATATATCGATTCTTACTTTTACATACAAGTAATCTTCTCACATCCATTATAAAATTTGAGTGATTAGCATTTTCGACAAATATTGTCTGCATCTTAAGATGTATTCGGTAATTCTGTATCTTGCACTGTTAACGATTCAAGATCATTTATACCTGTGAAATACCCTTATGGGAAACAGTTTGCTCTATGGAGACTGGGGCACCTTAAGGAGTCATCTCACGGGACATTCATCAGGACTGTCAACCACGAGGATCGAACGCCAGTCTCCTGCAACGACGGTTCAACGTGTTAGTCACCGGTCCATCCGCGTATAGGTCACAGGTTTTTGCTAGGTCATCAATTGTAAGGTCTAGGTCCAGGTCTAGGGTATACTTGGGTCGTGTAAGACACATGCACCTAGTTATGACATTTGGTTTTGGGTGGGGGTGTACTGTAGTGTAGCCAGATAGAGGGAGGAAGTTGGAGGAGGAAGTGGACAGATAACAGGGATTGTGGTGGGATACCAGACTGGACTCCCGTTCCCTTGCTGGGCTTGGCTTATACGCTCACTAACCCACGAATCCGGAAGTAAGATAAGCCAAATAATTCACATACTGCTCTACTACCGGATCACAAGTGCATATACCATTGGCTGACATTTCAGGCTGCAGTCAATTTTGAATTCATTCGATTTGATTTTCATTCATTAATTTATTTGAATGCTCCTTAACGACCCCAGAAATAGCTAGATTATACTAAAGTACGATGTACGAATGAGCGGGTGATAATGAGACGATGATGGGTGAGAGGACGTTTACAAAAACCCATGCGTTATGCGGGACTAACACACGCCCGCGACCTGACTTAATTCAGTTTCTAACGTATTGCGATAGTTAATTGATTCACTGGGATGACTTTATTAATTTACTGATGGTTCAACGACATACTATACTGATGACCAAGATCTGTCGGCGTCGGTGAATGATATATAAGATGGTGATATGAAAGGTTACTTTTTATTATGTGTTTTTAGAGATACCGGTGTAAAGGAATCGTTTAACTGCGGGATAACTTTACTGTACAGTAAACTTATCCCGGGAAAACTTTACTGTACAGTACAAAAATCCCGGTAGATTATTATGGGAGCTGGTATATTATTATAGCATTGAAAAACATATTAGTAATAAAATACTGGGAAAAAATCAGAGAGAAAAATTCCCACAATACCAAAAGAGGGATTTTTACATAACCAATAATGCGCAACTACTACATAGGGTGACTAAAATAAAACACACTGGGATAAGATTATACTAAAAGGTGCACAACAGGTACTTTTTTTCTCTCTGATTTTTCCATAGTATTTTATTACTGATATGTTTTTCAATGCTATAATAATATGGGGTGATAAGATCGCCCTTGTGGTGCCCCGTCCAAACGATCCTATCTTTCATCCTTAGCCTTAATCGGGGAACAATGATTTTGTATCAAGTTTCGATGTTATACAAAAAAATAAAAATAATAATAATAATAATAATATACCAGCTCCCATAATAATCTTCCGGGATTTTTGTACTGTACAGTAATAATATCCCGGGATAAGTTTACTGTACATAATCTCCTCCCGGGATATTATTACTGTACATAATGTTATACCACAGTAAAGAAATACTGCCACACCGGTAGTGAGAATAAGTCGGTCGTGGCTGAATGACAAAGAAACCACGATGCATCGTTGTATGTACGGTCGATCATGACAAGAATCGAGCCCCAGTCTCCTGAATGACAGTTGAAAATAATAGACAAAATAATGAAAATGATGATAATTGAAAAAGAAAATGAGTAAAAAAATTACGAAAGTAAAAGTCAAGAATGGAGGAATGAAATGAGTAGCATTTTGTTCGCTGAACTATTTGTACGCGTTTCTATTTGTATTCGACTAATGGGATAACGCCTGCTGTAGCTTATCAATGGAAAACAGATTATCCATGGATCGGAAGACATTATCGATAACTGTATTTTGTTGTTTAATCGGAATTAGTGAATATATCGGCTCGAATAGAATAATGTAGGATTAACCTATTTCGGCCCCATAACATAACTATCGCATTACAAAATATTTTATTAATACTTATGTTATCTCGAATAGGATTTGGTAGCGGTTGAATGAAAACGACGAAGGAACGTTTTTATCGACAATAATGACTTCGCTCAACACCTCCAATTTCATTGCTACTCTGCTACATGGCACACCACATTAGAATCTAGCTTGAACCGCTTGGAGACGTTTTGTCCAAACTTTATATCAGGCTTAAAGAAAATTGTGCATTGCACTGAAATATTTTATTCATTCAAACAGCAACTTCTCAATGTGAAACACAAACACACACACACACACACACACATATATATATATATATATATATATATATATATATATATATATATATATATATATATATATATATATATATATATATATATATATATATATATATATATTCATTCATACACACTGAGGGTCGAGTGTTTAATACATTGAACCGTCACCCAGGAGACCAGGGTTCGATTCCCGCCATGTTCGATCATCCTGATGCCCCTATTCCGTGGTTTCCCTCTGTCGTTTGACCGACTTCTCCCCACTATTCAAAAATACCTGATAAAATGACTTTTCATCTCATCATCCCACCATCTGATATATATCATTCACCCACGCCAATAGATCGTAGTCATCAGTAGAAATCGTCGTTAAACCCGATGTAAATGAAAAATTATATATATATATATTGCTACATTGCACGTATTTTTCTGACAGAACTAGATCATTGTCGCAGTAAGTCATGTGTAGAATATCGCAGTTACCTACCCCTTGCAAGCTGCAATCATGCTGTCAGCCGAGCTGAACACGTGCTCTTCTAGCCTAACTCCAAGGAGTAAACAGAATCTAATGACGATACTGACTGCATTAGGAGAGCCACCGTGGCTGGTCAACGCTCACCACAGGGTCAGCTTGTTTTGGGAAAAATAATTTTTTCAATCCGAAACGTATATTTGTTATTTATACTCAACAGGAATCATTAGGGTGAGAAAATCAGCACATATTACAAAATTTGATTCCAGCTGGCGAAATTGTTGAAAGCGATAATGAAAACGTGTCGAGGATGGAATCGAAGCAAATGAGGTTGGTCTTGAATCTCTCGATGTATCAAAGATGAATGAACGGTCAAGCTCATCATTTTTTTATCAATTGAAAATACTTCTTGCTATAGTCTGTCTCACCACTCTAGAGTAAGTGTCGGAGATCTTTGTAGTTTGCTCATCTATTGTCCGGCGAGAAAGTAGGTATATAAATATGTCAATCATCTCTACGTACTTCATCGGACTCATACAGTGTTGCATTTTACTCAAATTATATTACACTTAAATAAAATGAGACTCTGGGGGCGCATTCCTGTACGATTTAATCCAGTTTTAGAGCGTTATTTCCAATTTTTCAATACACGTTTAGCAAAGTTCCAAGTTGAAACTGGATTTATCTTGTACAAGAATGCATCCCCAGGGATTGAATGATGAATAATCGTTGATTATATCCACACAGGTGTAATGAATATGTTCTCAGACGAAGCAACGTCGCACAACAACCCTTACCCAGTCCAAACTTGTCCTCAAAATGCTACTGTTGGAGCTATGATTGACATGGTTATTGGTTACCTATTCGGTAGTTTGGCTGATCGATGAGATAGCAACAGTGAGGGGGGGGGGGCTACCCTAGAATTGTGAGACTGAGACTGATTATATGGGCCCACAGAAGATGAGGACTCCTATTCAGGTGGCAAGAACCTTATACCTTATAAGTACCTTATATACATCGAGATACGATGCTATTTTATCTGTATAACATTCTTCAGCGCTCAAAATTAAGGCCATAAATTCGAGTGATTAGAAAATTGAAATGAGGTTGCTTTTACTTCATGAGTGATGATTGTTTCAACCTTGACATTTGAACAAATTGATGGGGGGTAATAAACCTGATAATTTCAAGGTGTATTCTTATTCGAAATTGCGAAACATAGGTATACACATTACCTAATATCACCCCTACGGAGTTGTTCAGATGAAATTAGGAAAGATGTTGATCAAATATTTCACCACAGAACCATTTAACAATAGGGGTCTTCATTTTAATCACTTCTAGAATAAGCGAAGGAGTGAACCCGTCTCTTAATCAATGCTGGTGCTGATGAGTGGGCTTTTTTAATGGAAAAGTTCCGAAGTTAATGAGCTATCAAACCACCTACCCTAACGTGACCCTGACTTCATATTGACGTCATAGATTTAGAAGCCAACGAAAATCGGTGTCAATTCCTTCCAAATGACTATCGCCTATTTTGAATTATTCCGCTTATCTGTGATGAGGTACGAAGTGGCTATTCGTAGGGCCGGAAGTAGGTTTTATATTGGTCCCAGTTCAGATTGAATCAGTTTAGGATGTTTTATTTGGTTGGGTTATAGTTTTGGTTAGATTAGGTTGATTTTGGTTAGGCTTCGCGCAGCAACAACAACAATAACAACAACAATGTCCACATGTGGTGACGTAGACCGATGGTTCGATGAACAGCGGCTGCCTAACAACAACAGCAACCAAAACAACAACAACAACAACAACAGCAACAACAACAACGTCTGCATGTGGTGACGTAGTTCGATGGTCCGATGAGCAGCGGCTGCCTAACAACAACAACAACAACAACGTCTACATGTGGTGACGTGGACCGATAGTCTAAACAGCGGCTGCCTAACAACAACAACAACAACAGCAACAACAACAACGTCTGCATGTGGTGACGTAGTTCGATGGTCCGATGAACAGCGGCTACCTAACAACAACAACAACAACAACGTCTGCACGTGGTGACGTAGACCGATAGTCTAAACAGCGGCTGCCGATAAAGTGGTGCTCACCTGATGCTGTATTAGGATCGAGATCGAGATCAAATTGAATTGAATATTCAGGGTTTCGAATATTCAGGTACATCCACAAACAAAAGTCCATATTTGTGTTTCCGATCGCAAAAATCATTCTGAACAATCATAATATCCATTTTTCAACCGTCATCGAAACTCGATAGAAAATCATTGTTTTCCAATTGAGGCTATGATTGAACGGTAGGATCCTTTGGACGGGGTACCCCAATGGCAGTCTCACCACCCCAAAAAATAGTTGATAATAAGACGACTCATTTAACAATCTATAAATCTAAATCAATAATTTCAATCACTCCAATAATTTTAGGAATAGTTATCATTCAAACATTCAAACTGGGGAGAAAGAATCTTTCATCTTGTTCTATCTTTTCATTATCTTGATCTTGAGTCAGCTCTTCAAGGTCAGGCGTTGCTTGCATTCATTCATCGCGATCGATTCAATCTCTATTTCCATATCATGGATAACAAAATACCAAGAAATGCTTGTTTTGAAGTAAGTAAAAGACCACTTTCTGTTTGGCTAACAATAGTCAAATCCTATGCAATATCTCAGTTTAGCCAGGTAGGAAAGGAACTTACTATAGGTTCAAGCTGTTCAAATGTGTGTCTATTCTATTATTTTACTGTCTACATCTTTAAATACAATCATTATTTTCTCAATTAAGGCTAAGGATGAATTATCAAGATCGTTTAGAAGCGGCATCTCTTGGTTATTTCAAGACTTCAAGGCAGTCTTGTCACCAAATGAATAATTATCACCGGCACAGTAGCTGAGTGGTTAGCTCACTTGCTTCGTGTGACCCGGGAGGTGAAGGGACATATCGGACCCGGTTCGATCCCGCCACCGTCCATCTTTACAGGGGTTTTTCGTGGTTTCCCTCTGTAGTCTAGGCTAATGCCGGGATGGTTCCCACAATATAGGCCACGACCGCTTCCTTCCCACTATCCTTCCCATTACCCATAAAAAAAAACCTTCATCTCATCATCCCATCATCTCATCAATCATTCATCCGACGCAAATAGATCTCAGTCATCATTACAGTGCGTCGTTGATACCCAATATAAAAAAAAAAAAAATTATCTATCGATCATTATGAATCAAAACATTGACACCAGAACTGCGCTGTGTGTGACCATACTTCTTCGCAGCGGACACAAGTCTATCAGTCCCCTCCAGAAAATGTTCAAATGATATCAGAGATATTCAGTCAATTGTCAATTGTTGAGTCTTTCACTCCGTACAAAATTCGAATGTGTGAAATCCATACCCAAATGTTCTTCCAATCCTTGTATTATCGATGTATAACAGGCCCAGTTCTGATTCCTATCATGACGATCTCACTAACATTAGGAACAAGTGTGGACCAATCGTGATAGAAATAAGAACCGGTCTCTATATTTTCTGGCCATCATTTCGTTTCCTTTGTCCATGATATATGTTGACATAAAATCCACTTCTTATTTATTTAACGCTGCAACAATTGTTGTTAATTGACCCACGTTTTCATCACTGTTACAATGATCTCACTTGGAATAGAATAAAGTGTTTGACCATTTGTAATAGCAATGCAAATAGGTAGCAATAATCCAATAAGCAGTTGGTGTAATCAAAGCATTAGATTCTGGATCCAAGCTTTCTTCTTCAATCTTCTCTTCACGTTGGAACTTGGAAGCTGACTATCATCGTACAGTTGGTCTGTCACCACATACGGACGTTGTTGTTGTTTTTGTTGTTGTTGTTCATGTTGTTGTTGTTGTTGTTGTTCATGTTGTTGTTGTTGTTGTTGTTGTTCATGTTGTTGTTGTTGTTCATGTTGTTGTTGTTGTTGTTGTTCATGTTCATGTTGTTGTTGTTGTTGTTGTTGTTGCTGCGCTCAGTCTTCACTGCCCTGAATCAAGCCAATCTAACCAACTTAATCAACGTGATCCAGCGCCGGACTGGGCCACCGGGCAATCGGGCAATGCCCGGTGGGCCGCCGGCTGAATTAATATCAAAATGGGCCGCGGTCACCCGCGAATACCTTTTTATGCGTTCTTACAGTTCATCCACTTCAACGTTTCACTCTCGTCCAAGGTTTCACGTAAATGCGTAATCAAAACTTACGATGACCGAGCATTTGAATATAGGCCTAATTCGTTATTTAGAATATGATCTTGCTTATCTTGCTTACATATATTATCGAAATATATTTAATAATTAGTGAATATAACTTATAAGCTTGATAAATTGAGTACCGGTGAAACAAATTGGGATATAATCATATTTGAGATGGTCAGTGGTCACACCCAATTAAAATTGAGATTTTTATGATTTTGCTGTTTGATGAAATCGAATTTCGAAATATATCCTTTCAATGGTGATGATCTTGTAATTTGAATGAAACTCACAGAAAATGTCCCAAAATTCAACTTGTCTGCATGCAATAACCGTAATAAGCATAAGTGTTGACTTACTGAAAATAACAGAATATACACACACAAATCATGATTTTTCAAAAAATGACCTGCGGGCCAGGACCCGCATCCCCGTCATGGGCATAACAATTTTGACTTCGTTATTCTAGCACATCTCGGAATTCTTTAAATTCGCGGTACCAAAGAATATAAACCTAATATTGTGCCTGTGTGTGACAAGTGTTGAATGCTGAGGTGTTGATTACTTTTCTTCAGAAAAGTGACTATGAATAATACGACAAAGACAGATTTGAAGCAAGCGACGGCAGGAGAAAATGTTCGTGATAGGCCTACTGATTAATTAAGTCTCAATTCCGATTGAGAAACGAACATGATAATTTAACTGAAATTACGAAAAAAAAAAACATCTAATCTATAAGAGAAGATTTACTAGGTCAAATATCGAAGAAATAGCGTCGATGTTTTTTTTCCAGTATTCTCCGACTTAACCCAGTGATATTCAATGAACGGATTTTTGGACCCCTGACCCTACTAATTGAAAATGGATTCCATTATCAACGTTTTTCCGCACTATTTTCGACTGCCGGTATTTGTGTTATCTTCGTCAATTCCGAATATTCCAGTAAATTCACCTTGCATGTACACCAATTTTCTTCGTGTCCAATATTTGGTCTATATTATGGTATATTATGGATATTACAAGAATTCCAATTTGTAATTTGTAACTTTTCGATATTGAAATACTGGTAATTTTCTACATCACCAATTGTTGTTTGGCCTATCTACAACAGCGCTACATTTGTAAAACTATACCTACAACAACAAAAATGAAAATTATAGGCTCACACCAATCTTGAGCTCAGATAGCTTGAACCCCCCCCCCCCCCCCCGTGAACCGCTTTTTGTATTTTTGCCCGGGCCGGTTGTGAGAGCCAGTCCGGCACTGACGTGATCCAACCCAAATGACCTAAACTAACTAACCTAACCGATCAAACAACCTAGACTGATTGTATCTGAACCCGACTCAATCAAAAACCAACTTCCGGTTCGAAGAATAGCCCCTTGGTATTCGAGCCACATGGGACATCTCCAATTGAGTGCGCTATCCAGTACATTTCTTATTCTCATTTCAGTCTTATTATTATTATTATTTAAGATCTTGAAAATATCATTCATTTAATTCGTCCGCTATAGAAAGAAACTCTTATACCGTATTTTATTTTCTTCAATAAATAATCCTGTAGCTATTGGGGAGTTGAAAACTCTTAAGCTCCCGCCCTTTTGTCTTTTGTCCGAAGAACAACTAACAAATGAAAATCTTTTGCCTTGATCCTGTCACAGTAGAAGAAAAGAAAATTCAATTTTAATGTCATGACAAAAGCTTGAAACGCATCGGTACTTACCAGAAGCCATTCAAAATACTTTTCTATGGGTCTTTCAAGAAGTAATATATCAAAAGTTGAAACCACATCATAGCCCACAGAGATTACGTACCCAGAGATAAATTTCATTGGTGATAACTCGATATACCGTCTGATTGCTCATTTTTCATTGTATTCACCTATATAATGTGATTAGAAAATGAGTCACATGCTGTGTATCTGTAAGAACGATCTTTTGTTCAAGTCTTCAACTATTTATTTGCGGGCGCTGAAGACCGTAGGGCCTATACCGGAATAAAGTAGGCGGTAGTGTGACATGAGCTTCGGGGTACTTTTCAATGAAATGTGGTCAGAGTTCAGGTACGGTTGCGCACTTGAATCCATGTCACACAACTGAGTCGACTTTATTCCGGTATACGCTCTTCAGGCGCCCCTATTTACTCCACCCATCAAATATGGCATCACATGGTTATTAACTGGCAATAACTAGCATTAAGCTGGCCTTCCATGAACGCGGTATTCGCTTAGCAAATTCGCCAAGCGGGATTTTAAGCCGCCATGATGATAGAACAACCAATCAGTGACGAGTTACGCGATTTCTGATTGTTGAGCTCTCATCAGTTCCACCGCCTTGCGAAAGCGAAACGCAAATCGGCCAGCTTTAGGTGGTCATGGCATGTGACAATTCTAACTGTTAAATACAAGCAGAGACGAAAGACATACTACAAAGACACTTCATTCTTTGGGCTGATGGAGGAAAAAACAGGTGCACACCTCCATTCCCGCCCGCCCACAATTAAAAACCTATCCAGACCACTGCTGCGTGGACTACGGTCTGGCCGATAGCCGATCACCATCCACAATCCAGTACGCTTGTAGCGCTGTCTAGCGATGTGCGCGTGACTACAGGGCGAACGGTTGGAAGGGTGCGGAGAAAAATGAGTGGGGCAAAAGTTGTGACGAGTTTTCTCAACATGACGTGTTGTCTTGAAAACGTCACGATACACAGCTCTGAAATACCGGCACAAGCAGCTCAGTTGCTGACGCACTCGCTTCATGTGATCCGGGTGTTCGTGGTTTCCCTTTGTATAGTCGAGGTTAATGCACGTATGTTTTCTACAATTCGACACTAAAAGTAACAAGAGATCGCGCTAGTGTCGTCGACAAAATTCCATTATGGCCGCTGAAACGAGGATACCTGGACAATTAGCACTATTGATTCCATGCACAAAGGCAGACGCACCGATGAAAAATAAGGGATTTCTCGATAATATGTAGGCCTATACGATACTTTAATATTTGGACTTGAAGTACAGTTGAAAAAAAAACATTCATCTCGGCCAAATCCAACCCCCAGCTTTATGTATTCAATTCTTAACTTCATTCGATCTCTATGATTTGATGGAAGTGTTCAAGTGATACAACCACAAGTTAGTGTCAATAAGGAGTTCGTGAATATATAATTGATTCAGCTCGAGTCTGATTTCTTAGGAAACATGATCAAGAAGATTTCTATAGTCGATAGAAATATTTAAAATCGACTTACATAAAAATTATTGGATTCCTTTAAAATTAATCTCTCAAACTACTACGATCCATTCTATCTAGCTAAGTTTGACAAAAACTGTTGTCATTTTCATTTCATTCAACAAAAATGTGACATATTTGTAGGCCTACTCAACATCTTATTATTCATTATATGGAATTATATTGTTCTTGATTCGTCTTTAGTATGCAATTCCTAATTTCAGTAGTAGGTCTACTGACATGATACAAATTTGCCACAATAGTAAAAATCACGTAATTCACCTACCACCACATTTTCTCCTCTAGGCCTACTCCCCCTCTGTACAAAGCTGATAAATTCACCGTGTAAATACAGTATACTTAATACCAAATACCTTATGATACTACAGGAATAATAAAATGCCCATAATTGACTAAACTAGGCATGAACTCACCATCACCGAGTTTGGTGATGAAAGATTAGCTTCATTCCACAAAAAAAATCATAATGGCATCAGCAATGTCAAGCACTTTCCAGGCAATCTTCTCACTGGCTATACAGGACTTTTCCCGATCAATTACGTCGATTTTGACATCACATTTTTGTAGAAATGGTATAGCCATTTCATGCGTTATTCAAGTGCACGTGGGTAACCTATCCTTGTTTCAACAGTTCACATTTTTCCCGCCGCGCGCGTATCTGCAACTTTTAGTGTCGAATATAGGCCACGACCGTTTCCTTCCCACTATCCCTACAATTACCTGAGAAACTCACATCTCATCATCCCATCTTCTTCTCATTAATCATTCATCTGACGCCAATAGATCTTAGTTATGATTACGAGATGAACAAGCAGTACTTGGTCAAGGTGTTGGGCAGTATGTGGTTAGCTTGCGACTCTCAATGATGGCACGGTGTAGTGTAAGTAAGCTAGAAGAGCACAGAAGCGGTTTAGCCAAATAGCAGTCTGTAGGTGACAACAAAGATGCATTGAGGGTTGCGTTGGCCTGCCAGTTAGAGATGGGGACTTCACTAATTCGAAAACACGTTCCATTTCCTGAGTAGGCCTACTTTCCCGAGAAATATTGATCGCTGCCTCTATCTAGTGCTGTTTTGTGGAGACGGCTGTGATAAGCTGGCAAACTTGATGACTGTTATTATTAGCTGAGCCGACGTCATTGAGTAAAGTTAGTTCCTTTTATCACCACTTATCTACGCACTGTCAATAATTCTTCAAACGTGGACCGTGAATTGGAATATATTTTCAACATGGGAGGGATAGGAAGTGAGGACATCTCCAATGGGCAAACCAACGCAACCCCCAATGCATCTTGGTGACAATCTTCAAACAAAGAGCTCTCCAATACCTTCAAAATGGTGCCAAATAAAGTCATACGGTCCCACCAACATTCTACAAGTATACAGCTGAAGAATGTTTGTAGCCTCTACCAGTGAGAATGATGCGAAATAGTTAGAATCGTTCTCAGGTACGCCATCTTGAAGGTACTAGAAGTATCTATGTTTAAATAGTTATTTTAATTTTGATATCTCATACCGCTCGAAAGTAATCACCAACAAACTGATATGTGGCTACATCGACTTCTATGTGCGCTCAATTGGTCTATAAACTGACGAGTAAAGGGTGGATGGATAGTGTGAGTTATAGTTGGGGGAAAGGGGGGGGGGGGGGGAAACACAACCCTCGAGTGAAAGCGCGATTCGGAGGGCAGCAACATTTGACTACGAACATTTTATTGTTTTATTGAAATACGTTTTGCTGATCCCGATTTGAGATTGTTCTCCGAGAAAAATACCACGAAACAGAATTGTGTCCGTTTTTGTTTGTTTATTATTTAATGTTTTCGATATTGCATATATATATTCCATATTTTTGGCTTATAACATATGAACATGAATATGATTGATTTAAATAGTTATAATAGTCACGACTCACGAGACATTGAATATAAGTACAACTGTATATAAGATGGAACTCAATAATCAAGTAAGAGTAGGGTAGGATTGGTTGATCATTAGCCCACAAAAATGATAACTGAAATCGAATGTTTGAAGACATAACAATTGATTTGATCAATGATAGATCATATTGATATTGTATCATTGAGAAACAAAAGCCAGACGCCTGTGTGTGGAGAAGGGGGAAAAGTGTATTACGTTCACTAAAATATGTAGACCAAAAAGGAAGGAAGTATCTCAATATTTTAGGTAAATGTAATGCATTCCGAGATAATAAATTTGACTTCAGCATATAAATGACAATGTATAGGAGACATTGTAGATGATTAAACTGGATTTTGATGAGGTTCATTCAATTCAGAATGTTGTACTAACTAGTAGATGACCCAGTCATGACCATGAATTAGGAGGTGTTATTGTCCAAGGTAATTCCAGAGGTCAATTTGAATGTCATGCAGTCCGGGAATCAATTTATACTTGAATGAGTTATAGTTTACTGATGGCGTTATGGCTTCAGGTAAGTTGTTCAACATTGTTTTGTATGATGAACAATCCGAGTGTATATCACTTTATTACTCTTAAAAGAAGCCTGTTTGATCATGCAAACCCTAATGGCAAGTGGAAAATTCAAGCATAGAGAGTCAACTTTGCTAACAATAAACGAAAGGATATTGAGGATTGAATATCCAGTATACTCGATCAATACTCGAATATCAATACTCGATTGGTCATTTTATGATACGTTGCATTCATGACAAGCTTCAAGACATTACGACTCGTTTGTGGATCGAGCTCGTCTCAAGCGGGCTTAAAACGGAGACCAATTTAGACTACGACTAAAACATCGTTAGAACTGTCGTGTCATATCTTGAGTTGACCCGATTGGGGTCAAGTCTGCAGAGTACTGCCTGTAATCAGCTATATGGCAATTACTATGGCCGAAAGATAATACTTCAAGCCATCTCACGAAATGTTGAATCGAATCTTTTCCCCAAATTGCCCTCTCACTCCTTTTCCCACGCACCCTACTACCCCTCCACTATACACGCGTGCCGATCACAGTTGAAATTGTTACCGACTATCGGCCAGACCGTGTCAATGGTGTCATCCACGCCCGCCGTAGATATAAAGGCCATGGATCAGATGGGCACGGTAATGCCATGATAGTGACAGTCCAAGCAGTACTTTTGTATCGACCGTGCTATACATCACAAGACATTTATAAGTGTGTGTTGATTTGTTCGATCTACAAACAGGCCAGTCACATATCCAAACTGCTTGATTTCCTGATGACGCGCCCCCTAAGAATTAATACTTTCAATTATCTCTTTTACCACCCTCCTCTATACATTCCTCCTCGTTGCATTATTACGCTTCATGCAAATCTATTCGGAAATCTACCGTACCACTGGTATAGAGAGACAGTTTAGAAGGGATGGTATAGACCGAATATTAGAGAAAGCCTGCGGTATGTGTTTTTTTTGTCGCTGATTAAACTGTGACTAAAGCCGCATCAGCATCGGCGTTCGCATCTCGATCTTTCCCCCCCCCCGCTAACCCCCCCACCCCCACCCACCCTCAGCCACTCTTGCTTGTTCTTTGCCGTGTATTAGTTCATGTTATTACCATAAGACCGCGCTCAGATCAACTCACCCCCATATCTAGCGTACAGACACTTAAAATCAAACATGGGAGGACTGATGGAGACTTCGAACATTGATAGACCACGTCAAATAAACAATTAATACAGAACAACAAATATTATAGTCTATGAAATATCTATATTCGTGTAGAATTGAGTCGTTATTATTGCGAATTTTCTATATAGATTCTGCGAATATATTATGAAAATGTATTGCCGGAAGCCTGTAAACTATGATACTAAACACGTGAAGCAATGATGGAACACTGACAAAAGTTTCGCCATTTGAATTAATTCTATTTGAATTTCCGCCTTCATTTAATCGAGTGGGACGCATGAGGAAGGATCTTTTGTCAAGTGTGTACAAATTAAATGATACCGTATTTATATATCTTAGATAACTCACTGGAAGTGTAAACTGAGTCTACTGGGAGGTTATGTGTATCACAGTGAATCCAATAGCTAATGAATGAATACAATTGATATAAGGTCTGCTCTTAATGGAGCTTGGATTGTACATTGGGTTTGAAGGTAGCTAAAATCTTCTTACACTAATTCCTGTTAGTGTAAAGTTTTAATTCTCCCTTGTACTTAATGTTAAGATGGAGGACTCCTTCTTCGTGAACCAAAGCTAATACGATTTTACGCTGGATTTAGCCCTCCCACTCTCCGCAACTGCCGTTGTGCCACCCCTACCCCCATTCCTCCTTACCTCCCCCCACGCTCCCTATATACCTTTCCCTATCAAACCCACCCCTGCACAATACGACATGCACACTTTTCACCCCCCCCCCCCCCCCCCGACCCTCAGTCAGGCAGTCGGGGATACGAGCTATCACCACGTGTGCTGTCTCTGGCCAGATCATATAGCTGAACCATTAGTGCTGTCTTGGTGCTGAACTACCCCACCGACAGCTAGCTTATTGGGGGTACGGACTAGTGGATACATGATGGTGTACGATTGATAACCAGCGGTTCATGCGGGATTCGAACCCGCGTGCAACTTGACTTGCAAACGGAGAGCCATGATTTTATTCATTAGTTCTTATTCTCGATCGGATCCGAAGTAGGCTTTAGATTGATTTCGGTTCAGATTGAATTAGTTTAGGGTGTTTGTTTGGTTATAAGCTTCATCTGATTAGTTAGATTGGGTTATTTGGGTCAATTGCATAAGAGGAACACTGAGCTTCTCAAATGAATGTACGTATATATCGATTAATCAGAATCGAGTGATTAATATGGTGCCTTTAAATTCTATTGAAATATAAAATAGATGAAAAAAGTGTGTTTATAGTTCGGTTGTTCGTTATTTCATTTCAAACTTCCATAAAATTGTGACACGATCCTGCTTCAAATTTCTGTGGATGTATACTCTTATAATTGAAGATATGCAAGTCTAAGGTCCACTGAGGAATGGATCTACTACAATTTTACAACACGATGGAAAACTTGAAAACTTTGACAATCGGCAAAAATAACTTGTGCATGGAATCACTGGAGAAATCGATTCGCATCCCAACAAGAAGCGTACATTATTCAAAAATGACAAAAAAAGATCAGAGAGAAAAATTCCTATCAATTTCAATTTCATTTTTCAGCGTTTCATTCCATTTCATTCTCGTGTCACTGTTAATTGAAAATATACACACACACACACACACACAAAAACGTTTCTACTTGTCTTCGAATTGCACGCATAACTTGGGACAGAATTTGAACTACGTCATTCATTTAAAACATTCCAGCAGAATAAAATTAAGAATCGAATCCTTTGATATATACATGTAGGGAAAATGAGGCATGCGTATAGTTGCCGTCGCCTGAAGTGGTCGATCAAGTTATATCAACATGCATCCTGAGACGTATACTGGCATTTCAAGCACTGGAATTAGCAGACAATGTGCATGAGCAATCCACGCAGAGTCTGTGGAAAACTGAGAGGTCAAATATGCATAGATTTTAATTGAATTGATATTTTAATTTCGATTCAAGCCATTCTGATTGATTGATTATTGTTTGCTTAACGACCCTACCGGCAGCTAGGTTATACGGGGGTACAAATGAGCAGGTGATTATGAAACTATAAAGTGATGATTAGTGAGAAGACGTTGTGAAAACCCATGCCTTATGCGAGACTCGAACCCATGCCCATCGGTGACTAGTATCTGAAGCGGTGCCTCAGCTGCCCGAGCTACCGAGGGTGGCTCAAGCCATTTTATGTTACCGCAAGTGCACATGGTCGTTCTCTGACAATGAATTACATTGACGAGCTAAGGCGTGGGTTCGAGTCCAGCATCAGGCAAGGGTTCCAGTCTCATAGAAGGTGTGGGTCTCCATAAATTCATAAATTCATTCAATTCATCCTCTCATATTTAGAATAACCTAGCTGTTGGGGTCGTTAACAAGTGAACAATCATTATCAAGGCTTCGGGAAAAATGAAAATGATCCTTTTTGTAGAAGTTTATAGGTCAATTGGATGAACAAAATGGCTTTATTATGATCTATTAACCAAAGCTTATGCTTTACTTAGCTTTTAGCTTATGATTATGTTATGCTAATTCCCCCCCCCCCATCCTTTCCCTCCCCGACGATATGATGATCTGTGCTTCGTATCGTGCACAGACTCGGGCAATTGACTGTTGTTTCAAGCCACACAAAGGTAATGCGAGTTACGAAGTGAATGGAAACGTAATAATACTACTGTCAGGCTGGACATTTAGGTGCTCAATCAATTCTTCATTCATCTTCAGTACATCGAAACGTGAAATGAAATATATATTCATGGGATGAATATAATCCAAGTGGTTATTACTCGAACCAGGACACTTATTCTCGAGATTCATGAGATATGGAATCACTAGAATTAGAGTGAGATTCTAATAATTCCACTGAAAATGACTGATTGGTATTCCTGAAATCATCATTTCCAATTTAATTTCATGTGATTCCACATTCCACTTAAGAATCTAACCACCCATTTGGTTAGTGAAATGTCAAAGTGAGTTATAAAATATTGTGCATAGCACTCGAGATGGCTTTGCATCACTACCACTAGGATAATTAACTAGGGAAGGCAGTGTATCCTATTTGTTTACATTTTCACGGGCTGCCATTGGCTATAATCTACCTATAGTCTCCTAAAGGGTATCTCTAATATAATAAAAATAATTCTATTTCATATTTCACGATTTTTAAACTCGGGAATAGCAAAACGGTGAGAAGTGAGATAAAAATGTGGAATGAGATAATAATCTCATCTCATTTCACTCATCTCATAATCTCATAATCTCAGGAATAAGGCTCCAGAAGTAGGATTCAGATTGGTTTTAGTTCAGATTGAATTAGTTCAGGATGTTTGTCAGACTAGTGAGCTTGGTTGGTTCGGATAGTTTAGATTGAATTAGTTGGTCAGATTCGGTTGATTTAGGTTAGTCTAGGTTGCGCGCAACAACAACAACAACACCGATAAAAATCTTCACATGTGGGGACATGGGCCGATGGGCTGGCTCTTGCTGGTTACGTACATATTTGTACTTATTAGCATTCCGTTCTACACCAATCAAATTGTAAGACAACATTACATTGAACGTGCAAAAGTTATACAAATTTGTAACAGTTGAAAAAAATAAATGATTCATATGACTATTATCATAATAAATATGGCCACAATAAATTGCTAATACTTGGCTCTGTAGATAGTAGATATTACTAGTCAACTTATGAGAAAATCACCAAACTATGTTGTACGTATACATTCACATAGTGTCACATCTAAAATTATTATTAATACAAAAACCAAAAACTATTAAAAATTACTTTTTTTTTTTTAAGTTTTTTTTTATTATCATAACGACACATATGAGTACATTTTATAGACCCGCAAAGTCAGAGTGTTGACTTGTCTGCGGGTCTATTAACATTACAATGTAAAAATAAGTATACTCGAATTGAGTTAAATTGTCTGAGCGATGAAAAGCAATTACATATCTAACACATAATAATACAAGTGAACAATACAAATGAAGGAAAATAAATGGGTGAAATAATAAAGAACAATTATATTTTCTACAATTTAATAATGAACAAATAAACGATTTGATCTTTTATCAATTGGATGGTCAATTCTATAACAGACTATTTTCATTAGAATTGATCCAAATTTTCAAATACTTCTTCAAAAGAGAAATTGAAGTTATATTACACAGTTCTGAAGGAAGTTTATTGAAGAATCTCGGTATCAAGGCTCGTCTTTCCCTCTAAAGAAACTAGAACTTGGTTCTGTCAATACTAATCGTTGGAGCTAGAATATGCTTTCAAACTATAAAAACAATTGGCGAGCAGAAACATTTTCACATTGGCTTCGAATACATGTCGACTTGTTATCTCTTCGAAATGTTCTCGCAAATGATCATAGATCTCTGAGCTAGAAATTATTGGATCATTTTCTGAAGGTTCCAATTTGTCGTTGCTGACTATTCATAAGCTATTTTTCATCCGTGTAATAAAATCATGAATATCATTGTTCATTTTCAATAAGTGGATGTTCTCTTTCTGTCTTTCACACAAAAAACTGATCCTAGAATATATAATAAGGTTTCGGTTGAAATTAATACTGAATGAATGTCTTTAAAAGTTTCCTGAAAGAATATCTTATTTCCTTTATGTGCCATCGCTCTAACTGCTTTCTTTTGCAATTTGAATATTTTTACAGCTTCAGTATACCTCCTCATATTATAATTCCATACCTTATCTAGCTTGGATTGGACATTCGCATTTTAATCACAAACACGTATTCCCAAAGCTGGCAAATGTCTGTCATTTGAATGTGATTTACTAATCAACTTCCCTGTTACAATACGCAAAGATTTAGCTGATCACAAACAATACACACAAGGAGGCATCATGCACTGGCATGCATATATTCTTGTGAGAGAGATTTGCGTTTACATATATAAGTAAAATATTAATAGCTTCGGACCAATCAAGAGTAATTGTCACCTAAATCGATCAACAGTCGAGATTCTTCAAATTGTCTTTAATTTATCGCTCTGAGTCTGTCTCCATCTCACCGTTACCATGCTTACGAGTACTATGTGAAGTCATGCATCTATAAGTAGCCTTCCTCCGTAGCTCAGCCAGCTGAGGCACCGCTTCAGGAACTGAATTACCTGTAGGCGTGAGTTGGAGTCCCGCGTAAGGTATACGTTTTCAAAAGCGTCCCTTCACCTATCATCACTTTGCAGTTTAATTATCACCTGTGCTAATTCGTACCCCCGTATAACCTAGCCGTCGGTGGGGTCGATGAGTGAGAACCGATTGGAAAGAGTGGAAAACCGAGACGCGTGGCCGAGTGGTAACACACTGAACCATCATTCAGGAGACCGGGGTTCGATTCCCGCCATGGTTGACCATCCTGACAGGGGTTTTTCGTGTTTTCCCTCTGTCGGTCAGGTTGATACTGGGATGGTTCCTTAACAACAGGCCACGACTGACTCCTTTCCGCCATCGAAAAAAAAAAAACACCCAATAAAATAACCTTTCATCTCATCATCCCAATTCCCAATCATCTAATTCATCATCCACCGACGCCAATTGATCGTAGCCATCAGTATAGTGCGTCGTTAAAACTCAATATAAAAAAAAGAAGTGGAAAATTTCATCACGGCGTTCGGTGTGTTGTTGTTGTTGTTGTTATTGTTGTGGTTTTATTGACATTCTCATAGAGAAGATACATGTTTTCCACACAATAGAGCCCACAAAGCCTAAATTTGGCTTGTCTGTGGCATAAATATGATTAATAATGAAGCAGATGTGATCACAAAATCAAATATCAAATTATAGTTAGAATCAAATCGCTAGGAACTGAAGCTTACAGTCTTGCCAGGAAAATTTGCGTGGGGAACTATGGTTTCGGGTCACTCGATAGTTGGTTCAATGATGCGATTGTCTCCAATCGATGCGGCTATTGAAAGCTGAGAACGCAAATAATCGCTACTCTTCCGAACCCAAGACAAATGAACAGAGTAGGCTTAGACAAACGTGAGTCAGTATGGAAGATTCTTGCAACTTTTTATAGGGAATTGGAGCACGATATGTCCAATTTAGAGGAAAATATATTCATTATTACGCTCATTAGGCCTATATAATTGAAATTCATACTGAAAAATGTATTCCTTATTGTTTCAATGATTTCTTCTCTTCTGTGTGTGGTTCAACTGACACAATTTGTCAGGCAAGATGCAAAGCTGTTTTATTTTAATAATGGGTTTAACGACGCAATATAATGATAACTTAGATATATTGGCGTCGGATGGATGATTAATAAGATGATGGGATGATGAGTTGAAGGTTTCTTAGGTAATGGAAAGGATAATGGGAAGGAAGCGGTCGTAGCCGATATTCAAACCTGTTCAAACATAACATTCTGATCTGAATATGTGTTATTTCACATACGTACTTGTTTTGCTACAATATTATTATTATGAAAATATTTGTTTTGTGAAGCGTATTCACACTAGGGTTATTCATCAATGGGACATTTTCGTTTATATCACATCGATGATTATTAGTATTGTATCGATATTTTTTCTCCTATCTGATAATCGTACCGAGTGCCCGGATATCGTACCGAGTGCCTGGATATCGTACCGAGTGCCCGGATATCGTACCAAGTGCCCGGATATCGTATCGAGTGCCCGGATATCGTACCGAGTGCCTGGATATCGTACCAAGTGCCCGGATATCGTACCGAGTGCCCGGATATCGTACCGAGTGCCTGGATATCGTACCGAGTGCCCGGATATCGTACCGAGTGCCTGGATATCGTACCGAGTGCCCGGATATCGTACCAAGTGCCCGGATATCGTACCGAGTGCCCGGATATCGTACCGAGTGCCTGGATATCGTATCGAGTGCCCGGATATCGTACCGAGTGCCTGGATATCGTATCGAGTGCCCGGATATCGTACCGAGTGCCCGGATATCGTACCGAGTGCCTGGATATCGTACCGAGTGCCCGGATATCGTACCGAGTGCCCGGATATCGTACCGAGTGCCCGCATATCGTACCGGCTGCCTGGATATCGTACCGAGTGCCTGGATATCGTATCGAGTGCCCGGACATCGTACCGAGTGCCCGGATATCGTATCAAGTGCCTGGATATCCTATCGAGTGCCTCGATATCGTATCGAGTGCCCGGACATCGTACCGAGTGCCCGGATATCGTACCGAGTGCCTGGATATCGTATCGAGTGCCCGGATATCGTACCGAGTGCCTGGATATCGTACCGATTGTCCGGATATCGTACCGAGTATCCGGATATCGTACCGAGTGTCCGGATATCGTATTGAGTGCCCGGATATCGTATTGAGTGCCCGGATATCGTATCGAGTGTCCGGATATCGTATCGAGTGCCCGGATATCGTATCGAGTGTCCGGATATCGTATCGAGTGCCCGGATATCGTATCGTATCGGAAATGTCAACGTGAGGTGTGGTTGATTGGCGTCTAGCCGAAGATGTTCTCGAGCCAAAGACAAGGATTGGAGGAATACAACTCACAGCAAAGAGGGGCAGTTCCGTAACGACTAGAATAATCGATCCAGATAATCGATATTGATAATCGTTCGAAAAATATCGATCGTGAGAGATATTTCGATTATGCTCGGTACCCCAATGTATATATATATAATTAGTACGTATTCATAGTATATTGGTCAATCATCATGCACCACGCGTATATGTGTGAATATAATTATATCGAACGACGCATCGTATTTGTAACTGGCATAAATTGGCGTTGGGTGAATGTTTCATGAGAGGATGCGTAGAAGGTTTCTTAGGTGATGGAAAGGATAATAGAAAGGAAGAAGTCGTGGCCTTTATTGCAGGAACCATCTCAGCATTAGCCCAGATTATAGAGGGATATACCACGAGAAAACTCAGTGGAGTTGAACGGTGGCGGGGATCGAAACAGGTGCGATATGCCCCTCCCCTCCCGGATCACATGAAGCAAGCGCGTTAGCAATTGAGCTATATGTGTCGGTCATATGCACTACACGTGATCAATAAAATGAACCAATATATCGCCGGAACAACTGAATCTTCATTTGGTCATTGTTATACACACTGATGAAAAGAAGATGGATACCGAGACGAGTGGCCGAGTGGTTAATACACTGAACCGTCATTCAGAAGACCGGGATTCGATTCCCGCCATGATCGACAATCCTGCTGATTTTTTTCGTGACCTCTCTGTCGTTCAGGTCAAAACTGGGATAGTTCCTTGACAACAGGCCACGACCGACTCCTTCCCACGATCCGAAAACACCTAGTAAAATAACCTTTCATCTCATCATCCCATCCCATTTATCATTCACTGACGCCAATCGCCAATAGATCGTAGTCATCAATATAGTGCATCGTTAAACCCAATATGAATAAATGAAGACAGATATTTTTATATGCAAACCTCAAACTGTGCATAGAAAATAAAACAACTCGCAACTACAGTCATCCATCAGAAGTTGCAGCTTCCGTCTTCTATACGCGGAGAAGTATATAAAGAAGAGAGATCGAAGAAAGCAAACCAGATTATTATCGACAGCTTAGTTTTGTATTCAAGGCGACAGGTGTCAGTGCCATTGTCGTGCATTGCACCTATCATCCTACTCACCGCGCGTTGTCTCCCGAACTTCGATAACAAGATTGCCTAGCTGTTATATATACATCTATCTATTGAGTAAAGCTACCCATTGAAGGTAGCGCCAACAACTTGGTTTATCTGTAGTGAGAGAGTTGTCTCAATGCTTACTGTTTCTGTATATACGGACAAATATATATATATATATATATATATATATATATATATATATATATATATATATATATATATATATATATATATATATATATTAGGCAAAAGTTTGCTGTCAAAGAAGGAAATGTCAAGATGACATATTAAACAATAATTTCTCGATAAGCTCCAGTCCCCTCCCCCCCTCCTCCTCTTCGAGATAAACTGGTTTCACCCTCTTCCCTTCGCACCCCAATGCCACAGTTTATAGATAACAAATAAAGACAAGTGTATTTAATAATGTTATGCATTCGACTCTTCGAACATCCAGAGCCGCACAACTTTGGGATCGTAAGAATGGGCTCACGAAGCACAAACTTGTCATCAAAAATACACGCTGAAAATCTCATAAAATGGAAATTAATTTTTCATAGTTCTTCAATCCAAAGTAAAACACGTTTACCAACACTAATACGGAAAAAATCAGAGACGAATATTCGATATAATATTGATTGAATATAATTGAATGAATAATTTCTCAATTTCTTAATTGAATATAAGTAAATGATATATTGAATAATGATGATTATTAAATAACGATGATGTCAATAAAATGATATGAGAAACAATGGAGAACGAGGAGCCACCGTAGCGCTTACGGATATGAAACCAAAGCTTTAATTATTCATAAAAGAAGTTCACATTTCGAATTGTAAGTCTTACCACGAATCGACTATATATTTTATGTTTGTATCTTTCTATTGAAGGAAAGTTTTCTTATTTATCTGATTAGAAAATCCGCCTCGGTTTTGATGGTTCTTTATCTTGCAAGTGGGAAATTCAAGCTCCCCGCAAACTTTCTGTGCAGAAGGAGAGGAAGAAGAAGAAGAAGAAGAAGTATTAGAAGAGGATAGCTAGAGCGATGTTAAAAACCAACCTTCATCTGAACGCTGACATCTACGCGGCATAGCACAGGAAATGAACAAATAAAACACTATCAGCTTTTCATTCGTGTAACGAACTTATACATGTAGATATACCCTCGGTGATTTCTACCGAATAGCATATAAACACCTCACATTATTGTTGTCGTTAACTTCTGAGATTCGTGAAATTGTCATCCCCCTTCCACTCTGACTTCGACTGCTTCACCTTACCCCCCCCCAACCTTCAACCCTATAGACACACCTCATCGAATGAAAATGCTTGATTAGTAGCCATTGACGTCCTATTTTTAGCTCGCTATCAAGTCATCAGGATCGCTGCTGGCTCGTCCAAAAATTCCACCAACACAACAAATTGTCTACAGAAGTATATACGATACATTAATAATTTATCCCCCCCCTCCCCCCCCCCCCCCCGCGCCACTCTTATTATCAACGACACTCGGTCACGTGTATACGTCTGCGATGCCGAGATGTGGTACATTGGCTTGATGCAACCCGTGCTGAAGAAGGTTCAATCTCGATGCTCGACTTTGTTGGAAGAGAACGTATCAAATATAATTACAGAGAGAATGAATAATAAGAATCGATAGTGGTGTACACTACTAATTAGTGCGTATGAGCATACCAAAACAATCTCAAAGAATCAATAATGAGAAACGGAAAGACTTTTGATATATTGATGAGTTATATCGTACGGAAGACGACTCATCTCTCAGATAATGTGACTAAATTCCCCGGCCCGGCCTCCCCATTTCTCTACTCACAATACATCTTTGCCGTCATTTCTTTCTCCTCGTACGCGTATTAATTGAATCATGGTCCCTCCGCGCCATAGTCTTAAACCAGTAAGGCTAAATCCATGTGGTCATTCTTAACCTAGGATTAGTTCAGGGCATGCACCATTGTTCACCAACTTATTGTTTGAATATTAAAGCCTAGCTTAAGACCAAGCAACGTGAATAACCCAATAGCCTGGACTCGTAGGATCAAGCGATTACCGAACTAAGGGATAGGAACGCTACGAATTATTCAATCTCGCCAAGGTGGCTCTCCGTTCTCTACAGCCCTTTGGTCGGGATAGAAAATAGCTTCTTTTCCCAAACTAGGAAGCTGAAATATTAGTTTTGTGTTCTCTCACTCCGGTAATAAAGCAAAGTTGATCTCGGCTTATATTTCTACGATTGTGCTATTATTCAGGAGGACTTGTTCGCTTACCCGCTCACAATGTAGGCCTACACTACACAGGAGTGGGGAATGAAAGAGATTAGGTGTTGATCGGTTAGGAAAACTATTGTGCTGCTGGGTTTAGCGATATGTTCAAAGCGATCCGAGATCTAACGGACAACATTTTAATCAAGGTACAAGATCTAATGGGTCTTCGAGTGGAGATGATTCTGAGTTGCGATGGAGGATTAGGAGCTAGCAGACGTACTTCAAACATAACTATGTATATGAGTTGGTGTAGACGTGAAATTGTAAGATATCACTGTAGTGGATTATGAAACACCTAGATGTACAAGTAACTGGAACATTATGGTATATTTTGGAATAGATATATGTTATATACTCTTTCACCAGAGTTGGTTTAGTTCGAAAAGTTAAAACTAGAACAAAAGTTGATCTATAGGACAATACAAAGACTGGCTGAAGTGAATGGCAATATCGAGTATTGAGGCAAGTTTGTAACGCAAACCTTGGCTATTCGAAGGATTATTTAGAAAAATCATCAAGATAGATCAATTGGCACGTATGATTGATCTTCGCTTGAATATGTTCAGATAGAAAGGCAAAATTGCTTCATTATCAATTTTCAAAATGCCCAATAGAATTTGTACTCAAAAAATGTGAGAGAACGTTACAGTTCACAATAATTATTCATAAAAGCTGAGATGGTCTTCTGAAATTGATTACCAATAATGTCCAGATGCAACCTATACGTAGTTAGAATGAGATGTAATGGGAACATTCATTAGGGAAGTGTAACTTCTGATTTTAGGCTTTGTGAATATTTTATATTGGCTTTCTACAATTAGGGAATTCCTCATCTTGAGTAAACAAAATCAAGGGTAGTAGTCGTTGTTTCAATTCATTATTATTATTATCATTATTATTAGATTGAAAATCATTTTCAAATTGTCATCTATATAATATTTGTTTTAGACGTGTAATTATTTTCGTTTTGTTTTGTTCTGACCTTGAATATGCTTTTCTATATTCTAAATTATTCTCTTAGTATCACTTTAAATCCAAACACCCTACTTTCTGGCATTAAACGTAGTCCTTTCTTACATCTTAGTCTGAACTTTACATATATTATATATTATTTGTTATTTTTGACCCACAGATGAGCCTTCCCAGCAGGCTTTGTGGAAAAGAGTTCAATTTAACTTATATATGTATGTTCTTTAGAAAAAAAATGAAAAAAAAAATAATTCATCATTTTTATTTCATCAACTTCATATAAAATCATTGATACCCAATCAAGGCTATGGATGAGGTTGAAATGTACACTAGAATGGTCACAGAGTACACTCCCAGCCGGAAGATGATACCTCAAGACATGTCACGCAATGTTGATTGATTGATTTTGCCTTTGCCTAACGACCCCATCAACAGCTGAAGGATTCCAGTATACGTATGTTCAGATGTGACAGTGAGTCAAAGAAAGTTCACCAAAACCTATACCTTATACGGGACTTGAACCCACGCCCGACGATCATTTCAATTTCCAAAGCACTGTCTTAGTTGACCAAGCTACGGAGTGAAGTGTTTCGCATGAGGCAGCCGCTATTCATCGGACCAGCTGTATGTCACCACATGCGGTCGTTGTTCTTGTTGTCGTTTTCTGAGCTAACCTAAATCAACCTAACCAAACTCAAACTAACCTAAACTAACCAACATAACCAAACAAACATCACGAACTAATTTAATCTAAGCTTGAACCAATCTGAAGCCTACTTCCGGCCCAACGAGTAGACACTGAGATGGGTGATCCAGGGTCCAGCACACTGAACCGTCATTGCGGAGACCCGGGTTCACAGCTCCACCATGGTTGACTAATCATGACATTGTTTTTTCGTGGTTTCCCTCTGTCGTTCAGGTCAATACTGGGATGATCTCTTGACAACAGGCCACGGCCGACTCCTTCCCACTATCCAATAACACCTAATAAAATAACCTTTCATCCCATCATCTCATATATCGTTCATCGACGCCAATGAATTTCATTCATCAGCACAGTGTGTCGTTAAACTCAATATAAGATTGAAACAAGAAAAAAAAAACTTTTCGAACTTATTTCGTCCATGATGCAGGTCTCCCTCCGTAGCTCAGTCAGCTGAGGTACCACTTCAGAAATTGATGTCACCGTCCGGCGTGGGTTCGAGTCCAACATAAGGCATGTATAGTTTGATAAACGTCCTTTCATCTATCATCACTAATTCATAGTTTCATGATCAATCACCATCAATCATAGCCCAGCGTAGAACCTAGCTGTTGGTAGGGTCGTTAAGCAGCATTGAATTAATTTAAAAGATACAGTGTTGATAGAGTTTTCACACGATGTAGTGATATCAACATGCCTCATCATAACATGAAAAAGGTGCACCTACTCGCGTCTTCAAAGTGAAACATTTCCGGGGTCAGAATCTGAGTCCAGGATCCCGATTGCTCGTAGCGCAACTAACGCTTTCAAATCGAACTAGAAATGATCAACAATGCTGAACAATGCCACTGGTATCCTTAGCCACTCGAATCTATATCCAGATCCAGTTCACGAGGGAATCCGCTAAATCACGACAGGCAATCGGGACCTTTGGCTCTGAATTGACTGCAATAAACCACAATCACCACCCATGCCATCAGCATGGGAGTCGGTACACCTTCTTTATATTATGATAAAGTATGTTAGTATCACTATATCGTGGTTTGTACGTTGACTTGCGATCTCCGCCTCCGATTTGTAGAGGTGTAGAAATTACAGCGCATGCGTAACTGGATTGAAGTATAAGCACTATGCCAATGCCACAATGGGACGATACTGAGATCACTTGCCTGAGTGTAAGCCACCAATATAGGATCAGAGCATAGATATATATATATTACCTTACCGAGACACGTTACTCCTGCAGCCGATAGCGACCTGATGCTCGTTCCAATCTCGGCGGCCATATTGGACATTTACAAATAGAATATAAGAATTGGGTATTCTATATTATCACTCTAACATGTCGAATATGGCGGAAACTTCCCGGTTTGCAAGGAGGCGTGAAGCTATTGCCGAACACTAACGTTGATTGCGACGTTGAGCAGCGTACCTAGGTAATATGTATGGTCAGAGAGATGCTTGCTGTTCCGAGCTCACATGAAGTCACTTTCTATGGACTGTCCAGTAGAATCACAGTTTACAGTTATCATTATGCGATCAACAATCACAGCAATCTTAGGTAAAGGCGTCCTTTATATATGTAGGTTGCAGTAAATGATCATGAAGCTTGAATTGTGCCAGATACAAAACTAACAAATACACCATGTGATGCAGACAATATTAGCTCAAAAATGGTGATAAACTCAAATGTTGTATGTAATAGTAACACTCGATATTCTTGCCATCGATTTTCACCTCACCGCGTTACGAATGAATGAATATTAGGATTTTAAGGCGTGTCGACAGCGAGGTCATTTAACGCACCGCGTTACGTTACATACCAATAACACGTAATATGTTGAGAATGTTTATTATGGATTTACCGTATTTCAGAAGATGTTCTCTGCATGGTGTGAAGCAGTTCCACTACGATATATTCATCCGGAAAGTCACTACGATCGTTCATATGTATGGTGACATTAACAATGCTGGGTTGGTTTAAATACCAAATAGTTGTACGTCATTCGAATATACAGCTGAGTGCTTGAGCTGTTTGCTACATACAAATACTCGCTTATTAGGTAGATAGGTGGTGGGGCCGTATCACTAGTCAGCCCGGGGGGCGCTGAAGAGCGTATACCCGAATAAAAAATACTCGGTTATACGGGTACTTTTAAATGAATGCTCATAAATGTGTTTTAGAGTTCAGGTGAGATTTGACACTAACGTTCAAGTCACCCGACTGAGTGTACTTTATTCCTGTATACGCTCTTCATGCGCCATGTGGAAGCGTTAGCGAAATGTCTGATGTCTCGACATAAGTTTTGTACGACACCGTCGCAGTATTAGGTCAAGATGGGATAAGGAAGGTAAGGGAAGTCTATAGTTCGTTGTCTTAACAAGATTAGACGGGGGAGAGCGGCTCAGGGCTAGTTAACACAGTGGTTCAAATCACGAGCTAGCCGCTATACCGAGGCCAGTACAAGACCAGCTATACACTCGCAAACCGAACATAAGCTCAACGACCCCATCATCAGCTACGTTTATACGGGGATACGAATGAGTATGGAGATAATTAGACGAGTGAGAGCGAAGACTTCCATCCTGCTCTTATGGAGCTTAAACAAACACAGAGACAATTGTCTCTGTGTTTGTTTCCTGTTTGTCTGTAAGCTCTTCAGCATATGTCGCAGGGTTTGACTGATTGACATGAAACTTTATCTGTACACGTGGACTTATATATATAAATTAGAACTGTGTAGTTTGTTGGTTGAATCTGTTGGACGATTTTTTGAGGAACACCATCTCAAATATTCTGAAAACCTCATGGGATTAGGCTGGGCAAGAAAATTGAAAAAAATCTCACTCGAAAAAAAACGCCTAAAATGTGAACACACAGAAACGAATTTGTGTATGCACTTCGGACCAACTCTTTAGAAGAAAATAATTCAACAAATGGTTCATTGGACGAGCTTTATCGAGGATTCAATTTGACATACTGAAGAAAATTGGTGTTTGTTTGTGTGTGTTTTTTTTGTCGGTTCTCCACAGGTCAAACGGCTACAGCTATCAACTTTGATCTTTTTTTCATTATGGTTCCTTATCTAACTTGGATCTGTTTATTCTCATGAAATTATCGGGTCGTAACTTTTATTTTTATGAAATTTAGAAATTTCAAACATACCCGTTAGAATAAAACGGCGGGAAAAAAATAAAAAAAAATTTATTTGAAAAAGTAATGCAATTTTTTGTGAAGTTGAATTACATCTTGATACACATTTCTGGGAATTCTCAGCTTGATCGGGTCAGCCATTCTGAAGAAAAAACATGAAATGTGCTAAATTGGTACCACTCGAAGCAGTTTTCACCCATTTACAAATGTCACCTAATTGACGAATTTAGGCAAAAGTTTGGCATTGAAGTCGACATACTATTACTTTCCGCTCGTCTAACAACGCGTATATAGCGTTTTTCTAGTTAGACGAGCCTTAGCGAGGATTCAATTTGATATACTGAAAAAAATTGGTGTCCGTTTTTATTTTTATTTTTTGTATTCATTTTTTTATGTTTTTTTTTAGGTTCTCTACAGGTCAAACGGCTACAGCTATCAACTTGAAGAATTTTTTCATGATGGTTCCTCATCTAACTCAGATCTGTAAAATCTTATGGTATCATCGGGTCGTAACTTTTATTCCTATGAATTTTAGAAATTTCAAAAATACCCGTTAGAATAACACGGCGGAAAAAAATAAAAATATTTTTATTTGAAAAAGAGATGACATTTTTTGTGAAGTTGAAATACATCTTGATACACATTTCTGGAAATTCTCAGCTTGATCGGGTCAGCTATTTTGAAGAAAAAACATGAAATGTGTCAAATTGGTACCGCACTCGAAGTAGTTTTTACCCATTCCAATTGGCGAATTTAGGCAAAAGTTTGGCAAAGAAGTCGACATACTATTACTTTCCGCTCGTCCAACAACGCGTATATAGCGTTTTCCTAGTATTCAACAACCATACAAATAATAGCAGAATTATGTTGCCAAGATTCACTACTTTCTAGATTCGATATTTGTCTAATGAAGTAAGTTATATTTTGTATGCATCCAGGTGTATCGAGTTTTCGATTATACAGGAGCCAGTTGAGTAGCAAGGGTAGAACCACTCCGACGACTCTTACTATACCTTATTCGGATATATCGCTCATCTTACAACGCATATACTGCGTTTTCCTAGTGAAACTATGGTAAGTGGACGGACGTTCATTAGGTGAGCTGAAGCTAAAATCTCCATCCTATAATCTTATGAAACTTTGTCTTTGTCTTTTTTCTTTCTTTTCTATTGGTTTTGTATATGCACTATATATATGTATACAGGTCGCATAGATTGACTGATCAATATGAAACTTTCTCTATAGTACACGTAGACTCATCCATCTTGGAACTATATCGTTTTTGGGTCATTTGATTGGACCATTTCTGAGAAATATCATCTCAAAGTTTCTAAAAACTCCATGAGATTTGGCTGGGCGGGAAAATTTGAAAAATAAAATGTCTACAATTAAAAAATCAATTCTTTTCTGAAAGTGGACACAAATAGATGATACACATTATCACAATTTTGTATGCAATTCAAACGAACCGTTTAGTAGAAGATGATTTAATAAATGTTTTCTATTCAACAAGTGAATGGATATTTTCTGGGAAAACGCAGCATATGCGTTGTTGGATGAGCAAGTTATCTATAATAATTGTAGTTTGTGATAAATGACATTGTAAGCCCTATCCCTTCCATGTTGAAAAAACAAATTTTATGTACCTTTATCTCAGAAACTACTCTACCTGGGATACTCATTTTTTTTCACACATGCACCTTGATAGTATTTGTACACACTGACAGGATTTTTTAAACATATTGCAACAATGCTGACAGCAATGCAATTTTCAACAATGCTCCAAAATTTGCTACATTTTTCAACTTGTTTTAATTTTTTTAAATACCATGTATTTGTTGCAGAGTTGAAAAATCCTGTCCACATATGTAGTACATATGTACAAACATACAGAAAAATTTTCAAGGGTCCAGCTCCAACAGTTTTTGAGAAAAAGATACATTAGTGAGAAAATATTGAATTCCAAGATAAATGCACTTGAAAATGATTTTTCTTGGATTTATTCCAAAACAGTCAAAACAACAATAGAATCCGGCATACTATGATATTGAGATGTTTTCATGCATTACTAAATATTTAATTGTAATCAAACTATTTGGGTTTTCAAAACGAATCTTTCCATGATCAGTTGAGAATGGACCAAATTATTTTGAAATGTATAAAAAAAAGTGAAAAAAACAATTTTTGGCTTACAATGTCCCCTTGATCGAAAACTCTACTCACCTTGACAGCTATGGAATACACTTCCTGAGGCAAATATCGAATCTAGAGTCGTGACCATTGCTGAGATCCACGGCTTCCTAGATTCGATATTGACGAATGGAGTATATTCAATAGGACACTAAAAAGGAACATTAACGAATTCTTAAGAGCTTCTACTCGCAGATGAGATTATGGTGTAAAAATGAAAGGAAATGAATGGTGATTAAACGTGGTTGACGAATGTACAAAAACATATGACTTTGCCACGATTGTTTTTTCAATTTTAGTTTTTTCCATTTCAACATTATTGACTATCCTATTTATAACTTGACTTATTTCAATACTCGTACTTTTATAATCAAATGTAAAAATGAATTCGATTGTGATTATAATTAATATGGAATGAAAATTAATAGAATTGAATGGAATTTGAGTCAGGGTGTGCAGAGGTTTCGATTAAATTTCATATAGATGACTCGCTCATTTTACAACGCATGTGCTGCGTTTGCCTAGTGAAAACCCATGTCGTATACGGTACTCGATCCCACGCCCAACGGTTACTTCAGTTTCTATATAGTAGTGCGTTAGCTGACTGAGCCACGGAAGGAAACTATAGTCTCCAGTGAGCCATACCAGTTTTATTAATTTGTATCGGAATCTGGATGTATGGTTGCGGTCACATAAGGTGGTCGATTGAGCTACATTAAAATGTATCCTGAAGATGATATATTATACTGATCGTATACGCACTTAAACTAGCAGGCACTCCATGGATACATTAGACGGAAGAAAA
>OZ023327.1:10221319-10233819 GCA_964007535.1 Brachyptera risi | reverse complement strand
TTCAGGCGCATTTTCTTCGACTAGTTATTAATAAAACAGACTACAATTGGTTTGTCATATACGAATTGTACGGTGGTGAAATGATATAGATCACATGTGTCTGTCATGTGAAAAAAGGTGCACGGGAAAGTAGAAAGATGGGGAAAAAATGATTGAGGTTTGTGGGATGAGATAAATAGCGCTGAAAAGAGCAAAAAATGGTGATGGTTGGATAATTATTATATACAAAATTATTGCTCAAATTATAATAGTGTATATAATAGTGTAATATAATAGTTATATTATTTTATTATTATTCGACGTTGTCAGTCACGTATCGTTTGAGGCGAGAATCAACCTACCTCCAGTTTATGTTCTCTTGATAGCCAATGCTGAGTCGACATTGATTACTACGCATAATTTGCCTCACCGTAGCTCAATATACAGTCTACTGCTTCACCATTCGCGCGCCCACCATGGCCGCAACAGTTAGTGTTACGCGTTAATGTTAGCGTTGCACTGTGAATGGGCCTCAAAGCTCTTCAAACTAGTACCATAATGAACTAATGTATATGTATACGGCACACATACATTTTTTCTCCACATTCTGATCCAATTTATCAATTATTTTATGACATATGAATGCACTGTGAAGGTTGATATGATACATGGAAGGTTACGGAAATGTAGCAGATTTTGTATTGTTTTCCAGATGTACTGACACGATTCATTATACATTTTTCTCTGTTTCAAACAGGAGAAATATGGTCTATATAGCCTTTAAAATGGATTATTCCATCTCAATTGATGTTCAAGTAATAGGCCGAAGTTATCTCAATGATATAATAATAATAAAACTTGTTGGGTCCGTGGAGAGTGGGGGGGGGGGGGGAATAAGTCCGCCACTATTTGAGGCCTTATACAAAACCAACCACCCATTCATGTCTGATCATTTATTTTCTCGACTTCCATCATCTTCTCTCTCTTCTGCTAGAATATTTGCTATGTCCTCGCTTACATCTCACCCTGAATTCTCTTCTCTCCCTCTATCACCTCTTTGTCTTCCCACCTTCTTCTTCCAATTCTCCAATGGGTATTGTCTCGGGTTCCATCCTCTTGATATGGTCGTACCAACTCGACTTTCTTCATCACCTTCTTTCCTATACACTCTATTCCTATTGTTCTCAACATCTCTCTCTCCAATCTTTCAATATTTTCCACACCTATTATACGATACTTCATGAAACAACCCTCTGGGAGGCTGTGTGCTGACTTTCTCTCTTTCTGGGTCGATGTCTTTGTTGCAGAATCATATGTTAGAAGAGATAGAAACTTCATTTGATGGGAAAGAATTCTACATTTCGCTGATATATAATTTTCTCACTGTCTGGTGGAATAATAGGCTGAATTCTCGAATAATATAAAGGAATGAATTATCCAATATAATCTCCATCATATATAGGCTATCTTATGTGAATAATCGCGTTTCATATTTGGCACTGGTATCTTTTCTTTTTCAAATATTGGGTTTCAACGACGCACAGCTGTAATGATGACTAAGATCTATTGGCGTCGGATGGATGATTATTGAGATGATGGGATGGTGAGATGAAGGTTTTTCATGGGTGATGGGAAGGATAGTGGGAGGGAAACGGTCGTGGCCTATATTGTGGGAACCATCCCGGCATTAGCCTAGACTACAGAGGGAAACCACGAAAAAACCCTGTAAAGATGGACGGTAGCGGTGATCGAACCGGGTCCGACATGCCCACTTCCTCCTGGGTCACATGGAGCAAGTGCGCTAACCACTCAGCTACCTGTGCCGGTGGCACTGGTATCGATCGTAATATAAAATACCAGCACCTCCAATAATGATACCAGGGAATTGATTGTGTAACATTGTCACTTCATTTTCGATCGATATCTAGAATGGCTATGGTCTAACTCGTTGTCAATCACCTTCTTCGACAACTCCTTCGACAAGCTACCGAAATTCAAATACATGTCGGTATCTAGTTTTCACTTCAACAAGACCCAATAAAATGCCGGGCAATGGCAATACTATGAAAGTTTCAAGGTATCCCAATTGAATAGATCACGAATGAAGAATAAAGTTCACTAACAATTATCTACAATACACATGTAATCAATACATACCTCTTGAAATGAGAGAAAACGTAAAATACCTACAATTCGAAGAATAAAACTATGAGTTGAATCCAGGCACAGATGTTAAAGTGAACACGAAAACAATTATACATGCACGGCCTTCTATAGTTCTTACGACTTCTATTTCGGCGGCAGATATATTGATCTCAAACGCGGTCTTCTGTAAGTCGTATGTGTACGTTTTATCATCGCGCTACTATTGGTCGATATGATTGGATTATGGCTACCATACCGATGGACAGGCAACAGCGTTCCAGAGCTGTGCGATCAGTCATATATTAGAACCAAGATGCATTGAGGGTTGCGTTGGTTTGCCCTTTGGAGATGGTGTCCTCACTTCCTATCCCTTCCATGTTAAAAATATGTTTCAATTCACGAGCCACGTGTAAAGAATCATTGACCGTGCGTAGATAAGTGGTGATGAAAGGAACTAACTTCACTCAAAGACGTCAGCTCAGCTAAGAACAACAGCCATCATGTTTACCAGCCCATCAGCCATTTCTACAAAACAACACCACATAGAGGCACCGATCAATATTTCTCGGGAAAGTACTCAGGAAATGGAACGTGTTTTCGAATTAGTGAAGTCACCATCTCCAACTGGCAGGCCAACGCAACCCTCAATGCATCTTAATTAGAACCCAGAAATATGCTCTACCGTGGTTTATATTAGACCACCGTACTTGTTATATATTGCACTGCGAATTCAACTCTTTTTTTTTTAAGAATCTCCGACTAGACATATCAGAACGATCTGTATAAAATGAACGGTGGAGACCGGAGTAGATGTGTTTTCGATATTTCAAAGTAAACGACTTGGATCAACCAGATTTGATCATTATCACTTACCTGCATGGTTTCTTTAGTCCTGATATAAGAAAGAAATCTCCATGATCACATCCCCATAAGATCCTGTTGAAACTGTTGAGGGTCAGAGACTTGAACAGCCACTCTAGTTTCTCCTAAATAAAAAAGATATGCGAATGAAGATTCCAGTTCCCTTTGTTGACTCGCGACTGCCCGTCAGTAGTCACGCTCTCATTGGTGGAGGTGCCGGGTTTCCTGGTGTATAATCAAGATGCATCGAGGGTTGCGTTGGTTGGCAGCCGGGAGATGGTGCCTTCACTAATGCGAGAACTTGTTTCATTTTATGATTATTTTTCTGTGTAATATGGATCGCTGCTCTATCTGGTGTATTTTTGTAGGAACGGCTGATAGGCTGGCAAACTTGATGACAGCGAGCTGGCCTTGAACGTAACGTTAGTTCCTTTTATCACCACTTATCTACGCACGGTTAATAGTACTTCAAACGTGGACAGTGAATTGGAACATATTTTTAACATGAGACTGAGAGGGATAGGAAGTGAGGACACCATATCCAACGGGCAGACACAACCCTCAATGCATCTTGTATATAATGTTAGCAAATAGCTGAATCACTACGTTATAAAGGGAAATGTGTATTCAGTAACTATCAAAGGGTTTGACGACCCTGGGCCCAGCTCTGGGGCCAGCCCTGGAAATTTGAATAAATAATGACGCCATTTATTGCCTTTGATTTTAGAGAAAACTCCGAATCATCACCTCATTCTTAGAAGTTATTATAAATGAATTTGTCTTTCAGGACCCGGCCCCTTTTCCTAGTCGTGACGTAGACATAACACATTTCTCTTTGTTCTGATACAGAATCGGGTATAGGCCTACGTCATCTCTGGACGACAACACAATAATTTTATCATCTGAAATAGTTGATGATTTCCTAGTTTCTTCTGGAAATTCACGAGAAAAAATACGTTATTATTCATTCAAATCTAGCGTTGGAATTGTGATGTCCTCCAATAGTTGTTTCACATACAGTGACTTTTGGCCATTTGCTAACAGAATATCAGGAAACCCGGCACCTCCACCAATGAGAGCGTGACTACTGACGGACAGTCACGAGTCAACAAAGGGAACTGGAATCTTCATTCGCATATATCTATACGAACAAAAACGAAGTGGTCATTCATCGGACCGGAAGTGGGTTCAAGATTGGTCTTAGTGTAGATAAAATCACTTTGAGATATTTGTTTGGTTAGGTTAGTTGGTAGGTTAGTTTGGTAAGGATCATCGAATTACTTATATTGGTCATTCAGGTTATTTTAGGCTGTGCGCAACAAGAACAACACCTGCCCATGGTGGCACGTACCTGTGTACAGCGGCTGCAAACCTAGGATGAACCTAGACATTAAACCTACGATTCAGTGATGAGAATAATATCGGTACTCACGCTAAACGCCATCAATGGTCACCACCAATATCTCTCATTTCTATTTCCAGGCAAATCCCTGCCCGTACACTGCATCGTCGAGAGCGTCGCGGCGCTCGAAGAGGCCACGTGGCGTCGCAAGGCTCACATCGAGACGGACAGCTACGTTATCATTCCCGTCAACACGGCGTTCCACGAGCTGGTCAACGTCGCGTTGCACCGCCTCAACTACCCCAGCTACCTGTTCAGTTCGGCCAAGGGTTGCCTCGTCATCAAGAACTGGAAACCACTCGGTTTCGACAGGATCAGCGATTCGAGCATGAACACGGTCGGCGACATCCTCGGCGAGCTCACCACGGTCGCCACCCTCAAGATCCAGATCTTCAAGCCGCGACCCAGCGTGCTCAGCGAGGTCAAGGACAAGCTGCTGAAGCTGTTGCTGACGCAGAGTCACGGCCTGCTGTTGTCGTCGGGCTGTCCGCTGGATGAGGTAAGGTAACATAGGTCACTCGATGATGATAACTAAGATGTATTGGCGTCGAATGAATGATTGATGGGATGATGAGATGGTTTCTCAGGTATTGGGAAGGATAGTGAGAAGGAAACGGTCGTGGCCTATATTGTAAGAACCATCCCGGCATTAACCTAGACTACAGAGGGACCCAGGTCCGATATGTCCCTTCACCTCCCGAATCACATGAAGTGAGTGCGTTAACCACTCAGCTACATGTGCCGGTTTGGAGATATAATCTTGTCTCACCATTCTGGAATGAGTGTCGGAGATCTTTGTAGTTTGCTCATCTATTGTCCGGCGAGAAGGTAGGTACATAAATATGTCAATCATGTCTATAGACTTCATTGGATTCATATACTGTTGCATTTCACTCAAATTATATTACATCTGAGCTTGACGTGATTCTGAAATAAGACTTTGGAGTTGAATTATACATAGAATCTTCCAGATCTGTTTGTCCAAATAAGCGAGCGAGAGTGCGTTCGTAACGCGCCCGGAGGGGGGAGGGTGGGGGGCTGGTGCAGATCGGCTGGGGGTATGATAAGGAGAGTGGAAGGGAATGGAAAGGGAAGAGAAAGAAATGAAGGAAGGTGGACAGGAGAGGAGAGAAAGGGCTGATGGAGGGGAAAGGGGAACCGTGTAGGTTGAAACTGCGTGTTTGTACCGTGGTATATATACCCATCCACCTTTACCGACTGAGAGTAGCAATTTGCAGTATTATAGTTACCAACTTGGTCATTTCTTGGAGTGATAGTACGTAATCGCGTTAATACGGCACACTGGCGATTTGTAAAAGTGATCACACGTAGAAGTGCAGGACAGTGGTGAATGTCTGAAACATGAGAGGTTAGGCTAGTGATGAATGATCGTTGCTTATGTCTATACAGGTGTATATGAATAGCCTATGTTATCAGATTGAGCAACATCGCACAACAACCCTTACCCAGTAACAAACTGCTCCTCAAAATGCAGGAGAGAAGGATCCTTTTATTACTGTTGGAGTTATGATTGACATGTTTATCTATTCAGCAATTAGACTGAACAATGAGATATGAACACTTTCAATCCATATTGGTGAGACAGACAATTGGCCTACTACTAGGGCGTCCACAGTCTCCTGAGGGTGCAGAGTTGCCGCCAGGAGGATCTCCCAGATATAAATGATCATGCAACTTGAACCGTTCAAGATATGAAATTAACAAATACATCAAAAGATGCAGACAACAATAATAAAATCTGTCTCACTATCCAAACTAGTCGGGTTGGGGGGGTTCAGAACGAACGAACAAAATTCGACATATTACACACGAAGTGTACGTGCTTGCCAGGCACAACACCCCCTCGCCATCTTCCTCTTCCACTTCCACACTGTCCACAAGCTCCCTCCATACATCCCTATCTTCCCACCACTCTTCATCCCCACTCTCTTCCACAATTCTCTTTCTCTCTCTCTCTCTCTCTCTCTCTCTCTCTCTCTCTCTCTCTCTCTCTCTCTCTCTCTCTCTATATATATATATATATATATATATATATATATATATATATATATATATATATATATATATATATATATATATATATATATTTATATATATGCAGACAATATTGGTATGAAATGCTAGTGAGTTAAATTGTATAATAAAAAGGGTGAAAAGATCGCAATTGTATGTAACAGTAACACTCGGTATTTTTGCCATCGATTTTTACCTCACAGCGTACAAATAACATGTAACAAATATTGAATGTTTATTATTGATCGACATTATTTGAGAAGAATCTTCTCTCAATGTGATGAATCAGTCACTATACAATATGTTCAGACGGAAAGTCACTGCAATCGTTCATATGTATCGTTGACAGTGAAATATTGGACTATCAAAATTCTAGTACAACAGAAACATAGATATTTTGAATGTCTTACAAACGGTAGGCCTATACGTGAAAGGTGTCTAACTTATCTTGCCTAATTTCCTCAGGTATACAGCTGAAAAACACATTTTTCAGTTGTAATTTATGTCTTTGACAGTCATACGATATGAGTTGAATAATTGTATTCACACTCTCTTAGTGATATCATAAATATTTGTATTTCAGTGTCTTTCAAATTTTGATGTCTTGTATTGTTCAAAACATATCGCAAAAGAATGATATTTCGTTTAATCGACGTCCACGCCCTCAAATACTTGCATATCTCATAGTATATCATTCCTAAATTTAAACTACTTCAAATTCAGCGAGTCTTTATCCAACCACCGTTCCAAACTGAAGATTATCGTTAAACCCAGAATAAGGTGACACAAATAACTTTGGTAGCCACGCTGGTCAACAACTCCAAAGTCAGGCTCGACATAAATCTGGGTCGAAATGTTCAGCACAGTCGGACCTATTTTAATGAATCGGGAGAAAAATGCCATGAGGCGAAACAAATCAGAGTTCACATATAATTATTGTAAATTCGATGGATTTTTTTCGTGTAACTGCAATATGCATTGAATAAGTAGGCTCATTAGTCATCATCATATCATTGTCTAGTCTGAGAGCAACTTGAGACACAAGTCATAAGGCGTCTCCAGTCTCCGTAGGGCAAGAAGTTTCCGCCAGGGGGATTTCACAGACATGAATGATAATGAAACTTCGTCAGTGCAAGATACAAAATAATCAAATATGGTTGATGACGAGTTATCAACCAGAAATTATTTGAAACCTATTACAATTGAATATTTCAATCTCTATATACTCTGATTTTGAACAGATTTGGGTATAAATCTATGCAGTAGGGTCTACGTACTCGATGGAAATAGTGAATCCGGGTGAAATATTTCCAAACCGAATTGTAAAATGTGAGCGAGACTAGAGAATGAACTGATTTTAAACGTTCTGAAGAACCCCGTAAACAAGTTATTGGGTGAGCGAAGCGAGCACTCGTCAAATTTACTGAACCCGGAAAAAACGATCATGTTTTTTTTTTTTCAAGTTTGTTTTGGTTCGCGCTCCACGGGTCAAACGAAAGAAATCTGATTGATGTGGCATGTCACCCTCTGATTCTATACTGTATAGTTTCGGGAGAAAACCACCATACTAATGATCCAGGATGGAAAATATGATGAACATATTGCCTCCGAATGAATTCAAACTCTGACATAATTGAAGTTCATGAATTATACACATGATTCCGAAGCTATATACATGAATCGGGTGAACCGTATTAAAGATGAAAATGAATAGGTATATTTTTTTACATCAAATGATGAGAGCTATTGATAAAACTGCCAAGTAAATCAACAAGAAGAACCAATTATTCCATGAAACGACTGAAATAATCAAAAGTTGAATCGGAAAGACAGTGAGTTGAATAGATTGAGAGTCGAGCGTGTAGGCGTTGATAGCTTTCCATTACATATCACATTCAATCTCGCTCATCCTAACAACACAAGTGCTGCGTTTTCATAGTTTCTCAATAATTATAATATATAGTTTCTTAGCTTATAAACATAATATTCAGTATCATCATTTAATTGTTGAAATCTTCTGTTGTGGAACTAATTTCCAGTTGTACTCCAGACCTCTCGAGACATTTTGAACATCATATTGTTGATATTTGAATAGAAATTGCTTTCAGCACACAATGCAAGTCACCACATGCGTTTTCCTGCTTCACTATATAATAATAACGTAAAGATGTTGTTAGCTTAGCACGCTGGTTCTACTAACTAGCCCAGTTAACCTCAAAGATCTTGTGATGTGCACATTAATACCTGGTAGTAGGCACGTAATCTGATTACTGCATAATATACGCTTTCCTTGTCTGTGTAATTTCTTAAGATATATCTGCTAGTAGTTCTATGGAAGCTTAGCTTAAACCCTACTTGATACTTATCATCGCAATATATATATACATGTTGTACCTTTCTGTAATTGTGTATACAAATCTACTGTGAAGTGAATCAACGTGGTATATGCAAAGAGCAATGAGCTGGCTTCGAATATAAGGAAATATGTTACGAATTATCAAATACCATAAACACAATTTAATTAATATTTTAATACGGTTCTTTGATCAAGTAATCACGATATTTCCTTTCAATCAGATGTCGAGTTAGCTCGATTTATATATATATATAAATGTGGATTGACTAGAATTCCCTCATCAAGTCTGAAGATAATATAATAAACTGAGATATACAATCGTAATAAGCTCCCGTAATATTCGAACATCAATAGCTGATGTCGATGTTGGGGGATTTCGAGATAATAACCTCTAAAAATATCACAAATCAGTATTTGCTCTCCTTATCAAACAGGTGATGATAAATTCAAAGTGAGATGTGAGATGGAATTCAAACGAGTGGTATCCGGGAATAGCTGTCATCCCTTTTCTCGCCTCATTTCACCTTTCAACATTTGATTAATTCCTGCACAGACTTCCATACAGTCACGTTACTGAAATACGTATACAATAATAAAATTAACTTGGTATTGTATCCAAATATACTAGATTTGCGTTGAGATCGGATATAGAAATAAGTAAGTTTTGCTCTACGTCCGAAATATAATGAACTGGAACGTTTTGAATAATTATACATATTTAATTTTTGCAGGTCTCCAATGAAATAAAAAGAATGGGACAGGAATAATGTATTACTAAAAGAGAATAATAACAAACCAATAGAGAAATATCCCGAGTCCTGGGAAGTTTTGATGAATGTAGTCTATGTGCATACAAAAATAATTGATTGATTTTATGATGATGAAAATAATGATAGTTTTTTGTTCTTGATTGATTAACAAGAAATATGAGGAAAGTCAGGTAACATATTTAGATCGAAGATGACATACACATATCCATAACAATGATTGAAAAAGAGTTATTGAGAAGGAAACAGAATACAAATTACTTATTTATAGATATATGAAAGTTAATTCTTATCATCTAAAAACTTTTGGATGGAGTAAAAACATTTATTCAATGAGTAGATCTTTGAACATAGTTTGAAATTATACATTTCACATTCTGATCTGATGTCTATACTTATGGGACTTATATCAGAGCGTTCAAGACTTTAATCACTGATATTCCTTGTTCCATATTTGTGAACTGAACTGACATGTTTTGTTGAGAGATATTCATGTTCCACAAAAAATGAAATGATATTATACATGTATAAACATGGTACGGTTAATATGAATATGGGTTTGCACGTATCTTCAATATATATCCCTGGGGTGGTTGGGTCGGTACTTGCATTAGCAAGGTGCCTGATCACTCTTTTATGTCAAACAAAAAGTTTGGGTGTATGAGGGAAGTTACCCCATATGTTATACCGTAGGTCAGTTTGGATTTAAATTACTGATTCAAAACAGTTTTAATTACTGATTGATTATTGGAGAAAGTGTTAATTGAGCTCGGATAGTTGATATATAGTTGTATGTATATACATACAATAAATTCAAAGAAATGGTCTGAGAAATTTGTTGCAAGCAACAGTACAAACCTGTTATATCAAAAATGGCGAAACTAAATTCAATACATTGAAAAGTGGTACTTGAGATCTTATAGCTTGGGTTGAGTTTCCAGCATCACTTTTCAAACCACCCCACCACAAATATACAATACATATTATATATAATTCTGAAGATTCATATTCCAAATTATTAACAAGACTTCCTGGTTTTACCACGCGTGATATAAAGTAAAGCATTGATTCGATAGCTCTCTTCTGTGGGGCAGATTTTCTTTGCATCTAGGAGTACTTTTTCAGATTGAAACTCCCATTTTGCAGATAGATTTGTAACTGAGCAATCCAGACGGCCGCAGAGTATCTGAATAACACTACCCGGAATGTGATTCCAATCCGTAACAACAAGATGCTAGTTTCTTACCAAGTGCTGAATTTTGGTAATCCAACCTCAGGTGGAAATCAATCGTGAGGCTAATAAATTTGACGTAGTCAACTGTATCAGCTGGCGAATTCAAATTCACGAATTTACCTCTAACCGCAAAGGCCGGTAAACCCGTTTTCTCGTGAGTGAGACTTACTTTATTCGACGTGAATAAGTTGTATCAGAGTTATGTCAGTCTGTCTCATATTCTGCCTTAAAAGAGCTCATCTTCAATCGTGGCCTCAACAACAATTCTAGAGTCATCAGAAAACTGAACAGCATTCCACCGTCGGACGAATTATGAGCAAGGTCATTTACATGAATATTGAATGAAACAGGGTCCAGTATTGACCCCTGAGGAATGCCACGTCCTAGAGGTTCCTAATTTTGAGTCTCAGAAGTGCTCAACCGAACACGTTGGCGTCTATTGGTGATACAAGATTCCGCAGTTCCGGTCACACCATATCTTAGAAGTTTCTCGTTCAGTAATGCTTGGGCCATGGTATCAAATGATTTGTCAGGTCTTGTTCTGTCGTCCACAGCCTGACCCACTTCATTCATCAATTGAAATATGGCAGTCATAGCAGAGAGCTCTCTGCGGAAACCATGTTGAATTATCACTAAACAACTTCTTACTTGTCCAGAAAGTTTTACAATCTTCTCAAAACCAACTTCTCATGAATCTTCAAGAATGATATTTGGAGTGACACTGGTCGATAATTCTTGACATCTCTTCCATCACTTTTGTTGAAAGATTGGACGTATTGTTGCATGATTCATTTCTCAGGAAAGACTCATTTCGAACGTAAGTTTACGTTTCCGCTAACCAAGGCTCACACTTCTTTAGTGAAAACATATAATGATTTGGGCTCAAGTTGGCTAAGAATATAACACACTTTTCTTGCTGGAACAGAACTAAGCTTAAGCGTTTGGTTGTATTTTGAATATATCTTTGAATTGGCAAGTGAAACGTGTGGTTCAACACATTATGCGAGATTCCCATCAGAAAAACTCCAAAACAACATGATAACAATATAGTCGTAAGGGTTGGTTGGTAGAAATTATGTAGGGGGGGGGGGGGGATTGAAAATGAAAAATTGAATTATTCCACGAGAATGTCAGGCTCCAGCGAATCTGTTCAACTTGAAATCTAGTCCTCGGGAACATATATCACAGAGATTACTACCCCAAACAATAGATGGAAATCATTTGTAAAGCGGGGACGAGATTAAAGTAGGTCTCTGTAATGTAAGGTGTCGCAATGTATTTATTAACAATACACGGTTCAACACGTTAAATCCCACGACACGGGGAACTCTCCATTCTGTTTTGTATTTGAACCGTTCGTACGGCAGACTTTCTCGTCGGAGTATTAACGGGGGGGGGGGGGGGGGGTATGATTCAAGACTCGGATCCCGAATCAAACTTATTCATCTGCGATAATTGTTAGAATACATCCAGTCAGCAGCGTGGTATCAGCTAGTGAAAACTATGCACAGCCCCAAGTAGCTTAGATACTATTATACATCTTCATCGTAATATCACATGATATCAATGGAAATACCTATCTATGAACATGATGAGTGGTGATGGAAAATCGGATTGCTTCAGATTTCACTTCTTCTTGAGTAAAGAAGTTACCATTGTGTTTTGTTGTTCACAAGTTGAATAGAACATATGAAACATTGAAATGAATAATGTATTACACGT